>JAOXJK010000032.1:5881831-5920593 GCA_025774025.1 Xenus cinereus
GTGATACACAAGGACTTGTTATGCCCTCGGTCAACTATTATTATATGTATAGTCAATAAATGTCTTTAAAATGAAAGAACCTCCTAGAATCCCTGATGATATTTATAATAAGCCTTCCAAGGGGAGGGGAAAAAAAGAAAAAAAAAAAAGGCATACATGCCAAACTGATACCTAATTTGAAAACTAGATTGGTGAGAGGGATCTCACTCTGACAAAAAGTGACCTGTGGGGCTGCTCTGCCATCCCAATTATAAAAATCTATTCAATGAGCAGCAAAATTAGCAAAACTTGATTTCCTATCTGTTTTTGCCCTTTGTCCCCTAAATCTCCTTCCAGTGCAATGAGCCCGGCCATCTGCTCTTCCCCTACACTGGCCCGAGCTGGGGATACCTGCAGCGGCTAGTCTGGAGCTGGAGACATGGGTGGCCCAGAAGCTCCTGTCAAACCCACAAGGTGACTGATGGTTTCTGACGGTGCTTCTGTCAGCGTGGGCACCAGCAGGAATCTTTGCCTTCTATCCAGCTCCCAGCACTCACAGACCTGATAGGCAATTCAGGTGATTAGATCCCATCCCAAATTTGGTTGAAATTGCTGAGCCATTTCCAAGGTTATGAAGGGGAGACTGGCTGGCAGACCGGGAGGCAGACCGCAGAGGGCTGGCATGCTCGATTAAAAGCAGCCCCATTCCTCTCATCCAGCACAAATATCCAAACCCTCACAATTAGAAGTAAAACAGCCTTTGACTATGATGCACTAACAGTTCAGCAGCTACTTTGTAAATTATAAGGTAATTTGACTTTTTTTTTTTGTATACTAATTTGACATCAGTCATTGCAAGCACGTTGAAAAAACCTAAAGGTCAACTCATCCGTTCATCTGCAAACACAACTGTGTCATTTATCCATGTCCCACCTTGTAACTCAGAGACAGGCTTTGTTGCTTTTAATGGTTTCGAATTTCAAGACAGAAAACTGACTGAATATCTGCCAGTTCTCTTGTTCAGTTAAAAATGTTGGTCTGAAGGGAGGAAAAACATCAAATTCCGTTCTTCTACAACAGCAGGAGTTTCAGTCTTTCCCTTTTAGGAAAAGCTGCAGGATCCCAGACATGAGTCACCTCTTTGGAAGAAAAGGATGGAACATTACAACTATTTTTGCCTAAGGACTTCACCAAGAGGTAGAAGGCTTTAATGGAAAATGCCTGGGTCACGCCATGCATCTCTCGGTCCAGCCTTTGCCTGACCATACCCATTTAGTTTGGAAGCCGTGAGCTCTGGTGCAGCAGCGATGCTCGGGCAGTTTATACTGTTGTGTTCCCAGTTGCAGATAACACTGTGCAGTTCAGTCCCTCAGCTGTAGACCGCAGGCTGACAGCCCAAGTTATTATGTTGGGAATTACTTTCCCTAGAGCTTGACGTAATTAATTGACTCTCATTACCTGTTTTAGTTCTGGATTTTCTCATTAATTTCAAACAGATACTAACCAGATCATTTTGGGGAAGCTTTCATAGTGAGAATTACAAACATCTTTAAAGCAAGAAGATCCTTGCTAAGAGGCATTTTCCTCTAAATCAGTCCATTAAAAAATGTCCGAAAACAACCAATAGAACAATAAGATGTGCTTGACTGACAGCCAAGGCAGGCTATCTTACTAGCAGAAATTATTTAGTTACTTTATGATTCATGGAAACTTGTGTTCCCACCAGTCACATTAATTAGCTTTGCATGTTTAATAAAACCCCAAAAGCCCTTCCATCTCCAAAACATTGGACTATATTGCAAATCATTGTCATCTTCCCATACTAGAAAGGGTATTTCTAGTGTATTAATGATACAAGATCCAGAACTGGGACGGTACTTTGGAGACTGGGTGTTTGGCTCTAGAATTGCCACCAGATGCATTCATAGTGTCCCTTGGGCATTTATGTAACCTTGAGTTTTACTTGTGACCTACAACCAAATCACATATCCTTTCCTTAATACCCTTTTCATTGTCTGGGAATTATGTCTCATTTTGAGTTATGACAAATGACAATTCCAATTTTGCATCCAAATGGGATTCGAAATGTCACATGAGATGTGTATTTAACATTTTACATCACCACATCTACTTTAAGTAAGCATCTACACCCACTCCAGATACTGCTTTGAAGCCTCACTTACATTGAGCAGCAGCAAGTCCTGTTCACTGAGGCAGAAGAACACAGCTTTTCCATACTTTGAGGTGAATTGGCCAAATCCTCCTATGTCAATTCTCAAGCATATGCATTAGTCCTTTTTTTTTGTCAGTTTAGATAAATAACTGTGTCATTCATAACTCTGTAATCACAGCCACATCACTCAACATACAGTTTAGAGAGTTTTCAAACTGCTATTATAAAATATTGTAAAGAGAAGGGACAACCACTGCGTTTCAAAACTTCGCCTGCCCATTTTGATCATCTGTGTAAGTCAGCAAACAAATTTCATGACAACTTGTAATATACAACACAAAATTTAAAATTGTTACCTGACAGGTATCAAAAAAGCAGAGACAAGAATGCACCTTAACCCAGCAATGCTCAGGCCTCTATAAAAGCAGGCAGACCTACCATACATCTAAGTCACTTTGCTAATTAATAGATAAGCGCATGTCACTCCAGATAAACAACATCTGATGGACAAGATCGATGACTGCAAAAAATAACAAATTGCAGTTTGACAAAAGCGAATCAACATTGCCCATCAGAAGGGAGAGCAGGGGGGGCAACAGAACAAAAAAAAAAAAATCTGTGGAGGATAACTAGTCATGTTTTATGTATTGATTTATTTTATGCACGCCTTAAAGAGCCCACTGGCATAATTTTTCTGTAGTTTTATCAAAAGTCAAATTTAAATTTAAATATAAAAGTGATTTATAGGAGCTTGGACGTTAGCAAGAGGGTAGACCCAAAGACATACTAACCTATGTATTTTGGGGGAACTCAGAGCCAAAGTAATGCCTATCTTCTATAAACTGCATAATTTATATGAATTACTCAGTTCCCACAGAGTAGAGCAAATGTGATAAATGAAAAAAGTAGTCCTAGTTTTGTCATTGAAAGAAATATGTCTGGGCTGAGGGAAAAATCAGACTGGCACATTAAAAATGACTAGTAAGAAAAGAACTACTGGTCTTGCAACTCACATGTGATTCAGTCAATTGCCTGTAACCATGAGATTGGCACTGTTTAAAATCACAGCTTTTAGAAGGATGAAGCTTGCTCCCTATTCATCTTTGCCACCATCTAAAGAATTAAGAGAGTGGCTGGTGATGAAGAATAAATTTATCATGTTTATTGTGACAACCATGACTGTTATAAATCAGATACTCTTACAGCACATGCTAACCTCCCCAACACCTTTTCTTTCTCTATTCAAAACTTGTTGAACATTCAGTTCAGGTCCCCTGAGACACATGTCTAGAAAAGCGCTGGTTGCAAGAATAAATCCATTTCAGGTACATGCAATAGAAGTTGCTTGTAATACACTATTTGCAGTTATGTGCCTAGAGGTACTGTTGTTCTCACATCTGAAGTCATACAGTTATTTCTTATAGAATGGTTTTGAACAGTCTTCAGGAACAACCAGCTGTGTAGAAAAATAACTAACCAAAATATATTTATCTTTGATTTAGTTCAATATTTGATTCTTACTTAATATATTCTCTTCACGGTGGAAGTGGCTGAGGACAGGGAGCAACTGGAAATTTCTGAACCAAAATCAGCTCAAGCACAGTCAATATAAAATTACTGTCAAAGCTAATATTCAAAGTTTTCAAATGGGCTAACGAAAGACAGCAGAAAGAATGTTTGTGGACTGACAAAAATGGGAAGGCTTCAAACTAGGGAGTTTGAATGGAGACACAAACTCTTGTCCTGAAAACTACTCCTTCCTTGATATTGTGAGGTGTTAACAACCTTTGCCTGAGAAGACATCAGTGGAAAAATGGCTGTAGCCGTCCCTTACCTTCCCTGGCCTTACAGAGCGCAACATGCACCCAAGCATGGGAGGGTTTGCAGCTGCTCACACACACAGAGCCTACAATTTTTCAATCAAGGCTAGAGAATTGCATTCCTATTTCATCACTGCTGCCCCATGGACACATCACAGCGACAACAACGTTCCTCAAGCAGAAGCATTCCATCCTAACTAAAATAAAGGGCTACACTATTATCTGGCAGCACTCAATCTAGGCCACAAAGAAGAGGTACAGCCTAATTTTCCAGTCTTTCTGCACTTCCATCGTACTACGTTTCTCCAAGGCTAAATAGCAAATAGCCGTGCTGCCCACATGCCCTGCATATTCTGACATTTAGGAATGGTGACGATTTAATGCTATTGCAGTGGGTCATTTTGAAAACAAATTCCATAGCCACAACATGATGGTAAAACTTATTTGTCTGCCCTGAGCTTCAGTCATCGCAGGCAGATAAACAAATACAAAGTTTGGAAGGGAGAAAGCAAAGCCAGTACAGAAAAAGAGGTATCGTACACTGGGCTGAGCTCATAAGACTAAATCGCATCTAACATTATTGGCATCACACTTCACAGTCTCTGACAGAAGAGTCTGTTATGCCAGGTAAGTGTCGAGGGTCCATATTCCTAAATATTCTTACCCTCCCCTGTTGGTAAAATTACTGAATCTCTTTTACAGCTAAAAATATAGCCTGGCTTGATTTATTTCCAGCCACCACTAACAAGATGGGAGTCCTACACTCACAAGTTCCACCAGGAAGCAATAGGACAGCTGCAATCTTGCTAAAAAATGCAAGGAGGGTAATGATATCGCTCTGTCATTTGCTCCTTTATAACTGTCAAAGGGACAACTGCATTTTATGCATCAGAATCCAACAACAGTAGTGAAAATATGGCTTTCAGGCAAACCTCTTACAAAGAAAAAAAAAGGCTTAATGCAGCAAGGACTCTCACCACTAAATGTTTCAGACATACCTTGCTGCTGAAGACACTAGAGAGGGCTCACTCTGACAGACTGTTGGAAAACAGCGAAGTTTTGAAGCAAGACAACTGAAGAAAAATGAATCTCCAAGTATTAAAACCAAATTATTCTCCCTTGCGTGGAGAATGAGAATCAGAGGCCAAAAGTAAATATTTGAGTCATCTGATCCACACACTGTAGCCACAACTCATTAGGTATCTGCTAATTACAGCTTTGAAAGATGCCATGGAGTGACACAAAGCAGCCCTAGATGTATTTAGTTAGTTTTACAACTGAGGAGCCTGAGAAACCCTTGGGTTCTTTCCTACAGTCAACAACTTCAACGAAGAGCCTCTCTATTAATTACAACCACATCTTGTCCTTTTTTATATATGAGAAACACTACAATCCTTATAAAAACTATAAAACAGCCATTGTCATTTAGGGATGCTATTAATCAAGGCATTCTCGTGTGTTTTCCCTTCACCGCTCCCTTGCCTAGATTTCAGCATAACAGCTCATTGGTTTTTAACTAAAAGCAGAATGGCCACGTGCAGCCATCGCAGAAGGCTCAGGATTTTGATTTCAGTGCAGGAAACACTTAGCTGTGATCCCTCTTGCAAAGGGGAGACCCTGAAGCGTCTGCCGGCATTACTGGCACCATGATGATCAATCTGACAAAAAGAACTTAAAATAGCTACTTCGTTCTGAAAGTAACTTTCCCATTCTTGATTCTCTCCTCCTCCACTCCTAGAAAATTAGTGCAACAAGCAGGAAAGCAGCTGAATTCTTTTTACAGTATCCCAAACAGGCTATGTCTGGGATCCTGACATAAATGACAACCTGGAACACTTAGACTCAAGATTAAGCAACACTTTCTAACATTAAGGGTAAGCAGTTGCCTAATGAAACTGAACGGTTGTCATTATTGGAGATATTTAATGACAGTTTAGACGAGCATGCATTAGGAATATTAGTGTAAATATTCTGCTTTGGGGCAGAGGCAGGGATTAATGACATCCTAAGGTCCTTTCTGGTGGCCTGACTCTACAGCTCAGCAGCCTCCCTGCCCAAGTCACCCATCCTCCATTTTAATAACCTTCTGTATCATTTTTAAACTCCTTCACAATTCTCCCAGGAACTCTGAGCAAATATACTTGCAACCCTGAGGAAGACTGGTATCTCAGTTACTTAGTAATAAAAAAGGAAACAGAAAAAAGAAAAAAATAAATAGGGTTGTTATCTCATTGAGAAGTAAAAAATGAGGCAGAAGACACACATGATAAAAGAAGATACCAGAACCACAGTAGTATAAATTACAAGTTACAACAGGGATATAAATTCTATTGGCAGGTTGGCAGAAACCTGACATTTTTCATTTCTCCATAAAGCTATTAAAGATGCTTACTGGACTAGAGAAGTAAGACTAGTGCTGCCAGTTTGAGTCATAGCCAATTTAGGTGAGTTGAAAAGTTGCCCTCTGTTTGGGTTCACGTTAGACACCTTCACTCTACACCAGCTAATTTAGTGCTCTGGTAGATTAGCTTTGAAACATTACTAAGTGAAACATTTTTCAAGGTGCCTAGAAAACAGCTAAGCATTAGAGGATAATTTTGGAGTGACTTATTTATGTCCCCACCCCATCAAGCCCACCTACCCACCCAACCCCTGCGCTCCGATAAATAAAATAGGAATGGTTTAGTTCAGATTCACTGCTTAAGGCTCCCAGTTTGTTACAGAAGTCCTCTGAGCCTTGACCTCAGTAGCCCATAACCAGTTAACATAGAAACACAGAGAAGAGAGCCCAAAGGGACCTTCCTTAGTCCTTTCCCCTGTCCAAGAGGTCCAGCACACAGGAAGAGAATGGCTGAGTAGGACAAGCCAGCAATAGCATGGTTCTTCCATGTGGTTTTATGAGGCAGTTAACTTTTATTACCTGGTAATTACTGAGTAAGACTTCAGACAAGCTGACTCTACAGCCCACAAGGCAGCAGACTTGTGTGGGCAGTCAGCTCACAAAAATCATGCTGCAAGACTAAAGTTTCAGAGGGGAAACTCAGTCCACTAGGAAAGCCAAGTTCAAGAATATAGTTTAGCCATATTTTAGTACTACCACTAAAGAATATAAATACCAAGCCTCAAGTTAAAAAAAAAACCAACAAACCAAACAAAATCAAACTTGCAAAGAAGAAACCAATGAGTAGGAAGACGTTATCAGGTACAGGCTGCAAAAAGAAAAGTACAAAATATCTTAAGAACAAAAAAGGCTGGAGGGCATCAGCCCAGAGACCAGATGACAAAAATGTGTCTGTGAACAGAAACGCAAAGAGCTTTAGAGCTGAGGTGGGAAGGCTAAGATCCATGCTGCAGAATAGACACTTGCTTATAACAATACCACTAAAGCTGGTAAAACAAAGAGGAGCAAAGAAGAGGGAAGAGATGGCATTAGAAGAGGAAAAAAGAAATACTGAACATGCAAATTTTTCAAAGCAGAAGCAGCAAAATCCAGAGGTGCAACAGCTGTTGCTTTAAAACATTGGGTTTTATTACCAAGGAAGTTGCTCCATATTTTTTTCTTCTTTACTGTTCACTGCTATGGTACTATGTCTCTGTGTAGTCAATAATGGGAAATACGTGTGAGCAGAACACACAAACACTTGCAAGATCAGTACCAGCATTCTTCTCTGTAAAGGCAGTGAATATTTTTGAAACGAACACTTTAGCGAACCTCAGACTACTTTCTGTAAACTGATGCCAGCTAACCAGTTCTGAACCTCTATACTTGTTTTAAACTTTACTTAAACCTTCAAGCTAAAAAGATATCAAACAATCCTAAACCATGTGATAAACAGATGCCAAAGTCATATGATTCCCAATCTCTTCTGTTCATTCTTTGCAATAAAAAGCAAAAACTATGGTTGATTTACTGTGCATTCAAACGTTGTGAGAATCCAGGAACATGTGGGATCAGTTTAGGTCAGGATCAAAACTCCATAATTTAGCGGAGAGCAGCTTCCAAACTAAGCTCATATTTTTTCAGACTATATTTACAGTGCAGTTACTGTGTGCCAGTACATCATTAAATGTCCTAAGAACTAGAACAACCCTATTCTTTATTGGGAGGGGTTTTTTCCCTTTAAGTTAGAAATACCCATTCTAGAATAATTCCGCATGAATCGGCAGCACTCGCAATATTCAGTCCCCATCTGATCTCCAGATCTGATGGCCACTAAGCTGCCTTCAGACTTTTCTTGTTGCTGGTAAGAGAACAGTCTCCTGTTCTCAGTTTCTAACATCCACCTCAGCCTGGCTGTTACCACTGCTCCCCCTGACCAGTTTAAAGAGGGAAGTAGATTTGGCAAAAAAAGCAGAAGAGACTTGGGATGAAAGTGAGTGTCTGGTTCCACCAGGAGTATATCAGCCTCAAGTAGGCTGTTGAGAAGAGGGAGGGATAAGCTACAAAAGCAGCAAAAAAAGAAAGAATAAAAAGGATAACCAAAGAACACCAAAGCTAAACAAAGAAGCCTTGAACTGTTAGTACTCTTGTCCAAGCTACTGCCCAGAAGGCAGGATGGGGAGCGAGAAGACTGACTCCGATTTCCACCACTATATTTGTGATACAAAGCCCTCTCTCACAGGCTACTCTGTCTGTATGATACAGATAATGATGCAATTTTCAAACATTCTGGTTTCTATACTGTGTGCTCAGCCACATGGTATTGTTTGCAAGTCTGATTATTTCCGATCCTGCTGCATTAAAGCAGCAAACTAAGAGGAGTGCTGCACAGGAGACAAATTGGACACGGATCAGAGATCTTAGTTTAACATACTTATTAGAGGAACGGCGCTTTTTGACAAATACTCAGAGCCAAAAACTCGTCCTTATCACACAGAAGTTGCTGTCTGTAGGGAAAGGCATGGTGAGAGTAATGCTGACTGGAAAAGCAGCCAGCTGACTTGGTATCTCTCTCAAACAACACTGGGACGTGCTGAGCTCAGGAAGCAGTGGAAGAATGAGCAAAATCATGTCATGGACTAAATCAAGAGACACTTCTGCTTTGCAGAAACTACAGCTGTTGCAACATCCAAAAATTTATCTGAAACACAAAACATGGGCTGTAAATGAGCTATTGGAAGATTATTTTTTCTTTTTTTTTTGCTTTTGCCACTTGAATGCATGCAGAAGTTATAGTGCTTTAAATGGTTTCCTAAGAAGAAAATGACAGAGACAAAAATAAAAACCCTGGGATTTACGCAGCCAGTGCGCATTCAGTGGCAGGAAACTTTGCCAGGTTGTTATATGCATTCATGAAATGGTCTCTAACGTCTGACTGGAAAGCACTGCAATATTAAGTGGGATGTACTGAAAGGCAGCCAACATGGCAAGCCTCTTGGGTGCTTCTATGATAATAATTAGCTTTATCAAACTTTAACTAGTGATGTCAAAATATTTTTAGCTTGTAGTCATGAAATGGGCAACAAACATACAAGTTTGCTACTTCATACTAACATATGTTTGGTCTCAAGAGGTTAAGTACTCATCTGTTTCCAAATTGTGTTAAAAATTAAAAACAAATACCTTTTTTTCCTTACCATGCTTTTGAAGCATGTCAGCCTGCACATAAATTATGGCTTTGCAGGACTTGTTATCTCTCTCATATTTCTCACGACATAATGGCTTCAGTGTAGACCTGTGAAGTAAAACACAGTTTTAAGCATGTATAACAAAACTGAGCCTTCAACCAATGTGGGTTTGTTGACAGGAGGAAAAAAAGCTTTAACACTCATACAACATTTTGGCTGAAAAGAAGTTCAGACTGCTGCAATACAGACAGCAAAGGGCCTACAATCTTTTTGCTTCCCTGAAACAAACAGAAATAAGGACTAGATTTTTAACTCCACTTTCAAAAGTCTGACTTCAGACCCAATAAAGACAATTAAAATTTAAATTATTCCATGAAGACAGACAAACCTGAAGCCAAGCGCAAACCCCTCACCTGATACTGATTAAAAGAAAGCTGTACCACTCTTCTGACAGCCCGCTACATTCTTCGAGACATTCACGGCATCAGCAGGTACTTTGTGAATGTGGCTTTTCAGCCTTAGCATCAAGAAAACCGATGAATTAAATAAGCTAAATCTGCCTGTTATCCTATAGCACTTTTTTTTTGTTTCTTCTTTTTCTTAAAGCAGCCAGAAAAGCAAAAAAAAACCCAAACAACCAACCAACCAAACCCTCAAGCATTTCACTACTGAGCTATAATATATTAAATCATAGATATGAGTCAACAATATCATGCTGCTGGGAAAAAATGGAAAACCATTCTGGGAAAAATAAACACAAGTATCATCTGTAAAACACATGGTGTAATCCTTGCATTTGGCTCAGTGGTGGGAAGCAGGCGGCTCAGCTGTGGGCACCATCATCCCAGGAGGATGTGGAGAGAACGGAAAAAACCTGGACAACAGGAACAAGGATGATGAGGGGCCTGGGGAAGGCAGCTTATTAGAAAAAGCTGAAGGATTAAGGGCTGCTTGTTCCGAGGAGCAGAGGAGCAGTCATCTTTGCGGCAGTCTTTGGACGTGTGAAGAGTGGTTAGGAAGAAGGGAATAGTTTCCTTCACACCCCCCAGCCCCTTGGACAGCATTAAGCTCACTGAAGAGCACGGAATGCCAGAGACTAGACGGAGGCAAGCATCCCCTGCTGTGACTTTTAGTATACCAGGAATTATAAGTTTGTGCAATACGATTTGGCTGCTTTCTGAAAAATTCATCATGAACTTGCTAGCTGATGCATTCCTTGTACACATGTAAGTGTTTGCTCTGAAGTTGTCTTCCCCCATTGCCAAAGCAACAGAGTGCTCAGCATTCCCTTCTGGTGTCCACCTGGCCCTCCATTTCAAGCTGCTCGGCTTTGATCTTCCTCCTTTCTGTTTACTGTTATTAGCTCATTAGTGGTTTTGCCTGTCTTTTTCTTGAGCCTGCTCCTCTGGCTGTTGGGAAGTGTGCAGGCTTCCCTTTGCTGACTGGGAAACACGTTGCACTTCTCCATGAGGAGCAGCTAAAGAAACAGGAGTGATCTGGTCGTTTCCATGGAGCAAACGGGTTTCACAAAAGATGTGCTGCAAATGAAACACACAATTCAGTTAAAATAATTTATGACTGACTGAGCTAAGACTGATATATCACCTGCTGTGGAAAAACAAGGGAAATATGTTGAATATGACTGGAAAGTATCTAGAGCTTATTTAAATGCAAAGCAGCAAAACGCACAAGTCAAGGTATCCAGGAACAAACAGAGATGTGCACATTTAGTGTCTGTCTGCTAGTTACCATGGCAGAGGCTAAATCTAGAGGGCAAGTGAGAAACAGATGAATGGAATTTTTGGCAAGCGCTAAGTTAATCATCCTGCATAGCACATTCAGTGTCTCAGATCTTGGAGATCATCACAAATCTCTTTGGATGCAGTAAGTTTGTTCCTCTCAATAGAATGAGGACCTAATTAAAAAACCTAAGGTGTCAGAAAATCCAGGAAAAGGTACAAAACAAAGTACTATTTATGCTTGGTGCCCTCAATCCAGTGTTTTCTGTGACACCGTCATGTCCTGGAAGACATTTCTACAGTTCCTGGGTATTTCGGTTATCTTCCCAACACCACAAGCCCTTTTACAGGTAAAGGCAAAAAGGTACCATAAACAGAAACAACACAAATATTGGAGTAAACTGAAAACAAGCCATTCAGAAAGATCCTGACACTCCTACTGCAGCTATCCAGCTACAGATTTGGGGTATATTCACAGTACAATTAAACCATCCCAAACAGCTAAGTATTCTTTCCCATTATACAGCGTGGCCCATGTTGCTATTGCAGGGACAATTAAGGGGCATTCCCTTTCTCCTCAATCAATTTATAGATCAACAGAACTGAAATGTATATGTACAATTTAATCTTCATTTATATTGCAAATATTTGCTGTAGTAAAAAGGCTTATTAAAACTCAAAAAAAAAATTATTTCTCCTTTTTCTTTTCAAGTTCAATTTTCATAGTGTAAGCCTCGCCACCTTACATGGCAAAAGAACAAAGCCCTCCAGGTTATGAATCCACAGACTACTTCCATTGAAAAAATTGCTGTGCCTTCTCTCGAGGGAAGGTCTGTGTTAGACTTGATGGGAAGAGGTCTCAGAATTGTGAAGCCAGTGCCTAATGCAAGGAGGTAATTCATACAACTAGATACATCCCCCATGGAAAATCAGGACACAGTATCTGTACCTCAGGACTATTAATACATACAATTATTAAGTCCCTGTTAAAAATTTAACAATCACTTGGAGACTAATAATATAGCCCAGTAGAATTAAAGGCAGATAGCAAATTCGTTCCCTTTCTCCCTATAAGCCTTATTAATGTTGGCATATATTAAATATGTGTTTTAATTTTAAGGCTCTGAACATCTGTAAACCATTTTAAATGATACAAAGTACTGAAAATGCAAGGTATTGGCTGACGAACCCAGCCCCACAACACCTCACCTAGGCTGTGGTTCAACCCACCGGCTGAGGCTGTGGGTGTAAGCTGCATGCAAAGAGTGAGTGGGTGCAGGAGCCAGCAGGTACCCTCACGTCCTGATGAACCACGCCAAAAGTCACCTGGAGGAAACACTCACTCAGGACCAAGAACATCCCGGCTGATCCACTTCAGAAATCAACTCTGACAAATTATTTCTTGAGGTTTTTTGTTAGTTGTTTGTTTGTGGTTTTGGTTTTTTTTTTAACCTGGGGCTGAATGTGCAAACCAAGCAAACATGCTTAACCAAGCAACAGCGACCTGCTGATCGGAACAGCGATGTAGGAGAGATCAAGCAAAAGATACTTCAGCAATAGCTTCCACTCGCCCAACACTGGAAAAGACCCGGAGGTGCAGCCTGATCCGATCCAGTTCAGCTGTGCCGTTTATACCACCAGAACTGGGGAGCTACAGGTCAACTACTACCTTTGCTTCACATTCCCTGGTCTTTTAAAGATCAGTAACAATGCAAAAAACACCCACCTTTCTGTCTGCTGTAAGGTAAAGGAATTGCTGCCACTGCATCAAGCTTTTCTCTGACTATACTGTGGGTATTTTTTCCCAGAGTAAACAAAGTTTCTCAATATGAATTCCTTGAGAAAGAGACTTTATCTGCCTCCTCCTCCCCCAAATATAATATGCAAGTGTTTCAGGAAACTACTCTCCAAACAGCTATTGGTAGCAACTGAAAGGATTTTTTTCTTGCATGAAAGCATAGCAGTGTTATTTTTAAAGACCTATTTCTCTAATTTATTTTTTTAAGTAACAATTCTGCATTTAAATGGGACTCTACAAAGTTAAAATGTTTCCAAGCACCATCACTCACTTGAGGCAGCACCATTTCCACCTGAAATTTAGGGGAAACAGGAAAAGGGAGTGGGTAAGGAGAGAAAAAGAAAACTCTTTTTTGGAATTATGTGTTGATAAATCCAAAAATAGAAACATTTTTCAAACAAATTTTCTACGTGCAAGTATCCCAGTTTCCCAGCAACTCTGTTAGTGACATACTGTTAGCTCTGTGGGAACGTAGCTCTGCTCTACGCTCTCTGGACAAGAACCTCAGAGCTTTCTTGGAGTCTATTCATAACCCTGCATTTGCATTTGATAAATTGATTCATTGTTATATTCCTTCCCCTTTAAAGCAATGATTAATTATTTCTTGTATTCCACAAAAAAATTATTCTTTTTAAAATGCTAATCTTCCAGCATTTTGTGTCATTAGACCAGAGGTTCAGTCAAAGTTTTCCTAAACTTCCAAAAAGTTGTTTAGGTATTTTCCTCAAATAAAAAGCAGTTTACAGAGGCTAAGTTTCTTCTACATGTTTTATAAGATTGGCACTAATTTTAATAGCATGGTTTTAATAGCTTTTAAACAAAGTTTTTCATTATCTAGACCACTGTTTAAAGCTAAAACAATCTGAGTTATAATATTATTTATCCATAACAAGAGATAAAATTTTTCCTCCATGTGTTTTCAATTTATATACAAAATATTTGTCAATTCCCAAACTGCATTCACAATTTCTTGAAAGGCAGGCACAGGATCCAAGTTTCTTCTAATTTATGCAGTTGTAATTTTTTTTAATATAATGGAGTTATTCATACCAGAGTGAGCAGGACCACAGTCTGAGCGAGGATTCTAAAAATATTTTAAAAAGAAGTATTCCAACTAAGCTAACATCAAGGTGTTTCTTCTAATTTTCGAATAGAAATTCACGCAGGCAAATCTTCCATCACAGCTTCACCAGCCTTTTTGGGAGAAAGACCCCTTCAGCACATTTAGAGCTACCCAGGCAAGCGAGGTGGGCCATCAAGCAAAGATCTGGTTTCTGCCACCACCCAGAATGCAACGATTAATGCTGGTTTTACGATCACATTTCTGGTAAGAAGCACAACACAGCCCAGCCCTGTGTGGTGCTGGGGTATTTAATAAAGCACCGCCTCCTATCCCCTCCTTTGCAGAGCTGTCCAGGCAACGCTTCAATTACTGCCATATACAGCACTGAGCATCCACCTGCAGCGTGAGAAATACCCAGCTCGCGCACGCTTCTGCTCCTCTGCATCCTTCGCTATTTAAAATTCAGGTTTTCCCCAAGTAGCCTGTAAAATTTTTCTCCACTTAACCTTAAATTGCCTTTCTCCCCTGCTCACAACTTGATCTGAAACAAAAAAAAAAAAAGCAAAGTTTGGCTTGTCTTGGTGTGTCAAGAAATAAAATCAGCTTTGAAACAACTGCAAAACAGCAAAAGCAGGTTTCAGTGGGACTTCTAATGTGCTGTGAATTACACTCATGCTTAATTAAATTACCTTGCAGAATCAGGTCCTAAATTAAAGTGAGATATACTCTCCGATGTTTATTTGGCTTTGATAATTAAAGAAAGTAACAAAATGAGTTTTTAGAGTCAACATAAATGAAAGTTTTACTAATTAAATATTTCTTTGGTATGCAGCAAATGTAGGAATAGGTGAACAAAATTCTTCAGTTGCTATCCCCTGCTACAGCAAAAACTGAAGGGGAAATTCTCAAGAACTGACCTTACCTCATCCTGAGCCATTTGGAAATATTTTCTTTCAGGAGTTAAATGCCCCTTTGTGTCTCCTTTGTACCCTCTGGTTCTGGGTTCCATTTGAAAACAAAAAGTGGGAGCATGAGCTATTTACTTATTTACTTTAAGCTTGGAAAAATGGGAGAGATTTTGAAAAGGCTGGTTTCTCCTTGAGAAGGGGATGAAATTTCATACCGGCTGTTATTGAAACCAGTGCACATATCCCAGGCCTTTCCCCTCCCTACCCCCATCCCCATAACTTGCACAATTATGCATAAAATCTGATATAATAAATCATAATCCCCAAAGACCTGAAGACCATTTCTACTCCACCACATGAGGGCAACCCCACCTGAGGCTGTGAAATGGCATTAGGGTAGTGGAGAATGGAACACACTTTGCAGTATTGACTTTATTTTCATTACCAGTTTAATTCAAGACCCTGGAACAGAGTTTCTTTTTGCAGCACTAATAAAATCTGTATTTTTGCCAGCAGCAAACAAAAGCTGGCTGACTCACTGAAAACAGAAACCCTTCTTCTGGCTGGTGTCACCCTTTTTCTTCCCAGGGCTGCCAAGAACTACAGGTCGCTGCGGGGGAGGGGGGGAACAGCCCCTGCCACTGCCCGGTCCTCCTCAGCCAGCACAACTCTCGTCATGAGATGGGTGCTGCAGGTAAACGTGGGTTCCACCCACTGCTTCAGGCTCTCCAGCTTGTAAACCCAGCACCTACCCGCTGTACGTTTAGCTAAAGTGAGTTATTGAGAGCGCTGAGCGCTTAGGGATCCCCTTCTACACCCAAAACTGGCTGGGATTAACAAGCCAAGGGTCCAGTCTCACTTGACCATGCAGCCACTTTGGCTTGACGAAAGCACTGGCTCAGCCTCTCCGGCACCGGTGGCTGGGGGAAATGCTGTTCCTGAATCCACCTGAATTAGCCTCTGGCTGAAAAACAGCAAGGAGAAAGACTCCCCTGCTCCCGTTTTATTTGTCTTTGAATCTCAAGAGCATAATGAAGCACACTTGCTCTCTGCCTCTCTCGGTTTAGGGTCCCACCAGAACTATTATTAGCTCAGGGATACTAATTCATCTGCCCATGTCCTCAGCCGACAGGAAAAATGTATTTGAACAGAAATGAGTGAATGGGGGAAAAAAAAAAAAAAACCACCAGTAAAGTTTTGACATTTTCAAGGGGTTTTTTTTTGATATATAGTTTAAGTTTCTAATAAAACTTTCTGTAAATTTAGATCAAACTGAAAATGTGATACACTAAGTTCTGTGCTTTGCTGGAATAACCAAAGTCGATGGACCACACTCATTTTTACTGAAGGACACTTTGACTCAGTTGGTTCAGTAGCTTTCCTATATCAGGTTCTTTTTAATGTTTCTTTGTTGTCACCTATATTTATCATCCACTGTATATATATATTTCTGCAATCCATCTTTTCACAATGGCACCTTGTACATTATTTCTTGTGAGACACGAGTGAGGATCCCCATAAAGGCTGGTTTTATACAGCAGCCTCTGGTCTCCCACAAGACACAAGGAGGAATCATAAACCATTCAAAGGAAACCTTGAAACTCTGCAGCAGCAAGTACTGAAAGGGAGAAGTACCTGATGATTTGAAAGGCTTAAGTTTCCTGCAACATGGCATCAGCCATCAGACAACCTGCAAGCTCATCAGTCCCCCAGATGAAGCATTACTCACAGAAGTGTACTGTTACGGTCTTCCTACAAGCATCAGAGGCAACATCAGTAAATAAACTATGGAAGCCAAGAAATACAGGATTCTTTCAAATTAGTGTACCTTCAAGATCAAGGAGAAGAAACATTGCCACAGAGGGACTGTTGTCTATTGTACCTCTCCCTTACAAAAATTTTATAGGAAAAACACAGACTTCCAAGCGAAAGTTAAAAGCAAAAAAGAAGACTCAAGGACTGATTAATCTGGATTGATATCTCTTGTATTCTGCTTTCCTCTCATCAGTATCTGGAAACTTCCTAAAATTACTAGAATGACCTAACACCTTCTGCTAAACTCAAACGCTCTTCAGCCTGCAAACAACTCTGAAGGGCTGCATCTGCCTTGGTTTGTCCTGTCCCAAGGAAAATTTACTAAAAACTCGGTCTTTCAATCACACTGAAATCCCTACATCTCGGACAGACTCGCAGAATTATTTTGCTCAGCTGACACACTAATTTCTCTTCTTTTCCCATCTGTAGACAGAGATGCTCCCCTTTTTTTTCCCCCCAAGCAAGGAACGCCAATTACCTTCCACATTTAAGCAGCTTCCTAAAAGGCAGTCTATGCTGTGAACAATGCCTGGCAAATGGCAGTCTCAATTACTGTAAAGACTCTTCACTTCTACTATAAGCAAGCGCTTCTGCTGTAGAAGCAATCTAAAGGTGACATTGAGAAATTATTTCAACAGCACTCTCTGTGCCCTAAGGAGACCCCCTGGTCACAAAGACAACCTACGTGGTGCCCTCCTGAGCTCCAGTGAAGCTCATGGACCTCACTGCTGAATGGAGAACAAACCTTCGTGCAGAATAGACACCCCAGAGGTGTAGGAAACTTGCACTCCAAGCAAGAGGGCAGCTGGTAGATGAGCTCGTGGTGTAACGCTCACTGGCTTCAGTTCCACCACTTTTAGTTTCAGGTGTCCAAAGCCCTTTCCTGGATTAGCCCTTAGTCTGCCAAATTGGCAAGTGAATACACTCAGGAGTAAATGCACTCAGCCGAGCAGTCTATTCTCAGCTCCAGGAGAAAAATCTGTCTTCAGGTGACATAACCAGGTTGACAATCATCTTTCTAAATGACAAGTGTCCTTTCTTTTCCTTGAAGCAAACACAACTATTCTGTTACACACAGAAAAAGTGCATGATCTGTTACATCAATGGATTTAACCCTCAGCCCTCTGAACCTTCCTCTTTAGGACTTTTCCCTATTAACTGATACTGTACATTTCAGAAAAAACAAAACGCAGAAGTATACTTTTGTTGCAAATAATGTCAAAAACTTCTGTAAACAAAACATTGCAAAGGACCAGCCATGGGTCTGATCAGCTACTTCTTTTTTACCGAGTGCTTTATAAGTGTGTCCGCTCAGATCCCTCACAATTGCACCAGCTATAGCCATTCACATTTTAGACAACTGCATGCTGAGAAATTAGTGCAGGAAATGGACTTAACTGAGACCACTAAGCATTTACTTTAATTCTAGTCCAGTAGATCGTGTTTATTAAAAGTGGTATAACAGTTTACAGTTGGAAAAAAAAACAACCAACTGCATATAAAATTTTCTTTTTAAGTTATTTTTGATTGCACAAATACACAGAAAAATATTTATTACCTTTGTTATTTTAACCCCATCATCACAACAGGCATGGGAAAAAAAAAGAAATAATGAGGAATACTAAGCCACTGTATGTATCAGTGACTTGGGACAAGCTGATCATGACTTATTTAAATCAGGGGACTCTCAACAATCGCTGTGCTTGTACAATCCGGTGCTTTTGATTTCTCATCAGCAAATAAAGAGGTTAAACACCCACACCCATACAATTATGACAAAACAAAGGGCTCTCCTTTCAACCCTCATTTCATCAACACCACTTCCCTAACAGTAGTTCTAACATTCTGTTGCAAATGTCTCGGTATTTGGATGCAAGGTGGAGGCTGCATCCACTGAATAGCAGAAAAGAGCTGCCCAGCATTTGCGGTTCAGGACTGCTCCATGAGGTGCTACAATGTGCACAATATACTTGAGGGTTAATTAATTCACATCAACTCCTACTTCCCTTGGAAAAATACTACGCTGGCTAATAAGCCCTAATGTTAGGAGGCTGTAAGAACTTATAAATGGCATTATTTTAAAATGCCTGTTTAGCTTATGCAGATGTTCGGACGCTTTTATATTTGCTACCTACTTTAGGCATGTGAATTATACCTTAAATCAGGTAGAAGTAGCTGGTATGATCAATATACATGCTTTTGTCCCACACCTACTGGTGAAAACATGTTCTGTTCTAAGAAAATATGCTACCTGAGGTCAGGGTCAGAGAACTGTATCCAGGAATCTTGACTGGACTACTCACTATAAGACATTGTGAGCTATACGAATTAATGCAGGTCACAAATCTGCCAAAACCTTAGTAAGCTCCATTTATATGCATTATAAAAGCCTTCCATGGTCTTGTGGAAAAAATTACTTTTCCTGCAAAAAACCCTGTATCTGTAAAATACAAACTTTTTGTGGAACATACTTGCCAGCTACACTAAAGCCCACCAATGATATTACTCTAACCACAAAAGTTATGCTCTTCAAGGTCAATCTCTTAACAAAACTCAAATGAGAACAATAAATCCCTCCATCTAAAGAAAAAAGAAAAGTTGTAGATTCTGCTTTGAAATCCATTCCCCTAATCTTCCACGTCCATTTCCCTAAACGTGCTCTAGCGCGAACGCAACTTTTTTGCAAGTCATGAGAAAAACAGCACAGTCATCCAGACAAATGTTCCCCAATGGCTCCCTTGTTGTGTGCAAGAGCATTAATTCTGAGTTATCTCTACCGGAAGCATTTCAACGTAACACACCCTAGTGTCACTCTTGCTGGTGTTTTTTGTTTTGGTTTTGGTTTTGTTTTGTTTTTATAACCACATAACTCTCTGGATCACTATTATATTGGTCAATCACATGCAGGAAAAAAAAGAAAAAACCTACCTATTTCTCCAGTGTTATAGCACATTCAGTAAAGCGGTACAGTGGAGGGTTAATTAACTCACATCTTCCCTTATTTCCCTTGGAAAATTACTATGTCAGCTAATAAACCTTACAGTTATGAGGCTTTTATGAACTTACAAACCCCGCAGCATTTTAAAGTGCATGTGTGGTTTGCTCAGCTGTTTGAACACTTCTCACCTTAGTCACCCTTTCTCCCTGTGAACTCACACCCCAGAATAGCTTTGCATCAATGAAAAAGAACTGTGTGATTGAATGTGTATGAGATTCATGCACATTCATTCCTTCCATGACTAATTAAAGGGTTTGGGGATTTTTTTCCTTTTCCATTAATGGCGCTATGTTGCCAGAGGCTGAGCGCTGGAAAGGTTGGTGTTTAACATGCTCTGGATTTATTATCTGATCTTCAGGTGAACTACCTAAACCCCTCGTGATTTAATTTTACCAACTGTAAAACGTGACTAGAAATCATCACCTACCTTAAGGTGTCTTCAGACACTCCAGTGAAAATGCCATCTAAAAGCATACGCCATCAGTATTTTCTGAGTCTGTTGTACGGTGCCATCAAGTTCATTCTTCCAGCTTTCCAGGGTTCTTGCCATTAGGAAAGCAGAGAATGCAGAACACGCTCCTCTTAACACAAACGTGGAGGTGCTATGTGAACATCCTTGGTGCTACACTGCCCAGAGAAGCTTGGCTTAATCATCACTTTTCTTCAGGAAATCTGTTTGGGAATATCAATTTTTATATAAGATATTAACAGCTGAACAAGAAGCTAGGGATTTTTTCCTATCAGCTATGAGGAATCCACTCCAATGAGCAAAGGAAATAGGGCACCTAGTTTGATTCTCTCTCAACACCAGGTTTCTGTTGCACAACACAAAATATTCTTAAAAGAGCCTCTTTGAGGAACACCCTATCATTTAAATGCTAAATGGTTTCTAAATTAAAATCCATGAAGCATTTTGCTACCTTATTTCTACTAAAAAGACTTAAAAGATAAGCAAACTGCATCAAATATTTTCCAAAACATTGCAAATAAATGCTGCACCAATTTCAGTAAGGACCTTACAGAATAGTAAAAAAAAAAAAATAAAGAAGCCTGAATTTCTAAATAAAAATGGAACTGATCCATATAACAGCTTGCATCATTTATCCTTCTCCAGCTGCAAATATCTGAAAAAACTGGTCAAGATCCTGGTGCCATAAGAACAAGCAAGAGCTGTAGGCAGAATCCTGTGATTTTTCAGAATGGAATTTATCTCCTGAGCTGAAGATGTGATCCCCCTAGACACACAGTCAACAGGTATAAACTTCCTGGAAAATATGTTTTTATTTCATGAATCATTTCCCTAACCAGTGTGAATGTGATACCTGGCACTATGCATTTTTAAAATGCGGGACTGGTTTTAGTACTACAAATAGCTGAGAAAATTGCATCTAAAATGATGCAAAGCAGAAAACGTGAATTTCATTCTCGCTGATACATGGGCATTTCTGAATGCTCAAAAAGACACCAATTATCAGCATATTTGAGGACTTAAGCTTGAAAACATCTGGAATGTCAACTGAACAAGTTCAGCTGCATCACTTACCTAGTACTTAATGCACAGAAATACACTGTGCTATCTCTTTTCCCTGGCATTTACCACAGGCATTTTTTTTTCTTCTTTATTTTTCAAACCAGGATTACAAAAAACAAAAAACCCACCACAAAACCCAAAGTACCATCCCCCCAGCAGATACCCACCATTATTACTTCTTTTGACAATGAAAATAACAATGAGAAATGCCATTAAAAGAATCTTTAAGTGGCTCTCAAAATCAGGTAATGTTATACATCAGCCTGTGGAAGACCCTGCAGATTGACATTAGGAGTGTACCTTTGCCCAAGCCTTTCACCTTTAGGAGATGGCTACAATATGGACATTTATATCATGGTGTTTCAGAAACTAGAGAAGCAGTGGGTTGTTAAGGCAGAACACAAGCAGTCATCACAAGGGCAGAACCAGGCTGATTAGCAATGAAGAGGAAAGCAGATGCCAGAAACATTCTGTACTGTGGCTAAAGCTGGCAGGAAAAGAAAAAAAAAAAATCAAACTGCTTTCCTTGATTTTAATAAACAAAATAATAATAGTACTTTGGATTTCTTCTTCTTTTTGGAAGGAATTAAAAGAGGTTGTTTAAAAAAAAATAGAGGAAGGAATAAAATCTGCCCTTTTTGAGTTGGGAGATGTGCTTTCTTGGTGGACCGTGATCTCAAAAAAAGAGAGAAAAAATAGAATTTCTACTAATAAAATTATTTTTTCTTCAACATGCCACACTTTGAAAAAACATTTTAAGCAATTCTAAGTCATTACAAACCACAGTCACAGGAAGGAAGTGAAGCTCCATTCATGCTTTCCACGTCTATACACCAGTGCATAGAAAAATCATGTAGCACTCCTCAATATATTTTCTGAATACTTGGCAACAATGCATTAAATCTAACCATGGTTTAATGTTGGCATTTTCTTCCTGTACTCAGAGGTGGAAGACTTATGAAGTGGTGTCTTTCATCTTTTGAAGTTTGTAGAAGACTTTTTTTTTCTTTTAAGTACACATATTACAAGGTCTGGAGAGGGTAAAGTCAACAAACTGTGCCCAGCAGCTGGAATACAGAGCAGAGAAACAAGTTCCTGTTGGGGTTGAGTCTACAGCTTCAGATTAGTCACCAGGAAAGCTCAGTCCTAGACAGAGGCGCTTTGTTCTCATCACAGAAAATCTCATCGCACCCTGAGAAGCTAACACTCTCAGAGGCCTCGTCACAGAGGTTTTACAGTTTTGTTTATGGCTTTTTTTTTTAAGACTGGGAAATTCACAATGACCTGAAGCGCTATGTGCCAGCTTTCTTCTCTCAGTGTTGAAGTGTGCTCTCTCTAAACGCTCAGAAGTGGTCCAGGCAGCCATTATTTACAGAAGCGTATGACACAACTTTATGTACAATGCACATCAGACGAGAGTTTGTGTTGATAATGATCCCAAGAAAAGCCATTTATATGCATACAAAATTAATTGACTCCCCACACTATGGGTTATCCCGAACATTTACTGGTCTACATCTAAAATCAGTTTCTTCCCCTGATAGAAATATATCAAAGCAAAAGTTAGCAAGACTTCAAAACATAGTTGACTCTAGTGAGTAGAAAGAAACAGAGAGCAGGTTGCTCGCTGTGTCACAAGGCCCTGTTTGCAAATGTTACACTATAAAATACACAAAGATTGCACCTTGCAGGCAACACCACCACTTGGCTATACAATCAGGCTTTCACCAGGCTGCTGAGAACTAGTAAATTAAACAAGTGTTGTAACAGGAAATCAACAGTGAGTGGCAACATCGCTGGTGCAGCCTGTTACTTCAGATACTTATCCCAAAGCAGAGAGAAACTGCAGTCAGGCTTCCACAGCCAAGAGAAATAGTCCTCAGGGCACTATCTGTCTTCTAGTGTATCCTCAGGATGTCTTGTTGCTCTTATGCCTCTGTATCTCCATTTCTTTGGCCTGGTGAAGAGCAAGTCAGCACAAAATAGATGGGTGTTCCTCAAGGAAGGAAGGGTCTGTCTTTATACCCCCCAAAATTCATACCTTTCAGAGAATGGACACTAGGGTTAAAGCTCACATTCCTCCTCAAGCAGATCCGTGTTGGGTGACGAGCTGGTATTGCTGCCCCCAGCCCTGTAGTCAGCCTCTGCCCTTTCTGCTTTAAGCTGCTGTATTTCGCATTAACTGTTTTTCCATTAGTGTAAGAGCTTCTCAGAGCAGCTAAACAACAGTACAGTGGGCGAAAATCATCCCTTTCACTGGAAGAAAAAATAGACATTCAAGTTAACTAAGGACACAGAACAGAAAATTTGTATCAGACTATTTGGAAACAGCCACCGTGAGAACAGTTTAATTTACTGCTTCTCAAATGTGAGTAAAATTGGAGGCTCTGACTTGAAAAACCAGTATACATATTCTTCATGCTACACGAGCATGGTTGAATTTGCTTTATCTGACACTTACAGAAACACAAGGATAACAATATTCTCTCCTCCACAGAGAAAGACATCATCCTCATACCAATCTGACTCTGTGTTCTCAACCCCGCAGATCTCTAATGCATGACTGGGACTCTGTCCTGATCAAGCAGTTAATGAGTAAACTTCCTACCTTGGAAGGTAAGGCCATCAGGCCAGTCCAAATCTTACACACAAAATGTCTGTTCTCCAGCTTCTTTTCTCATTTGAGGTCCAACCTGGACACCAGATGCAGGCTGAACTTTCAGAGCCAGGAAGAAGCAATTAAAGGATGTGTATCCAGCACAGGAATACTTCCAGGGGAAAAAAAGGAAGGCTCTGTAGCAATCCCTCACCTCTAAGAAAGAGGAGGTATGCCTTGCCCAGTAATAAAAGTTCAACAACAGTTATTTTATGTGCTGCCAGACTGATCCCCACATTGATCATCTTCTGGACTGAAATTCATAATGCACAACACCGACCTGCAATGTGTAGGCGACAATCATACCTGGAAACAACAGCTGGCTATTAGGATTTTATAAAGGTTGTCTAACAGTGCAACGTACAGCATGTGTACTTTTTAGGGAGGCAGAGAAGTTCTGGAAACTGAAAGCCCCTTCTGACACAAGATGGGATGAACTTATATCATTACGGGCCTCACGAGTTGTGTGCATGCCCTGTGAGAGATCTAAAGGCAGATTTCAACAGCTGCTACAGACTGTCCTCTCTGTACCAGTAGGACACTAAAGCGGAGTCAGGTGTGCCCACAAGAGTGTTGCTGCAAGACCAGAGGATGCCAGTGAATGTGCTGCTCCTATGGAGTCCAAGCAGAAGGGCCTGCCAGGGACAGACAGCATGTGGGAAGCAATGCCTGCAGCAAAGGGGGCTTCAAACCAGAACACCTTGGCTGTGCTGCAGCAGGGTAATTTGGTACTTTCCCACATGGTCAGCCAGCTCGCCTGGCCAGCAGGAGAGAGATGTAGCAGAAACATCTTTCTTTTAAAGGATTACTCCTGGCTCTGGAGAGGTCTGTAATTTTTGGCAGACTTCTCATGGGCTGTGCAAAGGGAAAAGGAACGTCTTTGCTCCCTCTCCCACACTGTAGCCACACAAGATCCAGTCATAACGTACCTCTTAATAAAGAAGCACAGATGTGCCCTGTAGGCACTTAAAGAGCAAAAGAAAAAAAAAAGAAACAAAATGTTCCTGTGTGTTTCATAAATTGGTATATAAGCATAATGCAACCTACTATCCTAGATATAAAATGAAATATCTTTAAAAGTATTGAATCCTTTGTGAATTTTCTCAGTGGATCGGCATGAAGCTATTTAGCCCAGATGTTTCTATAATTCTGATGCATTAGGATATGCACGGCATTGCAGCCAAGTGTTAACATAGTGAACTATAATGTAAAACATGTAAAGATACTGGCTTCCAAAGTTATTAGAAGTTTTCACTCTAACCACTCTGCTTCTTTATGCAGCTATATTTTCTTTACAATACCCACTTATATTTTAACACACATGGAAGAAGAACAAAAGATGTCCCTTCTCCCCCATCAAAACCTAATTCTGTATGTTCTCTGGAAGAACACAGGGGCCAACTTAAAGATTGACACGGAGTCTTTCAGAAATGGAAATCTCATCTCTGAACCACAATGAACAGCAAATCTCGAACTACAGACAAATGCAAGGCCAACAAGGCACAGCTGGGTACCACATGAGCAGGTCAAGAAGTGATGGTGAGATTTTTGATGACAATTTGGTGTCCAAAAGACAGAGTGTCTCACTCCATGGTTCTTGTTTGCATCTGTAATGGATTTAGGGATTTGCAGAGGCAGTTTTAAAGATATCTAAGCAGGTGCAATTTCTATGTTGGAATGGCCTAAGCAAGGGAAGAAGCAATAATCAGAAAATGAAGTAGCACAAAAAAGGTAACAGTACGTGCTTAGAAGGATGCAAGATAAAGAGTGCAAAGAAAAAAAAACAGCACTCCACAGAAGAACAATGCAATGAAATATCTTGCACTAAAAGTCCATTTGAAAAAATTTCTGTTGCTGTAATTAATTATTCAGAAGAGCTGAAAATATTTCAGGGCTTTTTCTGCATGATTTACCTGCCATGATACGAGCTGAGAGTTCTGTGATTCTTCAAGACCTTGTTAGCTCAGAAAGGCAAAACACAATCCTAAATGAATGAAAATGACCTCCTACTCCAGCTTTGAACTTGCAGCCTCAGCTCCGTTTTCGTGTGGGTACTTGCTAGAGTACACCTCACGCTTAGACAGAAAAGCAATATTGAGACATGGAATAACTTCCATTGTGGTTCAAGTGGTGTTTGATCCTTTTTTTTTTCTTTAAACAAAAAATGCTGATACTCCAATTAGCTGTGGAGTTTCTCATGCTTAAAACAAGCAAATGTTACTTGACTTTAGGCTGTATAGAGCGTACTGATGCAATCTAAAATGGAATATCACACTGACTGCTAATATGCTGATTATCCTCTATAGTGAAGTAGGCCATGGAGGGTTTGTTTCACTTCTACAAGACAAATGTTTGGTAATCAAATTTCCTGTATGCCACTTGCCAACTATTCTGCCTTCCCATGGCTACACAACAATTTATCATTAGATTGTATTTCCCAGCATAACCACTTCAATTCACCCTTCTGGCTGTTACTTTTATTTAAAAATATTATGGGACTTTTAATTAGTCAGATAAGAAACCTGTATTTCAGAAAAAGAGTTTGTAAAGCCATAGCAGGTGGCAGAATTTGTCCTCCTATGTTACAGAGCTTAATCCCAAACCTTGCATTATTCACAGATAATTTAAACCATTCTGGTCTTTTCAAGTTGGATACAGTCCTTGATAGCTGTTGGACAAAAGCTGATGACATCTGTAACCGCTAGATAGCTCTCTTCTCTTTAACAACCAGAGAATTATAATGCATTTATGAAAAAAGTGAAACATCCAGGATGTACTAGATTGTTCTACATTGTTTCTAAATTACTGCTCTACAATTTAAAAGTTAATTCTTGTATCATCCATTTAATCTTTATCTATTTGCCGGCTCCAAGGTCAAATGAAGGAACAATCCTGTAACATTACTCTAAATCACAATAATTTGAAAAAGGAAAACATATGCGGTAGTGAAAAAAGAGGCGTAGTCTTAAGCTATCTCAAACTACGAAAATATTGTAAAATAGCCATTACTGTCATGCTTATTTGTGAATCCAAAAACTCCCAGACAATTAATGACCTGGATATTGTAACAAATAGTTCTTTTCTAAAATGGTTTTTGAAAGCTGTGACAAAAAATCCACAATGAGAAAGTACTAACAATCAAAATGCACATTTGTCTTGGGTTTACTCGCTTCTTTATCATTTCTTCTCCTGTATGAGCCTTAATAGAGAAGTCCCTAAATGAGTGGTTTAGAAACAGAATGCCAAAAATCATGGCCAGAGAGAGACTTCTGTTGACAACTCTTAGTTCTGAAAATTCTGCCCATGTTACTTTGATGTGAGTAGTTCCTGTTCTTGCAATTTAACTGAAATGTGCTTTGAGGAACGAGATTGACTCAATTCGTGCAATTTAACCACTGATAACAAAGGCCATTATCCAGCGGCACCTGACCATTTCATGTGGAAATTCCATGCATCTTCATTGGTAAACAAAAGCATTTTTTTCTCCATTTCAAATACAACCCCAAATAGTGAAATAATAGCTTAAAAATTGCAATTATTACTCACTGAGATTCTGCAAATGCTGGTGTCTCAATTCTCTTTTTCCATGGAACTACTAACTAGACCATTGTCTTTTTCCTTCCAAATAATAGACAGTAAGGACCTCATCAGAAACGATCGCTTGTATTATCCAGTTTCTACACTTCATTTTGCAGAATTACTCCTTTCCTGTGTAATTTTCACTGATGTTTAGCTAGCTCCCAAATGGCTCAGAGAGTCCACTTTGCTTAACTAGCTTCAGTTTCTTCCAGAATCCAATTGTTCCAGCAAAATCATTTTCCTGATATATAGCTCAAACTTCTCTTTTTTGTGTTTATACGTGAAATACGAGGCCAGAAGAAATACCGCATTTGTAAGTACATATAGTGGCAGACAGGGACACAGCAAAATGCCTGCAGAGGAGAAACAACAGCTCCAACACCTGAGCTGAGAGAAACTAATTCACTAATATTTCAAGAATGTGTCACCCAAAAGCATTGGAAAGAAAAAATAAATCATCACAACAAATATACTCTGCTATTTTTCTGTCCATTCTCAGTACCAAGAACTTTTTTCACAAAATTCTCTTGTAAGAAAAGTAACAAAACTCAGTGTGACTCAAAAATATTTACATATGAGGCCAACATTATCTGCAGGCTTTAAAGCTCATCTTTTATTGATCAGCAAGCCTATAGATTGGCTGGTCCATAAATTACTATATTTCTTTTCCCTATTTAAATATAGCATATCTCTGGGTTTGGTGCAGTATTTCTTGAAATAAAATTTATCTTGATTTTACTTAGTTTTAAGAGCAGGAATTTACTGCTCAGTTGGAAAATTTGTTCTAGGATACTTCTTGCTTTGTTCACAAAAATTAAAAAGAAAGGATAGCAGTGACTTCTGTATAAACAAAAGACTCCCCAATGCACATGCATGAGAATGTCACTTATCACTGTAAATAAAAACATAGTGCCACGACAGGAACAATTGCAGACTCCCCATTTCAGTGTATGTGTAGTGTTTTAGGTATAGTTGGTCCTGTCTCAAGTGGGGTTAGCTCTAGTCAGATTTTAGTGATTCTATGGTACTTCTTTAACAACATTCACCTTATTTTCAAAACGGGGAACTGCAACACAGGCTATCTATAGAGATAAAGATCTCTCTAGTGCCCATCAGATGTTGCTGAGGATATCTTCCCAGAAACTTCTCATCTGTTTTTGTCACCCTCAGGACTTACAGAATAGCATTTCCCTATTCAGCAAAGCAACGCTAGCATCCATTATAAGCATTTACACCAGCATCAGCCATTTTTGAGAGACTTCAAGATCAATTTTTGATGGATTAGCTGCAATATTAGATCAGATGCAGAACGTTTAAAGTTTAAAAGCATTACTCCACTGTGGTCTTGCAATACATTGTAACAATACACTGATGCAATAATTTCTCCCAGATTCTATTAGGCTTGTAGGTAATAAAATATTTCTAATTAGAAGTGGGAATACATGTCAGAGCCACTGCATCTAGCCAGCTTGCTTTCTCTCAGCCATACCAGCACAGAAGGTTGATTTGATATAGTAGCCTCTCCTCATTACAAATCCATGCTTGTCATACAGGTTTCTTACTGCGACAGACAGACTTGGACAACAATGCAGCCAAACATTAAATTATGATTTTTCATATTTGACATGTCTTCATTTCCTCTTCCTTGCCCCTGCCCCCTCAGGGATCCTGCAGATCCAGTAGGAGATTGCTCACCTGTAATATAAAACCCAGGGCCTCCATCTATGAAATCTATCTATCAATTGCTCTTCCATGACAGCTCTGAAGGCGGTTGTTTACATTCCGCCCCCACCACTAATTTCTTCTTCATATCATTACTCTGTCCTAGCTACTGTGTCACTCCTTTTCCTGCCTTTCCAAGCTGCCTTTCTTGCCCCCCACCCCCCCCTTCCTGAAAAGCACAGATGTACCAAGCACAAGCTGCCACCCTTGCTCAGTATTTGATCGTGTCCCTTCCCCATTCAAATCCACCTGCCAGACGCTCCTCTGCTACCACACACAAACCATCCACTTGAAAACCCGACACAGCTCTTTCCCCCACTATTTATACCGTCAAGCTTTGCACTGGCCTGTCCCTCCCAATCCATCACCCAGCATCACCCTGTCCGTCTGTTCGTCACACTCTCGTATGACTACTCCATGTCTTTCCCCTCACAGAGCTCACGCAAGACAAGTGTCTTTTAAAGACTCATCTCCATTCCATGCCAACCAATGACCAAAATGGGCCTGTACAGGGCATCTCATTTTACTTCTCCCAGGATAACCCCCTCTTTCTGCCCTCAGACTGGAAACACCTCAGAGCCAGCAAAAGAATATGGACGATTCCATAGACCCTCACTGAGGGCAAGTGTGCTACTGCACTGGGCAGAATCAGTCAAATAGGCAAATACATTTCCCCTTCACACGCCAAGTATGTTCTCAAGATCTAAACACATACTTCAGAATTTGACCCAGCAAAATACCGTCTTTTCATAGCATTCCTTCTGTTTTAATGGGTTTTTCAAGGGCACCACATCTTCCATGCACTCACAACCTCCACAGAGAAACAGTGAATGCGACCACATCACATCTGCTGAGACCTGCCAGTACCTTTTTCAAAGTCTGTGTCAAACATAAGGAATTAAATTTGAGACCCATCCTATGTGATACTTTTGTTTCTAAAGTAGAGTGCAAAGCATGAATTAGGATGGCACATCAGCTACAACTTAGTTCGATTCTCTAGTTTAGTCTTCCTGAAGGAGGAAGATCAGAGCAGACAAAAATTTTATTAACCTCAATTGATTGTGGCCTTCAGTGAAAAACGGATATATTAAAAAAAAAAACAAAACCCAACCAACCACCAAACCCAAACACGAAAGAAGGTAGCAATCTGGATGTAGTAAAATTCTGGTCGCCCAGTAAATTAAGGGACAGAACTCTAGGATGCTTCAAGATGTGTAACTGCTGTCCACTGGGGAGCCACCCTCCTGGCAGGAAAGCACTGAAGCCTCATACACTTTGCAGCTTTTCAATACAGCAAGTAGGCATAGAGGCACCAAAAGGATCCACAAGAAAAAGGTAAAGCTTCAAAACAGACACAAACCATGCTTGTTTGCAGTTTTACATTCAAGAAATGTCAATATTGTACTCCTTAGATATGAGTAGTCTCTGGTGCCTTCTAAAGAAAAAATTGCAAAAGCCAACAAATTGTTCTGAATTATATCATCAAAGCCTTCTTTAAAGTTGACAGCGGCCTAGACAGTGCAACGTTTTGCTTTGTTTGCTAAGTCTGGTCTCAATAACTGTATGAATCTGTGCCTAAAGCAAATGACAAATTTCCTATCTGTTTATAAAGCATAAGAGGGAGGACTCAGGGAATAAACTGGTAGTCACTGCATAACAAATATCCTTTTTTGTCCTCAGTATGTTGACACGTCTTTATATACACCCCTTCTCTTTGAGGAAGACCAAAACCATGCCCTGAGGACCCAGAGGGAGAGTGAATATAAAGCCAGAGAAAAGGGGTAGATAATGGGAATATTTTCTTCTATAACATTTTTACCGTATCATTTATGAGGCCTTTTTGAACTAATTAGGTGAGTTTGACAGGAGTACCAAAATATTAACTAGACTAATGGTAAGTTCTTGGTTCAATTCCTGTGATATGTTGCCTTTTGCTTGTAACAAGATTTTGAGTGTAGTAACACGACACAGGAATGCTATAGCTATCTCTTAAGAAAACAGGTAAGTCAAAATGCAGCATATTTCTTCACAGTTAATTTTTTGAAAGGTTTATTTCTAATATATCTCTCTCCTTTTTTCATTCAACATTTTCTGGCAATCAAATCTCAGTGCCTCACACCACTAAAAGTTTTATAACATTTCTAGGACAGCTGTGGTTGACGCACAAATTTCTCATCGTATCATATAGTAGGTGCAAGAAAGCTCATTTGGCATAATTTGTCACCTGAGAACGTGAAAATAGGTCACATTAATAAAAGAAAGTGTGAGACCCTTACCACACGCTCTGTCAGCCAGCGGCTCATACAAAAGTCCTATAAACACAACGTGAGTACATCCAGACAGAGAACCATGGGCAGCGGGACTGCAGCTATCAATTATTTAAGGAAAGTCTGCCTGGAGACAGCCATGCCAAGCACCTGAATCCACTTTAATGGTGGAAGTGGACACATATGCTTGGGGGACTTCAAATCCTTTATGAGTAACACTCACTTATGATATACGAACAGAGAGCAAACTTTAAGGACGACTGCAGTAAGTGTGTGGTGTTTGGGGGAGGGTGCAGTTCAACCGCCTTCGCTCAGCCGGGCTGCCTTGTGGCTGCTATCGTTTAGCAACATGCAGGACCTACAGTTCAGTTTGTTGCTGCACAGATGAAAAGTCAGGACTTCCAAGTGATCTGGCATAAATTAACATTTCCATATCACAGCTGGTTGCTTTAATAGTATTCACATTAAAAGGCCTAATGAAAAATTAAGTGAATAATGTTGCATGCTGGAAAAAGTACTCCTTTTGACAAACTGATTAACTAGAAAGCCTCCACCAGCACTTCTTGGATGCATTCCCAGGAAAATCTCTTGTGTTCCTGCTATTCCTCATCCTAGATAAATAAATGAATACAAAGCATTACTCAAATATGGAGAAAGTTGTTTTCAACAACTGACAGGAAGCAGTTTGATAACAGTGTACTTGGTGTTAAAAATACACATCTCAGCATTTACAGAGAATACACCATTTCTCATGCTGTATTTGCTCTCAGCTTAACAGAACACTTCAAAGCCCCCTATTCATTTGTGAAAAGCAACAGAATATATAATACTGCAGAAAACTTTACCCCTAAAATATTTTTTCCTCTACCAATATTCCTTCACAATAACTTGTGAAGTTTATGGAAAAGAATTTAATTTTCAGTAAACATAGTTTGAAAATACTAAAATCAATTCACATCTCTGTGTTTTCCTAGGATATAAAATTTTTGAGATTTTTTTCATGAGGATATTATAGTTGTTACCCAGAAGCACAAACTGCATTGATATTTGTTCCAAAAGGCAATCTACATCGGTCACAGCAAAAGGAAACATCACACATACACCAACAAATTGTAATTACCAAAACTTGCAAGCAAAAGCTGTAGACGATGGCAAGAGGGGAAAAAAAATGAGACACATAAAAGAATTTAACATGAAATGAAAGAGGAAAGACTATAGAGAGGAGAAGAAAGAAAAGTGAACACTTAGAAGAAAAGAGAGCTCTGGCGATTTACAAGCAGAACGCCTGACAGGAGAGAAGCAGAAAATTTGGCAGCCGAACGTGAAAAAAAGCTCCAGTGGGACTGAGACTGGGAGGCAGAGAGAGGAGAGGGAGAGATGAGTTGTTGTGTTGTCTGGCCACAACACAAAACCCTTCCCAGCCACATGTGTTGTCATGGCTAGCGGGCAATGCAGATAAATACAACTCCTGAAGATTTCCTCAGGCAATGCAATTTGTGGGGTGAAAGCATCTGCAGCTCTTCTAGGAGAGCCTAAATTAAGTTAGAATATGAGGTTTTAATTATGATTATGTCCCTATTTTTAGAGCTGTAAGAATGGCCTAGATCTGTATGATGGTCCTGTTCTTATTCTGGTACAATTATTGTTGTGCTTTCACCACTTCCTGTTCTGTTCCATCACTGGCATGGCTGGAGTAGCCAGATGCAGACTCTTTGCTGTGCCTTTAACTTGTCCAGCATCCTGGCATTTAAGATGTCTGCTTACATAAAATGAACAAGTGGGTACTTTGTCATGCTAAAATGCACAACTTCAAAACCGGTATGCAATGGGTCCTCAGAAGCAGAAACTGCAAAAGATGGAGAAGGCCATGATTTGGGTTCCTTTACTAAAGAATTTAAAATGTTCCAACTCTGAAGAGCGTACAATGTACGTAAAAGAGATCAAGATAAATTGCCAGGGATTAATGTGTGGGATTCTGGTACTAATTAGCTTTGTATGGTCCCCCATAGGAATGCTGAGATATCTAAGGTGTGAAGAGCTACAGGTAGTCAGTCTTTCCCTAAACATAGATGCCAGGTTTGCTTCTACTGTTATCTCTCATTCTTCTTGTTGGTGTTTCTGTTTTGTTGCTGGCAGTGTGCTTAGAGCAACCTCATCTTGAAATGTACTTTTCCTGCAAAGTTTTATGGGCTATCTTGAGAGTGTTTCTCATGAGCATTCTTCTCAGCTTGTATTGGACAATGATCCCATGTGTTGCATGGATGCCTTCGGAGGATTTTATTCCTAAGAGCATCTTTTCCTCCTGTGTAGTTCAGAAGGCCTTCATTCTGTGGTCTTAGGAGGCTTCTTTTTGCTGCAGCACAATGGTGAAAATTACATCTCCTTCTGCGTTTAGTTTGCTGAAGCTCACACAAACATAGATGCATTACGAGCGGAACATTCCTGTAACTCCACGAGAAAGAATTGTTTTCTTCCTGGCTCCTCTTCAGCACTCAATGGTTAACAGGACCAAGCTGCCTCTTCTGATCACCAGAGATATTAACAGAGCTCTTGGCCTTGTATCACAAGAACTTCTGCCCAATCTGATTCAAGAAACTTACTGTCTTTTGCAAGGGAGAGGGGAAGAAACATTATGGTAAAGTCTTACTTGGCTCTTTTCAGTAGAGCTGACAAGCTGTTGTAGGATGAGTGACTGTAGGCTGAATAAGTTGGCAAAAAAAGAACACTGCTCTCCAAGCTTGACTCTGCAGCCAAGCCCAATGGGTAGTATAACATACTGTATAGCCTCTAGTCAGAATAAAATCCATTAAATGAAAAAAAAAAAAAACAAAAAAATCACCAAAAAAAACCCCACAGCATGCAGTCATCAAATCTATTCATACGTTCAGAACTGGCTGCACAATCAAAGGAAAATTACTTCATTGGGCTCGCTGCCCAATAACGAGCTGGAAAGGGTGAGACTTCTATTTCTTGGATTTAATTGTAGGCAATCAGGATGACATCTCTAACCCCACAAAGCTCATGTTTCTTGAACAGTTTATGATGACCTTTTTGTTTACCACAATCCTGGAAATGTAACAATGCAAAGGAAATCCAGAAAACAAACAATGCTGCCATCATGTAGAAAGTGCACATTTAAGAAGGAAGAATCTCCCTGATTTGAAATACAGTCAACATTTTGTATTTGCAAAATTATTTTCCAGTCCACAATGTCAGTACTAGTTCAACATGCATCTGTGTTTTAACCTACACATCCTTTCATCTTATGACTCTTATTTAACTTTTGTTAAATTAGAGTGTTTTAGGCCAAAGTTTGACTTGTTGGCTGAAGCAATACCATGAAGCAAGTGCACTCCCTATGAGTGCTTACTGCCTTCCTCCATACTCTGCTCACCCTTGGAAGAAAGCAGGCACACAGGCAGAGAGAAGGTGCCAAGCAGTTTCCCCAGTCAGGGGAAGAATATCCCAGCACTCCCAGGAGATACTCGTCTGCCTTGTTTTTAAAAATCTTGAAAGGAAGAGACTCCACAGCCATCTTGAACAACTGCCTGTTTCAGGAGATCAGCTCTTCCTGACATCAAAATGTCTTTTTCCTGAAAACTACTTCTTCTCTGTCCCTAGGGGACACACAGAACCAGTCAGCTCTATTCTTCTTACATCCAGCTTTAACAAAAGAGAAAAGCTGGACCAAGTCTTCTATCGTCTCTAAAACAAATCAAAATCCTCCAGTTTTTCTAAACCCCATATTTCCCTGACGCTCTCCTCTGAGCTTTAACTTCTCTACCTTAAATGTGCTTATACACTATACTCCCAATAAGCTTCTAGCACTACTCAGCACAGTTACACGTGCATTTTAACAAATCACACATCTAATAACATAACCCAGAATAAAAATTACTTTTTTTTTTCTGTAACAGCATCACTTGGTTGATTTTTTGACTCACTAAAAACTTCTTTCCATCCTTCTCTATAGCATTATTGCTTGCTTATACGGTTCCTTTTTTACGCTTGCACATTACATTTCTCCTTCCCCGTTGTCATAACTAGTATTTTGCATTGCATTTTATGCATTTACTTATGACTATTTCACCAATTTATCCACCAACCTCACTCTCACAGTCTGAGTCATTTCAAACCCCTCCCCATCTGGATTTGCTCCATAAATGTTTTACACCAAGGCGTTTCCACTGGTTGTGCTCCAAGTCGTTAATAAACTAGATTTTAAAAACATCCTTAGGTCCCCACCTGAACTACCATTCCAGTTGACATTGACATTACAGTTACACAGTCTCGTTGCCTTTGCATATACCACTACACCTTAGTAAAAAGTTTTAGATGCCAAAGTATGTGTGTCTAGTACAGGCAGACAGGTGATGTGCTAAGCAACACCGTGTGTAGTACTTCGATGTGCAGAGAATAAGCAAAGACCTAAATGACCACAGCAACGGATAGATGCCCAAAGCAGGACATTCTAAATGGGAACAGAAAGCAGGCAATTCTTTGACGACTACAGTTCCCCATGTGCTCCTTTTTCTTTCCTCTCCACAGCACTGCTTTTACTCGTCTCAAGGCTCCCAGAACTGTACCAAGACTGATTCAGTTCTTGCAGACAGTCATTAAGTTCTAACAGAGGCTGCTTCAGCTAATCTTTCAAGCGTTACATATTTCATCAAACTCCTGATGTATGCCTAAATTAGCTCCTTATTCTTAAAGCTCTTTTTCAGTCTTTAGCGTGCACTCTTAATTATTGGTTGTCAAAGGAAGGTTAAGGTTTTTATTTATTCGCATGGTGCCAGATGAGATCAAATGTATTAAAATGAGCGTTCACAACGTGTAACAGTTCTTAAAATTTGATGCTGGGACCAAAACAAAACCGATAAACAAAAAAATTCTTGTTATTATCTCTTAATGAGAACCACTGATTATTTTTTACATTTCATTTGACAGTCTTCATCTTAATTAATTCTATGTGGCAAAGTTAAATAATTCGGGTTGATGAAGATCATTCTGACTCCAAAATACACTTATTAAATGAAATCAAAGCATGGTGCTAATCAGGCGAATGAGCATGTGTTACTAACCAAACACACAAACCCTAACAATGAGATAATGACAGGTATGGTGACAGATACGAAGCATTGCTATTTAAAGATAGTAAAGGGCTTTGAGCTTCCCAAAGGGGAAAAAAGCAATGTAGATGTAACTCTCTACAATCTTCAAAAAGAACATCCTTTGCTTTTTAAATCGTATTTGGTTTGTATCTCAAAAATAATAACATCTCTATTGCAAACTGACTGAAGATGATAAAAGTAATAAACTGGGAGGATGTACAAAAGCCAGGCAAGACTCACTGAGCTAAAAGCATGGGTCGCTGTTACATACTGCAAGGACAGGTTTCCATTAATGACCACTCATGTTTCCAAAGTTTTGGTACATTCATCCAGCAAGTTATTTTCAAAACAAATAAAGAAGTCTGGATTCAATACTGTTGTCTAACCGACTTCCACTAAATCAGGATATATTTGTTAGACCTTGAGTACACGTAACCCTATTTATGTGTATGTACAAGACTAACACTACCCAGGTAAGCAGAGCCAGCAAAGCTGGCATTTTGATGTGATAGAAATTTCTGAATTACCTTCAAAAGCTTTGTTTTGCTCAGTGACAAGCACGATGATTAACACCAGAACTATTTGCTTTCATTTGCATAGAACACATGGTTCTCTGGCTGAAAATATTTATAATTCTTCCTGGCAAACCTCTGAGACAAGAAAGGGCTGAAGACCTGGCAATCCAAATCTGTATCATTTCAGGATGGAGGCTGACAAAGTAACTTTGCTCTTACTGAGCAAAAAAAATTTCTGGACACAGCACAGACATCTTTTGTGGATCTGACGAGAAGGGAATTTTTCTGTACTGGCCTGTCCTGGGTGCCTAGGAGCGTAGCCCACTGGCTGGAGCGGTTACGCAGCCTATAGGTAGTCACTGACAGTTTACTCTCCCCAGTCATTTTGGAAAACACATTTTTCAGAGTGATGCAGGTATGTTCAAGAACTCTCACGGCTTAAATTAATTTCTCGCATAGCTTTTCAAAGATAAGACATGAGCACGAGTAAAGCACCATGTGCTCTGAAATACTGTAGATTAAACACCTGAATATATTATTTACTGCTTTCGCATACCAATTACTCATGAGTTCTCTGGGGAGAAGAAGAAAAGTGAGCTTATGTTTCAGAGAAATGCAAGTCCTATGCTTCTCTAAATATACAAGGGGAAGCTCACCCAAATATTTTGCTCCCTGAAGTACCCCACTTCCTGCAATTTCTTACTTTGCATGGGTTGTCCAAGGATGTAATTAAACCCAGATCTTAACTTCCAAGAACAAACACAGCTTATATGTTAGAAAATAAGGTAGTGGGGGAGCTAGAACAGTTTTTTGCATCATATTATTGTCAGTATCCTTCAGGTTTTATTACTGGCCTTTTGAGGTACACACTGAACTGCAGCATAATAAAGTATATTAACTGGTATTAATCTCTTCCTACTCCGAAGAGATGAGAGTCTAAAACAAGTGATATACAAGAAGATAGAAGATGGATGCAGACTATTCTATTATTTAAATTTGCATTCAGCTTGGCAGTCTCATTTGCAGAATAATTTGCACCTGTATTTTGTACCAGTTTGAGCCTGCATTTTGGGGTCTGCGCTTGAAATTCAGAGAGAAGGTGTAAAAAGAGGCACATCTAACATTTTTTTTTTTCAGATAGTTCAGATACTTGGGAAATGGTGCTTATATGTCCATGAGCAGTTCTGCACAGGAATGAATCATGTCATTCTGTAAGTGCATTTTTATTTGTAGAAGTCACTTGGATGTAAAAGTATAGTTCTAATTATGTTTTTTCTTGCCATAATATGGCACATAACATAAAAGGGATATATTAAAACATGGGTATACCTTTCAATGAATTGTTCCAGCTTACCTATCTGTTTACAATTAACATTGTAACACTTGACATTTTTCAGCCTGGACTTACTTTGTACAGGTAAGGACTGAAAAACTGAGAGTTTAAATATATCACTTTTGGTGTAGGGCCCTGATTTAATCAAAATTATAATGGAATTTTTATTACTATTGTCTCATTGCTT
>JAOXJK010000032.1:5920693-5945166 GCA_025774025.1 Xenus cinereus
TTTTCTGTACTGGCCTGTCCTGGGTGCCTAGGAGCGTAGCCCACTGGCTGGAGCGGTTACGCAGCCTATAGGTAGTCGCTGACAGTTTACTCTCCCCAGTCATTTTGGAAAACACATTTTTCAGAGTGATGCAGGTATGTTCAAAAACTCTCACGGCTTAAATTAATTTCTCGCATAGCTTTTCAAAGATAAGACATGAGCACGAGTAAAGCACCATGTGCTCTGAACTAAATATAGATGCCTAAAATAAAACATAGTCATGAATTGCAAGTGTAACACAGACCTCCATTATAGCCAGTGAGAGTTTTGGTGGCTCAAGTATGCAGAATACTTCATATAGAATCATAAAATCATAGAATGGTTTGGGTTGGAAGGGACCTTAAGGATCATCTAGTTCCAACCCCCATGCCATATTAACCATCACAGACAAGAATCATTACTAATTAGCAACTTGCCAAAATAAACAGGGAACAAGGACTTTGTGGTGTTAAAACAAGAATAAACCTTACACAAAATGAAAGCCAAACTTTCTTGAGTTTTTAAAGTCCAGCTGACCAATAATCCCTACACCCATTCTGACGCCCTCTTTCTTGCATGACTCTTTCTCAAGCTTCCAGGTAAATGAGTCTTTTATCCTTTTTTTTTCAGAGAGAGAAAAAAAGAAAGAGAGACAACAGCTGTAAATCAGATGTACAAAGCTCTGGACAGCTTTGGCATGGTGGAGTATCCCTAAACTCTTGTTCTCCTCTGCCAGTTCTACTGTCCGATAAAAGAGGGCAGCTTAAGCAACCTGCCAGAAGGACTTTTGTTCAACACTAGGATTAACCTTCATTTTACAAGGTCCCTAGAAGCAATCTTTTGGATTGCTTTTTTTTCCAGTAACACCTCTTCAATATTCACCTCTGCTTTGTATTCTGAGGAGCAGATGACCCATGCTTATCAATAAGGGATGCAGTCACGCAACCTTCACTACCTCTGTGGTCACAGCAGGCTCTTACTGGCCCGAAACACCTAGAGTCCCATTTCTCCATAACCCAATGCCTGCTCTCAGACGTACATCATTATGCTTAAAGCTTTTGTTTTAATGGAAAGTTAAACCTCTCCCTTTCAATCTTTCACTCTGGGGAATAAAAAGAGGTTGAAATTGAAAATTCCTAACTCGCTGGTATGTTAAACTAAAGCCTTCTCCAATGCTCTGCTTCCACCCTTTCAGAACATTTTTCACATCATTCCTCTTCACACAAGCCCATCCTTCTCTTGACTTTGCTTACTCCAGGGAATCTTTCAGAAGAGGGAATCAGTGACAAGACACTGTAATCCACATCCCTTTCTCTTAGGAGCAGAGAAACAAAGACGATCTGAAGCTGTGGCTAAACATGTAAAGACACAAAGACGTCCTGTGCAGCTGTCACCAGTGGGTCAGCTCTGGCAGCATAGTTTGGATGATCTGTTATGCCAAGAATCCTCTTTTGTACCTTTTTAGGCCATGATAAAACTGCCTAAGGTGCAAGATACCAGCAAAAGACACAGAGTAGCTTTCACATGCAAATGTAAGAATAGGAAAAGCTAGAACTGGAGGCAAAGAGTCAGACAGAAATATAAATGCCAAATCCTGGCAAATGCAGCCAAAAGCCGTGTGTGCCTGGCTCTGTGCACCCAAACTGAAGCTTTCTTGGCTCAAGAGCTAACTTGTCCTGGAGAGAGAACGTGAAACCACTTTAATGTCAGAAAAAAACCCACCTATTAGCAACCCTGCTATCTTGCAAAGAAAAAAATGTTGTGGTACTGAAGATGGATCATATGAAAGATGGGCAACAGCCCAGAGACAACCTATGGTCTTTCAAGCTTTTATCATATCATACTGCTCTTTGCCAAGTTGAGGAGGAAACATGCCAGCAAAAATAGTTCTTCCGCCCAAGATGAAACCAATTACATTCATTGTGTTCAAGGCCAACAGCTTCTGGTTTCCCCCAAGTTCTGATCTGGGGGTGTGTGGGGTCACTGCCTCTTACAGACGCTTTCTTCAAAGTCTGTTCCTCCAAACTTCAGGCCAAAACAGCCCTGTGGCAGGTAACTCAAATTCTGCCCCTGTGAGAACTTCAGCATGCATCAATCAATTTGGTGTGACGCTCTTGTCCTGTTGAGTAAACCCTATAAAGCTGTGAACCTTGTTTCTAGCAGTTTGCATCTCCTTGTATCATCAGTACCATTGCTGAATTCAGTATATATCCTCAGTTTAAACACCACTTGTTTATACACATCCTACAGTATCTCTATGCAAGATTAGGCATAAATAATCCTTCCTCAAAACTAGAGCTACACTAAATACAATAATGTTAAGAACATATATATGAAGCAAGCATTCCTTAAGATTACTGTGGTACAGCACACCGCCCAATCAGAAACGCTTGGAGTGCTATATTCATTTTAATTTGTAAGATTATTTTTTTTTTCTAACATACTTTTCTGGATATCTCAGTCACCCAAACAAGCTAGCTAAAGAACTGACTTGAAAAAACTTTGGATCTGGACATATATAACATGGATTACATTATACCTTTTTCTAGTTCACAATAGCAACAGCTGATGTAAATCAACAAAGCTTTCTTGCTTTCAGTGCAGTGGTGCCAATCCATAGTACACAAGGATTTAACTGTACTCTTCTACCTAAAAACCAGAATTTAACTCAAGCTGTCTAAATATGCTTTTGACTCATACATAAGAAAAATAAATTAGACAGATTTATTTTATGAGACTATTCAATGAGAGATGCCATTTCCTTCTTTCCCACAAGCACACATTTGTACAGCACTGACAACCCCCCAAGTTAACACCCCCTTAGTATATTCTCTCTTTCAAAGAAGTCACAGGGAATAACCTCATCCTACTTGCACAGCATTCCTATCTCTCTTCAGTTCACTCCCCTGCCTTAAATATTTCCTTTTGATGTCTCAGGACACAGAAGAATACAAGCTTAGAAAAGGGGTCTGCCACCTGCAACCATTAGAAGAAACTTAGAAAGGGGGGGGAAAAATACCACCACGCAGCAAAAAGCTTCTATGTAGTTTGGTACAAGCAGCAAAATAGGTACTTACCAGTTCTTGGTGTCCCTGTTTCGCACCCTGAGCTGCACGCAGGCGTGCACATATCCCAGTACAGAGGCCTCATTCCTGTGTGCATAGCTGTCTTGAGATCCTGTAACAAAAATGTCTTGCTGATAACTAAACCGCTGGTTTGTTTTCTGCAAAACATTGCTAACTGCTGGCTTTCCCCATTCGCATGATTGCGAGAAGAGCTAGACTGCTGAGGCTTGGAGAAGACAAGCTCTTTCTTTGGCATACTGAAATATAGAGCATACGTGCATTTGATACGGCTTTATACAAACTTTACTTTGGAATAACGTGGGGCTTCTGTCATTTTGTGAACACATGCGTTAATCCTGGAAACAGAAATGTTATTTTAAAAAAAAGTCTGTCTTTGGTTGCAATCTTGATATAGGAGTTTGAGAGTCCCAAGTCTGTCTTGAATACTTGGTAATGTTGTCTGTGCACTACCAGGAAGATGACCAAATGCACGAATCTGCTTCTCTTTCTGGCATAGGTCAGCAATATCTTTGAGAGAAAAAATTCAAAGTAAAATATTGAGATTAGTGGAAGAGAAGAAAAGCCTCAAGAAACAACACAGAACTATACTTACACAAATTCATCATCATAAAAACATTATCTCTAGAGTCCACTTAGTTTAATTTTTTCATTACCCAGTGGATGACTGAATCTGGCAAGAGAGAAAGAGTTAAGCTCAGAGCTGCTCATAGTAAAGAAGGAAATCTGCTATCATCATCAAACATACACATTATATACATGAGGTGACTGATGCCAGTGGCCATATTGGCACACACATATGGATAAAACAGTACATCTGTATAATTTAAATGTATTTCAAGGGAGATAGTTTTTCACATAGTGTATTTCCTTTTCTGTTAAAATATCGGGAGTAGAACACTTAATTGAAAATAAATAATACAAATCTAGGTAACAGCAGTCATAAGATTTTATCCAGTTTGTAGGAACAGAGAGTAACACCACTGGAGAACCATTAAAAAAAATCGTTTAAAACTTGACAGTGTCACATCACATATCCAAGAGATAGTTACTGATGCTTTCTTCCTTTAGAGAAGCATGAAACAAAATGAACGTGCAAAGCCACATTTACTTTTTCTTGTTTAACTGTAATTAGATTACCATACTTGGGTTTAAAAGATTTAGGTACGCTATTATAATCTGTATCTGCCAGCTACAGATTTTTGCTTTAGAAGATAAACAATACATTGAAAAGTTATTAGCATACAAACTAAATTTCTTTCAGAAACAACTGATTCTTCAGGTGCTGTGTTTTCATACTTATGTATAGATACACATACACACAGTTTTAATTCCTTTGCTCTCTTGTGGCTAGTGAACAAACAAAAACGTTTTGATGTTTGTTTTCTTTTAAAAAAAAAAAAAACAAACCCACAAACCAAACAAAACACACCCAACACCCTTTCACAAACCCAGATTGTTAATTAATTCCATCCTTTAAGATCAGGCTATTAGATTAGCAATAATTATGAGGGGCAAAAGGTCACTGCCATTAGAGGGATTCCCATCACTGCTATCAATGAACTATGAATCTGACAATGAAGACAGTTTTCACATCTCTTAGAAAGTCTGAATTAATAAACAATCCATTAATGTTGTATAGAAAGAGTCAAAACCAGGTCTGCACTCCTGATATTTACTCTGAATACAAACAATGGGAAATACGAGACACACAATGGCGCCATTTTTAATTTTGCCATTGAATCGTGAATTTAAAAAAAGTATATTATTTAACATCAGTGGAGTTTCCCTAGTCTAAAACAACTGGAAGTGAGATCAGAGTCAATCCAGAATTTATTGCAGAAAATGGAGAAGACTTGAGGAAAGAAAACAAACCTTAAGACCTGATTTTCCCTTGACAACATTGCCAGATCAGACAATCTCATCAATCCTACAACACAGCCTGATGTGTTAATTAACAGTTATGAGAATAAGAAGTACTAATTTACTGTCCCTGCACTTTCTCTTGAAACCAGCCAAATTTTATCTATAATTCCCCCTAGAAACTGCATTTTATTCTTAATGAGGGTTTGCTTTACCTATGTGCTCTTGGAAAAAGCTCAAAGCAAATTATCAAAGAAAGCAATCTGAAGAATAAAAAAATTATACTTCTTTCAAATGACTTGAACTATTTCACTGTCCACATAGTCATCTGAAGACTGAATCTTGAGTTGTAATTGAAGGGGAAGAAATTACAAGATCCGGTCTCAAAAATTTTGAAAAATAATTTGCCTTAAACTCTGCCTCAAGATTTGCATACATACAGTTGTCCCTGACCTCAGGTCAACACAGTATGCAAGTCTGCCACTGTTCTCTGCTCCCAAGTTATCAAAACTGCAATTCCTCCAAAGACAAAGATTTTTTTTTCTTAAAAAAAAAAGTTAGTAAGTTACTTTAATGCCATTTATGAACTAGCAGCAAACATAGACTTAACTGACCTGCTGAATCACACCAATGCTTAGTTCGAAGTGAAGAAACACCACCTTATTTCCGTTATCATTCAGAAGGCGAGATTTACAAAACATTATGCTGATGGCTTATCAGGGCTGCTTTTCACCGAATACAATATGTATTTTTGGCTAGCTTCAAATCACTGTAAACAAAAGAGAAAACAATGGCTAAATACCAAAGCAAAAAAAGATTATTTTTCAATTTGAAGACTAAACTTTTATCTCATAACTAGTGTAGATGTGGAGTTTTGCGAGGTATCTTGAGAAACATAAATTGTGCAGATCATTTTAATTCACAGATTCTGTTTTCTGTTGTATTTTCAGTAAATTACCCCATCTTCCCACTACATATACATTAATCAGACACACACTTTCTTAATTATTGTAGGGAGTAGCATTATAAATCTCTCCTTTTCCCAAGATCTACAACCTCATAAAATTAGAATAATGTGCATCATCTCTCTTGCGTAGCTTCTGGCACGTCGTTTTCACCCTCCTTCCAGCATAGTTGAATACTCTGTGGGATATTTGTAGTAATAGTCATCAGTCTCTCTAATGAAAGAAGCCTGGAAAAAAATATGGCAGTTTAATTATCAGATGCTGTTTCATAAAAATAAATCCTAATGTTTTCCAAATACATATGATTTTCTTAATATCATTACATTTGGCTAATACTGATGAAAGTATTTGTATATTGGGAAGCCAGTACTGAAGCTAAAACTACTTGCAGAAAATAGGTATAATTTACAGTTAATTTTATAAAATTTCTCCATCACCAAATATGTTAAAGAGAAAACTCACTATTTCCCATCAGACCACTGTCACTCATTTCTCAGAAGAAGGAAGATGGAGGGTCTTTAGACCTTGATGATTGCCCAGCTAAGTGAAAGTACTTTAGGGCAATGCCCCTGCCTGGTGACTGAGGTGGGCATAGGAGTTAACTGACCCGAATAACGGACAGTATGCAGCAGGACTGCTCTCACATGAGTTATCTGTGCCCCTTCTGTTCTTGGGGATGTCCCAAGATGGTTGGGCAAGCAGGCAAGCATAAGGACCTCAGGATCATAATTCAGATGGGTGTTGCCTGAATTTGCTTTAGGGGTAAGCGTTGGGAGCAGCTATGCACCCACCTTCAAATAACCAGAACTGAAGGAACAAAGTCATGCTATGGGCCCAGTCCTAGAAGTCCCATTTTGCCAAGGTCTGATATCTTCTTCGCAGCCTAAAAGGGAATAAGCTGCAGAAGAAATCAGCAGGAAGGTGCTTTGTTTGTCAGCGTTCAAATCACAGGCTACTGGAAGTGACATCAGGTAAAACCGGTGCATTTTGGCAGCCAACAGCCAGTCCTCAGCAATAACACACCCCAGATAATGGACCAAACTTACAGCCAGCATCAAGGCTCAACAACAGGACATGGGCTGACAAACCTTGAGCTTTGAGGAAGAGATCCAGGCTCCTACCACCAATACTCGCTTTCAGGGTCATGCAGTTGGGTTCACGAGGTTATATGTTAGGAAACAGAGGTGCACAGAGACCCTAAAGCAAATAACCTTTGTAGCTCTGCCTAGGCTAAAGAAAAAAAAAAAAAAAATCAGGCTACACTAGTGCCACCCGCTCAACACTGGCACAGTATTTTAGAAGCGCACAGAATAACGGCTACACCATTAAATTGATATGAGCAAGAGCTTGAAAAACAGCTGTTTTTAAAGGAATTTGGTAACACATAGGACCACTCAATGAGTCTTTATCAAACTCCTAGATAAGCTCCTACCAGACTCTGTGCAAAAAAATAAGATATATTTAATATAATCTTTTATCACAAATGCATTGGACACAGTTCTTTTGTGCACTTATATTTCCCAGTGCTACTGCTACTCTCATCCCAGCTTTAGAATATTGCATATTTTAACACAATAATGATCCTAACTGCAGTGCAAAAGACATGCAAATGGAGTCTTACTTGTCAACAAATGCCAACAGAAGCCCACAGAGGCCCATCTGGAGTTTTCAGGGATTTATTTGCTTCTTTTCATATCCCCCACCTGTTGGGATTTTTTATTTTTTATTTGTTTATTTTTAATCTACAGCAAATTTCTCACTCTTACAGGTATCAGTCACCAAGCAGACTTTACCCGCAGTTGAAAAGCTTCAGTTTAATGTTTTCTTTCTCTCCATTGCCCTTTTCACAATTTTGCAATTCTGTTCTTCTTTATGAACTTCAACAATTCTTGTGCACTGATTTATTCACCTCCTTTGCTAAGCCATTTAGTTAGACTTATATCACATTTGAAGGCCAAACTCTGTTCTCTGTTTCATGCAATTCCAGTTCTAGAATAAAAATACACAGTAGTAAGTAATGCCTAATAAACCTACAACTGTAAATCTATAGGCACATATACTCCTAATGCTAGGTGGTATTTAATTACACACGCAACCCTACTGATTTAAGTTATATTTAACGTGGATAAGAGTCTATTCCTCATGTACAAAATTTAGAAGTCTGAAAGTTAACTTGCTTTCCTATTTTAATTTCTGATTAACAAGCATTTTATTGTCTCGCTTGTTGCTTTACATAATAATTCCAGATGCATTGTGTTTAAGTTCTATCTGAGAGCTATTATCAGCTTAGTTTAAGTTTCTACTTGAGTACACACTACTACTTTTATAGAGTTGTTCCTATTAGAGAAACAATAGAAAAAATGCTACTTACCAAATGTGGTAGTAAACAGTAGAGAGAAATCCTGGCATTAAGACAAGCACAGTGTAATATAAATTTGATTGCAATTGACTGGAGATGTTGCCACATCAGAACTACTCTAGATTCTGCGGAGTAATTTATCTTAAACTAAAGAAAAAAAGAAACAAAAGCACTCTCTTTGCACAGTAATTGACTTCTATAAGGTCAGTTACAATGAAAACGCTCACCGGGACAGTAAGGCACCAAAATACACACAGCTCTGAAATTTCTAAAACGCAGATCCAAGCCATGCTTTAGAAATACATTGTTAATAAAACTGTTTCTTTGAATAACTCAGCTTTGATTTCCACCAAAAGTCTTATTATTTTTGAACCCTCCATTCTAACTCCTACTTTTACCGTAGCTACTCATCATATTCATTATCCAGTAAACACACAAATCACTGTGACTCTGTAGAGGTGCAGCAGAAATTAAGGTAAAAAGAAACCCATTCTTCCAAGCTTCTCCATGACAAATATGGTATTCAATAAAATGATTCCACTACCCAACCTGGAATTTTATGCTCCCTCTGAGAATGACATATTTTGCACCTATGAAGTCAATCAAATGCCAATGTTTTTTTTTTCTTTTATTACCCAGGCCTGGTAGAGCAGTTTCAGTAAAAATAATTTATACCAACTGTTTCCGGTTAATAGAAATTCAAAGTCTTCAGACAGTGTTTTTTATTTCTGGTGCTTGAATTCTCAGAGAAATAGTGAAGTATAATTGATACCATATGCTTTTTATTGTTTTCCACATGAAAGAATCACGATTTTCAGTGGATCATTGAATTATGCTGTGGCATCGCGCCAAATCGTCAAACAGCAAGGTCACATGTGATGAAGGTACAGCTTCAAAATAGGAATAGCATGTATCATTTCTATGAATTGAAGGTTTATTTCAGTTTGTCTGAGTAAACCCAGCCAAGAAATTTTCTGGGGTTTTCCACAGTCTACAAAGCACCTCCTTGTAAATTACTGGAACAAGTCCAAGAAAATGTGCAAATATTCATCACTAAACAACAGGATTACAAAACACTATCCTTTCAAAGAGTATATTAGAGTCAAGCCAGTTGCTTCAACCCCTTCAGAAATGTTAATAACTACCAAATATGAAAATAACTGCACCTACTGTATTTCAGGCATATCGCTGTCATAGAAAAACAGTCTCCTCCTCCCACAGTTGCGTCTGCTGAAGCATTATGTTCACTACTTCAGTATTAGTTTATCTGCTTTACACATCCGTTTCACAAAATCACAACTAAAGGAATATTTTTAGAAAATCTTGCAAATTTTTCAGCTTTGGTAAAAAACCACAACTTTTCACTTTTTGTGCAAGTCTACACATTAGATTCAGTAACTGAATCTTTTTATCATACTTTAACTCATTTTGTGATGCTACTTCACACCTCCACTTCTGCCTTATCATTTCAAGTTGAAAACTTGCTGGAAGGAGAACATCACCTTCACGTGTCTTACACAATGGAGTAATTCAGAACACATCCAAGAACTGCAATTCCAGCACCAAGTGACAAGTCAAAAACTGTACAGTTTGCGACTAATTACAAAGTCATTGCAGTGTTGCTAGTTTGGACAGGGCTTTAATACAGGAAAAACATCTTTCATTCTCAGAAAGTTTGCTCTTCATGTCAGACAAAAGAAGAACATGGAATGACCAGGCAACAGGAATGTATCCAGAGTTATAAAGTCTGAAGTACTTACACAGGTACTGCATGTGCATCTCTCATTGTCACAGCAACTTTTCTTTTTAATCTGATATACAAAGCCATTTTTAAAATAATGTACGTAGCATCAAGAGAACTCGTCTGAGGACGATGAATTAAAGCTTTCATTTAACAGGTCATGATGCAAATATTACCAACTAAAGTGCAATTGGCATATTTTATCCAATGCTAGGTTTTTTGAAGAGAAACAGGAAACAAGGCAGATTTTATCTCTCAGTCCTTCTCAGGCAGGAAATTTAATTTTTCGCCTTCTGGAAAAGTTTCAGTTGTAAAGACTTTTGAAGGAACACAACGGCAGTACGACCTAAATTGATGGTTTTAAAGAGAGGAAACACTAAATTTATGACAGGGACTATGTTATAATCCAATATCTTGGCCTTTGTTAGCGACAGAACAAACATTGCCCTGGGGTTTGAATGACTCTGTGAACGATCTTCTTAGAATCTTTGTCACCATGGCTCTCCTGGGTCACAGATGAATTTATGAAAAAAGCAACATGAGCAGGCAAACAAGACTGAGGAAGAGCCTCGTTAGTCCTTTCTACACAGAAAATACATAATGGCAGTCTTGCTATTTTAAAGTTCTCCCTACTTTTGGCCTCTGTTCATTTTGGTCTCTTGTTCATAAATAGATATAGTAAAAGATGCATTTACATCAGATCAATACCAAAACTCCTAATGCCACGCTCCCCTATGGCTTGTTAAGCCCTTCATCTGCGGCTTAAACAAGAAGCACAAATAACATGATGAAACAACAAGAAAAAAATTCTAGCTGATGCTCATCCCACAAGATTTTGGGATTTGATTGACTGACCTTGAAAATTGGGCCAAATTATGATCAATGACCAGCTGCATCCCCATCAGGATAACATCAGATGTTTGCCCAGGCTGGCAATCCTCACTAGAATGGTGTGAACCATTTTCGGTCAACCTTGAACCAACCCTGGCACACCCTGGATGCCACCATTTGAAGTGTTCTGCACACATGGGCACAGGATATCTGCACAGCTGTGAATCTGGCAGCCCTTCGTCTTCCCTACCTAAAGACCCATCCTGCAGCCAATTGACTTCTAAAGGGAAATGTGGGAGGGAAGGCCATGAGATTAATTTCTGAAAACATTTATGGGAGGTTCTGGCATTTGCTAGCAGAACAGGGGTAGCTACAGAACAGAAAAAGGCCTCCAACGTTCTCCATAACAAAATGAGAACTTACACACACTAGAAACATTACCTTTTCCTTTCACAGGATGTTCAAGACAGGAACAAAGATGCTTCCATTTTTCTTGAAGGAGCAGAAAAATATCCAAGAATATTCTTTCTGATTAGATAATCAGAAAGGTATCCATTTGTCATTTCCACAGAGCAGTATCTGTTGCAAGACAAGATGGCAAAATACCTATTTTTTAGTAGTATGCATCTATGAAGTGCAAATCAAATGTTTATCTATCAAATATGTACATGCGTAAATACCTATCAGTGCAAATACCTACCAAGTAAGTTTTTACACTCAGAGGTCATTTTATATTTGCCTCTGTTTTCTGGAATTGGTTATGAGTGCAGGATTACCCTTGCAACTATCTTAATTTTCTTTTCCTTCCATACTTTTTTTTTTTTTAAATTACACATTCCTGAGTCTGCCTAAGGGAATTTGGATGTTCTCAAAGAAAGGGAATGCTTAGGTCTGTCTCAGCAAGGGGAAATAAGATGTGTTTTTGCTGGATATTGCTACAGGGGAAAGAAAAGGGATTGGGGAGGAATCTGAAGCATTAAAATCCATGTAAGTCCAATTCCCTGTTGTGAATTCAGCAGCAGTTTACAGCCAGTTTTGATCTGTGCATCTTGCCCCATTTTCCAAAATAATTTGCATGTATGTTAAATATATACCAACTTCAACCTCTAAAAATATTAAAACCTCTCACAAATGAGCTTCTGTGTAAATACTGTTGGATAAACAATACTCAAAAAAAGTCAAGACACTATAACAAATAATAGGAGAAAGATGTCTACAGCCATGAAATGCTTTTGCCAGGGGCAAATAAATTAATCATCTTGCTGTTGTACTGTAGCACATCTTATGCAAAATGATTGTATTTTATATTTATTTAGACACGTGCAATGAGATATGAAGCTACGGTTTCTGTAAAATTCCCTAGAGGAATCTTGTAGAGTCAACGCATCAGGGTTTTCTTTTGATGCTATGTTCTGTAATACCCTTTATATGTGTTTCCCAGCTCTACATATATAAGATTAGAAGCAAAACAGATCAATTCTCCAGCAGAAATTTTGCCATGTGACTTCAGAAGTGGCAAGGCATTCCTTAGTGTACTGTCACTCCACATTTCCTGCCTCCTTTAAAATTTTATTTGGAGGGAGGCACTAGCAGTAAGGATATGTGACAATGAAGCATCACTTTCAGAGCACATTCCACCCCTTCAGGTGTATTCTGGGGATTTACTATGACCACCTATGCTAAATGGACTTTCAAGCCATAGTTATACTCTTCATTTCTGTATACTGAGATATATATCCCTTCCCACTAATATCCCACAGAGTATATTCCCACTTGTAACACAGAACCCATCTGGAAATTCTTCCAATTGCACACAGTTTCAATTTCTTCATTGAATATATTCAGCAAAATGACCAAAATGAATGGGAGGAAGCACAAACTTCTAAACATAAACAAATAAAGCACAAGACAGTTGTCCTTAGATCTGTGTGGCTGTTTCATTCCCAACTAAGTAGTTGAATTAACAACATTTTTAATGAACATGCAAGGACTCTGACTTTTCATTTACTCCAAAGCAAATGCTTAAGAGTGGAAAACACTCTATCAATTCTGTGAAGGGCAATGCAGTTTCACCTTGTTACTGCTCCACAACTATTGTGGTCAACTATTTTCTTTGCATTGCTTTGCAGCCTGTAACAACTCTGGACTTCGCAGCCAAGAGCATGAATGCAATTATCCATCTCCCTTTTTACTTCACGCTCTCCTGTGAGAATATTCTGAGCCATCTGTTGTCAGCACCGGTAGGCCTGCAGTCCCTGTAAGCGTGTAAATTAGTTCAGGGTCAAAGAATACAAAAATCTCTTTTCCCAAATGTTGGTCACTATGTTGCTTTGCAAGTCACATCTGTCACAACAATCCCATCCCAAATATGCTCTATGCCCACAAGTCATCATGAGAGCCATGAGTTACATGGTTCCAAGACATTAGGTTTTTTTATTTAGCTTTTTTTTTTTTAAGGGCTCTCACAGTGGATCAGTATAAATAATAAGTGAAAGTTATTTCATTTTTAAAAGGTGTGTGTTTCCTTCCTGAACTCTGCTTTAGTACTTAATTCACTTCAATGCAATTAACCACAAGGAAGAAATAGCCCTTGTGAGCAGAAAGGAATGATTCCCAGAGACTGCCACCACTGCTAACAGACAGAGCTGTCACCAAAGCAAGTAAGATTTAAATCCCAGCTGGGACCTCAGGGACTCCCCTGAGTAAGCCATCCAGGAGACAGATGATGAACTAGTTCTCCACTTCCCAGCTTAGCCACGCTATGGTGAAGATAATCCTGACAGCTTTTGCATTAAGCAGCTCCAGGCTTCAGTCAAATGGAACAGGCTTAGTAAACCTAAGCAAGGACCTATAGCTGTGACTAGAGGTGGTCAACTGTGGATTTTGGATTTCTTTTTTTTTTTTCCCCTGTTTCCCTGACAGAGGTAATATTTTACTGCCACAATGCCTAATGAAAGAAAGACCTACGTGCCAGCGCATGCCTTGTTCTCTTTTATAAGCAGAGGACTGGTTTGGGACTTGGGAACAATGTCCTCTGACAAAGACGTTGCATCCTTCCCCAAAACTCTGCTTAGCTCAGGGAAACATAGATTGCATATCAAAAATAAATCAAAATGCCACAGTTCTCTCTGAAATGAGACAGAATTAGAATACTATACTAGAATACCAATGGGGAAGATCAAATTCAGTTTTGGCATCCAGAACCAAGTTCTGCAGCATTAGCACATTTTTTTGGGCTTTCGGCTTATTTAGCCAGTAGCTCTGACTCTGCAATTACATTTTTCATTATTGCAAAGTAGTAATTTTCTCTCCCTCTTTTATTCACATTTGTCACAGCAACTTCCAATCAAGTGCAGAAACTTTTTACAAGATAAATGTAATTGAGCAACTCTGAAATTCAGCATCACTTCTCCCTCCCTTGCAAGGCAGCAGATAAAGACAAAAAATGTTCCTGGAAGAGTAACTTGATTAATAAAAACATCTGTAGACCCAATGCTGAAAAAAGCAAAACTCCTCCCCTTACCCATTTCCTAGGAAATATACCAATATAGACTGATAAATATCCCATTTTCCTATAGAAAATAATACAAATGAAATAGCTGACATTTATATCATTACGTATGTAGGCAGACTAGAAAAAACCCAGATAAGCTAGAAATGTAATATTGTGTTAATGAGGAACTATCACCGACAAATACTGATGATAGCTGAATAGCTATAGTAGAAATATTTCAATATAGGCACTGTCCAAGACAATTTGAAAACTTATCTGATTACAGTAATCCCAAAATAGATAAAACAGGAAACCGTATCAGGGATTTCCAGCTAATAGATTTCCTAACTAAATTTCAAAAGATAGCAAAAACTCATGGTGTCAGACTGCACTACCAGAATTCCATAAAGTGTACAGAAAGGTCAAATGGGTTTCATAAATCGGGTGTTAAAAGTTATGTTCAAGGAATAATACAGTTGATGCCTGAGGCCTGATCATCTGCATATTCAACTGTCCTATCACAGGTTGCCAGAAAAGCATTTCATTGTAATGAACGGCCCTTATAACACCTTGTTGCAGTTCTCAAAAAAAAAAAATCTGCTTGGGACTAACAACATCCAATAGGCTTGAAATAACTATATAAAGTGCATTGATATAACAGATGGATATAAATCCTGTTCCTTTCAGCAAAAACCATGAGTGCTTCAAGGATGTCTTCTTGCTCTCCCTTTAATTTCTCCTTAGGGACAAGAACTACTTATGCATATTATGTCCATATTATGTTTTATGCTACAGATAAAATATTGCTAGCGTAACCTTCAAGCAAGCAGAATAACTACAATCAATGTCATATCTAATACAACATGACTGAAAGGAAACACAAAATGCGCTTTAAGATCTCTTCTGTACTTTACCTGTTCTACTTAATTAGGCGGACTTCCACCAACAACAACCTTTATTCATATATTGTATAAATTATACCAATATTTTTCAACTATGCATGATACCTGGAGAAGAGAAGGCTCTGGGGAGACCTTATAACAGCCTTCCAGTACCTGAAGGTGGCTACAGGAGAGATGGGGAGGGACTGTTTATCAGGGAGTGTAGGAATAGAATGAGGGGTAATGGTTTTAAACAGAGGAGATGTAGATTAGGTACGAGAAAGAAGTTCTTTACTGTGAAGACGGTGACACACAGGCACAGGTTGCCCAGAGAAGTTGTGGATGCCCCATCCCTGGAGGTGTTCAAGGCCAGGTTGGATGGGGCTTTGAGCAACCTCATCTAGTCAGAGGTGTCCCTGCCCAGGGCAGGGGGGGTGGAACTTGATGATCTCTAAGGTCTCTTTCAACCCAAACTGTTCTATGATTCTACTCTGCTTAAGCATACTGTGGAATAAATCATAGCAAAAGATAGGAGAACTGTAATAGAATAAACAAGAGAATACTGAAACCAAGAACACCCTTAAATATGTAACAAAACAAAAAGCAATTATTATTTGTTCTCTCTGAGATAAGCATCTATGTTCTCAGCATATATTCTACTCTCGGTTTACCCTTTTCCCTCCATTCTTGCTCAGCAATGAAAACTGTCAAGCGGTACTTTTGGTCAGCACACACCAGCACCTACTTTTCTCAGTGCAGAATCCAGGCATATGTGTTTTCTTAGCAGCTACTGACAGGCTGCCCGTATACCAAGTATTTCATTTCAACTATTCTACGTGCTGTCTATAAAATTATGAATGATGAGATTTTTAAAAAGACTGATTATTATTGTCAAATCTCAACTCCCATTACACCCAGGAGAGTCTCCCTGATGTCTTTAATAGGAACAGAGCCTGGCCAACAGAGCACTTTTGAAAATCCCCTCGCTCGGAGACAGGAGGGAAGCCCAAGCCACCATAACCACATGAAGAAATATCAGAAACATATAAACTGTCTCTTACTCAGATCTTTTCAAAATTAATACCCCCACCCAGCAAAAATAATAGACAGACAGACCTCTGCCCCCATGCGGAGATCATCAGAGGAACGACGGTTGCATTTCTAAATAAATCCTTATGCACTCTCCACAAAGATTGCACAAGGCAAAGCAGAGAACAAAAAGAGAAGGCCCAAACAGCAATTTGTTCCATATACTTCCAGGAATATATTCTCTTTTGTTTTAAAACATTCAAGTCTTCTTTACCTTCTCATTACTTGCTCTAAGATCACAAAGAAAGCAAGACACAATTATTCAATTTCCAGATGAACTCGTAACAATTTGGGTTTATGATAGGAAGACAAACGTTCCTGCTATTGCTTGTTATTCTACTAATTGTTCCCATTTTCTTTTTTTCTGTCAGAAAGTAGGATTCACAAACAGTGGAAACCATGCCGCAAACAGCACATTATTCCATTATAAATGCGAGGCTTCGTAAGCAGCGATAATGTACAACAGTGCACGGGAGTCACCGGTATTTGCTGCTGCTGCTGCTGCTATGAAACTGGTTGGAAAATGTTTCTTTCCCCTCTGGCAGGGTGCATGCATGCCGTGAGCTGAACAACCAAGCTTACGTTGGGAATTCTGCCCACAGGAAAGGCACATACCACACAAAAGTATAAATAAACCCCCACTTTTCCGTCAAAAAAAAAACTCATCAGGAAACTTTCTCTCAACCTTTGTACAGAGTGCAATGCCTCACTGCGGGTGAGATTCAGTTGTGTAAACATGGGTGGCCAGTGGCATTTCAGCTGCCTGGGGGCATGTGAAAATGTCTCCACAAGGCTGTCAAATGACACAGGACCTCGTGCCCTTCTGGGCAAATGCAGGCCCAAGTGAGTTGCCCTGGGGCATCTTCCAGAGCACAGCAGAGCTCAATGCTTAGGCACCTGAATCCCACCCACAGCGCACGCCTCACCAGTATTCAGAGTCTGCATTTTCGGATTTGTTACAATAAATTCAACTTTTTGTTTGTTTGTTGGTTGAATTTCAGGTTTCTGTTATGAAAACAATTCAGAAACAAGAAAGCAAAAAAGCATTGGTGAGGCACGGAGAGATGACAAAAGGTATACAAAGATGAAGGGGGAAAATAAGCAGAGGAAGAACATGGACTGAAGTGTAGAGTTCTGAGATACCCAGGCAGGGATCCTGAGGCAGGAAATCACATCTGCAAGGGTCTCTCTTGCGGGCATCCACTCCTGCGACTGTCATTCACATTTGCATTTACTTTCTATCTCAGCTCACAGACTGGAACAGCATCCGAGTGCTGCACAGTGGTAACAGGTGGTGATAATCCCATGGATTTCCTTGAAGATATTATGGGAAATGGAGTTTTCACTGCCTGGCCCACGCTACTAATATAAGAACGTGAGCAAGAGTACAGGGGACAGCTGGGAGGTGAGGATCTGCTTCTCATTATGGGAGGGGAATATTGTACACTTTGCATGAAGGGTCCAGGACCAGAAATCACCCTATGCCAATGTCAGCATCTCCCTCTGCATTTTAGTGTTACTGACTCCTCGGCCACCTAATTCCAGCTGATGTGTTTAAGGACAGCTGATGGGTGAGAAGCTCTACTCTCCGAACACATATTCTGCACATGGCAACGCTTAGCTGTTTTGGAGACACTCTGCTCTTCCTGCACTTGAAAAAAAGAAAGTGATCCCAGTGAACATAAATTTATTTCTTTGTTCGTCCTGAGCATGGAGAATAATACTGATGCCTTGAAGATAACAATAGACTTATTTCCTGAGAAATATTTCTGAGTTACTTCAGAGTGATTTTCTAACAGATCACCACTGCTGACAGTCAAAATAAATCAAATTACAAACTATATTGTACAAAGGTCCTCAGTTAAACTGCCAATTACATCTGAGAAACAGGTATAACGTATATATGCTGTAAGTTGCTAGAACTATTAACTTTTAAGCAACGGCAGAATATTACAGTCTTCACTGTTTCTGTCCATACATGTACGGTGTGCATCATGACTAGATACTAGGGTACAGGGCAAGGCAGTAAGAATCCCAGTCCACCCATTACCCAGACTGGGCAGCCTCTCTGGGCTGCCTGCCAGAGCTGCTTGCATTGGAAGCTCCACTAAACTCAGAAACACAGAGCGAGCCATAAATACAGAAGTGAAGCGCGCTTAAAAACCTCCCAATGTAAGTCACGGGTTTTACACCCATTTTGCAGGGGTATAAAATAGGTACATCCGGCACAGGCAAGCAACGGATCAGTCATTCCGTGCTGCATAATGCACTCAAAAAACAGGACCTATCTTGCAGACAATGTAATCTCATTTTATTTCCAGGAGCAGGCAATGTTTTGTCCCCCCTCCGAGGAAACCACAGAGGAATTTATGTTGCAGAAAGTACTGCAATGCAAACGCCCAAAGCTACGATGCACTGAGCTACCTTCAAACCTGGAAACCATATAGTTGAGACTGCACAGCCCTTTCCCAAAATAAGACGACCTGAAAAGTGAGTTTGCTAACTCAGGCTAAGAGCTAGGCTCCACTGCTTCAAGTATCAATGCTAGTTTATCTACGCAGCACTGAGTTGCACCTTATGGCCCCTCCAAATCAGAGCTAACTTAGAGGTCTTCACACTACTTTTTCAGTTACTTTCATCCTAATTATGAGCACAGGTTTACAGAGAAAACTAAGCAGCAAATGTAAAGGGTTGAAGATCATGAAGCACCAAGTTCAATGGGTATGCATTCTGCTAAGGTCAAGAAAAAAAAAAAAGATAAATTCATAGTTAACTCTACTACAAATTAGCATGCTAACATAGAATGAATTTGTGCATTTTAATACAACTGCAAACATCAGATTCTTGCATGCAACCTCTTAGCCCATTCAGGGGAAAAAAAAACAAAAAATGTTGAATGGTACTTAATACATGGGTTTCCATTAAATGCATGTCACCACATGCACAAATGCAATAAACTTGATCACAGAGGTAAACAAACAAGCAAGCAAAATACCCCCAATTATTTGGAACCATGCCATTGATGCTAGATCTCCTCAAGTCTGAACCTGTTTTAAGAGGTTCAAGTTCAGACTGTTGGAATATAATGTATTTATGTTTGATGCTACAGCCAGAAAAATAGAGACATTACCAACTCCATGTCCTTGTCCCAAATGCCTTCTGCCCAGACCTTTGATGTGGATACAGAATACATGCCACTCGTTTTCATGTCAGTGTTTCAGTTTACTTTGCTTCTTGCTTTACATACAACATATGTTCAGTTATTAGAGGTTTTCTGCATATTACATCACTTTTACAAGTGACCTCATGAACTTGCACCGCTAATTCAAAAGGATTAGTGACATTTGCTCAACATTTCTTTGAACTTACTTCTACTGAAGGATGGGCTGTTGAACAGAAGTTCATCCTCCTGCAAAAATAATAGAAAATAGGCTTTGGTATCTGTTAAAAACATGTGTATCAGCAGGCAATCTCCTGTGACAACAGGGAATTACTTTTGATAATGCACAGAACTTTGATCAAACCCTTATACTCTGTTGAAATACATTCACCCCTATTGTTTTATGCAGTTCCAGTGGCTAAGCTACTTCAGCTTCAATTACCGCAGCCTGGCTCTGATAGATCACAGAATAAAGTAGCCACAGTAAACTATTCAGAGTTCTAGATTACAGCTGTTTCCAAAGTGTTCCCACTGAACTTGAGGATGTAAGGTATTCAGCAGTTTACAGTTCTCAAACCAGATTTTGCATTGAAAACACTTTTTTCTTTAAAAAAAAAAAAAAGGGGGGGGGGAGGGCATTTTTTGTACTTCAGTGAAAAATCCACCTTTAATTGAGGATAAACTGTGCAGCTATTTTTTGTTTTAGATTTCTAACGCCTTACTTCCTAGTGTGGCAAACATTTAGGGTTTTGTTTTCTTGTTCAGATTTGCAAATGGAGAAACATGAGGAGAATGAACTGAAGAGGAAACAAAAAATGAACAGAGTGTCGTGCAAAAACAATGTGTGTTTTTTCACTGAAAACTGTCTCTGTCCCATCTGGCTGTTAAGACACCATCTTTGCTGTAGCATCAGAAGCAAAGTCTCATAAAGAAACCCATGGGTCATTCCTTTGCCAACTCAGGATTCAGAGCCTTGGGCTATAAAACCAGCTTTTCCACGTATAAAGGCAGACACAAACCCCATCTTTTAAGGACAGTGACAGGACACACCTGCCTCCCTCCCTCTCTCCTCAGAGTGACACATCACAAGCTGTAAGAAACTCTTCTATTCCAGGCCATTGTTCTGCAAAATAAGAAATCCAGAGGGCAAAACTCAATTCAAGTTTCCCAAGATCAGAGCGCATGCTCCAGCCACTGAAATACTGGATAAAAGGAACAGAAGCCAACTCCTAGCCAAGCTGTTCTAAGCAAAGGTGGCAACCACTATTGTGCTGAACGTATTTTTCTATTAGTTATATTGACAGGACTCCTCCTGATATGAGACTTCAGGAGATATAGGAAGTTCCATGCCTAATATATACACCCTACAGGCTGCAAGCACAAGAGAAAAGATCAATCTTGTCAAGAGTAAGGCACCTTCAGAAACAAGAGTTGCAAGGCTTTTATCATCTCTGGAACAGTATTACTAACAACTAACATCCTTCCAGGTTTAGGAAGCAATTAAACAGCACTTCAGTAAACAACACATTTTGGGCCCATATTTAAGCATGAAAGACCCTTTCATTTGTATATATTTTCTAGAAAATTACAGTAAATCTAATACAGTTTTTTTTTTTTTAAATACATAGAATCAAAACAAACCCACATTTCTGCCTTTATTCACCTTTTTTTTTTTTTTTTTTACTTTTCCCTTCTATTTACAACTTTTATTTCACAGAGCTGGACCTACATTTTCAGTAACTTTTGGATCCACCTATAAGTATGTAAGATACACATTCTGAACACATACAATCAAATCTTTAAGATACTTAGTACGCAAATAATTTTTGCCATACACGCATTCAATTAGAACTTGCTCAGACTTGTAAGTACTTTGTATCAGGACATGCGTGCAGAAGGAATAAAATATAAAAAACACATTTTTACTTCTCAGCATAATTGAAAAATATTCTATTTAGAAATCTTCCCAGCTACATCACTGCAAAAGCAATGTCAGACACAAAAAACGTTTTTGGTCTGAATGGGGTCAGATTTTCACAAAGGCAAAATCTCATATCTCTGTTGTCATGTCTGGTTTCCTACTTGAGTTTATGAAACCTTTTATTCATTACATTACGTTTACTTGATATAGACAGAAGAATTAATGTCATAAAGAGAGAACTATAACTCAAGAGAGAAATAGAAATTAAGTAATAACAATAGGAAAGTTTGTTTTCACATATATACTATAAAGGCAAAAAACCAGAAAATGTACATTCCAAGCAGACACTATGCTTTCTGCAACTCGTTCTTCACATCCAGCTCTTGTTTCGCCCTTCCTCAACTCTTATTCTGTCTGTACAGTGCTTTGCACAACTCTCAAGGACCTCTAGACTTTACTGAAATACAGAGGACAAATAAGATAACGGAACACACACAGTTTAAACTCAGCAATTCTCTAAACAGAAGATTTTCCCTGAAACAACCAGCCCTTTAAAGAAGCGTGCATCTTTCACCTATTTGCTGTGTTTCATAACACTTGTTTTATATATAGAAAGATGGGGAGGGGTGTGGGGGGTAGGTGGACAGTTTTAACTGTCACATCAGTCCAAGAATTGACACAAAACAATACAATATACCGTTATCCTATAAATCTAACCGATGTTGGAAATTGGCCAGTGCTGCATTATTTGAAATACAGTTTTTGTATTGTCACATATTTCAAATACATGGGTAATAATATATACCAAAAGCAGATTTTTTTTTTCACATGGGGAAAACAAAATAAAGGAAAAAACAATTAGAAAAACATAGCCAAATTTTAAGTTCCAATTTTGGATCCCAAATCCAAAGAATAATCCCCAGCAACCATAAATTATGTGGTGTCCTCACTCAATTGAAAAGCCACTGCCGGATCTGTGGCTTGGGGGGCAGGGATAGGAGACATGAGAGAGTTCTGTTGATCAAATAAACTACAATACTTAATGAATACTTAATATTACATACCTTATTTGAGCAGATCATACAGGCTGAGAATGTTACTTTAGCCCTATAGTATACAATAATTATACCCATTGTAAAGAGCTTCTTCATCACCTACGCTTAGATCCTGCTGGCAGAAAATACCCAAAGCCAAGCAATGTGTGAGAAGACGCAGATCTTCTGAGACCTCTCACTTATCCACTGAAGGGCTGACCAAACTGAAGGACATCTCTACTGAAGCTGATACTCACCAAATGGCTGTTAATTTTAATGATAACAATAGAAACTATAATTGTGTGCCTTGCAATTCTGTTAAGTACATAAGAAACTTAAAGTTTACAACTCCACACTATTTACTAAAATAAGCCAGCACAGCATCCTCCCCTCCTTTCCCACTAATAAAAGGCAAAATCCAATTCACAATATGGCTGCCCTGTGCATTAATAATTCATATGTAGGCCAGCATCAATCTGCTGGTTGATGCTGAGCAATCTTTTTGCAATGTCTGTGTCCCTTCAGCTGGGTCACAGAAACAGATCTTCAGCTAATGAAAAGTCAACATAAGTCTCCTGAACCCTGTGCACATGTTAGTTTACACACCACTCATAACAAGAGCTGACAGTTTCATTTTGCAGTTCAGTTTTCTGATTTTTCAGTCTTTAAATTCAATTTTCACCCCTTTTTTGCCTGGATACAGTTTCCTTCAAAAACTTTATAACAAGATAAACGTCCACAGATCTGTAACTCATCCTAAAGAAATCTCTGATCTGGGAAGTTTAAAAATATCAGGGGAGGACTTTAAAGCTGTTAAAAAACGTCTCAGACTTGAATGCCAAAACCTAGGTTCAGATCACTGTTTACACACTTGATTCTCGAGGGCATTTAGCACTTTTGAAAATGGCAAACCCTACAAGAAATAGTTGCAGAGTTTCTTGATTGACTGCCGCCTCCTGAAATCTTGCTGAGTTTTGCTACTTTGCTTTTCTACAGTGAGATACAACTGAAGAATACTATTTGAGGGAAAACAGTTTGCCTTGCATATACTTGCATTGCAAAACATTGGAGTACAGCTAGATAAAAAATATCAGGCAAGTTCTGCAAATTATTATGTTTCCATGAGTTTATTGGAACATGAGTTTGCCTATCCTAACATGTGACTTACCGCTTTTATCTTTCAAGACACTAACTGGTAAGCAAATTTCAAAGTTACACGCCTGACTGCATAAGGAAGATGAATTTTGAATCATCTACACATCCCGACCACAGAGCACTCATACCCTTCTCCAATAGGAAACAGAAACAGTGCCACATGACTTATCTGAAATTCAATGCTATTTGAATTTCAAGCATTAGATTAACATGTTGAAAAATGCAACCACAAATACCAGCATTGAACAGGCAAAAAAGAATACATTCAGTCTCATAGATACTCCTTCAGAGGATATATAAGTTAAATTATTCAAAAAGTTATTCACTGTAGACTTTTCATTCGGATCTAGTTAAAACGTAACAACCCTTGAAAATTTGGTTTGTTTTTCCACTTCCTGTGTTATGCAATGTACTCAAGTTACACAAGGCTGTTTTTTCAGCTGGATCACAACATGGTAGCATTTGCAGACCAGTGCTGATGTTTCATTAATGATCTCCATAACAAGAAGATCATTGTTTTCTTTTATGTAAATGCTGGCTAAGTTACAATCACATTAAAATTTACTAGATTCTTTTTGGTGGCCCAGTATCAGAGAGAAGGTCACGCTTCCTACCAGTAAGGACACTCCAACAATGTGTAGGCTATTTTGGGTGAGTGCCCGGTGATTAAAAAAGCCACATAGTCACATAGTTTATGAAGTCTGCCAGCAAAAGAGGAAATCTCGGTTGTTCATGTCAGAGCAAGAAGAGAATTTGGTCTGTTAGGTGACATTCAAACTACTCTGTATAAAAAAAAAAAAAAACGTTTTGTACAGCTGAAACTCTTTCCAGTAAAGAAGTACGATCTAATAGCTGACTCAGAATACAGTTTCAAATTCTA
>JAOXJK010000032.1:5947878-6030577 GCA_025774025.1 Xenus cinereus
GGGGGGAAAAGCTTTGATGGAAGGAGAGTGTTTTATATTGACTGCTACCAAGAAATTCTTGGAATTGCACTCAAAGACTTTTTAGGCTTTTTTTTTTTAATCTTTCTGTATTCAGAAAAACAGAGTTTTGTACCTTGCTCATAAACAAGTAAGATTTCGTTTAAGATTTTCTTTCTATTGCCATCTTACTGGAAGGTCCCTGGAAAGCCCCACATTTTTACAATTTCTGCTAGAGAAGAATAACATTCTTGCTGTCTGTTTCTAGTATATTCTCACTAGTTATTCTAGCAACAGCACTGCAATATCAGAGCAACAAGAATGATGTACGGAAAAAATTCAGGCTCTAAAGATGTAAATTTATGTTCAAAAAGCAAATATGGCCAAAGAGAAATAATAATAAAAAAAATTGCTGCTCAGTCACCAGTGCCTACAACACTTTGAAATTCAGAAGAGAAGCTTAAAAAAGGAGAGAAGGGGGAGAGAAAACAAAAATCAACAGTTGGAGATTTCCCAAAAGGAAGTAAAGCATCATTTAAAGTGTTTTCAGAAGTAAAGGCTGGACCATGAGTTGCACGGAAAAATACAGTATGATTCATTCCGTTCTGTGCTTAGGTGATATGATGCATGCTAAAAGACTTGATGTCTTTACAATGCTCCCTGCCAATCTGAAGCTAAATCCAGAAAAGTTTGCAGTGCGTCCAAAAGAGATCTACCTATCATAACCCTCAGCAAGATGGGAATTACCACTGACCAACCCCCACAATGCTGCATTGAACAAACCATCTCCGTACGTACTCCCAGACGTGCAATTCTGTACATCTCTGCTTTAACTACAGGTTTATTTGTGGGTGTGCCAACACTATAAGCCCACTGTTGAGCAGAATGATTTAAGATTTTCAAGGCTGAAAAAGGCCCCCGTGACTCTGCTCCCTTCTTGGCATACCTATGCTTTAAAACCCTTCAGACTAGACATAGATGATAGCCCCTACAGATTGACAACGGCATCAGCCAAAAATCATGAAGTATTTTAAGTAATGGACATTTATCATTGAAGTTCTTGCTCCAGAAAAGAAGATTGGTACATCACCTGGAAAGAACGTGTGATCGGGGTTGAATCTATAGGATATTTTTACCATCGTTGCCAACTTGTCAAGTGTCCAGAAATACTCCTATGCTGTGATTTCAGTAGCTCTGAGGCCTGGCCACAAACCTGGTGACAACGATACAAATAGCCAGGTTGGTATATATAGGCAACCTTTCAAGTGCATGCTCATTTATACCTCTGTGAAATAAGCATAACCCTCTGACGTGTGGCTCTGGAGAATTAGCCTGGAGGTAGGTGTAGCTCCTCTGACAAGATGGAAGCTGCCTTTATTCCCAGGTCATTTCACATACAGGTGACTACACCTGCATTTCTCAGCTCCGGGCAGCGTTTCCAGTTCTCTCTGGCTCTTCACATCAGTCATTTGTGGCCACAAAGAAACAGCAGCGCTTATCTAGGAAGATCTAAATTGTCAGTGCCACTGAAAGGGATTTTAGTGTAAGGAACCACATGATTCATTAGCAGCTTTCTTCTTCCCTCCCTCCTTACATCTAAACCTAGACCTCCATTCTGTGCCGTTGCTGAATCACTACAGAGATCGGGCAAATGAGATGAAACCAACTTGGCTCACAGAGGTCATAGGTTTCTGCAGCTCTTGTTCCAGTCAATGGAAGATGCAAGTGTTGGGATTATCAGCAAATAGGGCAATTATCTGCGTTGTGCTTCCATAAGATGGAAGTGATTATTCCTCCTTTTTAAAGTGCCTGCAGAATCTTACATGAAAACTGCTGAAAAATTCCTCTTTCCTGTAGACCACAGTGGTCTGCCATTATACCAGCTCCTTTATCCAGTGTTACCACCTGACTAGCTGCCCTTCTCTTTAATGAAGCAACCAGAGCAATGAGCTGGAAGTCCTCAATACTCTTTCTTCCTACTTGCCCATCTTCCCACACAGCTATTTATGCCTCCCCTATTTAGCTACCTCCCTTTTCTCAGAGTTGGGGACACCTGTTCTGCTGCAGCAGAAAAGAGGTAAGAAAGCAAAAAAGGAAACTATCAGAGATCTCATTCAAGAGTAAAGGGGATTTGAGTACTATCTTACCCAGCTTGATAATGACAAGGAAATGGCAGCAGATCTAAATCATGATTGGGTAGGAGGTGGCCCTGCTAGCAAATACGATAGTCCTAGCAGGCTCTGTTCAGCAGCTCTCTTGCTGTAAAAATATCATTGCACTGAAGTGAAATATTTTGGCCCCACTCAACCAAGGCAGGCTATTGTTGCTCTGGAAGGAGCAACTTTTGTTCAATATGATGGAAGCAGCCACTGCCTACTGGAGAAGAAATTCAGCAGAAATATTTCTTTGTTCCAGTATTCCGGACTGAGCCTTAATTTCTCTCCCTGCTGTCAAAAATAGGAATCCTCTGTAAACAGGACCTTAGCAGCAGACAGTGGTTTGAATATATGTTGCCTTGGTCTGGCATACTGCCTATTAAAACAGTTAGACATTTTCCTACAGCCATAAGACCTTCTGGCTTTACTCTGAGTCAGAGTAGTTCACCTAAAACAACACACAGTGCAAATGAGATCTAGTCACAGTGCACACATTTTATTGCTGGAATCTACTGGGCATCTTAGAAATCCTGACATTACAGCCTAAGAGTGTAAAATGAATACAAATAATGAAAAAATACTGGTAATTAGACTATCAAACAGAAAAAGCTAACAGAACACATTTAGAAGTTCAAATGCATTTTTGATGCATGCGCATCAGCCCTTTGGCAGCCAATATACTGAAAAGAAAACATCAATAGTTTGCAGAAACAGAATGCAGACAAGACTTAGCCAGATAGTGCTCTGGCTGCTAGACTCTTTTACTTCCTGGCTTGTCACTGACACTGTTACCTTATAAAGCAACACTGGGCAGCAATCAAGTAGGGCTGTTATTCACCACAAACTTAGCAAAGGCAAAGAAATGAATGAGCTTTCCCAGGTTGCAGTAGTTCCAGATTGTCTCTCAAAGGGCTGCATCAATTACTGTCACTTATTTGTCAGCAGTATGCCATGATTAATTGGCAAGATCCACATTTTTGTGTGCCTTACGTCATACACGGCTCTGCTCCCGCATCTGTTTTTATTGGTGTTTTAGACCAAAATGTTCCACACCATGTACCTTGTCAAAGCTATATTAATGTCTCACAATGGACCCAAGCTAAAACAACTTAAAACCCTACAGATTACCTAAATGTGCTGAAAATAAAGACGTAAAGAGAACTGACTGAAAGATTTAGTAGAATTGAAAGCTGAGACGCAAAAAAGAGCAACAGACTTTAAGCTTTCTTCAGCAAAACGATAATGTTATGTTGGCAGAATAAGGGAATTTGTTGTCAGTACTAAAATATGTGGAAAAGTTTTTATCACTAATTCAGAATAAGTAGTGTTTTACAAAGTAAATTGCCACTTAGTAAGAAGTATGTCAAAATCAGCCTTAAGTTTTAGTTCCTCACATCCTTACGTTATTATTTAGGATGGTGTTTGAATGCCTCTTCCTTATTTTCTAAAACACATCTGTATCTCATGGACTTTCACAGAAATCCAACATGCATTTAAATGTTTCCTTGGAGTCTTAATGAACACATACACACATACCTCAATTCAAAAGCATTATTTTTCATTCAAAGGAACTAATTTTAATACATTTTTGTTGCTTACCATTTACCTAGAAGAAGCAATTGACAGTCCAGGTCAAACATTAAAACACCTGTGTATCGCCCTTTGGTTTCCCCACAGGTCTGGAACATTCTCTCAGAGCTTGAATCAGAGCCCTTTTCAGTGAGCTACAGGATCAATTACTCTTTTCTCCTGAAGAGTCTTATTTTCTATTCCTATGATAATGAAATAATGGAGGAAGGAAGAGGAAATGAGATGACCTTTTAGGAAAGTGAATATTCCACATCAGGCGTTCCCCCTAACAACACTGTTAGGTATTTAAAGTTTCCCACTGGGAGAGCCACTGCTTCATTATTAGCTGGGATAAATAAACTCATCCCAAAAACAAGTCCTCCCTCAACCTGCAAGTGCTTTTATAGAAACAGAGCCTTCTGATAACTTTTGTGCTCCTTCAACTCAGAATTCTGGTGCTAAACAGAGAAGAAACAAAAGCACAGAGAAGCGGATAACTCACTTTACCAGTCAAAACTGAGTTTACAGTTTTGAGAGATGTAAACCGTATCTAATGTCAAATACAAACAACATCAAATACAACTAATGAAATTTTACTTCTATTTCCATACATGTCACAGCACGATAACAGCAACTCCTGGGTCCAGGAGTTGTGGTCTACATGATCTCTGTCAAAGAAATAGCACAAGCTATCTTCAATGCCTTTGTCTCTCTCAGTTTTTATCTGTTGTTTCACTGCTCATAAAAGCAAGCCACTACTTCCACCTTCACCAAGGTGACCTTTAAAGCCGCTGCTGTAATACTACAGGCATGAAAATGACCAGAGACACCACAAAAACAACCACCCAAGAAAAAACAACAAAAACAGGTTTTGACCTGAGAAATTGCAGAGGTTAGGAACACGTTCTATATGAGGCAGCAACACTGCATTACAAAAGCTTAATTACCAACAAGAAATGAATTTTCACAGGCTTTGACTATTTTTGTTACTTTCTTAAACAGAAAAATTATTCTGCAACATCATGCTAATGATGCAAAAAGTAAGCACAGAGGAATCATTTTAAGATAATGAGACATTCAGGCCAAAGTGCAGATAGCCATGGTTTTCTGAGGGCTATAAACCATGCCTGCATAGAGGTTATCACAATATTGACTCTATTGGAAAAATAGGCTCTGACAGTTACTCATCCCATGCCGTTATGCATAACAACAGAGCAAAGCCTGGCAATCTGTCCTTCATCCGGGGGTTTACTGGCGCCCAGCAGGCAGGTCCCCACTGGTGTGGCGCAGAGGTTGGCCCCATCCCGCAGGTGACATCAGCACCATGGACAGTGCAGCCTGGGTCTCACAAGAGGCAACACACCCAAAACGCAACCGAACAGCCTGCGCGGTCACCCGCTCACACCCCACCACGGCTCCGGGACATCTTTGCTAGGGTTTTTTTCCCCTGAATTTTCATGGCTTGTACCAGAAATATGTTGCATTTTCCCAGTAGGCCAGTTTGTGTGCATCAAGAAGAGAACAGGATTCTAATAGAGTAGTGCAATCGACGCAAGCTCTTGCCAGAGACAGTTTTCTAGTATCATCGGCTGCTAGGCTGGTTGAGCTGCTGATACCAGTAGAAAACTGAAGAGAAAAAAAGCAGGATTAGACTGGGCTTGTGTCTTTACCTCCGTTTTCTTATAAAACCCTTCAGTCTGCTCTGCCAGAATTCCAGAATTCTCCCTGGTGCTAGAATACCTCCTCCTTCTAGGAAATCAACAACCTATTTCAAATTTCTATCCAATAATTCACTTTTCTCACTCATTTTTTAATTCCCAGCTTTGACCCCATGCTATTTATTTCTCCTTTCTTGTCCTTTGACTGTTATGCTTTACAAGATATAAGCCAAGACACTGTCCAAATTATTTCGCATTCACCATTATATGGCCACAACAATACTGTCCGGCAGCTCATTGTACATTACCTGAGTTTTTCTGTTCCCACCTGCACACTATGAATGTTAACACACACCTTTCTCTTAGTTCTGTAGCAAAATTCAAAACTATACTGGCTTAAAAAACAGAAACACAACGAAAGTGGCAGACAATTTGAATGACTCAGAAAACCACAGAATGTATAAAGAATTTTTCACTATCTGGGCCTGGATTTTCATTTTGATGCATATTTACTATATTCTACCTTGCAGGCTTACACACACTAATCCTCCTGGGTGTATTCAGCACAGAGAATGATCCCTGGCCTCCAGCTTTGAAGCAATTAACTACTTCTGCACACACAGCAATATTTTAGATAGAAATTACAGGTAGCATTGGCAAAGTGTTATGCTGTAGAAGGCTCTGTTCACCTTATGACCTCAAAAAAAGTTCCCCAAGCTTTGAATAAATCAGTGGTACTTCATGCGCATTCGTCATTATTTTTCAATTCATGGTTTTCTAAGACAGTTGAACTTGAAGAGCGATTGTATGACAGTAGGAGGATGAGAAATGTGTAAAATATCTGGCAGCTATGCCAGTATGACAAACACAGTTTAAAAACAGAACAAAACTTCCCAAACCAGAGGGTAGGTAGAACAATTCTTTTAGTCAAACAATGCACTCAGAAGAAATGCAGAACATCCTAGAATATGAACTCCCTTTTGTTTTTTCTAGATAATGCAAATTAATCCTAGATCATTACAAAGACATTTAGTCTTAAAATCTGGATAATAATATGTCTACAGTACTTAATACATTTAAAATCCACAAGAGGGCAGAAGCATAGGTAAACTGATGAATGTGAAAGAGACACACATAGACACCAGATAAAAAGAACCTCCAGACCCTGGTGTTTTGAAATACATGTGTTTTGGGGGTTTTGGTGGTGTTTTTTTTTTTTTAATAGGAGAATTTCACCACTTACTAGGGCAAATTAGATGCATAATTGCATTTATTTAAACATATAACCTTGTCATATGGTGACAATATGAATCATATTAACCAGGTTCAGACAATTCATCATTTATTCTGAAACTGGCCTGCTTCAGTTCCACAGATAATCAAAATGACCACAATTTAGTCATTCATATTTGTTCACTGATTTCAGCTGGAAAGTCATTAATCGCTGCCAATTATATAGTGACTTTTGAAAACACACAGAGGAAGCCTGCATCCTCAGCTTGGCAGTGATATGATCAGTTTGTACACCAGCTAGCCCAACTCAGAGTTGCAACTAGAGAGTTCGGTTTCTCACAGGACAAAATTGTCCTGAGTTGGAAGCCTACAACCAATTTTCAAAAGACAATCAGTTATTCAGGGCTACAGCCATAAATAGACTTACTTCCAGACATTCTTTCACCCAGCAGAATCTAAAGTCCCAAAATAGATGCCAAGATTCATCTTGTAAAACACATGGAAAGTATATGAAAACCAAGTACAAGAGGGAAGTTGGCTTGTGCAATCAGTATAGAGTCAGAATGATTAGGCAAAGCAGGTAAGCACCTGATTAGGGATTCACTTCTCTAAATCCTGTTCTCTGTGGTGCTCAGTAAGGACACAATTAGACAGTAGAGAAAACTGCCCACTTTCCTCCCCAATAACGTTACCATTATCTAGAAGATGAAAAATTTGTTTTCTCTCTTCCCCATTAGAGTAATGACTCCAATGTAGCTTTTTGGGGAATCCAAGCCACAGAGTCAATATAAATTAATGTGTAACTCACACTTTGGAGAAATCTATTCACGCACAGGGATGTTTCTGTTAGTCTGCGGGCACGACATCCATGTCCCGTGTTTCACTAACAGGCTGTTTGATGAACCTCATCAGTGAAAGGCTGCCTTACTACTGTCAGATTTTCCTCACAGATGCAAGGCAGAGACAGGCTGTTCTCAGCCTAAGACACAGATCAGGTTTTCATCCTTTTCAATATAAAGGTGGACCTGATTTGTGTTGTTCAATCATTATGTAAAACTCAAGTCATATTCATAACATCCCTTTCCTACCATTTTAACGTATGTGCATGCATGCATACAGATGTAAACTTTTTAACTTAAATATATTGCTTATGCCTATTGTAAACAGTGAACTCCATGACCATACCCTTGCATATGTATTGACTCTAGTGCATTATTTTTCTTACACCAGTATAAATCAACTTCCCAAAGCAAAATAAAGGAAGTATGAGATGAGAACAAGAAAACATTTTCAGTTTTCTCAGACTATATATTGCTAAAGTCTGCAGCAGCTGTGGATTCACCTAAGGTAAGTCTGAAATGGAATACAGACTGAAGGATTCAACTGTGATCTATTTTGCTTGGTTTCTAGAAAATGTTGTTCTTTATGTCTGGGTCTTCTCAAAACATGTCAGGAGGGATAGCGAGTGGAAAAAGAGAGGGTAAAAACAGTCACTTTATCCAGCCAGGATCTGCTTTTAGAAAAAGCAAAGGCAAATGCCACAGCCATTTTGAGTGCACAGCAAATACGTAGCTCTAAATTCTTTTAGGGTGTGTCTTCATGAGTGGTTTTTATCTTTCTGAAAATATCTTTTGAAGCAAAATGTTTAAGTATTTACCCTCTATTGATAAGAAGATGAACTATGTTGAAAACGAACAACAACCTTGTGGACACGAGTATCCTCAGCAGACCTTGCTGGAGTCTAATTTAGGAAACAGAAAAATTAACCATAGGAAACTTGCAATTACAGAAACAACTACTGACTGGACTTTTATATTCACAACAGAAGTTACTAACAATTATGAAAGCCTGCTAGCAAACACATACATGTTAAGCTTTCTTAGGTTTTATGAATGTATTCACCTTACTAATAACTTCAGAAAATGATCAGTGCTGTGCCCAGGAGTGACAATTTACAATCATGACTACAGACTCCACAATCTGATTATTTATTTTCCATTCCTGGAAAAATCTCACCTTGTAACATTTAATTGGAAACTAGTTGCTTTACTGGCTAAGAGCTGTATTCTACTTGCTGATGGCATTTTAATATCTATGAAGGGGATATGGTCGAATGGGAAAATATCATCTTCTACTGTTAGTCTTCTATAAAGAAATCAAGTCATGAGCTCATCTTAAAAGATAAAGATATACTAATATATATAATAAAATCCTTATACTATTATGACTCAGGAAATAGAACCCCGTTCACTGTACACGGCAAGCAATCACAAGGCTGGTTGCTAGCAGACTGAAATTTAAGTATGATGATTCTTTGTAATACTTTTCAATTAAAAAAAAAATAAATTAAACAACCTCAACTGAAAGAGTAGATGACCAAATTATATAGCAGAAAGGTACCATTTTGGTATAAAGCAAATGCAGTAATGTACACCAGGGAAAAAACCATTTTTTAAATTTTTCTTCTGATGGGTCATTGATTCTTTAAGTTTAAAAAGAAACCATTAAACTTGCATACCATTCATAGTAATTTTTCCATCTGACCAAGAACAGTTAACTCTTAACCAACAGGTAGCCCCTTTGCCATCTCACCAATGATCAGCTGAGTGACACTCAGTTTTACGGTGGCACGGCAGGCTTGCTTTCCACAGACTGATTTTTAGAATCAGGAAAACAAAAAGGAAGACACAAATCATTAGTTTCATGGCTTTTTTCCACTCCCATTCTCATTTGAATTCTGAGGCCACATTCAAACCTTACTTATCTTACTATAATTCCTAAGCTGATGAAAAGTATCAAAGCAAAGAGAAGAAATCACTCATTCCAGCCATCCTTGCTGCGTGGTAAAGGAGTGGGCAGAAGAATTTATAGAATCTTTGTTGTGCATGTCAGTACAGCTGGCCTCATTTGTAGCTCTAATAGAGGGTTTGTTGATCTTATGGTCTTTTTCTATATTGAAGAGCTAAACCTAGCCCTGTCATCTCACACAAATATTTTGGACCCTAGAAAGGGATAACCTCACCTGTTTGGCTTACTGACAACTACCTTCAAGGCAGAAGAAACTGGACTCATTTGAGAAAGATTCTCAGGCCAGGTCACTAAAAATCCTGCAGGATTTTCTCTCAGATACACAGAGTGAGTTTTGAAAACAAAAGTATAGGAAGAGATTTAACAGAAGGTGTTCTTATGTGACTCAACGCTACTTAAATTGCAAGACAGACTACAAAAGCTCAGGCCTTGGCACTCTTTGTCCAGAATAACTAATTCAACGACCTTTTCTTTCCGCAAAAGCAAAAACAGTAGAAAGTGTCCTCTACACAAACCCTCAGTGTCATCTGACAAGATTTAGTTCTCATAAACTAAACTCTGTGCTTAAATCCAGGAAGGAAAGGCACACATAGCCCTGATTAGAAACAGCAAGCTCCAATAATCAAACACAAAAAGCATGCATCTTATCTTTTTGTAAAGATTAGTGTAGTTTTAATTTAATAATTCATCCTCCTCTTGCATTTCCTAGATTGAATTTGATTAAATATGTATTTTCAACCTCAGTTTTATTACTCTAAGTTTTTAATAACTTAGTTCTAAGTAACAGACATAAAGGAAGAAAAAGAAGCCAAAGTGAGATCTGTAATCACAATTTTTTTCTTCTGTGCCCAAAGGGCTTTTATTATTTCATCTGAGCAGATTCAATCCCTAGTCTACCTACTATGAAACTGAAGAAATTGCATACAGATGTAGAGAAGAATTCTTCTGAGTTTTATCACAGTATAAATGACCTGTTAACAAAGTCAGCATATACCAGACAAATGGACCTCCATGTTTTAAAGCATTTAGAAAAAAGATGACATTTTCTGAAATAACTTTGGTTCTTCTTGACTTGCTAAGTGGATTTATGATCCACCTTGAATTTGGCAGATAAAGTTTGTTAATAAATATTTTAAAGTGTGAGGCATGACACAGAAAATGACCACAATATTAGTATCAAAGACTTAACGTGGATAATGCTGCAGTGAAGTTCTCTAATCCAGCAGCAACATTACCTGACAGACACCTTGTATCATAGGTCTCATGCTTGTTCCAGAAAGTGAAAAAATCTAAGAAGCCACAGATCTATTAAAATGTCTTCTCAGCTAAGCGTAACTTGTTCTATCTTTAAAGATAAAGATTTCAATTCTCTTCTCACTTGCACTCAAATGACTCTATTGACTCGAAGAGCAACTGTTTTCCATCTATCCTTGTATTTGTATGGAACTGAGTTCCTGCTTACAAGGACATCCCATCAAGAAAATCCTTCAGAATGCAGTCAAATTCAAAAATTTACTTAAATTCCACTGATTTCCAGGAGCACACAAAGAATCAGGCTTCAGAACTCTACAAAACTGTGATCTCACCTTTTCAGGCTAGACTGTCTTTTACATACCTGACCTATATAACAGTTTATGCGTGTCTGAAAGACCTGTGAGATGGCATTGTGGCGACTCTTACTACTTTTCTCTCTATTAAATTGAAGAAGAATGCCTAACTCCAGGTTTTCTTTTGGATAGTTGTTGGAAGGACCTCCTGGTCTTACAGACTAACACCAAGACATTTTGTTTTCATCCTTCAAAAACATGCCATATCAGATATCAGTTTTATACAGTAGAAAGGCTCCAGGCATGTACATTATTATTATTATGTACAATGCAACTCATGCGCATTTCTAAGATACACTACTGAACTAATTTCTCAAAATCCTATTCCACTTGAGTCACACAAAGACTGAGAGTAAGGATAACCCTCAGGTCTCAGTTGACTCCAGTTGCAACTGATCATTGCATAGTCAGTGCAGAATGACTGCATTAATGAAAATTCCAATAAAAGTATTTTAAGTTCCACTTTAAAACGAATATACTACTCAATAACACACTTCTTGCCTACTCCTATTGCTCACTCAAAGCGGTTTTGCTTAAACTAAAAAGCACTTACCACCACTTTTAAGGTGGGCATCAAAACATATTATTGCATATGTTTCTACTAATAAACAATAAGTAGCTTTTTTTTTTATTTCATCTTACTATCTAGACTTTTCTGAGGTAATCAGACCCAGGACAAGTGCAGTGATGGAGAACCAAGAATATTTTCTTGCCTACCTCAGCTGGAGTCCACAGAGACAAAAAGACCATCAAGTATCTCCTCCACTTGTGACAAAGGCAGTTGTTTCCCCCTGGTTTCTTTCATCACTGGAGGGTGATGACAGTTTTATGTCATGCACAAGCTCTGATCACAGTCCTGCTGTAACATGAGAGGTAGCTGAGGTTAGCAAACTCAAAGATGCATGCTACTTGAACATGGACCTGTTGGAGCAGATCCAGAGGAAGGCCACAAAAATTATCAGAAGGATGTAACACTTCTATGAAAACAGGCTGAGAGAGTTGGAGTTGTTCAGCCTGGAGAAGAGAAGGCTCTGGGGAGACCTTATAGCGGCCTTCCAGTACTTAAAGGGACATCATAAGGAAGATGGGACAGACTACTTAGCAGGGCCTGTTGCAATAGGACAAGGGGTAATGGTCTTAAACTAAAAGAGGGTAGATTTAGACTAGATCTAAGGAACAATTTTTTTACAATGAGGGTGGTGAAACACTGGCACACGTTGCCCACAGAGGTGGTAGATTTTTTTCCTTTTTTTTTCCTTCTGCCGTTCTCTACGAGTTAGTTTGCACTGACCAAATGGAAGAAGGAAAATTATGAAGGAAGAAAAATATAAAAAGTTATCATCTAAATTATTCTATGACTAAAATCTTGATTTTTATTGATGTCAAAAAGGTAAACTAACAAAAAACTCACCTTTGCAATGTCATCCCACCCGAGACACATCAAAAAAAGTTAACAATCTGCTTCTTGCAGGTAACTAAGAACATATACTTAAAACACCATCACGCATCTCAGTATATGGTTCTGATTGATTTTGCTACCTGAACACTTAAATTATACTATTTTTATAATAACTGTTGCAATAATTTAAAAATCTCCAAACCTAGAAATATACTAGTCTGATAAACTCTCTAGCAAAAGCTCTCCAAATAAAAAGAGGAAGTATTCTTTACTCAGCTTATAATGCCTATTTGTACTATACTTACACACATACAATAAATATATTTTACTTATATGAAAAATGACCTGTATGGAACTGTTGTCAGGCTCCAAGTTTCACATACTTCTCAGGAAACAAAACGAGCACGAAGATGAGTTAGTATGCTTTTACACATAGGCAGTTGCCACAAACAAGTGAAATATTAATAATTACAATTCTCCTTCAAAATCTGCAGGAATCCTAAACAATTTAGAAACAATTAAGTATATGGGCTACAATAGGCAAACTGAATGCAATAAAATAATCAAGTGTTACTGAATGATTATAATTCATGAAACAGCAACCATGCAGTTTGTCTTCGAAACTAATACTGCGAAAACCTGCTAAAAATATAGGAAGACAAGTTCAATATTTAATTAAAATTAAAAAGACCATAGAGGCTATTACATAACACCATAGAGGTTATAACATAACACACAGATGTAGTGACAGGCTTTTCTGTCACACACCAGTGTAACATGAAGTCACTTGTTCCACACTAAACTCACTACAGAACAACACTATATGAAACTGTGTTCCCCACATGCGGGTCTTCTCCAGGATCTTCTTCATATCAGTGAATATCCTCTTCATATCAGTGTAACTGCTGTCATGTGTCTACATGCAATAAACAAATTTTAGTAGAGGTTTTATTGTGAGATAAAGAATTATGCTGTTCATTTCAGCATAATTGTCCTCCTGGAGGTTCAGAAAGAAGCCAAATTCTTTTCCCATGAGAACTAGAAGCAAGATGTCCCAATGCAAGTTAATTTTACAAAACACTGACAGGTCCAAAATGAATATTAACAGTTTACTAATGACAGAGCCTTACTATTAACTGCTGATAACTTGGGAATTTCACATGCAATCACCTTCTGAAGTTACAGTTTTACTGTCCTTGTAGATAAAAATTTTTTTGTTATCTAGCTGTAGTACAAGAGGGCCTGTGGGAACTCTTGAAAAGAGTTTTACTGCAGTAAACAATCTGATAACGTGAAGAATTTGACTGTCACTTAGTTGTAAAGCAGTATTTTTCCAAGTGCTCATTAACAGAATTAAGAAAATCAAGGTAGTTAAGTAGGATGAAAAAATCCAGGGCACCTGATTCAACAGGAATAAACATCCTAGAAACCAGCCGTTCACCAGGAAATCACATCCAAGTTAGACTAAGCAACTGTAGCTGCTCAAGCCGCTCTGTTAAGATGTCTTTTCACTTGTCTTGCCAGTCACAATGATGAGTGTGAATATAGTACTTAAACTAAATTGCTCAAAGTTTTCACTTCAGTCTTGTTTCATGTAACCAGAAGAAATACACCCTCCTCAAAGCTCATACAGAAATACTTATTGTGACAGATTCCCACAGCTTCTGTACTCATGCGGTTTGGCATCTCAAGAACCAATTCAAGTTAATGAGTTTCATCTAGTAATGAGAAAGCTGTAAGTAAAATGAGACAAAATCATGTTATAACAAAATGCAGAATTAAGATCTGAATAAAATATGCCTGGATGCAATCAGCAGTCAATGAGAATGACAAATTCTGCATGGTTTCAAATTAAAGAATTTTAATGGAGTCTTGAAGCTTAGATACAGAAATACATTTGCAGACAGCCAAGGGTTCTGTTCCAAACATCTAGGCTTTCCAGGTAACACTACCAATATCTAAGTTTTTAAGTCTGTAATTGAGAAGGTGAAGTTTGCTTAAAGTTTTTTTTTTTTTAAATGAGGATAAAGTTTTCCCAAATTTCTTTTATCTTCAACTTTTGTATTTTTAAGCCACGTTTTATTTCAGGTGAATGTCCTTCTTTGGTTTTCATCCTACTAGAATATTTTTTTAAAAGTGGGGAAAATAACATGTGAACACATAACAGTTGTTTCTCCTGACTGTGCTTACTAGTCAGGTGAGAATTCTGGAGTTTGTACACGTACAAATGGAGCACACTGGAATGTGAGATCAATTCTCACACACGCTGTAATTAGCTGTCAGTTTCACCATGGACATTTTCCATGTGCACTTTGAGGTAGTCATTTCTTGTAAACTTCTTGTGGCAAAGCTGGCATTCTGCCATCGGTCGATTGGGGTTGTGAGTCAGCTTGTGTCGGATCAGCATTTTCTTCAGGCTGAAGGACAGATCACAAACCTAAGGCAGTGAAGACAAAGACACAAGAAGTCTTAAAATTTCAAGCATGTATAATGCTCCATCTGTTACATCACTGAGGCCACAGCCACACATACCTGCAATACTTAATAAATGAGCTGGTCTTTGGAAGAATAACTGCTTCAGAGAGCACCTTTAAGATTATCACTCTGTCTTTTATAACGTCTGTTGTACATTAACAGTGATACCACAGGCACAGAGGAAAAAAAAAAAGGGGGTGGAAAAAAGACCTAATCTTCAAAGTATCAACACACCAAGCTGTCCCAGTTACATTGTGTATTTTCTTTTAAAACCCATTATTCTATCTGGGATGCAGCAAAAATTATGACAAAATGTCACAAGCCTCTGTCAATTCGACCTAAAATGAATTATTTCCTTCCTGACCTCCAGAATGACATCTGTGAGTTCCTAAAAAATCAGTTCAAATTGCTCAGTTACAAGGAGGGAGGAATGAGGAAAAAAAAAAAAAAAGAGGGTCTGAAGGCTGCAAGAAAGTTTAATAATTATTGTAGAGGAAAAGTCATTGTTCCAATCTTCCTCTGCCTGGCCAAGAAAACAGAAGACATCTGGCAAATGAAGGTGCAATTCCTTTGCTGTATTATCTGGTGTGCTGCTTCCCTTCCTCCACTGTACTCCAAGCAGTCCAGTTCATTCTGCCATTTGAATAAATGGGTAGAGAGATGAGGGGCTCTGCCATGCTAAAACCATCACTTCTTATAAAGATTCCTATACTGAAGTCAAAATGAAAGGTTAAGAACAAGTTAAAAAGCTCAGCCAAGAGAAGTTAAGAATCTGTAGGCAAGACATTAAGTCAATGGAAAGCATGCAGTTATATTGTCACATTCACCTTCCATTCAGGTACCTATCGTATACGGGAATTTCCCAGGAGAAAAAAAAAAAAAAAAAAAAGAGAAAGTACACTCCTGATTTAACTACAGTAGGCAAGAGTCATACAATTAAATCAGAATGAACATCCAAAAGCTTACAATTTTAGAATTCCACATTCATTCCAAACAAAAATGTCTTCCATGCAGAAGAAACTCAGGGAGCCCAGCACAATCCCTCTTTTTAAAAAAATGAAGTTTTGAATTCATTTTGGTATCAAACTAGTAATGAAAGTGCTGAATGATTACTGACTGCTTTTGAAACCAAGACAGACAAATAGAAGTGACTATCCACATAGATAATCTTGACCCGCAATATATGTATTTTATCCCAATTCAGGCAAAACCATACAATGACCATAAAAAAGGCAACTGCCAGAAGCAAGTTCTGCACTAAAAATTTTTTTCCCCAGACAAGAACACTGGATGTGCTGTTGCAACGGAACAGTTTTGAATTTAAGACATGATGTAATTCCGAGGACTTTTATACAGCAACTGTAACTCCCCAACCCAACTTTTTTCCCACTAAATGTATAATTACCTCTTTCAGACTCAAGCAACAATCACCCTTTTGTTATGCAACAGTGAATGTCACTTACAGCATCCACCGGTCAGGTCTTAATATTGCTTTTGCCAAGTACCATTGTCTATTCCTCTTTCACAGAACACACAAAGTGAACTCCTAATGTTTATCTAATCATAATCATCACGCTTGTTGACAAGTCTCAACATGTTAAAAGTATCACATACTTGTAAACATAACATGTTTTTTGGAAGCCAAGAAGCCGATCAATGATATACACACATGCAAGATATATGTGTTCTGCGTATCTTACACACACCTCTTCATTTTTAAAGTAAAGAGCGTATAACACAGTCCTAAAGTACACTTTTCTTTCAGTTAAAACGCTCGTGTAACAACCAGTATAATGCGTCCTGCTGTTCTTTCAAGGGTCTAGCATGCTCTGACTACCTTTTTGAAAAAGAACATGGAATGCACAGGATCATTACTTAAAGATCTGTTATGTCTTGTGCTGTCCTTATACATAAAAGTTTTGGGTTTTCCTACGAATTTACTTCATATTTAATTTTATAAGCAAGACTGATATTTTATAGATTTACAGCCATGCTTGCTAATGTGCACCTGAACTCTCATCAATCTCTTCAAAATGATCAAAGTTTTGATGGAGTAGGGAGGATGGAAAAGATTGACATTTAAAAGTAAGTGTAGGGTCAACTAAAGGCAGAGTGGAGGGAAATACTGTACTGGAAAGAAACCAGAACAGGCAGTACCTGACCCTTCTGCCCCCAAAGAATAATCTGTTGTCTCTGAGGCAACTGAAGTTCAAGTGGCCTTCCAGTAAAACACAGGCTGGTCCTCAGATGACAGAAATCTAATATACTAGGAAAAAACAAACATGCTTTGTATTTCCATATTTCAGTTATTTTCACCTTCCTATGTGATGTTTACTAGAATTTTCATCTTAGAATGGGAATATACAATTTCCACAACTATCAATGGGCTGTGTGAGAGCTTTGAGTCAGTAACAATTACTTCCAAGTATGCTTTTGTTGATGGATAAGACACAGAAATAGCCACATAAATGAAGTGTAGCACCTTCATCAAACAGGGTACAGGGATTACTTTTACATGTCACACAAAATCCTGTATTGTAATGTCTGTTCCAAATGCCTGAGACAGAGGAGAGTTAGAGAGGAAGAGAAGACATGGCTTTTACTTCTGATTCTGGAAGAAAATTCTGCTTAAAGCAAAAACGCAGTCCAAAAAAATTGGTGTGTAATATTTTATATAGGGTGGGGGAGAGGTGCATTGTCAAGTGAAGCCTATTCTTGAGCCCATAAAAATACACTTTTTTTTTCCCCCCCCCACAGCCAAAAGTTTTTTTCTTCACTTCTGAAGGCAATTCCTGTTTGTAAATGCTAATGGTACTAAGAAACAAAGAAGATTCTGACAGCAAATGTTAATATGTTAATTGGAAGAGCTTAATAGTTTCTATGACTGCTTCTAATGCCAGCTAGGAAGTGAGACCAAACCCCTCAACCCTTTAAAGACTTTTGTCTTTCAGTGTGGCTTCGTTTCCGATTACATTTGTGAATATGCTAATCATTGAAAAAATAGGCTGGTTTTCACCTCTATAGGATTCTTAGTAGATCTGGGCATTGGACTTATGGGCTCTTCCAATTACTTTAATGAGTAAGGACACACCAACACTATGCCTTTCCCCCTTAAAAACATGCAATGGAAATACGGAAAAAAAATCCAGAAAATAGTAACAAAAAAATTATGAACATGGGAACTCATCATGCAAAGTGTTGGAAAGAGAAACAACTTCAGAGAAGTTAACTAAGAAGGAACATAGCACATGTACAGAAAGCAATGAATGTAATAGCTGTTAACCCTTTCTGCTAATGAAAGAACTAAAAGACAGTTATTGAAATTCCATTGCATTAACCTGACACTCTCCCCTCCCCAAAAATCTCTTCCCACAGTTAAGAATTTGTGGACATTGTTGCCATAAATTACCACTCAATTCATTATAAGAAAAATAACAAGAACATCTACAGTATCTTTAGCAGGATAAAAATTGTAGGTGAGAATACTGGAATGTACAAAGCTATCTTTAGCAGTGGGGAGTAAAGAGTACACGTCTCCCATGGGTACATTCTTCTGTAACTGTCCACTACTGGTTTTCCTGTAACTTCTGCTGAAACATCTGTTAACATGCAATGTACAACACAGCTCTGGAGGAATGGTCTACTCTCAGTGACATTTACTACGTCCTCAGCATCTGCAGAAGTGGAACCTAGATGAAATAAGGAGTAACTATCGAAATCAAAACTTTCAGCACCTTCCAAGTGTGCATCTACCAGCAGATCGTGACAGGCACCTGGACAACTGAAGAGCGTATGAATGAACAGTAGAAGCAGCTGCCGTTAATGTCCAAACCCCGAAAAATCAGCAATCTTTGCACTGCCGCTGGCGAAAGACTAGCACTGAGGAGTAATTTTGGTGAAACATGGCAGTAATCTAAAGTATAAAAAAATCTCCAGTAAATGAAGGTACATAAAATTTTTCAGAGAAGGACTAGGACTAGACAGAGATTACAGCTGTTTCTAGAAATACTATAATTTGGGAAAATACAGTTCTATCTTATTAGTGAGGAAAACTGAAGGAATAGTTGAAGCAGTAAAACTCTTATTTTCAATGAAAGACAGAAAAAAAAAATATAATCACCATCCCAAATTGGTCTGAAAAAGCACACTCTGAATCCAAGACCAGCAAATCTTGGATCCACAGTGTGGGAAAAGTTGCATTTACAGTGCATGCTTGCCAATCACTGATAAACAGTACAGCAATCTGACAAAGTTATTGACTATGATTTGGAATTAGAGAAATCCTCAAGGTACTGTCTACAGCCAGGCTGAGATTATCCCAGAAGAATACAGCAAACCTCCTGACTTGTAAACATCAGAAAAATATTGTAGCTGAAATTTTTCATTAAATTAATACATTTTATTGTCAATGAAATGTCACCCGATTATTTATTAGAAGCCAGATCAATTAACAACTTACGACTTTCAAGCCAAGTGGTTATTCTAATTTTGCACCTAATTTTAGAAATTCGTGAACAAAATTACAACTGTTCAGACTGAGCCATCCAGGATACAACTGAAAACTAGCAGCTCCCTTTTGACTAGCTCATTAAAAACTAGTATCACAAAAAAAAGCACTTATAATAATTCTACACCCTATTCTGATGCCCTGCTCTAAATCCTCGAGCAACAACTCTAATTATGACATTTGATAATTCTGAAAGACATTCTTTTCCAACAGTTTCTGCATATTCAGCCTCCCCGCCTGCCTTCCAAAAGCTGTAAGATACACCGTATGCAGGATGGGGGATGCTGAATGAAAGGTACTTGACAGTGATCTATGAACTGTAAGATGATATGCTGCATTTCAGTGCTGCAAGCATACAAAGCATCCATGAATTTCTTCATTGAACAATAAAAAAAAAACCAACTACAAGCAGATGTTGAAAATATCAGACCAAATTTCACTAAACAGAAATTGGAAATTCTGAATTCTTTTTTGTGTCATTCAACAACATCAGAAGCATTTAGATCTCATGTAATGAATTAAATGCCTTTTCCTATATCCCCAAGAGCATGAATTTGTAACTTGCAACATCCAAATTGCATTAATAATGGTGAAAATAACTCTTAAGGGATCCAAAACCGTAAAATAAAAGGGTGTGCAATGCTCTTGGCAACTGAAGGCGGTACATAAAACTCCCTGAATGGTCTTTTATTAGTTAGGCAATCCAAGACCATACAAAGTGTAACTTTACGCCACAACCAATAGGTGCAAGGCTGTAGTCTCACTGCAGTTAAGTCCTGCTGCTGCACTGAAGTCAAGAAGACAAAGGGACAGATCAACTCACATCACACTGAAACGGCTTCTCTCCGGTGTGGGTTCTCATGTGCTCATCTAGTCCTCGCTTTTGACTGAAAGCCTTGTTACACTCTGAACATTGGTACGGCTTTTCCTGTATGAAATGACAACAGTGAGTGAAAGTGAGTCAACACAGAGCCCAAGTCATTAAAGGAGTGGAATTCCATGCTGGATGGTGCAAGTTTTATATTCTCTCTAAGGGATTACAGTCAGTGAAAACAACAGAAAACGACTTTCAAATGATTAAGTGAAAGCTGGGAAAGCTGTGGCCTGACAGTTTCCACTTCAACACCCACTTATGAATTAATTATCTGTTCCAGTCTTTCAGTCCCAGCCATTTTGGGAGTCTGGTTTTTGTAATGTGAAAGGTACAGAAACATAAAATTCCAATGTACTTTCCTTTATCCTCCACAAAAGTTTAAAGCATAAAGACAAGTAATATGTCTATAAAAACCTCAGGTTAGCACGTTTCCAAGGAGAGGAAGAGGTGAGGGAAGGAAGTGGGGTACAAGGAAAGCTTGTGGTGGAGAAAAAAAAACTTATTTTGAAATGTGGTGACAGAAGGTTAATCACATATTTGTTGCAGAATCTCAAAAGAAGTGCAGATGGCAACCAAGCCATCTGTATTTTTATTAGAACTATTGGTTAGCAGCTACTGTAACACATGATGTTATAAAAGTTGCAAGCTCACTGACATCAAATAAATAGAGATATGCATGGAATACCACTTATAGAGATTTTCTTCTTCAATATAGAAACTTTTATATAAGATGTAATTATTCCTTTATTCCACTAGTTACAAAATCATCGTATGGGAAAAAAAAACCCAAATAAATTAATTAAATCTAAAATTTAGTATTATGACACTGCACATTGCCTCATTAAAATTTTGATGCTCTAGAGGTACCTTTATTTTGAATCAAAAAATTACACTTATTCCACTCTTATCCTACTTTTTACTATGGTACCTAATTCTGTATTGCTTAAGTTCTAAAGATAGGTATTTTAGGCAACAAAGTAAACATTTTTTACTAAATCAAAATTGAAAACAAAGACTGAAATTCAATAGGCAATAAAAATGCTAAGTCCATGAATTAACAAATAATAGGCAGCACTCTTAATGGTCTTTTGGGAAATAACATGGGATCCAAGGATAAGTGAGAAGGAATAACTCAGGTTAGGTGTTGAAGCTACAACGTGAAAAAATTCTCTGTTTATTGAATTCCTATTCCGAGTATGTAGGGGACAATCAGTTCCCCATATATTGCTGAATCCTGCCAGGTACTCAGCATACACCATGCAATGGACTATAAATCAGTGTTGTTCTGGTAAATCCCAAGCTCTGTCTTTAGAGCAGCTCTTCACAGGTACAGAGATCTCAGCGGGGGTGAAGACTGACTGGTTCTTCATTTTGTTCTAGTTGCGATGGATTACCCTCCCGTGAGGTTTCCTAGAAAGGTAGTGTCATAGACAGAAACATCCCAGCTTTCAGTGGAAGGAATCCTCTAGCTCACCATAAACAGGTCATAAGCTGTGCACACAGGGAAAAGCAGTTCTCCAGCAATTTCTATTTGAGATTTGAGTAAATCATGAGATAAAGTAAATTTCAGTACGATGCAAGACAAATCTTTCTACTGACACAAGCTGAGTACACTGTGCCAAGCTGCATATAATCAAACTGGCCTAAAGGGAAGCCACTAATGAGGTTTTTCATGGAAAATTCTCCTTACATATGTTTATCATCTTTGTAGGTCTTCATCGTTATCTTAATTTTGTAATTTCCATGATTCTTCAGCATAGAGAAAAACATAACAAATTACCTAAAAAAAGATCTGAACTGATCTTAAAAAAAAAAATCATTACCTGGACCAAAAACTTCATGTCACAGGGAATTTTGCTCGACTGACTAAAGACTTCATGGAGCAGGTCTGTAATTTTTACAGACATGTACAAATAAGCCATATGAAAAGCAGGTTTCTGCAACGCCCCCTTAATTGGTTTTTTCATTGTGGTTAACATAAACCACATTTTCTGTGAGTTCTTTGAAAACAGCCTTTCTCTGTGTAGAAAGTGCAAAGTAAAGTATATGATGTGTGCATCTTAAACACCTATGAAAACATCCATTATTGCAAACTGTACAAGGTGTACTTGCTCCCTTTTTATCATCTTGTTCTTCAGGTATCTGAAGAGTTAACTTATTCATTTCAGAGTTAAAAGGACTTCAGGATTCCATTTCTGAGAAAGAGCCATTATAAACTCTGGGAAGCTGAAGTCACAAACATAGGCTGTAATATCTTCCCCAGGGTTATGTTTACCTATTAGTATTACTCTCTATGGGAAAAAAAAAAGGGTATATCTAACCATTCCCTTGGCATTTGTATTCAAATTCATGTATGTAGTACATGAAGCACATCCAAAGCTGACTTTGATCTAATTTTAGATTCCTTATATCTGTATATTCCAGTGACTTCAGCAGACAATTCTGATTCACATCAGCCCCCTCTCCCCACTAAGCTAAGCTGCCCTTCATTCACATTTGTGTCTGTTTCAGTAAAATCAGTAGTGTTGTCCAGAGCAAAACTTGGCCCTAACTTTCTCTCCAGAGAAAAAGACTTTCTGTCGGTTTTGAAGACGACATCATTCTCAGAGACCAGTTTCTTCAAAATTAAACAGTCTGTGCTTTTCGTCTTCCCTCTTTCCCTTCTTCCCCTTATATCAAATTTCCATTGCACAATACTTGGGGAAGGCAACATTTATAACATGGAAAAGATGATGTCGGCTTGTCATAACCACCACTGCTCTAAACGTGTACAGAAAAATAATAGATAAAACCCACAGCAATAAGTCTGAAAGAAAGTCAATGCCAGCACAAAAGGACAAGAGGGACCAACAATGAGTTTGGAAGAAAGCTGGACAAATTTAAATCACCAAGCGAAGGGAAAAACCTGCTAACTGTCAACAAAACAGGAGAGCATTGGGAATATCATATAAGTCTGACTTCAGAGGAGTTAGCAACTGCTAGTACTATAAATCTACCCTCTGTTCAAAAAGCATCTGCTGGACAACAACTACGGTGGCAGAAACGCCGAAGGATTACATATGCCTTCTTTTCTTGATGATATGAGGAAGGGAGGAGGAAGAGTAAGAGAGACAGGATGTAGCTGATACTGCAGTGATATAATATTACATTTTTAAGGATACTAGGTATAAATAGAAATATGTAGATCAGGATTTATAACCTTCCTGCCCCTAAACAAAGAAAGGCCAAGAAGAGCCCAAATGGGCCTTGGTATTCTGCAAGGGGCTTCACTGTAAGACTGAAGCTCCCATTTCTGATGATTTTCTCTTCACTATGTTAAAACCGGAAGCAATTCAACATTTTTACAACTGTGACAAATAAAACAGTGCCTGCAATACATACTTCATCTGTCTGTGGATAGCCAAATCATAAATGACTACCTTGATTCTACGCAAATTGTGCTTTGCATTAGAAAGACATCAGAACACGACAAATTCTCAAGGCCATTTGACACCACCTTTAACAGATTGATAGAACATGCGTACAGAGTATCCTGCAACCACGGCAGATGGAAATACTTACACAGAATATTTGAACTGCTAACTGCCGCTGCAGTTCACTGTATCTCCCATAAGAAATATAAATACGTTGTGTACATTAGCTTAGCACTAGCGCACGCAGTTGTTTCTGTAAACCTGGTAAAATCGATTACACAGGTAAAACATGAATTACTTTGATATGAGTATCTCCAAGTAGCTTTTTAAATCTGAATTTAGAGCTATTACATGAGCTTAACAGCAACAAAGACATAATCTAGACAGTACTATATCCAAATAAATCATAGCTGAAGATTCAAATAAGTGAGAGTTAAGAACAGTTCTAGTAACTTTCCAAGGCAGCAGGTGCAAGTTAAAACTGGGAGGAATCCAAACTCAGGACAGCTTATTCTTTTCTTTTTTGGTTAAATTAATTTACTACAGTGATTGCAGATCATCCTTTAGACCATCTAGCTTTTTTTTTTTCCTTGTTTTTAATTGCTTTCATTATTCTAAAACAAAGAGGTTTCCTTTGCTCCCAAAGAGAAAGTCGTATATTGTCTACACATGAGATGTAGATGCTTTCAAACCTTTTGTGGAGAAATTGAAAATATTTGTATTAATAAATATCATTTGCTCTTACATGTATTTGTATTATCACTTGAACACAAGGTTAGTAAAAAAAACTGTTTTGAAAAAATCAGCAAGAACGAAAAATCATAGCCTAGAATGAACAAACATGACCAGCCATGTAACATTAAAATCTACTAGTCAGGCTTGCAGCTCCCAAGAGCTGACTTCTCAAACAGAATCCCGGAAATCCTATAGCTTTGCCAACCTGAAAACACAGAAAAGACAGTACTGTTATCACAGGAGGACAGTGACAAATACAGACTTCAGGAGTTATTATCTAAAGGGTACCTTGGGCATTGAGGGAACGAGGTTAATTTTAAGACACCTGCATATTTCACACAAACCCTTTGCTTTGTGTGTGTTAAGCCTTGTCCTAATACCAGTAACACTTTGTTTCAATTATTACTAATTATTGATGTCCCTCAAATCACACTAAGGAGCTCTTCAGGGAGCTGTATGTGGCATGTATCAAAGACAGTGACCAGAACAGGTATCAACCTCTTAAAACCCCCACCTGAATGTGCACTGAAGGCTCAGGGCTACAACAGCCTGAAAAGCATGACATAAGGAGACTGGAAAGAGTCCAGCCTAACACAGGGTTCATGATGCATGCCCACAAGCAACCTGCAACCTACCTTGTGGCCTCACTAACAGCAAACTTTTGGTAGAAGTTAAGCATAACAGCGATGAATGAGTAACAGAAGTCCTAGAGAATCAGACGGATCTTTCTGCTTGGTGTAGAAACTTCCCACAGAGAGTGTCAGACCATGCTGAGGGCCAGGCCAAGCGAGTCGTTCTTTACAAGAAAACCTGTTAGAGAGCAGCTGTGGTAATAGACCTTTGAGCCTCAGCAAATTCCAGTGTCATTGCACAGGGTTTTTTTCCTACGTTTAAGAAGAGTGATGGGTGGTTTAACTATCAATGAAGTGGTGACACACAATGTATTGCTCAATTCTTTTTGAAAGACCAGCTTTCATCTTAATCGAAGGGCTGGGAATTGAGGTATAGTGTAGTAAGAAAGGCAGTAAAGTGCCTACTGAAACAAGAGTGGCTTATGTAGATGTTTAGCTACATTTCAGCCCTAAAAATAAATTAAAAAAAAAAAAGACTAAGCTGATTAATGTCAGGAAAAAAACAACAGTGATACTTTCTGCTAGGTCATCACCACTAGCAACACATCCCCCATTGAGAAGAGAGGCAAAGGCACTTAAGAACACAGATGGTGCAAGTTAATGGGTGTCCAGTTCTGTATTTAAGTGTGAAAAATGTGCAAGAACTAACAAGATGCTCTCTTAGTAACTGGAATGTTTTGGAAGTTATAGCAAGTGGCTCACCCACAGACAAAGGCCTACTTAAACTATCAGACTTGTATTAAATTACTAAAGTAATGTTGACACAGGAAGACAAAGGCTGATGAGTTTACAACTCTACAGAAGTAGCAGGGATTTGAATCTTATAATGATTAAAACTCAATAAACAATCACTTTACAAGTACACATTTCCGCAGTTGAGAAGTAAAATCCTTTAAAAAAAATACTTCCAATAACTAGAGCAGACAAAGAAACTTCCTTATTGAAACAATTTTGACGGGATTTTGGCAAACTTAAACAAGAAGTCACTTTTATTAGAAGTGACTGATGTTTTCCTTAGAGAAGTTCTCAGTCAATTCAGTTTTGGGCATTTTGAAAAAATAAATCTGAAATTCTTGCAATAAAATTTGTCATGAAAATAAAAACATGCATCCTCACTGAAATGCCAGCAGAAAAAAAGGTCTATTTCTTAAAAAAACTAGTATATCCAATTAGTTAGACTTTACCAATAACTTCCTATTTTCCACATTAGTTCTGCCTATTTGCTACCTACAATCTGTCACATTTTTGTTTCTTTGGTTTTTTTTTTAAACTGCCGAAGTAATTTCTGCCCCTAAAATTTAGTGAAGCAGAGTTTATTTAATGAGCCATGATGAAAATTCAATAGATGTTGATCTCCTCTTGGAAAAAGAACAGTATCAATATAAAAATACACGTTTTCACTCTCTGAGGAAAAGATGATAATCAGTCAACATTACATAAAAAAAAAAAGTGTGAAAATATAGGTGCAGTGGGATTCAAACCTTCTATACGCTGTATACAAACACAGATTCCACAGGCAAGGAAACCACAGCACTGGCAAAGTCATCATCCTCAGACAGATGTTTGGGAACTCACTCATGTCTCACCAATAGGGAAATATAGAGAAAATCTAATATTGAAAAAAATTCAAAATTCAATCAACACCTCATATTATTTCATTACACACTGTCATGTGCACAGAAGACTATATTTAGTATGCAATGTAATTTTTTTGGCAATAGCATGGTATGCTGTTTGTGGAACATGTGACCTTTTTTAAAAATTAATACTTCCCGGGAAACACAGAACAAGTGAAATTATGTCACAATTGTCAATATTGGTCTCGTGTATTTTAAGTATGTGACTGCAACCCATGCAGTCACATTAATAAAAGCTTCAGACTAATGCTCTCAGCCACCACTAACAAATTAGCTGTGAAACTGATGAGTTCAAGAGTTGACTTCAAAACATATCCAATACTCACAGAATCACCTAGGTTGGGAGAGACCTTTAAGATCATCTAGTCCCACCATTAAAAAAAAACCAAAAAACCACAGAGGAAAAAAAAAAACTAACCAACCACTAGATCACACCAATCCTTGCAATTTTGAGGCTACACTGCTAACAGCATCCAAGCTGCCCAGCTTCAAATGAACAAGAAAAAACAGGAGACAGAGATTCCTAGACAGTATTATGAGCACTGATAGGTTAAGTGTTCAGAAGCTACGTAACATCAATTCCAACCTATTGGCCAGTTCCATACAACAAGTATATATATATATTTGTATATATGTGTATGTATACACATATCTATATAAAAAAAATACACACTAGCCAAGCATTTCAAGTGTGGACAATAAAGCCAGTTGCAGAGCTATAAAAATACGCTTATAACTTAATTTGCTCTATTTCTTACAATAGGTGTTTTTTATTTATATTTAAAGAATAATGCATTCTTAAGTAGTAGGCACTTATGCATGAAACACCTACCTAGTGTACCTACCACTGTAATTTTTAAACATTACCTCAAAAACATACAATTTGAGCATTACAGCCAGTAGCCTTCCAACCATCAGAAATCAGATTTTTAAACAAGCTGTAAAAATTACATGTATTTGTTACACCTTTGAAGTATAAATATGAAATAGTCAAACCCAGAGATAAAAAAGAATTCACAAATGGCTTCTACTCCTTCTGTTCTCCATCACTGCCATGTATTTAACTGAAACAAACTGTAATGAAACTACCACTTTCAGAAGTAAAGAAAGCACCAATTTGACATGACAATAACTCTGAGCACCTATCAATGACCGCATTTCCAAACATTAACAATTATATTGCAGTAACATACAATAATTTATCTACAAGTTTAAGCTTAAACTATGTAATATTATGTCAGGCACTGAATAAATCCTTAGGGAAGAGCTGAAGTTTACTGCACTGTGAAGGCTGGAAGTTTGCATGTATTTGCGTGTACTTCCTCAAATCTGATATGCTCTGTAAATCAATTTCATCAAGGATTTCAATGAGTGCCTCATTTATGTTTTCTTAGGCTGTTACATTTCTTCTTCTTAAGGTAAAAAAATCCCAAAAGACCAAACCATAAACAAAACACATTTACTTTCATAGAAACAGATCAGTACTCAGATGACATTTTAATATTAGCTGGTTGGTATTCTCTTCTCCTTACATTGTCAATAAGTATTTTGGCTTACCTTCTCTGTTTACTCCAGAGTTTGAGCTGACACCTGTGGCCACCCAGGTTGTATTCAGTTTAGCAGCTGCTAGACCTTAATCAACTTTCTACAATGATTTTTCCAGCAGCCTTCCCTGATCCACAGGATCAGGTCTGACATTTAATCCCACTGGTAAAATATATCTAGATTTAATCTCTACAATGACATTTGCCATGTTGGATGTCATATTACTACTTTTAAACTACTTGACAATTTTTCTGGCCAAAAGACCAGACTTTTTTCAAGATACTTACAAGAACAGCCCTTGCAAAAGAGTACTATGATTATGGTTTTTTCCACATTGCTAGGTTTAGCTGATACGAAAATGCCTCCTGGATTTATACACCTTTTTATTTATTCTTTCAATAAGTCCTTTACATGCAAGAATAAATTTCAAAATGAAATGCACGTATAGGAAAGGGTAAGAAAAGGAATAGCCAACATCCTTACAATCATTTGTCTTGGAAAGGCAACACACCGGTTGCCTGAAGAGAGAAACTTCAAGTGTGACTTCCTGGCTTTTCTTCTTCCAACTGACAGAAATGAACATTGGCAAACACGCTATGTTTATTTCATAAATTTTAGTTTTGTCTTTGTTTAAATGACCTACAATCACAGAACAAGTTTTAGTGAATTAGTATCATTCTGAGGAGTTTCAAGCTATTTCTGCACAGGTATAATCTTTCTTCACTAAAAAAGTTCTTACGTAGTACATATAAACACTAGAGGAGATGTGTTTTATGTGCTTTTGAAGCACACTTCCCAAATGTCCGGTTACTGTGCTTTGCTGCACAATTCCAAAATGTTTTGGACTGCATGACCTGGATCCCTTTTGGAAAAAAATTAAAACAGAAGGTTTTTAATGCATTCCAGGGAGTGCTATTGTGCATTCAGTCCATAGGACCAGACTACACATAATCTGCAGTAAAATCCCTGAAATACATACAAGATAAACAGCAGGTTCTCTGTGCCAACTGTTTCTCTTTACATTCCTACTACTGCATTGTACTACTTGATAACATACATATAGTCTCTGATTTCCAGAACGAAGAATTAGACCAGAACTACCCTGAGCACCAGAGAGGTGCTACAACAAAACTGTGTGCATTCACTTCAAAAGACTTACAGTGAATAGCTCAGAATTTTCAGTTTGGGTTATATTCTCCTGGTTAAAGATCTGAAATGCTCAAAGCTGGAAATTCAACTATCAGTACTACATACAAATATGTTAGGCTATCAACCTCGCAAAGTAAACCATCCTGATATCCGTAACTCCTAATCACCTCTATAAAACAGAGTCGAGACAGAATCTGACTAAATGAGCAAGAATACTGGAGAATTCCCACCTTTTTCTCCAGGGAGTAGCATGTACCTGCTTGAGAATGAAATAGTAGAAAAGAAGAAAAGAGGGAACACCTCATGCAGTAATGACAGACCTGACTGGTCTTTAAGTACATGGCAGAAACTGTCACTAGTTCTGCATCTTGGATAGCGTGCAGCTTACAGCTTTGCTAGCATCCCTGTGTTCAGAGAAACCTCAAGGCAGGTGATCTCGATATTATAAAGCTATTATATATAACCTCCATGCTAAACAGCTGTTTCCTCTACTGAAAGGGGCTCTTTTGTTTGTTTCCTGGATAATATTTTTCTAGATTTTTTTATTTCCTCTCAACATACTGCTAAGTTAAAAATCATGCATAAACACACACAAGAATCAATTATTTAAATGTTCAATGTCTCATAATGAGATCCTGAATGTCAACCACTATGTTCCTGACAAGCATCAGCCTACTACAAGCATTAAATAAATCTTCATATTCTTGTCAAGCACACAAGTGCTCTTGTAAATAATGGCCTCTTTTCAATTTACCTCTCAGTATTTTCTCTCTCCCTCTTTCTTCTCATTCCTTCCAAATGCCCAAACTCCCTTCACTACTCTGTTCTCTTTCACTTATATCTGAACCTAAAATACGTATTTATTTCCTTACACCTGTACTAATATTTACTCATCTGAACAATTAAACTACAGCTTATTATCCTACAGTACTGCATGGATAATGTTCTGCAGAAGAACAGACTCAGCATAACCACTCCTTCTGACTTTAAAACCTGTGAAAGTTCATAATAAGCTTGTCTTTCTATACTGTTACTTTTATTAGTACTACTAGTCAACATTTTTCCTCCTAAGACTTTAAAATTTTTAGCTATCCAGTTTTCTTTAGATATTGAATAAAGAAGTGTAAAGAAGAGGGAAACTTGGGAGAAGCAATGTTATAGTAACAGGCTTCAGCTTTCAAAATGAGCTAGTAATGTTAATGTTATCAATATTGATTATCTCAAAGTAAAAATATTTGAGGATAAATGAATATATAATGCTATTCATGCATGAATGAGCTTCACTGTGAAGCTTCAGAATAGGAATAGCATATAAGCAGCATGGCAGCAAGAAGAATCAAAACCCCAACCCAAGGTCAAAAAAAAAAAAAAATCTCATTGTGCCTGCATATTTTAATCCTCTGGTCTAACTGTAAAGATTTCCTGTAGTCTGCTTAGCACACTCACACACAAAAGAGGAAAATTGAAATATGACCTGTTCAGATCTAGATGATCATGATATCTCAAGTATATGGAAACCCTCATATCACATTTGGTGTGAACTGAGTTCATTCTTTCTGTAAGGATGATATTTTGACTACATGATACAGCAGAACATTTTCTAGACATTTTAAATCAAATTTTATTATGTTCTTAGTGCAATGCAAAGTCTGTCTAATTAGAGCTATGTATATTAAAAAGAAATTTCCACTCTATGAAATCTATTTTCGTAACTCTTCCCTTTCCTATTAGCTAAATAACAATGATTGAATTGTTCTTCTGTCACTCATAAGCAGTGTTTAAATTATTTTCTATTTCCTCCTGTTTCAATATTAATGTAATGTCCTCAGTATGTCTTTCATTCCAATTTTATAGAAGCATTTTGGAGCCAGCCTGCAAATTTCAAGGTTGGTTGTTTGGGTTTTTTTGCTTACATATAACAGAGGCAAATATGATTACGTATGGGAACATATGTAAGCAACAATTTACATAGAAGAGGTAGTAGCAAGCAGCCAAACAAAAATAAAGTAGAAAATTCTCTAAGGTACATAATTATGTTTCAGAGCATAGCTAAGGGCAACAAACATCCCAAGAAAGTACACTCAGCTGAAGAGTAACTAGGTTTTCCATTCAGTGCAATTAAAAAAATCTCTACTTTGAAGTGACTTTTTTGTTTTTTAGATTGTTAATATATCTGAATGCTTTATTATGTGCACTGTGTGGGTAATCAGGACTGATGTATACAACCATTGAAAAATTATACAATTATCAAGAAAAAATGCACAGATTTCCTCCACTGAAGTACTACATTTTCTAAGACTGTAGGATATGCAATCCTGCTGTAAATAACGGCTATCAGTTAATTTACAGCTTTTAAGCAATGAGGATAATGTTTGTGAAGTTCTCTAACCTTATTCATTTTGGAAGAAATCATCACTTGGTTTAAATCACTATAGTCAGTGGAGATACTTCATTACAGGCTCTAAGGACCTATTCTTATTCTTTTTCTTTTTTTTCCCCTACAGAGGCTGGAGGGTTGCTTTTTTTACTCAAACTATACAACAAATCAAGAAAAAATTAAAATTGGCACTGTTTCAGAGCTGATCTTGTTTACTGCTCCTCCCATTCATAGCCATGTAGAACACATACGGTAATGAAATTTCTCCTGGTGCAAAAAGAGTAATATGGGACAGTAACAACAGAAAATATTTTATAACACTTTTTAAAGTGATTTAACAGCTGGAAAGAAGGAGAAACAATTGACAACATGAGACTAGCCTGCTCCCAGTGAACCACCAGGAAGCATTGTACATACTACTATAACTTTTAAATGAAAGCTTGGGGTACACAAGCTAAAACTTTATCTAGGACCACCAGTTAATACTCTCAAGACCTAGGTAGAACAGTAGAAAGTTAAACAAACAGGATTTATCTTATCTTTACTTATTTAGAAAGCTAGTCTATGTGCAGATTTGCATATGGAGACTTACTAACTTAACTATTACCCACCCTATTTCCTAATAAAGAACTTTCTCAGTTTGTCCTCAAGGCTGCCTTTATTTCTGTAAGCAGTAACAGCTCCCAAGGAAATACTACTAAAACTTACAGTTTACTTTTTGTTTGTTTGTTTTCTTATGGTGAATGGGAAGGCCAGAGGCAGGTGGTACCTCAAATGCTAGACCAGCCTAACTGCTCCTGTAGACCTCCTTTCACTAAGGGAATTCACATCTGGCTGTTTGAAGACAGCTCTCCATCTCTTTGCTGGCTGAGTGGAGCCAAGACCTCATCTTTGTCCTCTAGTAAATATACATACATGGCAATACTTTCCTAGAACAGGGAAGTTTGTGTTAACTAAGAGTTAATAATCTTGGAGACATCTGCAATTTGCCTTTTATTTTGTGTTCAGTTAAATAAAAATTAAATAAAGTCATTTTGCAGCTTAATATAATAATAGTAAAGTACAGCCTCTACAAAAGCTCACAGGATTCTAAGGAGACAGTAAGAATCAAAGCACTGGATACTGAACTTTCAAGAATTCAAGCCTTTTCAGAATTGTTTACTCAATAAACAATCACAAGCATTACTTTATATCTATAAACAAGAAGAAGCCGGTACTGCTATTATTTCAACATGTAAGAAATTGAACACAGAAAAAAAAGAATGTCAGCAAGGGAGTCATAGTAAGAACTTAACAGTTAATAACATAAATCTTTGCCTCTTATTTTGATAAGTATAAAATACCTTGGTTGGTATAGCCTAATCTCTACACAAATAGTAAATATTTACTTTTTTCCCCAGATGATTCATAGACAATTCTCAATTAACAATAAAAACTAAGCTGCACTTACCCTTGTGTGGGTGCGAATATGCATCTTCAACCCATCATTCTTGCTAAAAGCTTTGTCACAGTAAGGACACTGGTAAGGACGCTCACCTGAAAACAAGAAAAACATTAAAATCTGTAAGTATGGCCTCAGTACGTGAAGGCCTTGCAGCGCGGTTATTTGTCAAAGTGAGGTACTTTTTTCTGGCCTTGACTTCACACCCAGTTCAAACAAAAGAGATACGAGCATTAGAAAAATTACAAATAAAGGTCCACCTGAGGAGGATGCAGGGCTGGATCAAAACATCCCTCTTTGCTGCTTTATTTTATTCTAGCAGCATATGAATACAGAGGGAGAGCCTGGGGGGGGGAGAGGGGGAAGAGTAAGAAAGAAAAAAGAAAACACCTACTGCCCTTGCTCAAATCACATTCTACAGTGACTTACACATAGTGACTTTTATGGTTAGGCATTAACTGCTCCCAAATATTTCTTCCATTTCACATCTGGTCATTATTAGAGCTCTCTGGGTGTCAGAATCCCAATGAAATACAGCATTAAAAAAAGAGTGGGTTTTGTATCTGAACTGTGTTAGAATCTAGTTAAAAGTTTCTGCAATTTTTATGTTGCAATTTATGATTGAAATGGAACTAGAAGGATCTTAGCATCTCCCTTGCAGCATCCCACATCTTAAAGGTATTTAGTTTAATGCTCCATTAAACTGGTGTCATTTAGCATCGATTTTCTCAAACTCACATTAGTGTAATGTGGACACTGAGCTACACAGAACCAAAGAGTGAGGAGTTTCTAAGGTAGCTCCATGATTAGGAAGAAGTGATAAAGCTTTATAATTCCCCAAGGGCATTTTCATTTTTAACTCAATCCACTGGAATCCAAGTCCATTGCCTCCTCTTACTGTACACAACGCTTTTAGAGCAAATATCAGGCTGTTTCTAGCATAAAAACAGAGTTAACAAATTAAGACTATTTATCTATTAACAAAATGGAATTTTTTCTAGTCAATCATAATGCTGAAGGTGTGACAGACCATTATTTGAAAATACAATTTCAGCAAAGCCTATTCTACTAACTAACGCACAGCTTTCTGTTCATGAAAGAATCTTTGCGTGTATAGAGATTTAACAAAATCCAAATGTCAAACACTTATTAACACTCATAATCCTGGAAAATAGGTAAGTAAGATTAACTACATTTTACAGTTAAAAAAAACCCACCAGACATATTTCACTGATATGCCAAAGATCAGAGTGCAAATGAGCGGCAGTAACAGAAAGAAGCAGTTAAAGCTCCACAGTCCTGACTTGGAGAAAGGAAGCCTCATGTCTCGTCTTTTCTCCACGAGTGCTCCTCCATGATTGCTCAGAGGGAAGATACTGGATGTTTTCTTTCTTGGGAACAAGATGTCAAAGGATCACAAAAAGTATGTAATGGAGACAGCTTACAGAAACAGCTCCTCAGAAAGACTGATTGTGAATACAGTACAGCCGATCAACTGATAGTCACTGTTGTTATATCTCCACATAGTGTCAGGTTGTGCAGAGATTTGAGGGCAGCTGAGATTAGATGATTATTTAAGTAAGGGGATAAGGGAAAAACAACTATTTAGTAAGATAAACTATTCTGTTCTTTTCTGGTTTTTATTACTGTTTAGACAACTGCTAATAACAAGAGCAAAAAACTGCATAGCAAAGTACTTGTGAAATACAAATATTTTTCTCTTGTATTCTGCCATCTCTCTCAGAAAGCACAATTGTGTGAATTTGTTTTTTTTTTTTTTCCTTGGATGGTGACAATAAGCGCTGTGTTGTATCTGTGTTTTCATTGAGCAGTTTGAAATATGATACTCTCTCTCACGATCCTCAATGTCTTTAATCCATGCCTCCAGAATTCAAACACTCCAACAGTTGTCAGTACTCAAATATTTAATTAATTCAGCCGACATTTTTACGTTTTGGGGATTTTGAATGTACAAGTTAAAGCTCTCAGCAGTTTGCAAGCAGATGAGTGTTGACAGGTAGGAGTTGTACCCCTCCTCCCTCTCTCCCCTATTCTCTAGTCTCCTTAAAGAGAAAGACTTTTGCTTTCAAAGGATGGCTTTGAGCTTGTCTGAAATGGATTAACAGTGTCCTTCAGAAATTAACCATGGAGACTATGGTACTTGATGAGTAATTTCTTAAGAGCTTTCAGCAGATGCCGGTAGAGGGCAACAGTATGACTTCATATCAACATGTTACACCTGAAAAAGTCTGGCTTGAAGCAGCTGCTATGTACTGTAAATTTTCAAAGATCTCTACTGTTCCAAAAATCGAGTTTCCTATGTAACACGGACTGCAAACTCTGACTTGACATTGATGCTTGGTGACATTCCTTTTTCTAAATTATATAAACAACTTCTCATGCACTTGTGCCATTAAACATTGTCAGCAAAACAACCAAAAAGATGACCCCAAGTAATTAAACTGTTGCTCTCACATTATTTTCTTTCACCTAATCTTTGTAGCCTGTATGCCCAAAAATACATACAAGTGCTCTTGTGTTTACATAAGCAATTGTTTCCCCTGTGCATACACAGCTTTTAAACACATAACATCTTCTACCTCAAAGAGTTTTATGATTTTACAAAATTAACTGTGGGCCACTTCAAACAAATCTATGCTTGCAACAGCCATGTTTCTTAGAATAAATTTCTTAGTCTTACTAACCAGTCCAAAGACAAGTTTGTGCCACTATTTAATAAATATATGGGTATTTATAATTTTTTTAAATAAAAAAAATTACTTGTATTTTAAGATTATTCGATCTGTGAACAAGAGTAAAATTCCCCTCATTTGACACCAGTCATGTGAAAATATGATGTCTAATTTTAGCTAGTTGTTCTAAATCCCAAGAATAATAGAAAGGAAGGATGAATCGCCCTCCAGAAAGGGCCTGACTGTTGTCTTAGAACTGAATTAAGTGCCCTCTGGCAATGCGTGTTTTTCTGTTTGCTGTATCAGTAGCTTTTAATGTGATTTATATAAAAAAATATGGATAATGTAGGGGCAAAATCTTTTAACTTCCAAATACACTACAAAGCTTTAATCCTAACACTTCACATTTGGAAAATATCTGGAAAAAAAAATGGCCTGACCGTCTATGTTGTTGTTTGCAACTCTGAGATTACAATCCGCCCTTTTCACTAAAACATTTCACCAGGCTTTCTACTTCAGTACAGTATCAAAATCCAGTAGGCATATTAAATACATTTTAACTTGACAGTTTGTCCAGTCAACATGCCCAGAAGTAACGTTGTGAATGCAACAATAACTAAGAACAATTACCATCATTAAAATAGCAAAACATTCAAGTAAGACAGATGTAACAAATGCGATGTTTAACGTCAAGTTACAGCTGACTGTCATGTCCTTGCTGTCCAAGAACAAACTGCTCAATGCATTAATGGCACTTCTGTACAAATAACCCCAAATAAATAATCCGTGGATGAACCGCAGTGGATTTAATATAATTCAAAGTCGAGACATTCTACTTCCAGATTTCGTATGAACAAAACCAAAGCTTTTAACATAATAAAAATAAATGTAACCCTAATACAAGGATTACAAAAAACAATACCATGATTGAAAATCATATGGGATTTTGATCTGAAAACGTCATGATAGAATTTGTATCTTTTTTTTTTCCCCTCAAGTCTGTTCATCTCTAGATTGAGATCACAATACCTACTAGATCTTAACTTAGCAAAAGAAGCTAAACACCAGATTCTTCCATTCCAGTTCAACTTGGGATGGACAGTTTCCTATGGAGACATTTGGAATCAAAGGTGCTGTAAGGCAATATTTACAGTGAGTTTAGCACCCAGCTTTCCCAAATTCTGATACCCCAAGAGTAAAGCAATTAAGAAACAAAACAAAATACGTATTAGTTTTTCAATACTTCAGTGGGTAGAGCTAGATATTTAATAAAGACTTTGAGACACAATAACTCAAATTAGTCTCATGTGTTGCTATTTTCACACTGTATTTTGCATTCTCTTTAGTCAATTTAGCCACAAAAAAAGCTAATTACAAAATCAGGCAGAAACCTGATATAAACACCAATGTTAGTGATTACTTTGAAACAATAACCTCAAGTAAAAACAAACAAGTATGTACTTTGCAGGTGGAAAATATATTCCCACCAAATTAAACATGCAATATAGAAACAGTCCTAATGTGAAAACAGGAACAAAAGGTCTGAAGAGAATTGCAAACCAAAAAAAGAAATGGAGGCAATGAGAAGAAGGTCAACGGCATGCTAATGCAACGGCATTTGATGAACTACTACATTCAGTTTTGGAAGCAGTCTCACACAACTCTTTCAAACTACATACAAGCATTACTTCTATTTTATTCTGTTAAATTTGAAGTCATATTTACTGTCCTCATTCCCATGCAGGTTGCTTGGTCACTTGTATACGATTGTCAGGTATGTATATTAGCCTTTATGTATGAAATCCCTGGCTTTGTGTCTTTATTGGAACTGCTGTATTAAGAAATGAAGAATTTTAATTACACAGCAAAATTATCAAGGTTTTTTTCTATACTTTTTAATATGTCTGTGCTTGGTCAGTTGTGGTATTCAGTGCCACTGGTCTAGGTCAGCACTCACAAACATCAAAAAAAGACTTATGACAGACTGCACTGAACATCAGGTCATGTGCAGTGTGTGTAACTTAAACGGAATTGTCTTCTTCTGTTTTCTCAAAAAAAAACCAAAAACATTATTATGGTAATGTGGTCCCTCAGAATCTTCCACAAATCATTTACCATCTTCTAAATATAGCTCTTTTTCAGATGCTGAACCACTATAAAGATTAGAAGATTATTTCTTTAAAAAAATATAAAAATATGAATGTATTATTTCAAAGTGTCAATTTTTGTAACAGTTATGGTAAAGTATAAGCCTTTTTAAAGGCCGGACTTCAGACTGGAGTAGGGGAGAGGGGAAGAAGGTACACTGCACCATTGCCCAACTGTGGTGGAAAAAAGGCAGCTCACCTGGGGAGGAATTTGGAGGCAAGGGGGCCATCTGGATCACACATGCAACACTCCATACCAGGTGATCAACAGGGCAGCCCAGAATGGGAATTGCAAGAAGACTTTTTTAGTCAGAGATAATCTGGGGTGATGACAGCATTCAACAGCAAGTAAGGATGGGCAAAAGGTTAACGGATATAACAAAATTATAATCTGTGACATATGCTTTAAAACATTAACTGTTCATATACAGCTTTACACATTTATCCTCAACTGCTGTTGCTGCGTACATAGTGTTCCCATCAAATTAAAAAGGAAGTTTGTGTCCTTAACTGTACAGAATTCAGTTAATGCATGATACAAATACGTACACGCACACACACACAAAAGAAGCCTAAGTACACAGAACTGAATTTCTCCTACATGAAAAGAACTTGATTAGGAATTAAAATTAAGATAAATAGGAACTCAAGGAACCAAGTGATTTCAACAGAACTTAAATTAGAAAATGCTGAAAAAATAATGATTGAATGAAGATTAAATATTGACACTTTAAAAAAATATTCAGTAAATTTCACCACCTTGGTGTTGTACAGCATGTCAAATGGCCCTAGAGAAGACAAACACTTCTTCAAAATAATAAAATTTCCTCTTGTGTAGATGTGGCAGTTTCCTAGAAACCGAGTAGCATTTTCAAAAGCATTTAATACCCTAGGTCTCTCCAGCATTTTTATAATTTTAACCAGGGATTCTAGGAAGGGAAAATAATGGGAGAGTAATCAAGAAACTTGGCAAACTGCAGCAGCTAGCTGCTCTCTTTACAACACCTGGACTAGTTTTAATCTGGACTAGACAATAAAAAACAGTGATCTGGCATATACAAAATTCTGGCCTGCCTAATTTTCAACCATTAAACACTCAAAATTCAGCACTTTAGAAGGTACAAAAGTACCCACCAAGGAGTAGCCTTCTCTTGCCAAGAACCAAACAACTTTGCGGTTTGAAAGACACAATACTTGGGGATGTCAGCTGAGACAAGACCCAGAAACATCAAATATATGCATAATTCTACACTCGTAGCCAGACAGATAAAGAAAGGGATAGCTCTTTGACTGCTCTGAGAACACTTCTGTTGCCTGAGAGAAATGGAAAGACAGTCCATAGCTATGGGTCAATTAGACACATTTCTTACTCATTCTTCATTTTAACCAACATTCAAACCTGGCAGACTCTGAAGACAAGAAATTAAATCTGCTTTTTTTTTTAATCTCACTGATGATCAACAAAACTAAGCCCGTGTGTTTGTCTTCTAACCAAACTCCAATACTTGTGTATTTTCCAGGCACAAGGGAGAACTAGAATTGCTTTTATGTGAGTCAACCAAATGCATTTGCCACTCACTAAAAATGGACACATATTTAATAAGAAAAAATCTCAAATGCTACTCTTCTCAAAATAAGGGAAAACCAGATTGCTTTAATCCCTTTTTTTTTCTATTAATACTCCTTCTTGTAAGTACTTACTCATGCCTTATTCTTTGAGGTACAGAAGTAGCATTTTTTCACAGCTGAGAAGGTTCTTCTGCAAAGTTTTGGGTTTATTCAGAGAATTCAGACTACCTGTAGTTAAGACCAAGAGTCAAAATGTTTGCCCTATCTGACCTATAAAAATTATCATGATAAAATTAGGTTTTAGCTATTTGTAACTAAATGAATTATGAAGACTAGTAAAGGACCCTACAAAATAAGAAGGCTATCTGAATCTGTACAGTAAAGCCTGAACTACCACTATTAATTATTTAAAGACTTTAATCAGTTCTACAGTGGTATTAAGATTTTAGTCACAAATAAAAACCCTACACACTTACTTTAAAGAATAAAACAGTTTCATTCTTTGCATCTATCAAATCTATCTACCAAATTAAGCAGTTTGGCTTCCCCATGAATGCAGCATTAAAATCTACGACTTCAGTGAACCCAATGGTCAACCAAATCTTTTAAAGTATACACATTAATCAATCAGTAATTCATTTGATCTAAAGATGTCATTAGGATTCAAATAGTCTATCCCTTATAAGAACATTTCTTCATTCATGGAAGCAGCCAACAAGAAGCTGACAGCTGCATGAAACTTTACAGGTACTTTTAAAGATTTAACTGTTGTCTGGAGATAAATAGGACAATGATGTATAAACTGAAAGGTTTAGAAATGCAGAATGCTTACCTTTAAGGCCTTCTGCAAGCTCCTTTAAATTCAGTAGATAAAAGAGAGATCATTTATAAGTTATCGAATAGAAACAACCTATCTGTAGACATTTGCAAGCTGTTCACTGACTAGATACAGATACATTTTTTTCACATACTTCACTGTGATATAAAAGGAAGTTCCTTTGAGCTCCCCTTTTATCTATTTTTTTTTTAATGTAGGAAAATATAAATTACTTGCAATTTCCCAGAAGTTTTGCTAGAATAAGGATCCTGGCTGTACATTATTTCTAATCTACATGAATAAATAGTTGCCTGTTTAGCTATTAAAACTTTAGAGACATATTTTACACAGCAATAAACAAGAGTTATACTGTACTTCAACTCATTGCTTCCTTCAACTACTCTGAAGTCTTTTATGCCCATAGATGACTGAACTACTGTTTAATAACCAAAGACTTTTATTATAACCCCACAACTAATATTTTGTTTGGTTGCTCAGGAATTTTTACATGGAAGTGCAAAATGTGGACCTAGATTTTATGCAGTTGGACCTTAGATATTTTAAATATGCTCAAATGCCTAGTTAATCAAATTGTAGAAATGTGACTATAATGGCAAAGCTAGGACCGTAAGATCAGGCTCTCAATGCAGAGACATCTCAAGAAGGAAACCAGCACCTAAAGCTATAGGGGACCAGTATGATGAAATGTTTTCCCAAGATTATGAAGCAGTCTTAATTATGAAAATGGAAATTGAAAAGGTAAGCTTAACTGTGTTGACACAAAGGATATAGAAGTTCATGGTCTGAATGCTTTTTGCTGTTTTAATGTAATCTCATGGTATTATCTTTTACTCATGTATACAGAAGCAAAAAAGAACCTTCTCAACTCATGCTTATAAAATAAAATGGTTTTTTCCACATACCAAAAAATATAATATGTAAGAATGCCACATTAAATCATGTGTTTTAAATGGCTTAGAATAGAAACATTAATCTTTTCAGAAAAGATTTAGGACAGATCATAGAACAGTTTGGGTTGGAAAGGACCTTTAAAGGTCATCTAGTCCAACCCCCCTGCAACGAGCAGGGACATCCTCCACTCCATCAGGTTGCTCAGAGCCCCATCCAGCATGACCTTGAATGTTTCCAGGGATGGGGCATCTACCACCTCTCCAGGCAACCTGCAAAGTCACGTATCTGGGCAAGATATAAGTCATAGTTATCTTAGTGACTATTTATCATAACTTTGACTAATTGTGATGGAAAAAACAAAGTAAGGTTACGTTTTAACCTATATTTGCATGTGTAAGCATTTTCTGGAAGACATGTATGGTCATTGGTGGTCCCTCACCAGTCCCCCTATAATGGAGTACAGTTATAATATTTGAGTCTCTTAACTCAATAATAAATTTACCTGCAAATATAAAATACCTCACAACAATTTTCACTGTTGCACAACTTTATGTGCTAAATCTCAAAGATGGAAGGGATTAGGATACAACTAATTAGGAAAGTAAAAGTATAAAAAACAGACATAAAATGCATGTGTGTGCGTAGATACATATATATATATATATATATTACACAAGCACACATGAACACACACCCCAGACAGCAATTAACAGATTTAAATAGCTATGTCTAAGTCAAGCGAAGCTACACAAACCGCAGCCAGTAACTGTTAACACTGAAAGTTGCTTGAAACTTTAGGGAAGTAATTAACCTCCTGGCTCCCAGTTTTCAAGCCCAAGGAGCAGGCCATAGAATTTCTTTTAAAATTTATGGACTAGCCAAGGAATTTATATCACAGTCAGAGGATTCTTTTGCTGAATTAACCCCAGCTCCCTCTGACCCTAAGAAGTCATAAACCAACAGGATACAGCAGAGGGAGAATGTGCTATAGTGTTTCAGCTGACCTACAGAGCGCTGCCTCTGTCATGCCAAGGCTGGAAACCCAGATGATGAATTACAGAGCAATATGCAAGGTTCAGACGCAAACATCAACCCTTCCCTCTAACATGCACATGCAGACACGTTCACTCACCCCAAACCAGTTCAGTTTCTGCAAAAGGCCAAGTACTGTTAGGGCTCATTTACAGAGTCTTACTCTAAGATAAAAGAGGGAAGAAAATTGCTTATTGAGGAAGCATGCATACATCTGTGAGTAACAATATGTAAGAACACATGCTGTGTATTAAATAAAAGCCCAAAACCCATTGAGCTTCTCTTTTTGTATACGGATTATTAAGCATATCAAAAGTACAGTTCCAAAGCAGAACCAGGAGGGTAACCAAGAACCTTGGCTTTTATAAAGAACAGCTTTATAAATTAAAAAAAGGATAAAAATTGATATACAAGTCTCCTGAGAAAGAACTCTGCCTGGCTTTATTTTGTAAATACAGAACAAAGCCTCTTATTCAAAGTAGCTAATAAAACAAAGTCTAGCTGACCACATTCACAGAAAATGGGATAACACAAATGACTGCAACAGGACCTCAAATCTAATCAGCTGTAATGACTAAGACATGAAGGTCTTTGCAATATTTACACTTATGGTGTACTGCTTGGTGGTACCGAAAGCTTAGCCCCAGCTGAAGGCTTATTCACAAAGACGAATCATCTCTTGAAAACAGACAGTGGCTGGTTGTTTCACCTCTAGCTCAGAACAAAAAGTGATACTTTAAAGTCTAACCAAAAGAGGAAAAAAAAAAAAAAAGAAGAGATGGCACAGTTCTGAATTGTTCACAGTTCTGAATTAAAACCCCAGCATTTAATGGATATCAAAAGCATGAAGTATTCAACATGGAAATATTTAGAAACCAAACATGCATCACTGAGTAAGATAAATTTGTGGCTCCCCTGTTCGATGAACTGAAAACTTCTTACTGCTCAGAAAATCCCTGAAAAGTTGACAACGATTTTCACAATGCAGCAAACTTTATTACTAAAAGCCATCAAAGGAGTACTCAACTTTTTTGTATCATTTGCAGACAACACAGATTCCATTCACCAACTACCCTTACTTTCTTTGGAAATGATGCAAACTATTCCTCAGAAAGCCGTGCTTCCTCAGGCCCACTGAACTTTGAACAGCGATTTCCTCTTGTTATTAGTCTGCATGTATCATGATCATGAACAACTTGGCTGAAGTCTTCAGGTACAGTACAAGTCAAAACCACCTCTCCAGAAGTACAACATGAATCTAACTATGGCATTTTCTCACTAAACTTCACATAAGGTATTTTGCCATATAACTTACAGATTTTATTTTTTTTTTTTTCAAACCACAAGTCACAACTTAGAAACAACTCCACCTTTCCCCCCCTCCATTTCATCATGACAATTGAGAAATGGTCAGGAATCATAACAGAATGGCACCAAAAACAACCATAAAAATGCATTTCACTTGATTCTCATAGTGAAGAATGTGAATCACAAAATTCTCCACCAAAAAAGTGATTGACATCACAACAGCAGTTAGACTAGAAGAGGAAAGGATCAGTTTATTTATCACAGGTCATTACAAATGAATTTAGCAAGGCATTTTTCCTGAACGAGTAACTCTCTTGAAAATGCGTGCTTCTAGCTTTTTAGGTAAAGAAAGAAGCCTTGAAAGTTTCCCTCTTTCTGCAGTGTTATTCTTTCATAAGTTGTTTTCACACTGCATATTCCCCTAATTCCAATGTGTATCGTCTCCTGGCAAGGTAGTGTCTCCCACCACGTTTAATTTGCAAGTGTACTGGAAATCTTCAGCACCCTTCTAGTAAGTTCAAAATGTCATAGCTTGTATAATATTGTTTCTTGTATAATAGTGCCTACAAACTTTGCAAGGCTCTACAGTCAAAGTTAGAGGTCTCTGGTGTGTGGTTTCATGAAACTCACCTTAGCCTAACTCCTAAATTTAGGAAAGCCTGCTTGAGAGAGCCAAAACATTAAACGCTACTGGTAGCAGCACATGTGTAAATAGCATTTTCACTCAGACAGCTATAAAGCATTTTCCCAAGAGTTATCTGCACTATCAACTTTAAAAACTAGGACCTTTCTACTCTGTGCAAACTGATGTGTAACATTGACAGCACTCAAAAAACATACCTAAAATTTAAGGAAGAGACCTGTGAAATATGGAAAAATATAAGCACCACTCTAGAAAAGGCAATAAGCAGATTTGCCTGCAAGAAACATTGGAATGTGAATTTGGAGACTTTAATGAAGAATTAGAATGACATTTTGATATTCCTTTAATCATTGGGGGAAAAAAAACCAACAACTTATAACAGTCCAAGTTTTCAGGAAACTCTACTATGCCAAAATGTCAGGAAATTAAAAGGTAATGTAGTTCTTCCTGGGATGGGCAAGGTAAGGTAAAGAAATATCTATAATTAAAACAGCAAATTAATTTCATAAAAAAGCAAAGATTACGAATCGAGGCAGTCATATTTCTAGAAGGCTGATGTACTAAATGACTAACCATACTATTTAATTGCTTCCTTTTGCTCTTGTCTACCAGAGTCATTAAAGTACAGCCCAGGTGGGTAAGTTGTTGGTCCTTCCAAAAGGCACAGTCCCCAAGTATTCTCTAAATCCTCATACCATGTGCTCCATAAGTGTTCGGTGGTTGGTTTTTTTTTTTCCTTCCTCTTCTCTACATCTTCAGGAGGCCAAAAGAAAAAGAGAAACCCATAGCTTACAGGACAGAAGACTGAAGAGAAAAACAGAACAGGTGAGACTTGTCAGGAAGTACTTTGAAAGGAATTGATAAGGTGAAGTTGTAGAAGAAAGAACAAGCATAAAGAGGAGGAATAGACATAACTGCTGCAGTGTGTCCTGCCAGCTTTGACCTTCAGTGTCTTTTGTGTCTAGAATTACACAGTATATGCAAACTATCTGAGCAGAATGCATATACACTTGCTTATATGTATCTCTTCTTATACAGCTGCTATGAGGGATAAATGTTCCAAATATGGAATTTAGTAAAGAATAAGAGCTAAAGATAAAAGTCAATTTTAGTCTTTTATCCTGACCGCAAGACCAGGATAAAAAATTTGCTAGTGTCTATAGCAGTCAAATCCAAAAATCACAATATATCAAAAACTAGTAAAACCTGTAATCTTAACAGGTGGTTTTGATAGATTGAAGTGATTAAGACTTCTACAAACATAGTAGAAATCCAAATGATTAAACACACCAATTCTGTCATCTCCCTGCAAACCAAATTTGCTTATGCAAAGTGAATAGAATGTCATAAGAAGGTTATTTGTTAACTGATGCTTTGACTGCCAAAGGCAAATCTATACCATTTTATGTTGGAAACAAATTATCACAAAGAAACCCCCTTCGCTTGCCTGCCACTTATTTGAAATGAAAACAAGCTCACAAAACAAAACCTATCAACGTGACAACACAACTAATGTACTTTCAGTGTTCACAGAAGCACATATATAATAGGATAGGGAAACAGTAACACAATCTGGGTGGCAATATAAAAAAAAGTTACATAACTCAGACCCAGGAATATTAGATTAATGCAATGAGTCACATGATGCAACAGAAAATAAATTTTGAGTTAAAGCACGGTCAAGGTAAAACATTTGGGTAACATGTGGTTGTGATAAGGTCAGAAGTTACATTAATATGAAATCAGAGTTTCAAAACACCGTAGAAGCAGCAGAGATGAATGAACTCATATTATATGTACATATAAATATTCATATATACACTTTCATACATAATTACTGTTGAGAATAGAATCCAGTTAAGCAGGTAAAATGTCTGAAAAGGATGCTCCTAGGCTCACCTGTAAATTTGCATTACCGTTTGTAGATGGACAAACTGTGGACATACTTACAGATACCTTGTTATACATTTAGAAAAAGTCTTCTCTGTTCATTACAATAAACAACACTGTACCTGTATGGCTTCGAATATGAACTCTCAGTGTTCCATTGCTTGCAAACTTCTGCCCGCAATATGGGCAAATCTTCTCTTTTTCTCCTGTGTGAGTCTACATGTGATGGGAAGGACAAAAATGAAAGCTTCAGCATAGCTTTAAAAGAAGTGAAATACGGAATATTTAAACTGTACTGACATTGACCACTATTATCTCCATTATATATTTTATACCACCATATCAGGCAGAGATTCTAAGTAATCACCCGTAAGTGTTCTTTCAATTTTCTTCTAAAATTTCTAAACAAATTTCATTATTAATGGCAAAATAAACTGGCTTTTCAGTTCCTAAGTTTACTATTTCCTAAATAGTTACTGTTAAAAAGGCCCGTTTCATCTTTGCGTATTTTCATGATTGCAAGAATAAGACACTTGTTCTTCAGTTTGACATCTGTGATAGTAGCTTCTGAACCAGCAAATAATAATTCCGTTACCTAATAAAATTAATCTTCATAAATAGGGCTATTTTTAAAATCTTATAATTTCACAGAATTTTTATTACATCATGAAGTGTAGTGAAGAGAGTTTACCTAACGTAGTATAACTTTCCCTGTTGAAAACTTGAACTGGAGCTTTAAAATGTTTCTATGGAGATTTGTGTATATTATTTCTGACTGTCTCATAGGAATGAAACACAGCCATCAGTTCATCTGAGGTATGACAGACAGCAATCCTTCAAAGTGCAAGCTCTCAGTGATTTCAGTCACCACAAATTGCATACTGGATCCTATCTAGTTTGTAATAAATCCTAGAATCAGATTGCATTTAGAGAACTCATCAAGAGAAGTATATTGCAATTGTCAACAACACTAAATCATACACTGAGCTTATCTTTTGAAATCAAGCTTCTAAGGCTAGAGCACCTTGCTGATATAAGAAATATTTCAAAATGGGGAAAAAAAACCAAACCACAACTCTCCCATCTGACCTGTGCACTCAACAGCCAGACCACCTTGAAGTAAGTTACATACATGGGTTCTCGTCATTTTTCACACTGTAGTTTCAATGCCCAATTCTGAAGATTTATCAGCCTATTGAATAACTTTAACTGTGAATGCTCTTTTAGCGGAGAATTTTTGATTACTTCATTTATAAGTGTTAATTTAAATGGCATAAGGGAAGATAACATTAAATTATTCGTACAGCTGGCTATTTAGGTTTCAAGCTTTGCACATGACTCTCTTCAGATAGGGAAATTAATTCTTATTTTTATGAAAGACACTGAAGTGACATAAAATTCTTCATTACATTTTAAAAACTTTATCTCACATAGTACATATTATGCTGCAGCTGAAGAAGAATAAATGAGATATCATTTCAATACTAGATGGACTTGCAGAGTTTTCATTCCCTGACATTAGCGATATGAATGTTATATCTCTCTTGATTAGGATAGAGTTCTTTAGAAATCACTTATATCTCCAACAGCAACATTGAGGAATACCAGACAGACAGCTATTAATTCATTCCATACAATTCAAAAACCAAAGGATTTCCAGGAGCAATACATTAAACTACAAGGCCCACAAACATACAGCAAGCCCTAGTCTGACAGCAGCACAAAACAATAGTAATTACAGTTAAGAAGTAATGTCAAAGAAAGAATAGTGATAAATGATAAACAGCAGGTGCTTCCCATTAAAACACAACTACATAGATGAATATGGCCACTTTTAACATGAAATACTATGTCATACTGCATTTTTTAGAAAGGAATCTAAGGAATAAAAGTTTATGCAGAGCTCATCAATGAATCCAGGTCATATTTTTGATTTTGGGATGTTATGATCTATCTCAGCAAGACCCTTCACAAAAAGTCAATCTGAAATCAATGTATTGGCATGATAGGCTAAGTCTGTTACTTAAGTGATTATAACAAGTACATAAGGATGAAAAGGACTGTGGCTCTGAAAAGCACTTTGTTTTTTCCAAACAAATCAATTTGTGTAATAAAAGATACTATGCCTTCCTAAAGTCTTGCTCCTCAAGAATACAATCAGAAACAAATCACAAGTTTATTTTCTATACCCTTTATGTTTTAGTTCCTTAGGCCAATATAGTTGGGCTTAAAAAGAAATGTGGTTTAATACTCCTTGTTCAAAAATTAATAGAAGAGAGGAAGAGTATCCCATAATATAAAGTTCTATTACAGCAAAACTCAATTGATTTCACAGGCTGAACAACAACTGATGAACCAAGTTATTTGAATCTCAATCATCTTAAGTCTACAAAAAAGGCAACCCCATTTCATTCTGGTTCTAATGCACAGGAGAAAAATCTTCCACTTAAGTTTATCTGGGAGAAATACACCTTAGTTACACAGTTATGTCACTCAATCACAGGCAGCTTTATTTTCCAGCAACTATAATTACTAAGTAACAATGCATATTAAATATGAGACAAGCAGCATTTAAAACAGACTGAAGACAGACACACAGCAAATGCATTAACATACATTTAATGGAAGATCAAGACCTTTAAAAGATCACAAAAGAAACCGAAGAGACTTTGTTACCAGTTGGTTCCATTACTTTTTGCAATCTATAAATATGTTAAAAATAAAACACATTAAGGAGCCAGCGCTGTGCACTACATTAGAGAATTCAAAAGTGCTATCTGCCAATAACTTGATTTTGGCTCCAAAGACACGTGCTAGTTCCCACACCTGTAAGACACGGGAGTCTTACAGAGTTGGAGAGACAATGAAAGACTCCGTCACATTTTTTCTTACCTTTTAAATACAGATTTCTGATGTAACACACAGTACTCACCATAATCATTTGCTGAAAATATTGTACTAAGTAGCTCAGCTACACTCAGTTTTGTTATTGCAATTTTATGTGCATATATGAAGTGCATACTATATGGCAAATAATATACACACGATGTTTTTCGACAAACTCTCACGATCTGCATTTGGTAGCAACACTTAAACTGATTTTCCTCAACAGATTTGTTCTTGATTGAATTATTTGCTTCACATTTCTTCCCTGTAACAAATCTTACCTCAGGCCAAACTAGTGCGCAAGCTTTCTTCTAAAGTTTACCCCAACTCCATTGCAGAGATCAGTAAGAGCAGTTCAGCAAGTTCCATCCTGATGCTGGAGTAACCTACACCCGATTTATACATATGCACCTCCTTCAGATTCTGCATGCCACCAATGACCCCATTATTGCAATAAGCATTTTAGAATGTTTAGCACCATCACAGAGAAGCCGGAAACACAGAAGCATCTGGGAATTTTATCTTTAGTCACAACCTTAAGGGCACAGAAGGAATGACAGAATTGTTCTACTCACTTTTTTATGACTCTTCAGGACTGAGGGTGTCACAAAAGCTTTGTCACAGAGATCACATTTGTATTTCTTATGTCCATCATGTACAACTTGAATATGAACATTTAATGTGTCCTTTCTTTTGAAAGTAGCATCACAGTGGTCACACTTGAAGGTCCTCTCACCTTATAAAGAGAAAAACAAGGTTTAAAGATACCAGATTTTTGTGGAAATACACTAATGCTTATTGTTTCGGAAAAATGAATAAAAGCAACAAAGACAAATGAAAAGCTGTGTCCTGAGAACAGAAAGAAAAGAATTATCATATCAGGTAAAAACATCATTGGGAAATTAAGAAAGTAGAAAGTAGTCATCACAATAACATAGCCAGAAATGTGAGATTATACTCTACAGCCAAAGGTCAAATGGCAACCAGTGGAAATGGCTTCCAGTGAAATGGAGCACAGGTTTTATCAACACCTCCAGTAACAGACTCACTTTACAGTAACAAGCAAAAAGATGAAATAGGCTTCATCTTTTGAAACTTCAGTGGTAAAAGACCTTTTCCTGAACTTAAAAGAATTCTCAAAACAAGAAGTACTTGCTTTGAGTAACCTCTCATTCACATCAATAGAGGCAAAGATGAAATAACTTCTAAATGTTAGAGCAGTTTTACTATTCAAACCGTGGTGTGGTTGAAGGTTATGGCGGAAGTCAGGTTAATACTGCTAATAGTTTTAAAATTCAATGAATTAACTAAGAGAGGGAAAGAGACATTGCATTCTGAAAATCTGCATACATCTTTTGAGAGAAAAAAAAAAGATTCTTCAGAGAAGTCATTACAATAAACCTTCTCTTTATCACTACTGTGAACGCAGAAGAGAATATTCTCTTCTATGTCTTAACTTCTTGATTAAAATTACAAGTTAAACATCCGCAACATGGCATTCCTTCAGAAATCCAGAGTCGAAACTGGAAATTAGGTGCCCATACCCCAAGAAACTTTCCAAGCAGCTCCATCACAAAGTAAGATCACCATAATCTAAGAACTATCCTCCACTTCTTACTTTTCAAGGCACAGGTCTTATTTGCATCTTCCCCATGAATAAGATACAGACTTGAATAAGCACAAGCTACTTTTTCCAGCTGCAATTACGCACATATAGAGGTACGCTTATTTCCTTGTTACAGCTCCTTAAATGCATGTAATACATGTAAGTGCAGCTTGTCAATACAGCGTTGCCTCAAGTACCCACAGACATTCCAAAACCTAGATAATCTGTTTCTTTCCCCCATAAAACCAACCATAACTTACCCCCACTCCAAGATTCTCATTCTCTATTGGTTTGGAAGCAAAAGCAGTTTTGTCTTGGATGACACAAGAAGTATATGCTAGAAGGTATTAAGAGTGTAAGATGTCTTATCCTAAAATACTTTCAATGTACCTATTCAGAAAAATCTTCAAGGTCAAGAAGGATGAAATTTAATATGCTGTTATGTGGAGGTTTAACACTGACACTTGTTCCCACTGTGCAGTGAATACTTCAGTCCTCGGCAACATGAGAGTACACTGTTAACAAAGTGAAGTCATTACTATTTTTACTAAAGTAACATCCAATTTTCTACTACTTCAATAAAGGAAAAATATTGAAGTAATTTCTTTTAAAGGTTACTTCTTATGAGAAATTCTAGGCTCCATGGATTATTTTTTTTTTGTTATTCAATTGTTTTTGTCCACCTCTTAATAAGTTCACTCCAAGTCTGAAAATAAGTTGGAAAAACATGAAGCGATACCAGATATAACTTGAACAAATTGCTATGTCTTCTGAAGTACAAAATTTTAGTATGATTTCCATAAATTTACATGATATCATTATAGTTTGAGATACAATTCAACATTCATTGAGTTTCAGGAGGATTTGTTCTTTTATTCTAAAGTTTTGTTTGCAATCATTCCTACAATCATTGCATTTTCAGTTCTGCACTTCTATTATGATTTGATAAGACAAATAACTTTTAGACAACAACAACAAAAAAAGGTAGTAAAAGTTCAACAGTTTTCAAACAAAAAACCTCCAAAGTCAGGGAATTTCAGAACTAACATACTTTTCAACCGTATCTCCTCTGTGTGAATAAATCTTCAAATACATAGAGTTGCAACGCTAAGTATGTATTTAGGCAAGTTTGGGCTTCAGTTTAGCAAAAATTTTCAACATGTAAAGTAATGAGAAGCCTAGAATCAGGTTATTTTTTCAAGTGTTATCCTGGATGAAGGCAAATAATCGGTGTTTCTCCTCAGCCTCATTATTTAGCAGAAACCCTATATCTCATTATAGAAGAGCCACCAAAACACTGTCTCCACTCACAGTTGGCTCACTGAATAGTCTTTATGTCTTGGTTGGTGTTTTTTTTTTAAGCCACAGACAAAAAGATACAAAAAAACTTAATAAAAAAATACCATTAATATACAACTATGGAAGGAGTTCCAGAAAGCTCCTCAATAGCATAAAGTTAAAGTCTAAACCACTTGCAACAAGATACGAGTACTAAAACTTCCTTAGCAGCTCTGGAAATCCTCTTGTAGAAGACTGCACAAAAAACCCAGAACTACGCAACCTATTTCATGATATCTCATTGTTGTGATAAAGAACAAATAGATTTCATATGGCAAATGTAAGAACATGTCTGTTGTTTAAGAACCAGCACTGCCAAAACCCAAACTCTTTCCACTGCCTTTGGCAGATAAGAGCAACACTGAAGTTACCAAATAAATTTCTAATATTAATGTATATAGAAATAAAGAAAGAATTTTTGTTACGTATTTTCAATCAACAGGTTTGCACTGTGCTAGATCTAGAAGTTTGTTACAAAATGAAATAGTAGAAGACAAAAATACATTCTCTTCATGCCTCGACGCTCTACAGAACGTAATCAAACAGGAAAGTGTATCATTGACTTTAGCTCTTGAAAGGACTGAAGGAGGGAAACTTTTTCAGAGTACTTTACATGAAACTACGACATCCAATATCCATAAAAGCCTCCAAAGATGGAAACACAGCACTGACATTATATGTCCTACAGTGCTTTCCCCCAGAAATACACAACATAATGCAGTGTTTTTCCTGGCAGTGACTTTATCTACTCTACTGATGCGCTCTCCTCTTGATGAACACGATAATGAAAATAAGGACTACTTGTGCTTAAATGAGCAATCTTCAGTGCACACTTCTGCCAACCTCTGTAGAATGAGCTAATTAGTATTTTTCTAGCTAAAAAACATCCTGCGTGTATTTTATTACTCTGGAAAGCAAAGAAAGGATTATGTCCATCTCAACAAATGCAATCCTGTTCAAAACATGTCTCTACAACCCTAGACAACTGAATGATCCAAGCAAAAATGCTTAGGGTTACTCATTCTTGTCAGCCACGTCTCTTATCGCCTTGTGAGAATTAGCCAAGCATGAGCTACCATACACTTATGTATCATACATCCTTTCTAAACACTACAGCTGAGACTAAAGGGTTACCTCCACCAATGACTTAATGAGAACACAGATGCTAAAAGTATTATCAGCAGCATGCCTAAGAAAAAGCTTGTCTGACTCTCAGAAGACAAGTTACATTTACACAGCTAGGAGAAAAAAAAGGAGTTTGGATTTTTTTTTGATCTTGAATGCTGAAGGCTGTCTCAATGACACCTTTTCCAATTTCAAGACAGGAGCATCTGAGGAGTAAACTTATGAAACAAAATTTATTTTACAAACATAATTTACTGGGAAAAAATGTAAATCATTCTACACCACTTTGCAGAGTGCCTGCTTCAGAAACAACAAGGGAATACTGAATTTAAAAGAATATATGATGCAAGCTGAACTTCAATTTTTCCTAGAATCACAAACAATTTTTCCTTTCCTACAGCACAGAACAGTAAAGCCAGCTAAATACTTCTAGCGATTCTGTTTTGTTTCTCTCCTTTCTTTAAAGCAAGAGATAAATTTCAATGCTATGAGAGGATCTATCATCTAGCTGTAGCAGGGCAATGCCTATAATTCTGAGTTATTTCAAATACGAGAAACTCATTATCATGACGGCACAACTTGTCAGTCTCAGAGTTAGGTCATGAGGGGAAGAGTTCTACATTTCTTTACCGTGAACACAAACTCTGCTCGGACAACAGCAAAGCCCCTTGCTTTAATCACAGCCTTGAATTAAAAACTGTTTATTCTTCAGTTCACCTTAGTAATTACTTTCACTTTTCACTTTGCTATTGCTCTGTCGACACTTCTTTTATATGACTACAGACAAGAGAAATGCAGCATGAATATAAAAGCTTTGCTTATATTCTGCTATATTAAGGCCTCCTTAAATTGGTCATTTGTTGGTTTGGGTTTTTTTTCAATCTAAGAAAAAAAAAAGACTTAAAAATATTCCCTGTGTTTAATAAAAATACCATATAAAATTGGTTTAAGGCTTTGACTCATTTTGGAGACAGTTTTAGCTAAGATGGCAGAAGTTGCCAGCTTCAAATACGTACTCTGTTCCTCAGCAAGAGGGGTCTCCTTTTGCACCAAGGAATACTGACTAGACATGCCTGTGCCACCACAGTTGACAGTCTGATATATTTAATATTTGCTTAAATAGCGGTGGTTCAGGCACAAATCACAAGCCCAACTCAAATTTCCTGAGCTCTCATCCTCTTGAAAAAAAAAAGTTAAAGTACATGTTTTGAGAGACCTTTACCAAGGCCTACAATTCTGCATACTGGGAATTACTGCTTTTTGATATCCTCCAAATACTTGGTTCTTTAGAAAAAAAACTGTGCAGTAATGTGTAAACCTTTTACTTCCATCATTTTTAACACTGGAAAAAGATTATACGAAATTCAATGTTTTATGAAATTGCAGAAGCTTTGAAAGATGATTGTAAAAGAACAAACTAAACACACCAGTCTAATACTTCATCTAACAGAAACACTGTTATACCAGACTAAAAAAAAAAAGTTTGTGGTTTTTTAAATTTACCAACATAAATATTCCCCAAATCAAAGCACTGTCTTCTAAGCTACAATAATTTTAGACCATGAATGTTTTCCAAAATCTAAATTGCTGACATTCACATGGTTGAATGGTAGTCTGGGGCTCTCTATAAATACTAAAGACTGAGAAAATTCCACCAAAAATAAATCTTTACTCAGTCAGTTAAAAAACAGTACAGAATGCCAAGAACAAGTTACTCATGAGGAGAAATGGCCACAGCATTCCTCTAGGCTGCTAGTTCTATGCCAGAAGCAGGAAACTTTAGCCCGGACTGGCACAAGAGAGAGAATCTCAGTTTCAAGCTCTAAAGGGGATTACCTACAAAAACTGAGTAAGCCAACAAGTTAACTCTGCTTCCGTTTCCCCTTTCTTAAAATTGAGGCAACACTATCACACTTAATGCAGAAAGAAATTTCTTGTCATCAGACCTCCAATCATTGCTAGATTTTCTATAGCAGATTTGGATTTGCACTGAAGTGCACTGAAAGACAAGGTTTGAATTTGGCTCTGAATTTTCTGACTCCCTGGGGTTAAAGTTGAATCTTAAACCTCACTTAACATAGCAAGTTGCATATTGGAGCAAGGTGCCGTATGTCTGTTTTTCTCAGTTAAATGTGAGAACTGAGGAAGTTCTTCTTCCTTTCTGACTTAGCACTTACTGTTATGGATTAACAGATGTCTTTGTAGAGAGAATGGGGTTCGGAACAAAGCTTTGCATTCCTCACACTGGAATGGTCTCTCTTCAGAATGGGTCTGCAGATGAAATACAACAAGTCAGAGGAAAGGGTCAAAAAAAATCAATTAGCTGTCATTACAGTAATTATAGCTAATTTTCTAGACTGGATTCAGGAGGGGATATCATAGCAATTAGAAACATCAAGGGATGAAAAATTAAAACAATCATTCTGCTATTATCCAGAATCCAGAAAGTCAGCATAGTGGCTACTGAATAAATGTACCTGCCCTGTCCTCAGGAGTGTTACATGAAGTGTGCATGCAAACAGAAACAAAAATACAGAATAACCAGGAAAAAAACCTAAAAGCTCAGTTGCAGTGCTTCATCAGTACTAACGCTGGTGTTAAGTACCTATTAATACGAATAAACGCTTTAAAATTAAAGACATGTACACAAACCTCTTTTTCTAAGTCAGAAGGTAAAACTGATCTGATTACCTCAAGACAGTATGTAAAGTTGGGCAAAGAAAATTTTTCAAATCATGAGAGTAGTATTACATATCGTTGTTTCAGTTTCTTGCATGGGGCAAAACAGGCCTAGAAGCATCAGTACCAAGGTTTCTGTTGGCTGTAGAAAAATTCATTGTAGCTGAGAAACAGCCTCAAAGCCATAAATAAAATGAAAGGCTGAGCATGGACAAGTCTCTCAAACTAGAGCTGCTGAAGCAGATTTCTTCTCTGAAGCTTTGGAAACATCCAGCTTCATTCTTCTTCTGTAAAATTTAAAGCACTTTCCCCATTTCCTAGCATTAAGTTCTGTCCTACTGTAGAGAGTAAATTAATCTGTACAATTTATTAACAACACAGTTTCCTATTATTTTTGTAAAGGAAAGCAAGTTTTTAAAGCATCAGTGTCTAAACACTGTATTAGCTCATAAGGACTTTAAATAGCAGCTGCAATGCCAACAGGAAAAGGGGATGGACAGTAGGAGTTTTATAATATGCACAAAATTAGGTAAATTAGTTAATTTCATAGACTAAGGAAAAATATTAGTATAGTACATATTTATATAATCTATTTCTGCCATTCATAATATGATACAATACTTTAGCTATCCCTTAAACTGGGGAGAAAAAGGGACTGTGGGGAGTCAGCATAATTATTTAGATGTAGACTGAGGGCCTTGAAATTAGATTGATTTTAGCACAAAAGTCCCCTTACATACACAACAGTACCAAAATATTAGAGTACTTGCAACAGTATACAGAGGCTTTGGATTCAAAGTCAATTCTTTGACCTCGGCCTACGTCACTTAAAGCAAAAAGGGAACTGGAGCACTATCAAATGTGTGGAATACATCGCAAATTACATAAAATCTGCTGAACAGTTCAATCCAGCTTCTGCAGGTTTACATCACAGTATGCACAGTTGACACACCCTGCTTGGTAGTCTCAGCAGTCAGGCCAAGGATTGACAGGACATGAAGAGACTGAACTACCTTCTCACCTCAACAGGTGGTTCCTCCAGAACAGGGTTGAGACATATTGACGAGACACTGTGGGGAAGCTCGCAGTGCTGCTGTCTGTGCTGTACCTGTTCTGTGGATAAATAGAAGGGTTCAGTCTCTAGGGCTGTCAATCTGGCACCTTTCACGAGCGCAAAATTCATTATGTTTATTTAAAAAAAATGCCCTGTTTTAGAACACTCACCACTTGAGTGATAGTTCTGAAGAGCACAGTGATTTGTACAGAATTCCTTCTTAGCATCTCCTTGAGAGTTCTCTTAGTCTTTTGATCAAAATACAAGCATTCTTCTGCACATCTTAATTTCGCAACAAAGAAAACCAACTAACTAGGCATACCCACATGCAAGGGTACACATCTCATCTGTCTCTTTTGTGAATGGTTCAGAAACAAGCTAGGTCTATTACAAAAAGCCATGGAAATCATAACGAGGAGAGGTATCCCCCCAAAAAATCATATTAGTTCAAATACTGTCCTTTTTTGTCCTACCAATGGGTTCAAGATCAGAGGTGGCTTCTATTCAGTCAGAACAGGAGCAGGCGACAGCTACATGTCAAAGCAACTGAGGATGGGCTCTTATGGAATATTTCATGGAAGCCATTCCTACCATAGCATTTGTGGAGGCTTAAACCCAGCCCAAGGCTACTTATTCCCAACAGAGAAACTGAGGGAATACAGTTGCTTCAATCCATTATGCTCCCCAGGACCACATAACCCTGGATTAACCATAAACCCTTTAAAAATCCTTTGTCTGCTGACCTATTTCTGCTCGCTGTCATACCCTGGTATTTTATTCTCTGAACTCATCCTCTATACACAGGAACAAAGGGGCAGATGGAACAAAAACTTCGCTTTCCCCTTTATGGAAGTAATCTGTATTATATGGCACAGAACATGCACCTTCATCCAGTCTAACCCGGATGAAAGAGGACCATTTTTATCTGTAGCACAACCCAATACTACATTTGCCTCTTAATTTCAGATACCATTCTCTTCCCTTGTCACAAAAAAGGAACTGTATTCTTCACATGATCACTTAGTCATGTAGTCTGAGCTTTTTCAAAAGATACCTAGGCTAGTTCCAGATCGCCTAACACTTCTCAGTGCTGCCATCTCCAAGCGAGTGACAAAGCAAGCTTGCACACGCGCCTCCACAGAGCGGTGCAGTACTTGTACAGAAGCAGTACGTTGGGGGTACCACAGGAAGACTAACAGTTCCTGCCTCTCAGATAGAACTGCCATAAGGGTGTAATGAGTGCTAAATTAGGGTGCACATCACAACACTCAACTGAACAGGGCAGATACACTCTCAGCAACTCCACTGTCTATCTCCCACTGAAATCCTGTGAAATAGGAGGAATCAATCTCTTTCTGCACCTTGGAAATGTCCAAACATTCACCCACAGCTGAAAGATGTTTAAAAGCACATGTGGTGGGAGGCATTTTTATTCTCATACTTCTGACACAAAATCAGATTATATAGCCCCCATAAAGGAATCACAGAAAAAGCTACAACAAGTTTCCATCTAAAACACAAAATAAGAATTCAAAGGCAGACAACATATATGTATCCTGTTTCTTATTATAGATAAAAAATATGTAGCTCTGCTGTAAAACTCAAAGAGTTTTTTCAAGCATGTTGTTACCAAACTTAAAATCATGTTTTCTCTTAAATGCTGTTGATTTAAGTGGTTTTAACTACTACACCCATCATTCCTACTGCAGGTTACTAAGCTTCCTGTTACTACCACAGTAACTGCATCCTAGAACTCAAAAAAATCACTGTGAAATTATTCAGAGGCAGACTTTTCTTCCTCCAAAAGAAAATGAAACCTAGGAGAACATCTTAAAAGAATACACACCTAAAGAATCATTAAAAACCCAAGCTGAAGAAATACAAAAGAGTATGATACACAATAAAGGTTTAAATTTCCACTGTTACTGGATTGACATGCCTGTGAAAAGCAAAAGAACTACTGTCCCGTCCCCTAGTAGTAGTGCAGCCCTCCCAAAATCATGCCATGTAAAACTAGTCTGGCATCCCAAACTACCACGTCCTTGACTTACACCTTACAATCAGGTTTGTATATACTCCCCCCAGTTACCTACTACCCCTCCTTGTTTACATTGTTTACTCAATGGAGAGAGGTGTGTCTAAAAAAGCAATTCAGGACATCTATGTCAGTCTCCTGTCTCTCACACTCAACTCTTCATTTAGCAAGTGAAATTATAGACCTAAATATGGATGGGTGAATATTCACAACTCTCTGGGTAAACTTTAAGTAAAGACAGGAATAAGTTTCTTTCGTTATAGGACAGGGCTGATTTACGGCCAGCACTATGTGCAAACAGGTTCAGGAAATAGGTATTCCAACATGCTTTAAGGAATTCTGTCAAAATTATGCACTCACTAAATCTGTCTAAATTTTAATATTTTCCCATTAAGTGGAGCCTCTAATCCTTGCTAATGTTAGTGGTGCCGCTGAATTGGGTCAAAGTGTTTACTCTTTCATACCTAATCCTGAATTCTGTTTTCAGCCCAAACTAACCGCAAATTAACATAAGGAAACATGTAAAAATTATTTAAGATATAGAAGTAGCTTTTTCAGATAGTATTTTATACATTTGTCTCAGAATATATCCTATTTCTGGGATTCTGCCACATTTTCTTAACGAAGCCTAAACATAAGATCCAAGCACAGCATATATGGCATCTAATCTTGTCCTTCAGCAGGCTTCTGCATGCTTTCTGTTTAATACAGTCATCACCATTTCATCCTACGAGCAGCATTATTATGATTTATGGCTCAAACTGCAAGAGATGGTGCAAGGATCCTGTGCCAAATTCCCAGATGGCATATAACATGAGCCAAACTGCAAAAGACTTGTAAGTATGGGTATATCAGTTTCATCAAAAAGGGGGGAAGAAAGGGGAAGTATTTAAAAAATGTAAAGAAACAAAAAAGAAAAAAGCAAAGGTTTCCCATACTGGGCACAGAACCAGACAGGCAATTTTTTTTTTTTTTTCTTTACAGACTTGTAATTCTAAAACAGCAGTCGTGGATATAGCCTTGCCATTAAAAATGTAACCCCAGGTTAAAAATAATGACAGGCATTATAGAAATTAGGCCAAGCAGATTTCGGCTTAAATCAACAGAAGCGGAGCATCCCTTCATGAGTCTATTTTTCAGGTAACATTTCTTCTGATGTTGTTTTAATCTGGGAACACTACCCAATGCAAATCAAGTACAGTTTGAAAGCATCTCTGCTGCTAAGTCCAACAATGACTGCAACAGAACTGTACTAGTTGTATTCAAATATGGTATCTTTTAAAAAAGAAAAAATTTCAAGACGTTCTAGACCAGTTAAATTTTTAACTTGATAAACTAATATTAAAAAAAACAAACAAACCCACAAGCAGAAAAGTCAAAATAGGGATTTATATAATGCTTTTAACAAAGTTACTGTGATTTCCTTTTTATTCATTACTTTTTTTTTTTAACTACAATTCATTTAGTATTTTGAGATTTTGGATATAACAAAGAACACTGAAAAATACATTCTCCAATACTTTAATCCCATGTTTATAAGCATGCCAGAGCTTAATGATGAACCACTTGAAAGAGAAAAAAAAATCTGCAAATCTGAGGCTGGCAGACCTGTAAACAACAACAGCAGAGTGCTTTACCTTCTTGTGATTCTTGTAAACATTTCTGTGGGCAAATCCCTTTCCACAAAGCTTGCATTTATAAGGTTTATCTTCACTGTGTATTATTTTGTGTGCAGTCACTTGATCAAGTCGTTTGAAGGACTTATTGCAAACCTCGCAGGTGTAGGGGCGTTTTTCTGCAGAAAATGAGTGGGGGACATTTAATCTCCTGTTTATACAGGGGGAGAAGATGAAAGGCAGAGACAGTCATCTCCTCAGAAAGATTTCTGCAATTAAGTCAACCCAATTAAGATTAAACCAATTAGAAAGATATCTAATGCCCTTTATGTTAGACAGTTAAGTCACTTCACAAAAGATGAGCCATGGTGTATCTCAAGCGATTGGCACATTCTTTGCAATAATCATTGCTAAAACTAAATTCTGATTAATTAGCTTAAATCAAAAGAGAATGACTTCAAAGAGGAAAACCCTGTTTCCAGATTACCAATGTGAAAGAGGGCATGACAGTTTAAGTGTTTTAAAACTTAATTAACAATATACATATTAGCTTCTAAAATCAAAAGTTCCTATGCAAAAAGCATTTATGCTTCAACTGGTGACTGCAACTTAACTGCATTAATGCTCATCCAGAATGTCAAAAGAAAGCTAGGAGCCTCTGAGATTATGTTGCAAGAAATGAGCTTTTGGTATCGACTGATACCAAGAAAATAGTTCAATTATAAGTCTATGCTGCTGTAAAAACCTGCTTTTTTTTTAATATGCTAATGTATTTGACAGAACAATGTTTGTGTTTCTATTGTGTTGGCTGATGTTTCTAATCACTGGTGAAAGACAGATGCACTAGATTGCAGTGATCAGAATTCCTGGCAGAGCCAATTTGTGTCATCCTGCCAAACCTATGGACAGGCCACTCCCTGCTCAGTGACCTGTTCTGGCAAAGGGCAGGCACAATGAAACATTTGTGTGTGGTCTATGAAATGGTGTGGAGTACGAACTCTGACTGGAAACTACGTGCACATGAGTCCACTAACAGATATACGCATACATGAATGAACGTTTCCCTTTTTACTCACAGATCTCTAACAGGATACCCCAGCCCCCATTCTTTTCTTTTCAACATGAATTTTAAACCACTGATTCTTCCCCTCCTCTACAAGCCAAGTAGCAATCTTTTGCCCCATCTCAGTTAATGGACATCATCTACCCCAGCTAGCATGAAAAAATAGCTTGACAAAGCAGCAGTAGGAAGACGGCCATAGCACTACACTTGGATTTTTGGAAGACTTAGGATAGCTTAGGTGGTTTCCTTGGAACCTGAGATTTGCTTGAACAGCTCAGGACAACACAGAATTCAGCAAGCCTTCTATAAAAAACTAATTCAAGTAAAATTCAATATACGTTGAATACATATACATACATGCACATTTGTGTTATTTCTGTACATTACCTGAATGAGTTATCATATGGCGTTTTAGCTGGTTAGCTGAAATAAATTTCTTGTCACATTCCTGACACTCAAAGATCTCATGGACCTGCAAAATGAGTGTTTAACGATAATTAAGTCTCAAACAAAATCACACATTTTACATATACAACTATTTTCTAACAGACTGTAAGTATTTCTTAGCCAGTAGCTACACTAATACTCATTAATATTCTGTTATTTCCCCCTAGCTAGTCTCTTGGTGAACAACAGTACCTCTCAAAAAATAAATATTCATAGTTACAAACAAAAATTATCACTAAAACTACATTTAGAAACACAGGTTATGCAAATTTGGAACATCAGATCCATTTAAACTATCATTATTATGAAAGCATTAAAAAAAGAGATGCAGAATACTTTTTAATAAGATTTCTCTCTAGTCAATACGACAAGTAAAATAACAGAGTAACTACTTCATAACTACTGTAAGAATTTTAAAAAACGACTACTATCAAAACTCTTTCAGGATTGTTTCTCTTAAAAGCCTTTATAGGCAAGACAGTGGAGAGGCAGCAGTGTCTGTTAAAACTGTAAATGCACTAAGCATTAGCAGGATTTTCAATACCACAGCACATAACATCATTAAGGACTAAATGATGGAAAAATAAGAGGCGCAGTTGAGAGGTGCAACTTCTTATACTTAATTAAAAAATAACCCTGTGTTATTTAACATTCCCCCAAAATCACAACACATTCCTAGTTCTTCCACTGTTATGATTACCATTCACCTTCTATTCTGTATTACATTTGCCATCAGCAGCCTACCCTCAACATAGTCACAGCACAACTGAACATACAGCTCAGCTTTTTGGCCTTAGCAAAGCTTCCAGCCAAAGATCACATTTCATAAAGCTTTTTTGGGGTACTCTATAGACTTTCTGTAGGAGAATCTAGCAGATAAAAATAACAAATCACAAAGGTTCAACACATTACTCTAAATGAGAAACATTTGCAGACAGCACAGAAAAGAAGCTCAACTAAGACTTCCGCTTCAAACAAACAAAACAAAAAAAACCCCAAACAAACAAAAAGAGAGTCTCCATAAATATTCTGCCTCACCATGTTTTTATACTACTACTCACAAACTAACTTTAGAGCACATTAAATGCTTTAATAAACTAAAATTGGTTATGCCATTTGCTACAATCTCTGCAAGCTTGCACACTTTGGACTGTGATGCTTAATGAAATGCTCAGACAGAATCAGGCGGTAAGCTCAAATGAAGTTCATTCATTCTCGATATCCTCTTTACCCAGCTGCATTTCAGATTAATTTTTTTTTATATGCACACACAATCTACTACTCGAACCTTTCCCAAAAGATCTAAATTTTTACTTAGATTGTTGACTGAAATTTACATAATTCTGAGAGTCCTACCAGAATCTCCCTACCCCAACACAATTATTTGAAATAACTTGTATTCTTAAACATAATATTTAATACATCAGAACCCAGACTGTGCTTTAACACTATACAAATATCTGATTTCAACTTATGAGCACTGTTTAATAAACAGTCTCATTGAATACATTTGCATTAAAACAGAGACTTGCATGCACATGCATTAAGAAGCTACAGCTATCAAATATATATTCTATAGCTGGTACTCTTTAATCAATCCTTTAGAAAATAATCAGACGCAGACTTGCATGCACATGAATTAAATAGTTGTAGTTATCAAGCATATATTCTATAGCCAGCACTCTTTAATCAGTTCTCTAGAGAAGTGTACAATTACATGGTAAAACAACAGTAACAAAATATAGCAAATAATTTTTAGGAATAAGGATATTCAAATGGATTTTCCTTTTAAGAGAACTTGTCAAGCAACATGCTCTAATGAGTGCACAAGCTTTAATAGCACAAAGAAGTGCTCATGCAATGATTTATTCATATAACAAAATTAGTCTCATCAGGGGGCTGTAACAGCTATCAACATAAACCTCTGTTACTTTAAAGTCAGAACATATTTTAAATTGTTTTGTAGGCACTTGAAGTGCTACACCTTCAGATAACAATTAAGTTCTATACAAAACAGCAGGAATCTGAACAAGATTAATATATACTCAGAAAAATATACTTCACTTACAGGACTGACAATCCTAAAATTTTCATTAGGTCTACTAAAAAGTAGAAAGTCATTCAAAAGAGTTTTGGGGGTGGAACTGAGCTAAAACTTTGAAGATACAAGTAATCTTCATTGGATCAACTTTTCCAAAAAGTCATTTGAATTTCAATCTACCACTCCAAGTACTGGATGAGGCTCTGTTGGAAGGCAGTGCTTTGAAAGAGCAAGGATATGAGAATATTACATCCAACTGAAATTATTAAATGTTATTGACAATTTTAAAGTGGTGTTCAAAATTTGGTTTCCTCTACTTTTCTATGGCTTTCATAGTGATCTTGAAAAATAAAGATTACACAATAGAATAAAACACTGCCCAATGTTGAACACAAAGGGCAAAGATGTTTGGAACTGGCAGGAGAAAGAAAGGCAGGGTGAAAGGGGAGGAATCCCAGATGATGTTTAAGAGTGGCACTCCTCACCGTAACTTCGCAGGAAGTTCAGCTCTACAACAAAGGAGTTACAAAGGAATCAAGGTTTTTCCATAAACAATAAAACATTCCCAATCTTTTAGAACAAATGATGAGTAGGATTCTTCTTGGTTGTCATTTTCTCTCCAGCAGACTGTGCTATGGCATGCCTCTTAGGTGAATCTTACAGATTCACCTAAGAAATATGCTAAGAAATCCAGAATGGCAACAGCACAAACTAGTCTTACCAGTGAAGCACAATCCTACATTTCATACAGGCATTTGTTTTATGACCTTTTCCCAAGTCAAAAGCTTTACTGCCTTACACTGAAAGGTGTCCTTAATCTTCTTAATGGGAAATTAGCTACTTTACCATTGAAAACTCCTGCCTACAACAAGAGTCAGGAACTCACTCCACAGCAGTACAGCCAGGAAGAGACACACACCCCCAATTTACCTACAAGTACTGAAAGTGCAGTACTATCAATTCTGTCTGCATCAGCCTGGGAAAAGAAACTAGCAATGCTGGGATTTGTTTTAATTTTTCTTCCCTTTCCACTTACAGAACATTAGGGCATCAGTGGGGAGGCCTGGCAGCCTGTGATATTCATATCTATACGCTCACTTAAGTTTAAGTTACTGTGAGCAATTCAAATCCAAAATATGAGACACCTATATCGAAAGGTGTCTTTAGGAACCCTTTAACAAGAATCTGCATCAATGAAGACCAAGCTCCCCTCGCTTGCTTGCTTACTGTTACCGTCATTGAATGAATTTTGCATTTTACTTAGACTTCAGAACTTAGAACAATTCAGATGGCGTATCCTTTGCTCTGGCAATAGACATCAAAAACCTGCAGAAAAGAGATTTTATAACAATCTTTTTAATTCTATTACCCAGTCTTTGGTAAGCTCCTGTACAGTGTTTTCTGAGTTGTTGTGGTTGCTGGGAATTTATTTTTTTATACTACCATACCACTTAGCAGCCCAAATCACGAACTACTATACATATCAGATAGAAGGATGTCACTGTACAATTGGAGAATAAGACAAAAGAGAACAGGCGGTTATAGAAAGAATGGAAAACAAAAGATACTGATCACCACAAAAAGCAATAGTATCAGTGAATCAGCATCGTAACTGTTGTTAAGGCATCATGCAGGAAGTGTTGTATTATGGTAAGTAGCTTTGCAAATCAAATAAATAATTATCAAATAAATAACATAGGTGAGACTATTCTGGGTCAGAGTGTAATCACTAAGGAAGACAAAATCAGAATTCAAAATTATTTCCATGCTCTGAACAAAGCTCCAAAACACTCAATATTTAGGAAGGAGTAATCAAATGTACAAATGCTACATGACGACCAAGAGTTTACATAGCACCACTACAAAAAACATTTATGAATTCCAACAAAATATGAATAACGAGAATGATGCTGCTGTTAGAAAGCCGTGTCATTCTGAAATATTATTAGACATATTCTCTGTATTACTAAATTCAGGACATTCATTCCACAATACTTGGCTACCAGGGGCTCAACTCAACTCAGCATCACAGCTTTTCTTGTTTGGGTAGCATATAGGGTAAAGGAAGAATCCGTGGGAAGAAAGAGCTTACTAAATGAAAGAGTAGTTTGGAAAAACAGATCCATGAAGAAAGGTTGAGATAACTGTGTTTGTACAGCCTAGGAATTGCAAAGGGAGTTCATAACAACTTTGCAATATGCTAATTGTTATGAAGACAACAGCAGTGAAATTTTCTTGGTATTCTGTCAAATAAGACAAAAAGCAATTAATTCACTTTGTAGTAAAGAAGAAGATTTAAGTAGGACATCAGAAAAAGCAAACAATAGACTAACAAACACATTCCAAAAGTTGATGGCACTAAAGCTGGAAGTCAGAATAGAAAGAAATATCTAAGGAGGTGATAGAATTTTCTTTAATGGAACTTTTCAGGAGATGAGACAGCACATATCTAGGATTATTTAGGTACATGCTTACTCCCCTCTGTGAAACAGAACGGGCTAGAAAACCTCCTGAAGTCTCTTACAGCCCTCTATTTCCTTCAATTTATTGAGATATTGTCTCCCCTTATAGACAACCCCTTTACCTTCTTTCTCTGCATTTGTCAGATTTCTCTCTGTCTGTTGTTTGGGCATATTTTCTACCATCTCCCATACTTTACCTTTCGATTCATTACTTTTAATTCTTTATATTGACAGGAAATAGGTGGGGAAAAAAAACCACTCTTTTACTCCACATTTCACCTATTAGTTTCCTACCATTTTTATTGCCTGTCTAAATATTTTTGGCATTGTTGGTGATGGATCCTGCCCCATTTCCTACATAAGCAAAAGTAATTCAAACAAACAGAAGGCATGAGCCCTACATGCAATCTCCTTTACAGTCTTTTGTAGGCTGTTTATCTGGAATATTTCTTTTCTGGATTGGCTCTGGAGGAGCCAATCAAGAACAGGAAATAAAGTTTTATGCATAAAATCTTCATAGTGATTCTGAAGATAAGCAAGTGCTCAACTGACCTACCATTAATGCTCCTTGAAAAGCTTGTTAGTGTGTGTCAGTGTCTGCACAGAATTACAACTGCTGCAACAGAACAAACATTTTAATAAAACGGACACACTAACCACAATACTCTGGATTTTCAGGGCCACCATACGGTGCATTGTTGTGTAAAAACTGTAGTAACATGTGGCAAAGCATACCAGGATTTGGTTTGAGAAGTAACAAAGTATAGCCTGTTAGACAAGAAATCACAGGCATATTAATACACACGAGGAGAAAAACAAATAAAAAAGGAGGGGCCCCACCATTTTCTTTGCAACAACATATTTTAATTGATATCATCCATATCCTCAATGGATTCAGGTTATAACCAGGGCATTATTAAAGACTTACAGTTAATCTGATAAACGGTACAATGTAGCTTTTTGTAAAAACAGAATCTCCTGGGTTTTAGCGATTTATCAAATTAATCTTGCTCAGACTTCCTTTGGGTATAATGGATTCAGAATCTCATATTCATAGTCCATCTGCACTTCTATATGAACCCCCTTATTTCCAATAGATGCTTTTCAAACTGTTAACCCCTCCTGTTCTGGTTATAAAAAATTATATGCATAAAAAATAAAGACACTAAAAGTTTGGTTTGGAGGAAAAAAAATTTTTACCGCTGCATAAGTAGATTACAAATAACACTCTTACTGGTATTTCACAAAGTAATAAGAAAGATTGATTGTATTTTGTACAAAAACTGAAGGCTCATGAAACTATTTTATGGTCTGTGTGTATCATATCATTACATAACATACTTTTACATTTAGCTTAGTCTTTAAGAATGCTGAAAAACAGCAGGCAACTTTGACTTAATGTTGGAATGCGTAAATGATACAAATGCAAACATTTCTGCATTTGATAATGATGCATTAAAACTTTAGGAAGACTTTTGGTTTAACCAATTGCAATTGCGAAAATAAAAACCCACAATAAAATATGTTGGGTTTGTAACCATGAAAGAGATTACTCAAAGGTCTGCATTACAGCAGCTTTCAAGCGACCTAAGCACCACAGTCTCACATCTTAGTGAAGTCAAAGCCTGCTGTGGGTTAGCCTTCATCTTACTGACCTTTCGATGCTCTTGGAGATTTGCTGCTGAGGAACATTTCTTATTGCACACTGAACACATCAGCTTCTTCCTCGAATTTCCTGAAACAGAAACAAAATACCACCAACATCTTAAAAAGGAAGTGCTAAGAAAGAACCTAAATATTTCTACTGAGTTTGTGACTTTCACAGGTCATTTGACTGACATAAGATTTTTACATTTGTATCCCATCTTCAAAGTGTTCCATATCAGGAGTTCTCTGTGGGTGTCCAACAAACCAGTTACTAATGGAATGTAAATCAAGAAAACTAGAACAATAAAGAAAAAAACCTTTGCGGTGTTATCACACATCACCAATCCTATATAAAGAGCACAACTCACAACTAAGAACAACTGAACAATTGATTTCTTCCAGAAGTCAATACAATTAATATCTTCAAAAACCTTTATTCTAGAGCTTTAACAGAAACATTCCTGAACGGAGTTAGTGCAGCAGCAATGAAAAAGATCTGAAGTCAAAACCACTATTTCCCACTTTTCTTTATTAAGAAAGCATTAAGCATTCTACTATATAAAATAATATATCACTAATAGTCTTTAACTCAAAAAACCAGGAAATTTGTATTAGCACCAGATCATGAACTGAAATCTCACATTAAAATGTAAATTACAAAACAAAATACAGGTCAGCTACCAGATGTATTTTCCTTCTCTTTTTACAGTTGCTTTAAAAAGTGACAGAGCATTTAATTGGGTTTATCTCTTATTTACCTTTTGAAATTCATTTTAATAACAAAGCTATTTTATTACAAGGCAAAGCCACCACAAACCTTATTCTTTGCTTATAATTACATGCCCATGCAAGATATTGCCTTGTGTAAAAAATGCTCATATTACATTGAATACTAAAAGAATGGAGACAGAATGAAAGAGAAGGTGAGTATGCTTAGTCAAGCACAGAGGAAGTTTGGATCATAAACTAACTCATTACATGGCTTCCTGCTCAATTCTTCAGACTCTCAGCACCCTAGATTTTTCCTGCTTTTGCTGTCCTAAAGAATTTATATTATGTTGATTCTTCTTGCTACAATGTACCCTGTCAATCGATAGGTTTAATACTTAAATTTGTAGTATAAAAAAAGGACTTAATCTCACATATGCATTTGCTGTTATAAAACTTAGGATAAGTATTTATATATACACATAAATACACGAATACACTTAGTATTTCAACTTGCAAGAAAATTAATGAGGCCTTTTCAGAGGAGAGAAAGGTGATAGGGAATGTCTGTTCATTGCTTTGCATAACAGGCAATAAATATAACAATCCTTTCTACTTTCCTTTGCCTTCAGATAACACAAGGCAGGAATGAATTCTAGAGGTGTTCCTTAACAGTAGTAGATTATTTTCCTTCCTTCACTGACACTGGTTGTGATTTCTATTACTCCCAAGTGATAAAATAAAAGCTCCGCTCATTGTGCGGGCAGAGAAAAAAATATCCTCCAGGCGTCTGCTCTCAGTCTTGTCTGCAGTGGTCATTCAAGAGATTTGTGGAATTTATATACCACTACACAACTGACCAAAGCTAAGCCTAGAAATAACAATGCTCATGGTATGAAAAAAATTCTCACAGATACTGAAAAAAAGGAGATAATCTTTTATAAGAATAGTTGTGGAATGGTATAAGAATGGTACACTGTAAGAGTTTGGCAGAAGAAAGAGATTTCATGTAATGAAAACCTTACAAAGCATCTCAGTGCTGTCACCATTAACTAAAGACTGTTTTCTTTGCACTCTGGTATTCTGCTGTCCCCACACATACTGATCTTCCATTGAGAGGGGACACGCAGAGAGAGCAGAATGCCAGAACTGAGATCTGCATTGTGGACTTGAGAGCAGCATTTTGCCCTTTCATGAAAACAGAGTGAAGTTTGATTGAAAACTATTGATTCACAGTGCACAGATATAAAAACGCTAGTGCCTAATGGGACTAGTGGATTGTCTGTTTGGCTTCCTGCACAACAGAGGCTATAGAATTTTATGCAATACTCTCATCAAGCCTAATCGTTTGTAAAGCATGTCTTCCAGAAAGACATCCCATCGTGTCCTGAAAATACCAAAAGATCAAGAACTCGCCACTTCCTGTAGCAGTTCGTGCCAATGGTTGACTTTCCTCACTACTGAAATGTTTTGCTTTATCTATTATTTGCCTAGTTTAAACTTCCCCAAATTCCTATTACATTTTCTGCAGTAGACTGATGATTTGTCTGGTATACAGTAATTTCTCCCTGGGGAAGGAGGAATAGTTACTCTTGCAATTAGTTACTTCTTAATTTTCTTTTTGGTACAAACGAATCTATTAAAAAAGAAACCAAAGACAGTGTTTACTCCAATTTGCAAATTTGAGGCTAGGAACATGTTAGAGGGCTTTTATCTGAAGAAACATTAAACTCTTTCTTACCACTGTGAACGTTTTCTTTATGTTTCTTCAGGGCATCCTTACTCTTGAACCTCTTCCCGCAGCTGTCTGCCTTGCATATGAATCTGGCATCCCCTCTGCATGCCTCCTTGTGCTGTTCATAACTATATGGGATAACCAGTAAAAAAACAAAAGCAAAACAAAAAAAGCATCACATAAAATAGTATCTACAGAAACCAGACACATAGCAAGTACTCTGAGCTTAACACATGCTGCACTGCAGAGTTCCAAGGCCACCTCATGCATTACTTACAGCAAATAGGAATGAAAGCATTTGACTTCTTTCACTGTTAGGATTCACATAAACTAACAAGCTTGAAAGCTAACATGCAAAGGGAGGCCAGCAACGATATGACAGCAGTCCAGTAACTCAGACACAAAACCTCGATTCTGAGCTGAAGGAAGTATTGCAAACAGAGCACTGAAAACTTCTTGAAGAGTCTCCTGGGATGATATTCTCTGAGCACTGAAGTACACTAAAGAAAAATTAAAAAAAAGTTTAAAAAAAATAAGGAGAATATTCTACAATTTACACAGGCTTGCAGTAGCTAAAAACATATATACATCTCCACAAATCTTTAAGTAGGCAAGTAATCTATTTCATATGTAAAGTCTCCTGGAATTTAGCTGGATTAATCAAATACATAAACAGCAAGGATCAGGCTGCTCTATCCTCACACAGATGAATCTTACTTCACATGACAAAGATTTGCTTAACTAGCTATACAGCACAAATCCAACTTCCACTGTAGCATAGAAGGAAGAAGTCTAAGTTCAAGACAAAATACTTAATTGTCTCCACCAAATATTTCTCTGCTATCTAATTTTATTTATTTCCATGAAAAAACAGAGGTCATATAGAGCTGCCAGTTCTAGGAACATTGACATTATTCATATGTAAGAGAAATCAATTTATTAGAAGAGCAGCCTTAAGTGCATTTGTTGCTATATGCGTCAGTTTCTTTCCAACACAAGTTAGATTAAATGTACTATCTATAATCACTTAAGCATCTAGTGTACTATCTGTAATTAAACATATAATAAAAATATATCTATTCAATTGAAAGCAAAAAGATATATAAACAACAAAAGGCAAAACCAGTTATGTTCTTGTACGATAGTTTAATTGTAAGGTATATGACTTTAGTGACAAAACTGCATATCAAGGACAGCAAAGATGTGCTCTTTAATCTCACATCTTTCGTGTTTCTATTTGAGTTTTTTCCATCACCCAAATATGCAATTAAGCAAACACGAAGCATGTTTTTTCCTTTTTCTGGTCCCCCTAGATCACCATTTACTTTCTTCTAAATCTTACTTCAGTTCTAAATAACATCCATAGCTTAAAAATTACATCTCCTAAACTACTAAATAGTCCACTGATGGAGCCCAATGGTTTTCCACCAAATAGCAGCTCTGATGTGGTCTACAGTGTATGATGTTAAAAATAAAAAATTAGCGACGTTTTTGGAATTCATAACGAAGTCTCCAACAAATACAAGAAATTAACATATTTAAAGACTAATGTAAAGGGCAAGGGTACAAACACACAAGCATAAAAGTTAAAGCTTAAATTGTGATTAAGCCAAGAGAAATAAATGATTGAATGAAATTGATTTAAATGATCCCTGAAAAAACACTCCTGTTTCTACTCACTGTCTTTGTAGAGCTTGTTTAACAGGGAATTTCTTTCCGCAGTTTCGGCACTTAAATTCCTTCTCCTCACTGGGTTTTTGGTGCAAAGTCTGAAGATGTTCAGCTAGAATCTCTTGGCTGGCAAAACTGGATTCACAGTTTGGGCATGCATGGTCCTCTTTACAGGTGAGGGAATCTGCATGATTTGAGGCAAAAAAACAGTAAAGGAATAGTTTTCAGGGAATATTTTGGTTACGCCAGGAGAGACTCTCTGCCAGAAACATTTTATGCAAAGTGGCATCACAAAATCCACAAAAAACATTGTCTCTGAATGAGTTATAGACAGCCTATGTTGAGTGAATTACTATCAGCGTTATTGAAAACGGATGCAAAGTATTAAATTGGGTGTGACTTAGCCTGTTAGCCGCAATCAGTCATCCAGGTTCTCTACTTTGATAAAAATGCTGAGAATACTCCAGACAGCTCAAGTCACCTACCTTTTCTTAGACATCTTACCTTAGGAACAGTTTTATGAAAAGATATATAAATAAGAGGAAAACTACCCCTCTTAAAGCAAAAATTTAGCTTTCATAAGACTATGTGTCAGTTGAAATGAACTGCATCTTTAGTTCAAAACCTAATAGTAACTTCCCATGAAATCTAGGCTCATCATTCACCCAGTAATTCAACAGGACTGGCTGCTTCTTATTAGGCAAAGAAAAGAACCTCAACTCAAACCAAAATAGAGATAAAATGATATGTGAGCTCAGACTGAACCTGGGGAGTCTTCCAGTTTCCTATACAGTTAATTTCCTCTTTGTTCTTTATTACTACTTTTCATCTCTTCGGTTATCCTTTTTTTTTTTTTTTTTTACATATTACTCACCTGCAATTTTTTCGCCAGCTGGTTGCACTTCCTTATTGCTGCCACCATCTTCATCTTCCTGGATAACAGTTACTACTTCTTCCTCCTCCTCCTCTTCTTCCATGTCACTGTCCAAGTACCCAATCAGAAGTTCGGTGTCTGTTTCAATATCTTCCACAGCCAGATAGAAAATATTTTCCCCTTCCTGTTGCAAACAGTAAGTAGAAGCAATGAATAATTACACCAGAAAAATACCCTGAACTAAAATTAGCCCTCAAGTATGGATGGGCCGGCTCCACTCCACAGGGAGCACAATGCTAAAACAGCCTGAGACTTCTTTCCCAGTGTGGCTGCATGGATAAAGTGCCCTTATATTCTGGTATTCTGGAAATATTCCCCTGCCTCACTTGTGAAGCTTTTCCAATATGCACTGTAGCCTAGACCAAGGTGGGGGTGTTGTTAAAGTCCTCTTCTCCTGCCACACTCTGCCTGACAAGAACTTCAGAGTTTGAAAATGAAACATTTGAGTATTAGAAAAATAACAAAATTTAAATAACTAATACAGCTTTAGCTCTGTCCCCTGTTGGCTGTGTGAATTATAACACAGCTTTCAGTACCATGTTTACATAGTGTTATTCTTTTTCTCTCTCTCCGTAACATCCCAGCTTTCTTCATGGAAAGCCTTTCAACCTTGGTTGGTTATCTTCACCATCAAGTTAGCAGGCACACCTGTAAAGCGCACTTTATACCACTAGCTCAAATCCCTCTACTGGTTTAAATCAGTGTAGATACACAGATCTACAGATGGCCAAAGATCCATCCCCAGATTCCGCGAGAGGACAAACTGTATAATAATAAGCTTCAAAACCTTCTCCACAATGAATAACAAAACTTCCAAATAGATACATAAGCTAACAACTTTGGTCTTTGACAATATTTAATTAAAGTTACTAAGGTTGACGAGGGAGGGCAGGGGAGGTCTCCTAAACTGATACACAGAGCTGCTTTTTTTTTTTGTTGCTTTTGTTGTTGTTGTGTTTTTTTCCCCCCACAGTTGAACCAACTGTTTTAGGTACTATCCGAAGCACTAAAGGACACTTTTTTTTACGCAATGAAGACTTCCAAGTTCTATCATGAATCTTAACGCTTATCTGATTAACATCCAGAAAAGTTAATTGAAGCTTCTGTACGCTACATCTAGCCATGTATTTTGTAACAAGCTTCATGATATAAGGGTAAGATAATGATTTTTAATTTCTGTAATATACTAAGATTAATTTAAACTGTCAACAGGGATGTAGTATTCCTTGAGCTTTAGAAGGTCTGTTATATATTACACAAGACATTGTCAGACAAGAGCAAAACCCATTTAATTCAATAGACTTGACAGAGCTACTGCTTTCAAGGACACACTTTCTGTCCTTATCTCAACAGCAGCATTTGAAAACAAAACAAATTGTGGGGGTTTTTTTTCCAAGATCCATTCTGCAGTACAGATACCTATCAGCATGCCATCCTAACTTTTGCATATATCTAGGAGTTGCTGTTTTTCATGGCCCTGTCAAGGTGCAGAGACCTTTAATTTACTACAGTTGAAACTCAAATATAATAGTGAAACTCTTAACATGAGAAAAGTAAAAGGTCTTTCTACACTCAGTCTCCACTTGGACGGGATAAAACCACTGGGGTAAACCTCCAATACATCATTGTTTAGGATAACTTTATTTTAAAAGCAAGACAACCTTATAAATAGAAGCATGTACTCATTACTGGCTTACCAAAAAAATAAAATAATGTAAGAAAAAATAAAAAGCCATGTTTCCCAGACCAAAATTAAGTCCTGAACTTACTCATTGAAGAGTCAAATAGCACACTTTTCACTTAGATCATATGAGACACACCTTATACCATACAGTAAGTCTGGGAGAACAGAAACCAGAACTAATTATTCAGCTCAACCTAGACCAAGTACATGAATCCCAACAACCAAGCTCTTACCAATACTGCTGCATTCTCACGGTGTCTGCGCTTCCCTCATGTGCTTCTGGGGCTTATTTTATAGCTATTTGTGTCTAAAAAAAATCATGGTTCTTTTCTGTTGGTGTACTTTTGGTTATTAAAAAGAATAGACAAGTACTAGACACGCAATGCTTGAGTGATTTGGTTGCATTTGCATTGAAAAAAAATTAGCTTTGGTGCTAGCCCAAACTAAAACACAGCTCAAACTCATTCTTCCTCACACGCTAATTTGTTTGGCTTTTCCAGCCAAACACATGCTAATAGTCAGGTATTCAGAGTACTAATTAATCCAGGTATACCCACAGCCTAGCAGCTCCTCAGGCAGCATTTTCAGTGAAAGCAATGGAAGTTCTCCAGAACCACAAAGGAATAAGAGTCCCTCCCTCCACCAGCAATACCTGCCTGAGGCACATTTGTCTACATGAATGCAGACATAGACACAGTGAATGTAGTAAGAAATCTTTCTAATAATTTTAATAATCCTGCCATACACTAAGAACACATCTGCAGTTGGTTTTTGTTAACAATGTTCCTCTGCAGCAGGCCACAACCGGAAAAAACTCCAAGTGTTGCTCATGGTGGCATCACAACCTCCCTTCATGCTACTCCTGGTTCATTCTTCCACTTTGCTTCTCTCACCTCCTGCCTTGACTTTCATCTTTTAAGTTATGGGCCACGCTGACCTGAGCAATACAGTTTTCTTGTTCCAGCAGCTCTTGCTGACCTATTTTTCCTCCACTATAGGCACCTCTCTAACTCAGATTCTCAGCTTTTCCATACAATTACACACCTTCACATGTGCTTTGTAGAAGGGAGGCTGAGAAGGAATATGGGCCAAGAAGCATTAACAGCCCATCACACTTTCATCCAGAAGTGTAAGACAGATACATGTCATCACTCCTGAAAGCTGAAAACACTGGAGGAGCGGGAAGCAGATAGTCTTGTGTTACCTGATGGAGCATAGGGCTTTTCCATCCTCCAGAGTTTGACCAGCTGGCTCCAACCCAGCCATCCTAATCCTTATCAAGTTTCCCCCTGTGCCCACAATGACTCCTCTTAAAGTGCTACACCAGCTTCCCTCTACATCCAATTTCCTGTCAGCAATACAGATCTTCAGCCTACATGTTCTGCCAGTTCTCCTGTGCTAACTCGCCAAACAAGCACGCTCCCTTTCCTGATCTTTGCAGCTCCAGGGTGTCACGTTTGCAAGAGTAAAATCGATCTTGGCAAGGCCTGTGAGGGCAGAACCCCCAGTCCAGGAAACGTGTGTAGGTGATTTCTTGGGGGCTGCAGCAGAAGACAAAGCCATAAGCTCAGGCACAAGACAGGTCAAAAAGGGTGCAGAAAAAAAGACATGATTAGAATAATGATGTCTTCCCAAGAGGGAGAGCAGATCCCTAGGGAAGAGTGGGCAGAGCAAGGCAACCTTCCAGAAGTGCTGCTGGGGACAAGGAGACCCTTGCCCCTCTCAAGAAAGTAAGGCAAAATAGATGACAAAGACTGGGTGAAAGCTTTTCTTGTTTTCACACTAGTTCATAAATTGGAAACTGCTTGACCATTTGAGGCATATATCCCTGTCCCACTCAGTCTACTCCTGGGTGTGCAACATGCTTGTGGCTCTCATCAGGCAGGAAGCAGATGGAACCCAGAAAGAATTCTCTTCAAAAAACCAAAACAAAAAAAAAAAAAAAAAAAAAACACCCCAAAAAAAACCCCACCTTCAACACACACATAATGGAGATGTTCAGTCCAGGAACTCAGACTATATCTAATCCAAAGTATAGCACTTGAACCCATACACAAAGGAGACACAGAAGCCTCAGCTCTACCTACTGCTCTATTCCTGTTGTGCCGTATTGCATGGTACAGTAAACAACCTTTGAGATGCGAATGCGAGATTAAACAGAGCAGCACGAGATTAAACTAGTACTGCAATTCCTACATTTCCCCTGTGTTTTTACACCATACTGCAGTTTTTAGTGATAGCTCCCAGTGAAGGTTCTCTATAGAGCAGCACTGAAACTTCTGATTATTCCTCTCACTGAAAGCTTTTGTTGTGAAAAGTGAAACACTTAGTGATAGCAAGACTTGGGAAGAGAAGCCCTTAGAAATCCATCGAGAGATAACAATGGTAGATCTTTTTGAAACTTACTCTCACCACTCTATGCACCAGCTTAGTATTAAGCAAGCCTAAAATCAGAAATGAGTTATATTTAAATTTAAAAAATAAATAAATAAATTCTGTAACCTCAGTGCTGAAAAAGGTCTAAAGGATTTTCACATTCACAGTTGCTTGGTATTACAGAGGTTCCTACTGCAAAAATCAAAAGTGTAACAGGTATATAGTTTAAGGAATTTCATGGAGAAAAGCACTTATTTCACTCTTTAGAAACTTCTCCTTTTGAATTCTTCAGGTAACAGAATACCTGAACAGCACTAATATGTATTCAACAACAGATAAATGCATATGAGCCTGGAATTAAAAACAACTTCTTTTTCCTACAAAAAATTCAAGAATTGAACAGATTTTTAGTTCTCCCCTCTGATCATGCAGGAAGTCAACAACTATGTTCATGTTCTTCTTACTTGGCATAACAAATTAATCTTTCCTTTGTAGCACTCAAGCCACCTGTAAATTTCAAGTAGTCACTAAACTGTCCTGTAATATGTAAATTTGTTAAGCAGCCTAACACAGTTTGTGCTTGCTCTCCTTGTGCCTTCACCTCTCACTTTTGCCTTTGAGACAGTTCAGTTTTACTGCGCTTCTACAGCGCTGTCTCTCCCATGCTAATCTTCCTCTGAAGACATTTGCTGTCACTGCATGAGGGGCGGTTTCACCTCAATCAACCAGGACATCATTGAATTATGCCACACTAACACACATTTGTTTAAACTGTTCTACCACCTCCCAGTAAATATGCTCCTTCACGTTAATTTTTGCAGTTCATTATTCTAACTCACAGTTTTCTAAGCTACAGTAGACTGTCTCAGTGTCTGCTTGCTAATGAAAAAACATTTTAATTTAAAGCTCTACCTCGCTGCATATCTGCTTATAAAACAGTTCTGATGCTAACAACAGGATCTGTTTTGCATAGTAATCTCCAGCAGGGAGTCTTTAGTGAAAATCACAACTGACAAACAGATAAACTTCTCCATTCTGGCTAAAAGAATATTGAAAATATAATACTCTACCAGTCTAAAAACTGAATAAACAAAAGTGTGTTATTTTTGATAGGAGCCGTTTCCTTTTTATTATGATAATTACAATGCATTTTTGCTACATATCAGAAGTCATATTTATAAGTAAATAGCTAGGAATAGCCCATGGCAAAAGAGATTACAATTCATACGGTTTCTGTTAATGCAGAAGTTGTAATTCTAAAGCTACTTTAAATATAGTAGGGGATTAACTCATTCAATTGCTACTTGAAATAAGGTAGAGAAGCCTCCAGTAATTCAGCTGTGCAAAAACCTCAGAAAAGCAATTGGTACATATGCAAGTACCCTCCAACCTTTCTGTCCTTCTCTAGCAGCCACACAGTGCTATTACTCACAGCACAGCTGTTAAAAATACTTCCTGTGCTTCCCCTGTGCATTCAGTTGGTTTAGGAAATTTTTTTGAGGTCATAATCTGTATTCTCTTTTTTAAAAATTATTTTAGGTACTTGTTCAGCAATGCAAATTCTTTTTTAACTTGAGTAATGATAATAAAGCTAAAACAACTTTACTAATGTATACAATGACTTTTTCCTCTTTGTAAAACACCATTTCATCATCTTGGGGGCAAGCAGGCAACTCCCAATTCAAATTAAAGGGTATCTTTAGTGGGAACATTCCACCAATGTATTGCCTGCTGATTTAATAAAACAAAGTGCTACTGCACCAAGTGGTATTAAATCTGCTTAACATTAAAGGCAATGGTTGTGTAATTAAAATACTGAAGGATTTCTGGGCTGTGTTGTTGGGGTTTTTTTCCCCCCTAAAGGAATAGCAGAGCTTTAGGAACTGCATCTCCATCTACTAAAGTCAGATTAAACCCTGCAAAGAAATACGTGCATATTCAGTTTTCTTCAACACAAGTCGTACCTATTAATGTTATATGCAACTAAATACTTCTAGATCCACACAGCTTCAAGGTCACTCACATGGAACACACAAGTTGCTTTGGCAGTTGATTATCGATGGTACTGAAAGAAAACTATGAGATAATTTAGTAATTTGTGTTTATTTTCTTAAGTTTGCCTTCCCTATACTTTTCATTATTTTGTATATCCTGATCACGTTTATTCTATTTTTTCCTGTAACTTTTCCAAATGTTTTTCTGTAGAAGCTTTTATAAGACTAACATTCTTGCCACTCCTTTTTAAACCATCCTTTAACTTCAATATGATCCTTTAAAAAGAAGCGTGCAAAAAGCACTAAGCACACTCTAAGCAAGGAATACCATTATGCAATATAGCATAACAGTTTCTTTCCATTTCTTTATTTAAATAATCCTTTTCAGTATCAAGAAACCCAACTAGTACACGCTAGATATTCCATTAAAACTTCGATTCAGAAGTTGAGGTCATTTTACTGAGTGTTTTATTTAAAATGTAATAATGAACATTAATTGTTCACACTGCTCCCTCTTGTGAGCCTTACTTCACATTTGCTAACATGGACTGTAATTTGCTATCACACTGCCTATGCACAGATGACATGCTAATCACTGACTAATGCCTAGGACTCCTCACGTATGAGGATCTTTCATATTTGGTACTATAAGTAGGACAACAAACCTTTTGACAGACCTTGGTGTAACTGAGCGACAAAGAAGGAAAACATACAGAAATAATTAGACAGGCAGTGGTCATACTAAATTAACCGTTGACTTGTCATAGACATCAGGAAAAGCATAATAAAGCAGTCATTCAGTGAGTGCTGACAAGAGTTTCTGCTGTATGAATGAATAGTGAACGCTCTTTGTTATCTATTACTCAAAATTCAATTTTAGCCTGGATGTAAAGACCTAAAGAGGTCTGAACCAAAGACGATAACCTAGAGTACAGGCACAGAGGAAAAGGAGATGATGAAGCTGTCCACAGTGAACTAAAACAGGAACAGCAACAAGGTCCAAGGAAACAATATCAGCAGCAAAACTGCAGTCACATTCAGCCAGCAATATGTGATGGAATGTCACATAGATCACACACAGATCTTTGGAACGCAGGAGGCGCAAATCAGCTGAAGGCTGGCAGAGCACCTGTTAGGTTCCCCAACACAGTACGCTGCTCATAGTAGCATTCAACTACTGTGATAAAAGAAGAAAAGTCAGGCAGAAGAGGAGTGGTAAGAGATACAACAGTGGAATGGAAATCACACAAAATCTCACAACAGGGATAGGAAGGTTGATAACCAAGTCTGCAGGGGAACTGGCAGCAGCAATCTCACAGGGCACCGCTTGCTTAAGATCCAAATAAGCAGTCTCTCTGGTGAGTAGAAGATTTAAGGAGTTGGACAGGTCATCAACACAGAAATTGAAATGACTACTGAGGAGCGCCACTGAGTATGAACAGAGGGGAATTGTCGGGGGGAGAATAGCAATAATGGATCTTTCACATAACTACATGCTAGGGCTTTACTGGTATTCTTTTTCTACTTAATGGTTTTAATATTTTTTTTCCTGTTTTATTTAATCAGAAATAAACATTGTTTTCTTGGCAAGGAAAAATAATTTTGTTTCGTTTGGCCTCAAAATCTTTTTTAATTCTTTTGTCAAGAATCTGCACGTAAATCCTAGAGAAGTCATATCATGATAAAAAAGCAGAATAATGATTTTAAGAAGTACTGATAAATAATTCTCCTTTTCCTAATTTTTTTTCAAATTTGGATTACATCTGCAAATAGCTTGGGTTAGCCTGAAACAACATTTTTGAAAGTATACATTTTGAGGAAAAAAATTAACACAACTATGTAATTCTTACTTATGTGGGATTGGAAATTATTTTACTGTAAAAACTGAGCTAGCAAAAAAAAATATGCAGATAGTTCAATTCTTTCATAATCTCTAAAAGGACAATGGCCATAACTAGAAAAATATCGCTGTCTTTGTTGCATTCTGCAGGCACAGACTGCTTCCAAAAATGAGTTCCAAAAACGAGAGATTAAACAGACTAAGACTTTTCAGCTTGAGAAAAGAGCTGTCAAATAAGACAGAAAGGATATAATAGGGTTCTATAAAATCAAGGACGGCATAGAAAAATAAACATGAAGTGACTATTCACTGTCATACAAGGACTAGGAAATCAAGTGAAACTAAGAAGTTTCTAGAAGAAAAACAGAAGCACGTTTCAAAATAACATGCAATTAAAACAGTGGAATTCATCACCGCAAAATGCTGCAAAGGACAAATATAAAAATATAAAAATAAGATGGATAACTTCAGATCCATGGCCAAGACTAGAAAAAGATCATTTTTTATTAACTTATCCTCAAGCACTGCCTGATCATCCTATCAGATAATTAGATCCTTCAATTCTCTGTTTTCTACTGGAATATTTTAAGAACCGTGCTTGCTTTCAAACACGTCATTCACATTAAATTTTAAACTATAAAGCAAATGCACAATTCTACTTTCCACACAATCTAAACCCATAATCTGAGTTTAGCATGAACTCAACTAGGCCTCTGAATCATTAATCCTGACTCAACCAGGTGTATAGTTACCTAATCATCATTTTAATTTCCACAATGACAAAAAAAACAACTGCATTCAGGCAAAAGTTTAACTTGACTGAAAAAGGCTGTAGTGAGAAAATTAAACTGTTCTTACAGTAGTGAGTAAAATACTCTGGGAATTTTATTTCTTTTTTAAATGTAAAATGTTCACTTTAAGCCAGGAGAAATACTTCATGTAAGTGATCCGGTGTAATTCCATCACAGTGGATTCAGAGAATATCAGATTCTAAGGACCTTTTTGGTCTTTCACCCTATCAATCTTAATTATGATATGTATTTAAGCACAAAAGTTTACTTCTAAAAAGAAAGGTAGGAAAAGGAAAGCAGTTTGCAACTTTTCTCAGATCTTGCAATTTTACTACAACAGATAAAGACCAAAGCGGGGATCAAATTAGTAAATTAATACAGGAAGCAAAAGGTAGGAATCCACCAAATATACCTGGATGGCTGCCAGGTTCTTCTGTTCCTGTGATGGAGCCTCATGGACAAAACGCAGCCAATTAGAATGGCGTGGATTGCTTGCATCCAGGATATAAAGGACTTCACCTTTACTCCCACGAACCTGAATCATTTAAAAAAAAAATCAAGCAAAATTAAAATTGTTTACCAAACACACACAAACATGTAAAACACTAATGCATGCTTGTGCTCAGCAAGTGAACCTTGCATTCAACAGGTACTCACAGCTGTGGTGCACATTCACCCTTTTATGTAAGTATATTCACCTAAGAATACTCAAACCTGACAACTGGCTTACTTTATTGAGCTCCC
>JAOXJK010000032.1:6040451-6082840 GCA_025774025.1 Xenus cinereus
GATGGGGGGTGGAAGAAATAAAAAAAAAGAAAAGGAATTCTGCTGAAAGACCGACAGCAGAAAAGAAAGTTTACAAAGACAGAACAGAAGCACCAAAAAGCAGGCATTTATAACAAGTTGGAAATGCTGTTATTGCAAGTATTTATCAGTTAGTGTAACCTCCTCAATTGGTAAACTCAGATTTTTGCTACAGGCAAACACAGTTATGACAGGAACTAGGACCTAATTACAAGATCTAGTGTATAAACTGCTGTTGCTGCCTAGTATATATGAAAAAGTTAAGAGAAGCCTGGAAACTCATTATGCCTTCATCTGCCCACAGCACTAGGCTTTTATTTTGCTAAAGATCTCACAACTACACATTGCATTACAAAGTTGCTAAGATTTTAAAACTTCACTTATACAATTGCCAAGCCCCAGAAAAAGTGTCACAGAAGGAAATGTTTTATATTACAGTTGGTGGAAGCTATAAGTTGACGTGCCGATCAGCATATATCAGTATCTCAGTAACTTACATTCATCTTCCTATATTCAAATTATTTTAATCCTCTTTTTTTCATTTTCCTATTTTTCAATAATTTCTCACAATGGTGTAATATTTTTGTGTTTTGCTTGACTTGATATTTTTCATACTTCATTGATTAGAAACCATCATTTGCTATTTCTTTATCATTTTAAAGAAGTCAATCCCCCTCCACCCAAAAAAACCGTATTTTAAAAGGATCACTAAGTATAAAATCTCACTACAGCATCTTTAAGCTAGGGAAAAAAGAAAATTTTAAAAAAAGAATTTGTTACAGTCTAAACTTAATTCTGAGAGCACTTTTTGCTAGGTATGATGATGTCACTCTAGATTACTCACTTCCCACATGAGCCTGCAGTCTGTGTTCTCATCCAGTTCCTGCGGCATTCGCTTCTCCCCTGCAAAGGGGCCAAATTTTTCACCCTAAGTAATAATTATAAGAGAAAAAGTATCAGTAAAAAAAAGAAAAAAGCAAGCAAATTGCCAAACTCCAGCAGAGGTATCAATTTTAGCTTCAAATGGAAAAGGACAGTTTCCCTTTGTCATCCTGCTATATGCCAAGAAGGTGCACATCCTTGAGGGTTCAACTTTAAGCTCATTTGCATTCTTATCATAGCTTGGAGAAGATCTTAAACCCATACCTTTGCTCTACACGCTTATTTCCCCTTTAAGAAAACAGCACTTTATTTTAAATGAGGCCGAAATCTACAATTCAAATTTCTTACATTTCGCATAAGATTTTCAGGAAGCACCTTGCAATAGACACCCAACTAAAACGTAAAGTATTTGGCAAGCACAAAGTTTACATTAGATTTATTTGCAAGATTATTTGCAACACTACTTTTTGAAGTGCCACAAACCAAAACACTGAATAAATGAGGTTTTGATCATACAGAGATATTTGTTTAAAAATGTAGGGAGTATGCACGTGTCTATGAATTAATTCAAGCCTTCATAAACAAAATTAAAATGTTATGCCACCTGCTAGTCATAACACATGCTGTGAAAGCATCCATTGATATGTTCTTCCAAAAGCATTGGGTATCAGTGCTTTTTTCCTTCACAGACGTCACACTAGCAGCAGGGTAAATTACTTAAACAGGACTTTCTTCTTACACAGGCCTAACTTTCCACCCCCCTCCCCAGCCTTGTCCTTATTTGCAGTGACAAGCCGACAAACCAGAATGCAGAATGGTATGTTTAGGAAGTATTCCAATCGAAAAACTCTCTATACTTTTAAGCATTAGAGATCATAACTATATAACAAAAAAGCAACTTTGGTGTCTCTTTACAAATAATAGTATTTTGGCTAATAAGATTCTTGATCTCATCCACATGTCCCTCCCTCCAGGCACATTCCAGGGTCCCAGAAACAGCCTGCAACACGTTTTCCCTCTTGGTAAGTTTTTACAGACTGCCTGCAGGTAGAGTGGAGAGTAAGAAGTGGAATGGAAAACTTTCAGGATCATTCCTCTTGGAAACAACCAACAAAAAAAAAAAAATCCTTGTATTTAAAATTAAACCTGAACAAGTAATAAACAAAGGAAAAGAAAACTAGCATTGCATAACAAGGCAACAGAACTGAGAGGCAATATTTTTAAACATGCACAAAGAAGATTTCATTAGAAAGAACAGCAACACAGAAGGTAAAAAGACAAGAACACCAGAAAACAACTGGAGACCAAAGCAGTAATGGAGACACAGATATGGGCAGTGATAGCAAAAACTGGTACTATGGGGCTTCACCTCCTTCATTTCTCACTGATCTCCAGACCACCCTTGATTGATTGCTCATCTTTGAGGTCCCCTGCCAACTTTACAAATCCTGGGATTTAACTTGAAGTTTCCTCCTTCTTTTATCTCATCAGCAATGAAGGTGAAAATAGGTTAATACAGTTATATATGTACAGCCATCAATGTTAGCTTATGCTGAGTGCCACCCCAGCAAACATACTGCTGTCTAATAGGGGCCATGTAGATATTACATGGGAGGCAGTTTGCTTAGATTAAGGAGGAGGAAGAGTCAAGATGGTGGTGGAAGAAATCTGCTCTGGAAACATATGGTGCTACAGTAAAGATAAAGTAGGCCTTTGCTAGGGCAGACACCTCCTGCCAGACTGAACTGGCTTTCCCCCTTCACTTGAAAGCAATAAGTAGTTTTGGTGCAACAATAAAAGCAGCTCACTACAACTGCAGAGGTCTAAGAGAGCTTACAGCTCACAGAATTACACCTGCAGAATCTCTCATTACTCGTAACAAATGTCAAGATGAAAATGAATTTATTGGACTATAATCTAGATTAAGTATATAGAAGGAAAAAGAAAAAACTCCATTTTATTATGGAAATTACTTGAAGGCATAACGAATAAGGAAGGAACTTGAAAAAGCTAGTCTCCCAAACTTACTTCCGCAGCAGAATAACACTTCTTAAGATGACAAAGAGATTAATTTCTTCCTGAAGTACTTTGGAGGCTGCTACAACCCTCACCTCTGTAATACTTTCATCTTTGCAATCCAAAGGATCCCTAGATACTTTATAAACCATCTATAGTGTAATTTTACTCATCACTGAAGCACACATCACCTCTGGGATGAAGCACAGCAACAGCTTATTACCACATACTGACTCAAAACAAGAAACACCATACATCATTCTTAATCTTAGCTACCCCAAACCAATAAAACTCTACTGGAATATTAAGACCTTCTAGAAGCTCAAAACAATAGCAAAAGCAAAAGGTGGCATGTCCACTTCTAAATGTAAAGTAAATGTCATATGGTCAATAGATAATTCAGACTTCTAAGCACTTTCTACAGCTTCTCAAATTTGGAGAGAAAGCAGAAATTAGAGACAGTAAAACCTGATGTCCTGGAACACAAAGGTCCATGAGGATGATTGTAATTATTCATTTAGCCTATCAGAGCATTTTCTTCATATATATATATATATAATTAGTCCCAGTTCATAAGCATGCTGTCATATGCCAATACATATTGATCAAAAACATACCAAGACTTCAACTTCCTCTCTGATCAATAGAAACGAGGCATACAACACAGTCTGAAGTCAACCACAGAAGTGATCCAAGATATGAAAGGGAGACCATTCAATTGTTAATAAAGCAATTTTCAACAGTTGCTGTCAAGAAAGCAGCAGTGACTAATCTTCTTCCAGATGCAGCAAAACACTGAGAAATATAGTGGCTAGCTGATGATTCCACCAAGGGCCTTACGATACCCATGCTGTAACCAAAGGCCAGATGTTGGAGAAAAGAAATTGCAAGCGAATCACAACTTTCGTTAAGATAACAAAACAAAATGTTTCCACCTTTTATGATTACAAAAACTTGAAAACACAGCATAATGCCTGAAGGCACAGAAGCAGATGGCAGACAACAGCAGTTCAAAACATGTTATTACCAAAAAAACTTTGCTAACAGCAGAATTTTCAGAGGCCTACTTCATGATTGGAGCACTTGGAGAGTTGGTACTGAAATTTCTGATTGTAAGATCATCTGAAACGTGTTTTACTTCCAGTTAAGACAACCACAGTTTTGTGACAGCAATAGAGAGAAAACGGTGCGGTGTTTCCTACTCAGCAACATAGATCTTGCTTCACAATTAAGTATCATATGCAAAACCTCCTCCCAAACCCAATCCCCAAGGAATTGCTTTAACAGCTCTTAGCTACTCTGCACCATAGCCATGAAGTGTGGTACTGCTACCTCATTACTGGACAGGAGAACATTTAGAGCATTTCAGATATACTTTTTCTTTCCATAGAAGAAAGCAACACGCAGTCTGGCTATGTCCAACATACCATCTGTGTTATTTACACATCTACTCTTCCCTGAACAGCCACAGTGACACATGGTGCTTAGGTCTCCAAACCATTTTAGTAATACCTATTTCAACCATTGCCCACAGAATGACTCAAGAGTTGGTTCTTCAGTCTGTCAAAGAGCAAAGTCGGCCTGTGAGACACATACTTCTGGTCAGGGCTTTGCATACCACATTTGTCTGTGCTACCAGCACAGAGGATTCACTGGTAAAGGACAAGCCTGTAACAAACACTGTCACTAGACACTGCTAATACAAATAGATCTTACTACAACTGCGCCTGCTTTTACCTTCTGCGTTCTATATGCAAAATATGTCACACTTGCAACATTTCAGTTTTGGTAGATGTCTTGTATGTTGCACTCACAATGGCAGAGCTGTGCAGGCAGAGCTCTGTCAGAATATACTTTGCCTGTATAAAGAGAGTTCAAAAGCAATGTGTAGTAATTCAGGCAAGAAAATGCTCTCTTTTTCCTAGCATGCTGTTCTAATGGTTCAATTGACAACAGTGTAAAGGAAGGGGGGTCAGACCCTGAATTGATATTCAGAATTAATATTGACATGCAGATGATGATTTCCATGAGCTTCACTCTAGCGCTTGCTCTGTTTCAGAGTGCAGGGATTAATATACACTAGTAGTGTACAAACTTCCCTGCTGTATGAACTCCCAAAGTTTTCAAATGACAGTTCAGAACCTCAGTGGAAGAAATTTACATCAAGTGATTTAAAACTGTTCTCCTTTCCCCCTCCAGTAACCCTCAGGGACACCTTAAAAATGAGAGACCCCCACCTCATGGTGTCTAAGCCTTGTTGATGAAAGCACCAAAAAATCAGGCAGCCCTCCCAGCCTGCTCAGAGCGAAAACCAGGAGAAAGATGGAAAGCAAAACATACAAAATACATAGAAGTGTATGCTAATGCAGGGTTCGTAACTTGAGGTATGCCTTTGTCTGTTCTAACAAGGCACCTGAATAGGTATAATTGGGGTTTCAGATAATTAAGAAACTTTCAATTCAATTGTGAGGTGTCCTGGTTGAGGTATGTGAGACCTGCAGTTCAGCTGAACCCCATCTTTCACAGGCCCGGCTTTATTATCCCGAAATGAGGAACTGAACCACCCACCCCACCGAGCTCTGAGGAGGGAGGCGGCAGGAGCGGGCGGGTACCCCTGAGGGGCATGGCGGTCTGAGGCCAGGCCATAACCCAGGCGGCAGTCCTGTCCGGAGACGCTCTGCCCCCAGAACAGTGCCAAAAACACAAAACAAGTTTTTAAAAAACAAAAAACAAACAAACAAACAAAAAAACCCCAAAAAACAACACAAACGGGGGAAACGAAAAAAAAATCACCACAGAGAAAATTCTCCGGCCACTCCGCCGGGCCAGTCAGCGGCCCGGCCCCGCACTCCTTCCCCGCCCCGGGAGGCTCCCTTTTACCGGTGGGAGGGGGCGGGAGGTGCCTCCCCTGAGGAGAGAGAGCCCGGGCGGACGGAAGCGGAGGCAGCGCCGACAAAGCGGGGCTGAGGTGAAGCCGGAGCGCGGCCGGCCGCCGGAGAGGGGCGGAGAGGCCGCCCCGCTCTCCTGTGAGACGTGGCAGCCGCTCCCCGCCGGCCCGGGCCAGGCCGTTAGCCCGCTCGCCCGGCCATCACCCACCTTTTTGACTCTGCGGGCCGTGTAGAGCCCCATCCCGTCCTGCACTTTTGACGACTTCAGAGCAAACCTATCCGGCACATACATGCCCAGCATTTTGCACCGGACTCGCCCCGCCGCTTGCTACCGGGGAGGAGGATTACCCGGGAATTCCATCCCGCCGGGAATGAGAGAGAGACCGGGGGAGGGGGGGCAGGAAGAGGGGCTGGTTGCGGGGCTTTCCCGGCTCCTGAGGAAGAGGGGAGGAGCCAGGCCGCCGGCGAGGCCCTCGCCGGGCAGCGGCGGGCTGGGCCGGGGCGGAGCAGCGGCGGGACGGGGCCCGGCTGGCCGCGCTCGGGGGCTTCGCGCCGTCGAGGGGTTTGTTTAATGGCGTCGTGTGAATGTCGTGACGGGAAAGACGAGGCCTTTGGGTTTCTGACGCTCCCGGCTGCCGAGGCCTGGCCCCAGCCATACGTTCCAGCGCGGGGCCGCCGCGGTCTAACGCACAAGCGGCCTGCTCTGCAGAGGTATAAAGTGAATTCCTCACCCGTCGGTTGGCTTTCATTTCCAGAACAAATGGCTCTTCATTGCCCAGTCTCGGCCTTATGGTCCGGCACAGTTCCGATGGTCGGCCTCCTGTCGGCGGGCTGGTCTTTCCCTCGGGTTTCTGCAGTGGCGCTCCCCACAGGCAGGTGTGAGAGGAGAGGGGCGAGCAGCTGTGGTGGGACCGGCCACCGAGACCAACGACAGACGCTCTCCCTCACCTCTGTCTCCAAGGAGAGGAGAGAGACTCTAAAAACTGAGCTGCTTTAATAAAATAAAAAGAAAATAATGAAATAGATACAAAACTGTTACCAAGCTCCCAGGATGGCAGGCACCGGGAAAGTCCCAGACTAGACTCAGCGATGGATGTGAACTGAATTCCAGATTTGGATTCAGGAACGCACAGATTGGGATCAAAGCAGACGAACAGAGTCCTCCCCAGATACCAGCCATTGAAGAAAAGGACCTGACCCTTTGATCCCTCAGCTTTTATACTGATCATGATGCAGCTGGGATGGAATACCCTGTTAGTCAGGTTTGAGTCACCTGCCCTGTCTGCTCCTCCCCACAGGTGCAACCATTTACACTCTGCTGCTTCCAGCCCTCCAACATGGCACACAAAGTTATCTGACCTTGCCTGCGATAGCAGTAAGTATAAGCAAGAAACTCTGCATACCATTCCTTGGCGTAAATTACAAATAATCAAGTCTTATCGCTCTGAGAGCAAACAGTGTCTCCACAACATGCTGTTAATTTCAGAGAGTTCAATTAGTTAGAAGAGGATTTACTTTAGCTAAAAAAGTGAAATTACTAAACAGAAAATGGTTCTCTTTTACCTCAAACCAGGATATTGAATTAGAAATACAGAGTTGATTGTGAAGCCCAACAGAGGCAGCTGGGCTTCACCCTGTCACAAAAATACAGTGTTTTGTTTGTTTTTTTGTTTTAAGAACTGGGACCTCTCACAGACATGGAGAAAAGGAGGCAGGAGACCTTATCGTTCTCTACAACTACCTGAAAGGAGGTTGCAGCAAGGTGGGGGTTGGTCTCTTCTCCCAAGGAACAAGCGACAGGACAAGAGGAAACAGCCTCAAGTTTCCACAAGGGATGTTCAGGATGGATATTAGGAAAAAAATCTTCACAGAAAGGGTTGTCCAGCATTGGAATGGGCTGCCCAGGGAAGTGGTGGAGTCACCATCCCTGGAGGTATTTGAAAGACAGGTAGACATGGTGCTGGTGCTTAGGGCAATGGTTTAGTGATGGTTTTGGCAGTGTTAGGTTAATGGTTGGACTCGATGATCTCAAAGGTCCCTTCCAACCTAGACAGTTATATCTGCTGGTACTTACCTGCAGATATACCCACTACCTACTTACCCCTGCTTAAGACAACAGGGGTATTCTCACCAGAAGCAATACTTAAACACATTTCAATGCTATGTAACACTTTCTGTGAGCACTATGTTTTCTCAAATATCACTCAGATTTATCATCATTGTTTTTGTATTGGAGGAATGGGTAATTGTAGATTTAGATTCACTTTTGAAAACACATAATCCTTCACTCCTAGGGATTGTTTGAGGGAACTCAGACGAACTTCCAGAAATTTACCAACCCTAAAGGAACCCAAACATAACACTGCTTTTGTCTAAAGAGTAACATCCTCTATATTCTTACAACATGCCCATCAGGGATATTGTATTCTGACTAATACCACGCACAATCTACTCTGAACAAGGAGAAAGAAGTTACACTTCAGCAGGTTGCTAACGTCACACCAGTACTCTTTTTCATAAAGCACAATGTCCAACATAGAACTTCTTCTAGAAGGCTGATTAATTTTGATTGGGTTTTCAGCCCATGTCATACATATTGTTGCTCTCTAAATTGAAGTAATGTTGCAGTTAGAAAAGGGATTTGGTTACTTCTGATTATGCAGTTAAAAGCAAGTATGAAGACGTGAAGCAAGCAGAGGGAAGAGGAAAAAACCTGAAAAAATGCTATACTTATGGTAGATATCATAAAGCTTTTAAAAAAAATCTTAACAAAGGTAATGTATATAGTGCTGCATGATATCATTCAATATATGAGCAACTGCTCTGGTAAATTAGATGAGGCCCTCACTTGGACCAGAAAAACAAAAGGGAGAATCCAAAAACATGGTTAGAAGAATGTCTTCGGCAAAAACAGTCAGACACACAGGTTTTACACCTAGACTGATAGCCTGGACACAGACTGATAATTTAGTAGAAAATAAAAAGGATGAAAATGGTGTATCTAAATCTGTGTAAGAACGAACTCTAACACCTCAAATTCCCTGAACAGAGAGGAATTAAGTTGCCTGCGGCAACTGCTTCAGTTTTAAGAGTAAGAACAAAATTTAACTATTCTTTTAAACTATTCTTTTAATTTAATTTAACTATTCTTTTAATTTAATTTTAAAGATCCAACTCAAAAGCTTCCACATGCATAACTGAACATAGTTAATATTTTTGTAGACTACTTTCTTGAATGGAGGCCAGCCTGTCTTAATATATATCAGATTAAAATGTTAGCATCATTTTCCCTGTCTCTAACCTTTTCCAAGGACTATAAATATTTTAAAATCACTTTCCACTTTATGAAGGCCCCAGTATCTTTCTCTTAAAAAAAACCCAAACTTGGGGGTGCTTCATTTTGAACTTTAAAAGATTATATTTAACTTCATATATAAGAAGTTATATATGCATAATTTGCAATGCATTTACATATTTTTTATGGAAACTCTTGAAATACTGAAGACTAATTATTTTCATAAACTTCATCCGTTATTACTCCAGCATGAAATTCGGTTACCCATATCCCATTCAGTTTAAGCAAAATAGCAAAGTTGCTTTAGCACTGGACAAAACAGATGCCAGCCTCTGCTTTTGTAGCGTAAAGGGTATTGTGACATTAATCAGATATTCACAACTGCTTGGCCACCTCTACCAGCATAAAGCTGACAACTGCTGCTCCAGCAGACATGTATGCTACAGCTCTGTTCTATTTTGTCCTAGCTGCTGTTTCAAGGAGGGTGAGGTCTGAAAAGTCCAAGTGAATCAAATCGGACAGAAGAAAGATGAAAGACGGAACATCGTGCTGAATATATGTTGATCACTAGTCAATGGCAAGTCTTGTATTTGTAACTCTGTTTTGTATTTTGTACATATATACCATATGTGCATATAGCCTCTTGTTTGTAGTGAACAAAATTGATTGCAGAACACACGTATGCCACCATCACCTTCAGCTGAAGATGCAGTGTACACTAGTGAAAGGAATTTTCTTGCTGACATAGCTAAATCATCTGTAAAGTGACCAATTAAACCAGTGAATACACACTTGTTAACAGTTGCAGCAGATACACCAGGGGTTGCTGGCATAGCTGGCAGCAACTTGGGAGCATGAAGAAGTCAAGCATGAAACACAACTGCAGTGACAGAACTTCTCAGTGCTGACCAATTCTCAGACTCGTGAACCACAAATCTCTAGTACCCAGGCACAAAGCAGCACTTCCAGGGCTCCCTACACACACACACAAGCAGCTACCAGATAGCGTAGAACAGGTGACTAGCTTCCTACTGTCTTAATAGAGACTCTGTTGAACAAAGTGCAGGAAAAACTTCTGTCAGCCCATTTTCCTAGAGACTGAGGTGTATGCCTTGCTGTGGGCCTTCCAAAAGCAGGTTTTTAGTCTCTGCATCACGATCCACATTGACCTATCAATTTTTTCTCGGAAGGTCACTGCCAAACAAAGAGTATCATCTGCACTAAATATTTCAGCAGGTCGTATCTATCCTGTACAATTAAATCACCACCTTTCCCCACACTCACTGGCTTTCTTTTTTCAAGTTCCCCACTCATAAGCAACAGAAACACCTGCCTAGGTAATTTTCTTTGTTCTGTTTTCAAGTATTCTTTTCTTGGCACTTGCACTAACACAGGTGCAATTGAAGGGAGAGTGACAATCAATCCAGGAATGTTTCTGCTCACAGAAACAACCAACTTCATTGTCAAAATGCTGTCTAGGTGGCTTAACTGAACTGAGGGGTAGCACTCATGCTCTAAAACAATGTCTGAGAAACTGGGTTGTGTGCACAACTTGGACAAAAGATCACATGCAGAAACCACACTCACCCAGAGAAAACACAAATTACTTGTCTGAGAGTCCTTGGCCCAGATTAATGACAACACTGTCATTACGCAATGGAGTTGACCTACTGCAGCTAGGCTAAACAGTGGTAGATATTGTTCCAAAAATAGGAGAAAAGTAGCATTGATACATACACAAGATAGGTTAGTTATTATTTCCTGTAATTAAGAATACGCATACTCAACAAGGTCCTCCAAGATTTCAAATATCCATTTTCTCTTTAGCCACAGTCCTGGAAAGTGGACTGTAAAGAGGATCCAGTGTGAAGCAGATTCTGAACATGAAAACATACACAGGTTTTACCTTGTATTGCAAACTGGAATTAATCCAGAGTATTAAAAAAAACAAAAAAACCAACACTGTTGAACTGACAGTATGAAATTATATGGAAAGAGGGAAATCTTAAAAACAACCCAGATATGTGAAGGCTTAGTGAGTCCTTTCCTCTTCCTGAGAGAACATGGAGTTTGTAAGGAAACGTAAAAGTGGACAAGATTCATGTTTTCAGTTTTACTGCACATAATGCACTTGATTTTTATTATAAAAGCACACTGGCATGTACACAAGCATATTCACTATTTGAGATACATGAAATACATTTCAATTAACACAACTAGGAGTTTTAAAGTTGGATAAAGGACTTTTCAAACTTGACACCAGTCACTGAACAAGCCTCAAACACAGAAGGTTTTGGTTTTTTTTCTTTTTTTCATGGGCTAGGAGTATTTGGTTTGGGTTTTTGTTTTCCCCTATAAGCTAAAAAGTTGCTCATACCATGCCAGTATAAGGTTTCAGGAAAAGTCTTAGAGGTAAGTTTCATCATTCTTTCCCAGTAGCTACTATAATTTGCAGGGTTTCTGCTTTACCTTCTTCATTGCAGTGTTAATTATTTCATGAACACAATTGTCATGTTTTGTTTCCTAGTGTTATTAAGGTAACCTCATCCCTTCTGTTTTGCATTCTTAACTCACTGCACATACTTCAGCTGCTGTCTACAAGATAACAAAAAATATGTGAAGAAATATAGGGACAACGGGGTTCCATTTTTATTGGCCTAATTCTCTTAAGAAAAATGCTGTGATCGTTTTAGCATTCACTTCAATTGAACCAGGTGGATGAATTGTTTGGGATCAAAAAAATCTGAGGATTACACCTCAAGTAAAATAATTTATTCTGAAGTAACACATTAAATAAAACCCACATTTTGGTGGTAATCTTAACCAAATAACACAGTAGATAAATAATAATGAAGCACAAGTAACAATAAAGTCATTATGAGCCATAACACACAATGTTGTAAACTGTCGTAAATTTAACACAGAGAAAGTTTGATATTCTTAATTCCTTCTTCCATTATCTTCTTATATAAAGGTACCGTTAATATTTCTATAGTAGGTCATATACATGTTATCTTGCAAACTACTTCAAACTGACTTAAAAGAGGATGCCCTTCATACATACTCCTTTCCTGTAGTTCTGCTTTTTACTTTCTCAATTTCTTGGTCATACTTTGAGTTAGTTATGCTTAGGTTAATATGGAGCTATAAAGCTTTCTATGGCCTATCCTAGGGCACATCCAAAGCCTGCACAATGCCAAGCAGTTGAAAAATCTCATCCGTCCTCAAAGAGGAAACATTGAGCTATAATTCATTTGCAGTCTAGCACTGAGAAACTGAACATGTTGACCCACTGTTTTCTATGTTGCTCTGAAAATGCTGGTTTGTAACTACATGGAACACTAAGGAGAAACACAAGGGCATCCAGCAGCCTTCAGATTTGAAGGCTAATGGTGTCAAGAGCTATTTACATAACTTCCTTGGGAAGAAAAAGAGGTATTTTCAGAAGAAAGCTCTTATGTAGTCATGGAAGCTGCTGTGCCCCTAATGAAATTCCATGGCAGGAATCCACGTGTAGTAACAAACAAAATAATTACAAGAGTTGCTTGTCTGGAGTTACAATACTTGTTGCAACATCATACCAGAAGCACGTATGATCTCCCTCTACCCGAGGAACAGTTAATTAAGGGTGTTACTTAGTAAGTCAACATGTCACATTCTAAGAAACAAAAAGATTTAAGACAAAAATAGTCTTCATGATTCCAGAAGTAAACATGCCAGCCACTGAAGTATCCAGCAGCTTAAAAGGAAAATGTGTTCTCCAGAAGAAAGGATGGCTTTTTATAGCTTTTCATCTTGTTTAGATGTAGTAGTATGATCCCTAAAGGTTTTCAGGGACTTCACATTGCTTTTCTCCCTCCTCCTGCCCCTCAGGCAGTTGGACTGAAATGAGAGGTATATATTTTTTTCTATCCTTTTAAGAGTTCCTTGCATCCTTAAGTATTAGAATATTAGTTTTTGCAATATCTGTCACAATACCAGAATTTGATTCTGGCAGCTGACAGATCTGAGAAAGGGTGTTATTCCAGATAATGGCTCCCCCTTCCCATCTTGTACATTCTTTGGTCCACAAGACATTTCTGCACTGCAGATTAATCAAGTTTGCAGCTACTGCTTTGAGAACTTCCTTTCTGGATCTACGTATCTCCTTTCCAACCCCATCCACTTCCTCTTAACCTGGTAAGATCAGGAGCAGCACTTTAAAAAACAATCTTTAGCTTACCTGGATTGTACCCCATTTGCAGGGCACTTAGAATATTGTCAGACTATTTCTGCTTTGTTCATGTATGTCTGCACATTTCCAGTGTGCAAATAACGTTTGGCTTTTACTAGGTATGCAAAGGTTTCAATCAGATATTTCCCTGGAATTTGCCAAGCCCATTTCTCTGACTAGGTACAAGGTCATTAACTTTGTATGGGATCATTGTTCTTTTTTCATTGTAAATGACTTCCCAGACCTTCTACAGTGCAGTCTCTGGACCAGGATAGAGAAGGAGCTTTGCACTTTCTCATTTTGCATGGAAGTTTTTGGGAAGCAAAGGTTTCAGCTTGTCTAATGACAGAATCTGAAGGAAAGATGGGAAGAGGAATAGCATACAAACCTCTCAAGATATTTTGTTCTTTTCTTAGTTGTCCAGAGTTCGGCCTAAAAAAAATTATTTATTTTTTACTATTCCACTGCCCAAAGAAAACAAGTAATATATATGGCAAAACCCCTTCCCTTCTTTAAAGCCAGTAGCAGCAACTGTGGTACACAATGTTGACAAAACCATATTGCTTTAGTCCATGCAGCCTGCCAGCACATGCAGACATAATGACTCTTCTATTGCTTCTGAAAACAAACCCAAAAAGTATGATACTCTGAAATTAAATCTTTAGAAACAGAAGCAGTATATTAACTAGCAGAGTTTAGTAAGAGTTGTGTATATGCCTTTAAAGTCTGTCCTTGCTTTGGGGACAATGGCTGCTTTGCTACTAGTAGTCACCGGGCACAGTGACTGTAAGTACCTGGAACAAATTGTGTTGACATTGAGTCAACTTAAACCATGTTATACTACCAACTAAAATCTCAATCTCTTAGATCTAAGACAACCTACTTGCTAAGACAATTAAATGTGCCTTTTGTAAATATGACAGTAAGCCCCATCTACTCAGTGTCTTGGGGTTTTTTTTCCAGTTCTAACAGTGTTTGTTTTGTCTGTATTTTCTAGAGATCTGAAAAACTAAGTTATTCTTTCTCTAATGCACTTTGATTTGCTGAGAAAAATTCCTTTCAGGGCTATTTTTAAGGACTGCTTTCTTTATTTGTGGCTTGTTTTTGCTATGCTGATTCTTTCAGAGCTTTCTGAACTCAGTGAACATTTCAACCTAAAAAATTATTCCCCCACCAAATCTCTCTTCTAGTCAATGCACAGTTGGCTTTTTGGTTCTTCTGTACATCAATACAGACTTCTTGTCATGCGATACTCAAGGTCATGCAAAGCAGTAGATGGTAAGATTAGTTTTTAAGTCTCTTTCTTTGCTTACATGTACAGAGTAGTTTCTTTCTCAGATATTTGAAGTTCTGGAAGTTAGCTCCAGGATTTCAGAATTAAGACTTTTCTCCTCCCTCTTTTAAAAGATTAAAATATATAGATGTGTTTGCATTTCTGTTCCCAAGCTGATTGCATATTAATTGTTTGCTCGTATTGCTTCAGAGTTTTTTAAACTAGGGTTAAAAGAAAATTCTTAAGACAAAATTTTGGGTACCAGATTAAACTATTAATTCAGGTTTCATAGCAATGCATTACGTAATGACGATTTAAATAATCTACATCATAGGGACATCATAATTTGACTGTAGCAGATTTTCGCTGCTATCTCATGTGACAACTTCACATAAGCAATATAGGAATGTAGTCTAAAGAGCTAGTAGAAAATGGTGGCAGAGTGATACATAAAGTATCGGTACATAGAGAAGAAATTGGAGGAAGCTTTCTGGTATGCAACAAGGACCTCAGGCCCCAGATTTCTGCCTTTTCTGATTTGACACTGTTGCTTTTTCTAACCCCTCCCCTGGTGCTGGAGCCAGTCCGTCAGCTTTAACTGGAAAAATAACATAAGCCTTTCCACCCTTCATAGCTGTGGTGGTTTGCTTAGGTTCAAAGGGCTATTCAACAGGCTGATGTAAGAAAAGCCTGTTGAGGGTTATTACATTCATAGAAGCTGTGTCTAGCTAAGAAAGGCTCCATGCCTCAAATATTTGGAGGTGAGACAAGTACCCAGGGGCATCACCGTGCACACCTGGCCTAGTCATATAATTTCTCCTAGACACTTTCTATTGGATGCTGCCACAGAGTGACCTCTGGTATACTCAGATGTTATGCTCTGCTTTATAGCAGAGCCCAGGAGCCCAGAAAGACATGAACATTCAAAGAATCGTGGAAATTCAGAAACTAGAGTCCAGATCTCCAAAACTGTTATTTTAAAACATTTAGTGCAAGCCATTTTCATTATTTTCTTCAGTGACAGCAACTGACAAAATCACTTTATACAGTAGCAGATGAACTCCAAATGACCACATCCTTACACATTCTGAAAGTGTCTTCCTCAGCTCGGTAATATGCTATTTCAGCTCGAGAGAAGCTTCCTAAATTGATCTCACCCACACTGCTTTTCCTGTCAGCCCCCTTTTCCCCTTCATTAATGGAAAGTGGCTTTCCAGATCCAGCTTCTCCCTGGTGAGCTAGTTCCTTCAATCTTTCACATACGTGCATAAAGGTCATTTACTTCTCAGGCCCCATTTCCCATTAGGCCTTGCATTGAGTTGATCATATGCTCCTTCTGGGAGCAGTAAGTTTTAAACTTACCTACTTCCCCTCCTTCTTGCAACCTAATCTTGAGAGGGCTCTTCACACAACACGAGCTTTGTCACCAAGCTGATTCCTACTCTGTGCAACTATTTTTATTTGTTGAAAAAAATAAATAGAAATTAGGCTCCTTTTCATTACCTGCTCTGTGCCTGTCATTTAACTCATCATATTTGACAGTCCAACCACACAATAATTTCTTTACAAAACTTTGGAAGAGCTTTAAGGCTGTGAAGTATTTTTCCGCCATTCCTGAACAGGACATGGAAGCTAGAACACCGTGTTGTGTTTTCCTGTAGCAGGAAGACAACCGACTACTGTAGTATGAACTTACAGTGGTTTGTTAATATTATTGTAGCAGATGGATGACAACTCTCATTACTGACCTTTACCTTTCATGCCTGCCATGTGGTGTTGGATATTCATACTTTCACTTCTCCATGAACCTTTAGCACTCCACTATGTAGAGTATCCTAAAGGTGCTACACAAAATGTTATAAAATCCTTGGAGAATGCCTATATACATACAGAAGATACTTCTCAGAAATGCCAGCTATGGAAAATTCATTTTGGGCACTCAAAGCACATTTTCAAAATCTGTCCTGTCCTTTGCTCAGAGACTTATCTCAGGTCACCTTTCACTTTAATTATTATGCTCTTTGGCCTCACTGTCTTTCTCCCATTCTCAGAAAAACAGTATTTGAGTTACCCTCTTTTCAACAGTATAAATATCCACTACCATCTACCTTCCAGTATTCTGCTAAACTGTGTCTGAACCCCCCAGGCTTAAAACCCCTGATTATCCACTCTAGATACTTATTTCTTCCTGAACTGTGAGCTGGAGCAATTTAATTCCCTTGGTCAGAAACCTTGGGTCACAGAAGAAAGCAGTTTGCTCTAAGGCCTACAGGAGATGGGAAAACAAATAGATCTACAACACTTAGTTGGGGAGCTAAGCCTAATTCCTGGGTCCACCTAAGAGGCAATACTTATACAGCTTTAATCATCTTAGACCACATCCCATGTTCAAGTATTACCTTCTTGCACTGCAGCCTGCATACCTACTACTTTCCCTTCTGAACCCTTTCCAGCCTCTTTATTCACATTTTGTCTTCGTTCCTGCTTCATTTTGGCATTTCTACTATTCCTTTCTAGTATTCCTATTCTGCTCAAGTTTTAGTCACCAAATACTTCCTTCCATTCCCCCTTCAAAGAATTTAAAACACTTTCCATGAGTTTCCATGCTTCACTGGTCTCACCATCAGCACCATTTCAGTCTGTCTTGTTGACTTTGAATTCAAAGAGATCACACATTTCAAGGACCGCCACATGCCTCCAGTATTTACAGACAACAATTTATTTATTTTTCCCCCCTTTTACAAAGTGTTGAATTCAGAGCTATCAATGGTATTTGACCTAAGATACTAGACAAAAACCCAGGCAGCCAAACCATTAGATTTGAAATACAAGGAGAATTCTCATTGACTTCAGGAGTCTAGTATCAGGAGTACTATTTAGAAGGCTGTTGGACTTTTTTTTTCCTGGGTTTTGGTTATTTTTAGAACAGCTGAAATCAGCACACTGTGTAATTTCAGGTGTATCTCATAAAAGCCAATACAGCATTTAGCCCCATAAATGGAACATTGTTTCTTTTGGGTTTTAAGTTCTATGCACAATGAGATATTGCAAGAAGGACTGTGTCCTGTGACTATTTCTGTGAAATACAGTTACTTTGTATTGAGCTCTACTTTGACTCTAAGCTGAAACCCATTCCTATACAGTTCCTTAGTTATCCTGTAACTATTTTTTAATTTTAAATTATGTTAGATTTCTGGTAATTCGATGCCATCTCTAAATTGCAAGGTTATAATAAGAGATTATTATAAGAAAAAGTTGCATCTGCGTGGCAAAGAATCTATCTTCTAGTCAATTTCAAGAATACAGATTTATTTTTTTTCTTGACAAACAGAAAACACATCATGGTTTCTTTTAAATTGAAATATAAAAAAAAATATTGTTCTAAACCTTTTTGGAAGTTTTATGTGAAAAAAACCACCATTCAAAACCCAGTTTTTTAGAGCACATACAAAAATGAGAGCTACTAACTTAAGAATACGCAATGCATCTTAGTGCTTTCCTCAGTTTTCAGTCTCCTACCTGTCTGTCCTCCCCTAAACTCACTTTCTCAAGTCGATGACATATTCCCCCAGGAAATACTTACTTTTCAGTGCTGTAACAAATTCTTACTGCTTTAACACAGGCCTAGAGGACAGAGACTTGAATTCTTATGTGGATCTTTGCTTCACTGCATCCAAATGTGTATTGTATTCTGAAAGAGAAGCCAGAAGCCAATCCTGCATATAGAAATTTAAATCTGGGAATTTTCCACCTACAGGCCTCAGCAGAACCAGTTTCACGAACACCTATAGTCATGAGGTGCTTTATAAGGCTTAAGAACCTGCACGATCAGGGGTACCATATGCATCTATGCTTAGAATAAACTGAGCCTAACAAAAACCAACCAAACCAACAAACCACTAACATCTGTCAGGAATTTGGTTTTCATTAAACCATGCAGGATGAATATTTGAAAATGGCTTTTCTGTTTGAATGCTTCCATTTGAAAACTCTAATCCTCATTATATTCTGCATAACACCATGGGTGCACAGCAACTGTACCCCAAACATGCAGAATTCAAAGTCAAGTCAGCTGAAAACTTAGGATCAGAGATTAACAGAGCTGCAAGTTATGTGTTGGTATGTGCTGTGTATACTTGTGGGGTTTGTTTTGTTCTTAAAGCAGCACATCCAGCCACATAGCCTATAGTTTTGCAGAACTTCAAATAAAGAGAAGAGTCATCCTAAAAAAATGAGATTTTATACTTGCAATATTTAAAAAACAAATGTCATAATATTCTGAAGAATTGATTTCAATAACTACTGTTCTGATTTATGACCACCCACTGAATAGCATCAATTTCTGTAAAATTAATTTGTGCCCTCTATTAATCTTTGTAAATAACTCATTTTTTAGATTGCAACTATCTAAAATTTCACTGTCCACCAGAAAAATAGAAATGGTTTTGATGCCATAATTGCTGGCTACTGCACTTCTTGGGGCATTGTATTTTTTGTTAACATTATTTAACTGGGGTGCCATGAGGTAAATGCACTTGATTGTGAAATGCACTGTTTTGGAAATAATATGCCAGACTCTAGAAACTGCCTAATTCTATTCCTCTACCTCCTGGACACAGTCAAAATATCAAATAAGAAAACTACAAAGACAGTACTTCTGTTGTTATTAGAAAGAAAGGTTACACAAGATAGTCTTTCACAATACTTAGTAGGATAATTTATTTGACTGTAGGAGTCTTATTTCCAAGTCTGTATTATACAAGATGTCAGACTTGACTCTAAAAAATGTAAGAAGGAGCAATCATCAGTTGATGCTGGGTCAAATGATTTTTGAATATTGTTGCCAGTGTCTGTAAGGGTCAACTGTAAAATGACTTATGTACATTAGAAAAACAAGCAAACAATAAGAGAGAAATTAAGAAAACCAATAGCTATTTCAAAGATTAAGTTGTGTTATTACAAATATTTTGTGCAGCTTAAGATTGATTAGTGAAGTTACTTAGTTTTGAAAGCACTGGAAGAATTACAGACAAGAATATAATTTTTCTTTTTATTCATCATTTTTATGTTTTCAAAAGTGAGACAGAAATAAGAAATATTTTCTCCCTTACAAGGAACAGCAGAATGATTCAAACAAGTTCACTCTTTCAGAGAAAGCCTCCTATTTAAACTTTAGAGGTCTACTGAGCTTCACAAAGCAGAGATGTCTGGAGACTCAAATAATTGGGGGAAGGGATCTCACGTGGCACCCTGTCAGGAACTACTTTCACTGTTCACCAGGAACAGAAGCTGAATTTAAAAAAAATATTGATAGAAGCCTGATAAACCCACACTTTGGGACAAAAGTTGATTTTGAGAGCAGGTTAAAGTCAGCAAGGAGTTCTGCAACTATCTGAAATTGGTAGAGAAGAGGGGACAATGGAAAAGTGTATCTCTATGTATGTACAGATTACTGATTAATAAGAGACAGGTACTTAGAAAGCACGGTTTTTGAAGAAAAATAATAGCTACAGAAAGACATTTGAAAGATGCCTGCTACTATGTTCCTTCCTTTCTGAGGTATTCATCCATGGTTAACAAGACCAACAAATCCTACTGCTCAGTCTGCAGCTGTAGCTGGTTCTGTTTTACCATGTGCGAAGCCTGCCTATATAAATGCTTTCTCTTAGCTCAAGTATGTTCTCCTCTCTGACATTTCAGGGAAAACAATGGCACCCCTCTGGGTCAGGCTGCAGAGAATTTGGGTTTGATATTGTTTGTGGGACGCCATTCTGTTTATCACACAATAGGGTTTCTGTTTCTCCATCGATTCTATTGTGTTAAATCACACGGTTTTTTTTAAAGTTAGGTTTTAAGTTATAGTCTGTCAGGCGCCCTAAGGCATCTAGACATTGGGTTCCCCATAAATTTAAAGTTATTACTGCTCAGTACTGCCGTAAATGAGTTAGTCATCTTTTCTCATAAAGCGGCAAGGGAATGGACTGAAAATACAATGCAGCTGCATCTTATTTAAAAGTGTGTCTTTCAAGAGGTACAAGACATTAACATGCCCTTTCTGAAACTATATGAAAGTCTGCCCAAACAACAATAATTCATCACAGAAAGGCTGAATGAAGCCCTGTCTGCACTCAAGAAGTAGCCATAGTTAGCCCTTGTTGTACAACATGGCTGTGGCTAAGCTGCATACTGACCACATTTCCTTGTTCTGTTAATGTGGATGAAAAGCATTAACCTGCACAGAATCACCAGATGCAACACAACTAACATGGTTTTGCCTTATCTGTGACTAAGCAAGGTTATTCTTACAGCATAGAATCATATGGAGTTGGAAGGGACCTCTGGAGATCATCTACCCGTGGGTTCACCTAGAGCAGGTTGCACAGGAACTTGTCCAGGCGGGTTTTGAATGTCTCCAGAGAAGGAGACCCCACACCTTCTCTGGGCAGCTTGTTCCAGTGCTCTACCACTCTCACAATAAGGAAGTTCCTCCTCACGTTTAGGTGGAACTTCTTATACTCAAGTTTGTGCCCGTTTCCTCTTGTCCTGTCACTGGGCACCACTGAAAGAAGACCAGCCCCATCCTCCTGACACCCTACCTTTAAGTATTTGTATACATTGAGTAGATCCACCCTAAGCATGAACGGAGTCTAAGAGAGAAACGGGAGAGAAGGAAACACAGTGGATGCAGAGCGCTCAATATGCAGCTGCTGCTATGGCCCTGCCTGTCCCATCAGTGGATTTTTGAACCCACCCAACCTGCTCCTCACATAAGGCACAGGCCCACATCCATACACACAGAGCCACCAGCAGAGAACAACAGAAATGGAGTCTCCACTTCCCTTCTCATGCTTAGACAGAAACCATCCTTTTTTCTATTTGGAGTTGTTGAATTTTATCATTTGTGCAATAGTTCTTGACACTGCATTACTTCCATTTAGTTTACAAACCGCAATAAGAGTTACTGTGTTACATACCATATGTCTTAATTCTGATAAAACACCATCAAATAAGAATAGCATTAGTTTATTTTCATCTCATGTTTTACATCTTTACAGACTTGCAGGCAGTAGGCGTAAGCATTCTTTCTAATGAAATTTTGAAGGTTGGAGAATGTTTATAATAATGATAAAAGACGTAAGAAAAAACTAGAACGGTCCAAAAGATTGGGAGCAAAACATTAAAGAGACGCAGGTGAAGCATTGGCCATTGCAGGGATTTTAACTCTGAATAGCCTACACTTAGTTGAAAGCAATCAATCTCTAATAGTCTTGAGTTGGGTTTTTAAAATTTGTTGGTAATAGATACTGTTATGACGGGTTAAAGTCACATAATAACCCCCTGGTTGAAGAACTAGATGGTTATTTGGCCTCATAGATCCCATCGATGAAAGCTGTTAGCAAGAACTGAGAACTTAAAAGGTTTCAATAAACTAAAAAATAAATCTGAAATACTTTCTTCATAAGAAATCTACTGCTTTGAGAAGTCTAGGAAGAGACGGCTACTGATTTTGGTATCATCCCACATGGTATTTTGTCCCCCCTCTCCAGCTTACAGTATCTGCCTAATGGGACAAAGCAACCAAAACCCCCATCACCATATGAATCAAGACATTTATCCATTTCAAATGCAATATGACATTGATGAGTACTACAGCAGTCAAACATCAGTAGGAACTAGAGCTGGCTTGGACTAAATGCAAAGACAAGTCATTTTTAGTAGACTCTAAGAATACCTTTTATGAAAGATCATTTACTAATCCCCCTCTCCCTCTCATTTCTCTCTCATAAAAACAAGGATGAAGAAAATACAGAGAGAAGGATAGTCAGGAACATGGATTCCCTGCAGGTTTGAGTAACCTGTGAGCTTTCACTTGCTCATTCAGCCATCGAAGAGCATGTGCCCACAGGCCTTGTCCAAGGGAGAGACATTTGGATTGCATTAAGCTTCCAGGGGGTATGTGTGCAAAACTCCAGTATGAAACAGTTATTAAAAAGACTGCATGTTTGCTATTTCTGTGGTTTGTCAGAAAGGTCATTGTTTAAGATGTTTTCATTTAATGAAAATGTGCCTCTATTCTTGTTATTGTTGTTTGGTTGTTTCTTTCATGTGCATTCCTCCTTCTCAATATCATTGTTTGTCATCGTATTGTGAAGTATCTTGCCGTTCCTCTAGTTGTCATGGAACTGGTTAGATGCTCTAGATTTGTATAACTTCTCATTACACTAGTGGTTAATTTACAGATGGGTGTGTTTCTGCCATAACAACTTCTCTGAACTCATTAGGAAGTTCTGGACTGGAGTAGGATAAAAGCAATCATAGTGGTCAAGCAGAGTAGTGTAGGAGCTGCATTACTTTAGCAGACAAAGACTTGTTATACTTCTCAGGAACTCATCAGATCACTACCCATCAGATCTTTCCTCTTAATCTGATCTAAGCTCCTAAAGTGAGCAGACACCTGCACTTGCATTCACACAGCAGCTCTACTAAAACAGTACCAAATGTAAGCAAAATTATTCATCCTGTGCAGAAAATACACCAAATACTGAGCCTCCACTCTTCACTATGAGGGTGTCTGCTGAACTAGCAGAAATAAGCAGCCTAGACAACAAAAACACAGCAATTAAGGACTTGAAAGCACAAACCGCAGCTGAGGTACAAAGCAGTCAAAGAGATCACCCAGTTAACCTTTGCACAAACTGGAGATGTGGATAACTGTACATTTCCTGCATTATATGAGAACTGATGAAAACCTGCCTTTCGTATTTTGAGCTGGAAATGAATATTAGAAAAATCATACAAAGAAGCACACAAACAACTTTGAAAAGATAGCCAGAAAACATGAACAGATGAGTTGACAGTAGATAAATATTTGTATTCTACATTTCACATTTATCACAACATACACTTCTTTTCCAGAAAAATGTCCCTGCTAGGGTCTAGGACAGACAGCATCTGATTTATTCATTTCTCTTGGTATATTATGTTCTTTTAAAAAGAGCAATGGAGCCAAGGGGGCCTCTCTACAGGGGAAATGACACAGTACCTTCATTTGAGAGCTACTGGGTATGCTTAAAGGGTGCAGGAGCAAACAGTGAGGAGGCATGAGTTCATGAGACAGTTCAGACTCCGGAGATAGCCGAGAGCAGCAGGAGAAGCTAGACACAAGCCCCAGTGACAATGGAAAAAAGCTCACTAGGGACCAGAGTGAACTTGCAGTCTGCTTCAACCCCGAAAGCCACAGAGCTGCCTGAAACCAAGACTGGAAGTGAGGACAAAGTGAGCAGCAGGAGAGTTGTTTATAAACCCTTCCCCATGTCTAGTCTGTCTTTTCTCTCTCTTGTCTCGGTTGTAAGAGGTTTGTCTGATGTAGGCTTTGTTCAAAAACCTGAGGTTTGAGTTTAAAAGCTCTTTGAGGGAAGAGGTCTGGACAGACCTACCTCAAAGCTCTGGTCAGAGATTTTTTTTTTTTTTTAAATGACAGAGGTATTTTGGTGTTTCGTTTAATTATGATGACAAATATTTAGCTACTATGTGCAGCATATAAGTAGTAGCTACTAGTCAAGCTGTACCTCTTAGAGAAGGGTGAGTGACAGCATCACACACTATGCACAAGGACACAACTTAAGCTCAGGAACAGCAGTGGTGTCAGAAGCAATTCCTTCATGCTTGGATATAAAGTCAGTGTGGTGCTCTAGTAAGACTGGAAAGTTATGAAATCCTTTTTTCTCCACTTCTCCCATACTTCATCCAAACTAGGAGCTGCTGATCAAAGCCTCCAGGCAGAGCCTCTTACAAAGCATGCTATGAATGCTAGCCTGAGTTATTATACAATCAGTCGTAATGCTACTTAAGCAAGGTCAGAGGAAAGTGATCAAACATCTCTAAAACACAATGAGAAAAGGGGCTTTCATTGTCAATACCAATAGGGAACCTACAACTTAAGAGGATCCAGAAACAGTTGTAACTTGCTTTAACCTACTGCTCAAACCAAAGCAGCAGGGACTGTGTTTTCTCTGTGTCCTTTAGGTCTGCTCCACACTCTCTGGAGAAGGCATGAGACGAATTACCCGGCACTCAGCAGTCACCAATTACAGAGGAAACAGAACCACTGTATTGTCTATACACTGTCACGCGTCATCTGCTTGCAAACCGTGCTGCAGCAGCCATTGTCACTGTGCTGTCCTCCCCAGCAGCCAGTGACACAGTTTGAACAAGAGAGGGTGAAAGAACATAAGGAAGGCATTAGAGGTTAGGAGCAGTTGCCCAATGTGACTCAGAAAGGGATCTCAGGAAACATAATGGAATCACTCATGAGCAACTGTCCATCCGGTCAACATCTGCAGGCAGCCTGCAGCTGCTCCTGCTCGCAAAGCAGACTAGTTCTCTAGAACATCACAATACATGCATTAGCTTATTGTACCTGCCCATTAGTTTTAAACGTGTCCAAAAAAAAAAGACCAAAACTTTTGGTCTGTGAAAGAACGGCTGTGAAGAGACAGCATTTGGAAAAAAAAAGCCAAGAGGAGGAGCAATGCCTTGCTATGGAACAATGAAGGGAGAGAGTTGTCTGTAGCTCCTAATTACAACGCTATGCAAAACAACATGAAGTAAATGTATTTGTGTTTATTTCACATTCAGCTTCCCAGTTGTGTGATGGGAAATTGAGGAGAATAAACACAGTAATAATAACGGGGCCAGATTGCAGCTGGCATATGTATGGGCGTGTGGGAGGAAAAATACCAGGAGTGCCTACACTCAGCAGGGTCTTCATCAATGTGTCCTCAAACAATTAATTAATTCCCCAGGACACAGAGGATGAGTAAGTCCTGATTCTACCATGGAGCAAAATTAGAACCATGCTTAACTGCCTGAAAGGAAACACCCTCCCACCAGCAGCATCCCTCCCTGATGATAAGTTATCTGGCTTTGAGATGTAACATCCGTATTAAAGGCATACTATTTTGTGTCTATAAACAGGGAGTATTCAAGTAATAACATTTCCACCTGTTCTTTTTCAGTTTTCTTCGCAGCAGATAGGATCAGTAAGGAAAGTCTTCAGAGGAGAGCATATCTTTTTGAAGTGAATGATAAACATTTATCCAACAGTTCATCAAAAGGTACCTCAACTCTATACTTTTCAGCGGGCAGAAATCAAATTGTGTATTTTGGAAGGTCCAGTGATGTACAATCAGGATGCCAACTGTACATTCATTATTCGCTCATGCCTATTATGAGATAGGCAAGTCCCTTTTTTGTTAAATAGACTGGTACCTACCTTTAAAGAGCAAGTTCTGCTAGAAAGTAATAACTAGCTGCATTCAAAAATGTATCAGTGTCATCAGGTCACTTAAACTTGCACTTAGAAACATTTTTTTTCCTAAAAGAAATGGCTGTATAAAAAGGGAGGGGGAAGTATGTCCCCCACATCCTGATATTGGTGGTGGTTGTCCAGGCAAGCTAAGGGTTATGACTATTATAACCAGTTATGTGGCCTTTAGAGAAGAGATAACAGCATTCTTCCAAAGTAGACTTTGGAACCATCGAACAGATGAAATAAAGTAAGAACTTGCATCTCCAACAGGATTAATACCACAAGTTTATAAACCAGTCTAGACACTTATTTAGAAGACTAAACCATCTCTGAATTGTACCAGTTGTTATTGTAGCCTTTTACAGATTCACTGAAACTCTAAACAGACTGTAAAATCCTTAGAGTACCTAAAGACAACAAATGAAAGTCTCTCCTCAATAACATGGAGCTATTGAGGAAAAGGTTTAATATGGAAACAATGTGAAAAGCCCAGCTTCTCCTCTACATGCAGGTTTAAATTACACAGCCAGAAACAGCTGCTGCAGCTCAACAAGAAAATGCAGCATTTGTAAAACAGCAGCTTGAAAAGGCAAAGGGGTGGGGAAGTCAAGTAGAAATGAGCGTGCCATAAACACTTAAAGAAATTGGGGGTGAGGATACAGGGGAAGAAAAGTAAAGTCTTTTACTTTACAAAGCATTTAAATTTCAGGTTTTGTTCTATAACCCTCTGTTTCACCTGAAATAGCGTGCAATAGTACAGGTAACAGAATAGGTATGAATTAGGAATTAAATTAAACCACTGAGCACCTGACATCACACCATTTTCTAATCCAGACTCTCTGATCTTTTCCCCCAACCAAAACACCCATACTTTTTCTTTAAGAATAAGCAGAATAAGAAGCAGCATTTCTCTACCAGACTTGCTAGACTTAGAAAAAGAATTTTGAGACAATTAAAATGAGAATTCAGGTCCTATAGAAAGGTATACATTATAAGATTAATAGTTAATAATCCTGTCAACATTTATTTAAGCTAAGCCATTGGAGCAGAAATTTACAGTTATTTCGACTGCTTGTTGCTACAAACTCTCTAAATAAAGTGAAGCAACTAAGTACACACCTGCTTACTTCGAGCGGGTGTTATACTACATCTTACTAATAACCGAGATGTTTCACAAATAGTGTGTAACCTCTTCTGTCAAAACCACCCTATCAAATTCTGTATTTGCCACCACTTACTTGGCATCCAGAGTAACTAGGGCAGGTTTTTCAGAAGTGTCCAGAGATGGCTGGACGCTCCTAACATAAAAATTAGTAGGAGTAATTTTGATGAGAAATAATGCCTTCTGGAAAAGCCTCATGCAAAACTAGTCCGTGCGTACCAAACATGATCTGCTGTATTGGGAAGAAGCATTACCATCTGCTGAATCTAGGATGCGGCCTTTTTAGTTTGAAACCATTTATAGAAGTACAAGACTGATATAGTCAAGAAAGAAACCCATTGACTTCAAAAGGCTGAAGATTTCACTTCAGCTGTCCAGAGGAAGAGATTGTTTCCCAGTAATAGCTACAGGGTGTAAACAACATCAGAGAAATTGCTCACGCCACTCCCAATACAGCAAAAGCTACGACAAATTTTGCATTTTTAAGAAAATTTACTTCACATCTTTCTATCTTATTTCAAACACTAAGTACCTAGCTAGCATTGCAATTAAACAATCAAGCAATACAGATATGTTTAGTTCCTATTCAGATTAAAACAAATTAAAGCCTCTGAATGCCCATAGCCTTAAACAGCCTAGAGCCTACCCTTACTGCCACATAAGAAATGTCTGAAACACCATCTGAACCCAGCATTAAAATACAGGCATAGCAGGGGCGGTCAAAACAGGTAATGAGAATCAGCATGTGTATCAACGCAGCAGTAATACCCCCAGAAACCAATAATTAATTATTTCCTCTGTATCAGCCTTTTAACAGCTTTACCATTATATTATCAACACACATTTATGATACAGAGTACTTATTCACTGTTTACTCAGAGAGCAGAGCAAGACTTATGGAATTATTTTGTTTGTTTGTTTCCTAAAGTAAAAAAAATCACATAGTTTATATTAAACCTCTTACACATGAGGTTAGATAGCTCAGGAGACCTAATGCAGGTAAGAAGTACATACACTTTTCAGACAAAAGGAAGGAAGAAGAGGGAAATATATTTTTTCAGTAGTGCCACATTTACAAATCACTCACAAACAACTGGCTGAAATTCCAGTACCACAATAAGAAAAAAAAAATAATTCTCCCTGGCAGAGCTACAAAATAAAACCAAAACCCTTGCAGGTTGGAAAAGTCTCCTTTTACTTAAAAACAAACTTCAAGAGGCAAAGACAGACTGCCTCATCTACCTCTAACAACTTACTCTTATCTTCCCTCTTCCTAAGGCAGGACAGCGTCTTTTATAGTCCATGTTAAAAGGCTTGTTAAAGGAAGCAGGGTCACTTGGCCCCAGTGGTGGGGCTGGTAATGAAGCCCAGCTGCATCCTCCCAGGCTCTGCGGGGCAGCCACACGCTCGGGAGAGCGGGCTGACAGTTCCCTGTGGAACTGGCTTGCACTTTGTGCAGCCGCTTAAATCAGTGAAAGCGAGGTAAGAGCAGATGGAAAAAGCCATCTTCTTTGGTGTGGTTTTATTTTGTACCTGTATCGCCATAAAAAGTCTATGTAAGAGGGAAGGCCAGCTGTGAAAGGGATTTTTACAGGGTTTTCCTCAGGTTTCTATGGCCTCAGTAGGTGGCTTTGCCAATATGCCACAGCCCCACATTTTTAACACAATCATTGTTACTTGCCTCCCAGAAGAGGAAGTGAAATTGCTCTGAGTTCGTTTATTGGGGAAAGTTGTGCATCTTACTCTGCTGCATCTTTTAAGCAGATGTGTTGGAATGAAAACCAGTGGCAAGAAGTAACAGGAAAAAAAATAAAAAGTGTATAACAGGCAAGAAAAAAACATTCAGATTCCTCTAGCCTCCTTCTAACATCACTGGAATGCCAGGAAACCTTTTAAGTAATAGCAAACATCATGAAATGGAAGAGGACATAAAAGAAAATGTTAATACCTCAGGAGTACTCCAGTCCTTCCTAGCTTTCCGCACAAGGGCAAGAACGTCATGTATACTTTGGCATCCAGAATCTTATGAAATATTTTCTTTGCATATGCCAAGTCTTTATCTGTTCATTGCAGCTTAGACCTGCAGGAATGCTTACAAAATGAAATTGGAAAAGAGAAACGAGTGGAAACATACAGTTAAATTCTCCACTTTATTCTTCCATCATAAGCAATTAGTTTGTGGTTAAGAATAATATAGATTACTATTGGTGGAAAAAGAAGCCAAATAACCTCCTTTTCCCAAATAGTAAAATATATTCTTGGCCAAAGAAACAATGTAAACTAGTCTATACACATTATTTGTCAAATGCTGTCAATTCACACGGTCTTTGTACTCTCTAGAGGGCCTCAGAGTCTAAAGCCCAAATCCTCAAATGAGATCTGCTTAGGGGAACCCCTGCCCCTACACTGACTTCCAGCCACAGCAGGTCCCTGTGTGGACACAGAGCATCCCGTTACAAGGCAGGGACTCAACTGACATTAATTGTACCAGGTAGCTACTAATTAAGCTGATACACAAATCAGGGGAAATTGGCATACAAGCTGCTTTGAGAATAGTCCCCTGGACCAAAAGCCAGTAGGTAGTGCTTTCAGCAAAGTAACCCTTCCCAGCATAGTTTCTTCATTTGCTAATTTTACTCATTATGCCAAGAGTGAGTTTGTTTGACTTCTCTGAGAAATGAGCTTGCGCTTCTAAAGCAGACAAAAACACTGTGAGGAGACGCCACACTTTTCAAACAGGAATTATGTTCCTGGTGCTGGCAAAGCAAGAAGATAAAATATGCATTCATGCCGAAAGTGTGGGGTTGGAGTCTTTTATCTGAGACACAAAAAGAAGGTCTCCCTGGAGTAACTCTTTGACCTGAAGTTCTTGTTGAAAGCAGCCTTGAAACCTGAGAGGACTTGCTGGCCAGATTAGCAGAAGTGCATGACAATTGGCATTTGGAACTAAACACTGCATTCATGAGTACAAGGTTTGTTGCGGGTTTTATTAGTAGCAGTATATTTTTTACAAGACAAGATAAAAATGAGTGCCACTTGTACAAAGTGGAAGAGGCGGCTTCTCTAATTGATCCAAACAGGGGTGGGTGAATACTGACTTTTCCTAAGGCTCTGTCAAAGACCAACAGCTTACGAGTATATGAGTAACATTTCATGACTGCCAGTCTTTAATCTATCGGTAAAAGCTTTTCACAGTGTACGCCAGCCTTCAGCCTCATGTTCTCTACTCAATATAAGCCAAAGGTAATGGATGCTTTATTGAAATGTGTTTTTACTTCTAAATAACTCTGAAGTCACGGTAATTTGAATTAGTGGATGTAGTACTGTGAACCCAAATTACTGGCTGCGCTGTGCAGATCTGGGACAATCTCTGTGTGGTCAGTCAGACCAAATACGTGCGTGTTGCCACAAAACTTAAGGGCTGATCTCTGCTATCACAAAGGTTTACGAACAGGTTTCCAAGCAGAGGGAGGGAGAGAAAGAAAAGTTCAAGGTTCCCGATACACAGTTGCTCATCATTGTTTATATACTGAATTAGATAACATGCATTTTCACATTCCATTTAACTGAATGTATTCAAACATGGTAACTTCAAAGCTAGATATTCAAGAGACTGTGAGCAACCACAACTATTGCATTTTTTTGCCAAGTGCCAGGGTAAAAACATTTGCTTTTCCAAATAATGATTTTTTTTCTCCGTTGTGTTATCAGTCTTAAAAGCGCTACTTAGAGCCCAAACAAATATGGCTCTGAGACCCATACATTACAAGTGGAGTTCTTGAACTAACGTTGTATGTCTGTGTGTATAACTGATTGATTTATTCTGCAGTTTTGCTACCATCATAATCTTGTGTTCTGTAACTCATGGACCATTTTGTCCTTCGGGCTCTTTGAAGCTTACATTGTAAGGCTGCTGCCAGATTTGTCAGTAAGTAAATCAGTAACATTAGATAAGCTCCACTTTGATGAAGGTGTTGAAGATTATCTTGCTGTGGTATGCAATGGCCCAATGACTCTTTACTCGTTTTGAAACAAACAACAAAAAATAATCTGTAGAGGATTTCTTCTCTGTTACACAGTCCTGCAGTAGATACGCCTTAATGAGGCGCTGCCACCAGGGTGGGCCACCGTATACTGCTTTCCTGTAGCGTTACGTGTTCCTCAACTGCATATTCCAGCATGGCATTTTTTCCCAGAGACACCTATTATAGATATGGATGCTGAACTCCATTTAACCTTCTATTTTCAAGCTTATGTTTCTATTTTAATTATCTCTCCAGCCTTTAGCTTAAAAAAAACCTTTTCTATGTTATATATATTTGATTGTATATTTAATATACTGGCTTTTTTTAATCTTTTGTGCCAGGTATCCATCTATTATACTCTTTAAGATGTTTTTCATATGTGTTTTGATGTTAAACTAGGGATACAGGTGTGAAAGTTGATTAATAACAGGATCGAGATCCATGACTGTCAGACCCATGTAGGCCAGCAGTTCAAAATGACTGTTGTTCTGTGGGCAATCTGAAATGAGTCTATAGGTTTGTTTTGTTTCTTGGTGGACAGAAAGCTGTAAATTGGTGATGAGGTTAAGCCAGAGGATGAAGGCACATATAGTTTGAACTCCATTCATGGCCAGGCTGACTGGCAGCGATGGGGCATGAGCAAAACTCTTTGGTCGCCCATGGTATGATTCCTTACGTGGGCTCTGTGCTTCACAGACACTCAGACTGGAGCTTTCCCAGTAGATGATACCTGTTTTACTTTAATACCCCCTTCAGTCACCTCCTACTTAAGAGTGACTTACATTTGCACTGTATAAAGACCAGTGTCTGTATTTTTACTCCATCCTTCAAAACCAGAACTGCCTCTCTCAGATACACTTGACTCCATTAAGACCTGAACAATGGGATGATTAGTAGATGTAATTTTAGTATGGTCCCAGCTTCATCCAGAAGAATAGACAGAGCTAGTTGTTTGGGAAAACAAGAATTCCAGTGGGAAGAAAGACAAATATTGTGACATTTTTCTTTGAATATGCAGTGTTCAGAAATAGAAAATGTATGCATCTTGAGGAATTTTTTCATTTTGTGACATACTGCAAACAGAAGTGATTAGCAGGCAGAAAAGCCAAGTGAGCTGGATGAATATTCAGAGAAATCTGGCTAAAGGAAACAAATAGAGCTGGAATGGTGATGCAACATATGTTTTCAAGTGAACATCGTAATACACCACTGGAGGGGTACCATTCCACACAAAAATGGCAGCAGCAAACAGAGAAGTGCTTAAAAAATGCAAGCGTTGCCTTTATCTGAAAGATTCAGTAGCTTTTTGGACAGTATCTTTGGCAACTGGTGATCCACCACTAGTGCCACAGTCTCGTTCCTGAGGGATTCCCAGCTGTAGTCATTTACTGGTCACCTATGCCATGGCACAGTAATCTAGCAGGCATGTGTTACTGAAGTCAGTCGCTTTAAGAAATCAGAGAGATGTTTGCAAATGAGGAGAGGAGATAATCTCTGGAGAAATCTAAATTTCAATTATTAGGTTTATTGTATAATTACATTAAACACAGCAGGTGTCTTCTGATCAGTCTTCATACAGTATGTGCCTCTTTCTTGGAGAATCATCACAACAAACACATCATCACAGCATGGGAGCTGGCACTGCCACAAAACCCACTGCTGCCCACCAGTCTGCAAACTGAAACATGCTGGGGGCAGCAGAAAGGAAAACCTGAAGAGCTCAGGGCTACAGGAAAACTGGAGCTCACCTTTCCAGGAATAGAGAGTTCTCATCTCTCCCATGAGCAGCCTAAGAGGAACCTGCTTTCGGTCTTTATGTGGATTTTAGTCCCTTTCCCTCATCCTCAGAGCCCCAAGGGGGGCTGCAAAGTGCTAAAGTCACAGCAGTGAGACATTTTGTGGCCAAGCACTTAAGGAAGAATCACAGAATCATTCAGGTTGGAAGAGATCCTTGGGATCATCGAGTCCAACCATCTAACCTACTCTACAAAGTTCTTCCCTACGCCATATCCCCCAATGCTGCATCTAAACGGCTCTTAAACACATCCAGGGATGGTGACTCAACCACCTCCCTGGGCAGCCAAATGACAAATATTTTAAAGGAAACTCTACATCGAGGTGTGTTGCTGGGATTTGGCAAGGACTGGTGCTCTTTTTGCGTGTGTGATCAAATGGCTCTGAAAGCAGAGCAGTTTATTGAAGTCTAAGCCTTTAATTCAGAAGCAGGGAATACCACCATCATGGGGGTCACAGATAATGGAAATTAATTTGGAAGTCTGTCAGATTTTCACTCAAAACTCACACTCGCAAGACCACTACGAGTCAATTTCAGACTTGGAAAAATGAAGTAACGAATGTAGGACAGCCCATGTTTATGAATAATTAATTGGTACTTAGAAGAATTAATTTACAACACCATAAAACAACAAGATTTTCAGCTTTCCCCCTCCACATTTTTTTTTAAACATTTGGGACAGTATTACCTAAATATCAATTGCTTTTGAGATTTACAAGATTTAACGTACTCTTCTTCTGAGCTCTGTACTGAGTTTTGAGTTGAAATCATGAGGGAAATCATCTCCAGTTGCTTCTACAAGGTATAAAGGACTAGAAGGCTACCGCAGAGCTCAAACCAAGCTGTACACAGCCACGTCTGCTGACAAGAGAGGGACTGTTTTTCCGACGGACCCTGCGGAAGCCTGGTGAACAGGCGCCCCACTCAGGGGCCCAGAACAAGCCCTTCTGCACTAGGCAGGTGGACGGCCAACCTCAGCATATCGTACCACTTCTTGGACCACAGGCAGGTTACAGGACAGCACCAAAGAGGATGCCATTACTTACTCAGAGAGGAGCCCCTAAAGTGGTTTCAGTCATACAAGGTACTTTAATTTCAACAACAGCCCAAGACTCCTTCAGCAGCTGTCTACATTCTAGATTTCCTACTCCCTGCATTGCAAGTAGAAAAAAAAGCACAAAACCTCATCCACAGATTTAAATAAACATTTGAGAAGATTTATAAAAACTAAATAAATCAGTATGATACAGCAGATCATTGTCAGTAATAGCTCACCTCCTTCAGTGCTAAAAATCCTCTAGAAATACACAAAACCGCATTAAATGAATGAACGGGGACAACCATACCGTTATAATGTGTTCTGCTGTGCCAGCACGCAAGGGCTGGAGTGTTTTGGGTTTGTGTTTTATTGGTTTTTTGTGGGTTTTCTAAAATACTTCAAATACATTTGTACTACTCGTTACAGATTTGATGGGCTTGGCAATACAGTAAAAATGTTATTAATCAGAAATGCCATTCTTTTAATATAGCAGTTTTATAGAGTAGTCTTAGATTCCATTTTAATTATGTTCCTATGAAGGAAGTGTCCAACACAACTGATTAAACACAAGCAATTGTTTTGTTTCAGACAAATGGCTAGACTGAGTCAATACAACAAGTGTTACAGGCCAGCAATAAAACTCATTGAAATAGATGTGCATTGCAGCCCGTAGACCATCTGCCTGTACACACAACTGGAGTGTCGCCAAGGTGTCAATCACTTAATAACAGTACTTCAGTTGATGGGGTGAACTGAAACACTTGCCGCGATTATCCGTCTCATCATCCCCTACCGAAAGGTGCTCAGACGTTTTGTCAGAGTAAGCGAAGGCACCGCTGCAGTTCTCAATGTTCTGCACAACACATGGAGTGCTTGCTCAATTTGAGGCAGAGTCCCTCACATACCACTGTATCACTGGATACACTACACGTGTCTGGGGACAGCAATTTTGTTAGTTAAGTATCTTTAATCACAGCAGGGATTTCCACAGACCTTAAAGTATAATGCATGCAGCAGGGAGAAGTTAGTATCAGACATGAAGCTGATCTGAAGCACAATGTGAGTGTAGTTGTAAATTAAAGATGCAACAGCAGAGAGCTTAAAAAAATTATAACCTTTGGTATAATTAAGTGGTTAGACAATCGTACTGTTTTAACATACACTCAGAAATTAGAAAACTTTACAGCCTCAACTTATGCAATTTATCTGTTACAGCTCACAGCTTCAGTTAAAAAAAAACCCACTTGTTTCTTGCAACTTTAGTTTGAGCATGAATTAAAAAGCTCAACATTTAAAAAAAAAAACACCTTAAAAGCAAAAGACTGTCTCCAGAGTGAACTTTTCCATTAGAACACATTAATATTTGACAGACAATCTTGAACTGGAAGCATCTAACTTACAAACAAGATACACAAGTATTAAATATATCCCTGGAAATACATCTTCTTTTAAATTAAACTGTATTAGTGCTGAAAAAAAAGTAATTACGATCAGTGTTATTTGCAGCTCTGAAGTTAAAGCAACCTCTAATTTGGGGCTCTTTTTTAGTATATTCTATAGGTCAAAGAGGGAAGTCAGTATTCAGGGGCAGTTTCCTTTAATCTCCCCAAATTTATTCCTATGTTCTATCTTCTTAATGAAAAATGAAACACTCTAAAGCCCACAGTGTTGAATTATAACAACTGACAGAAATAAACAAGCCAATTTTCTTACTGAGGGGAAAAAAAGCTACTTCTGGTCTAGTTTTAAATATAGCCTGAAGATCCTATTCTCATCATAAAGACAAGAATTTTGTAGCTAAAGTGCAACTTATATTTTATTCATTATTTAACTTCCTTTCATTATTGTGTACTGACTTGTCCACAGAATCCAGCACAGACACTTTAATCCTCTGATGGCAACAGAAACTAAATTATTAATGGTTTAAAATTTTTGTCCACTACACTTAAATCAATGCTACAAACACTGATTCAAAATCAACGACTGGAATTCCTACATAACCCAAGTATACGGCATAACTTAAGGTTCATTCAAAAGTTAACTTAATTATTTCCACTGCCTTCATTTTTTCCTATGCAGCTTCCACAAGTTGGTTCAAGAAAAATGTTCTTTGATACAAGTCCATGTATAAAAGAAGAAAAAAAAAAATATTATGTGCAAGTATAAAGTTCACCTTCCACACATACTTTTCATACAGTTGGTGTCCAGACACAAGTCAACTTCCATTCCCCATTCCCCATTCCCCATTAAAATGGGCCCAAAATTCACTTGTGCAGCTGGATGGATACAACTAACAGTAAAAGGCAAGCACGCCTACAGTGAGTAGGGTTTATTACTAACAACTGAAAGAGAGACAATGGATTTGCTTCTTTTTTCTCTCCTTGCTTGCTTTCTCCACCCCCTCCACAAGTGCCTACTTGTACCCAAACAGGCAACTGGCAATTCAGAGAACAATCTGAGGTGCACCTAAAGCTGTCCCAGCCCAAACCCACAGCTTGCTGGGAGGGTGGTCAGGCCCTCGGGACCGGGCTGCGCAGCGTTCCCTCGCGTCGTATCGTGCTCTTCTCACACCGGCTTTGGAGCTGAGGGAACATTTGCAAAAAACCTTTGCTGGTTCTACCCTAATGTACCATATGAGTGTTCATTTTGTTTTCCATTAAGCTGCCTAAGGAAATATTTTGAAAGGCACCCCAATGTTTTAACTGTACTATGCGGGGGAGACGTGTTGAGGAAACAGCCTTACAGCTACCTTATCAGGTACAGAAACTGTTTAAAATGGATTTAATAAAATGCAAATGTTCTGGATCTTTTTTTTTTCTTTTAACCTAACGAACAAACTATTTGCATGAATAGCAGGATGTATTGTTTATGCCACTTTTTTCCTCTCCCCTGAAAGTTCAGGATCCATCAACTCCATCAGCTGCCAGCTGTTCTTTATAACAGCCAGCTGCATAGCTTCAAAGATCCTACAATCAAAAGATTTTAGAATAATGTTGCATTGATACAGCATGATACAGAAAAGGAAAAAACTCAAGTAAATTCATATTGCCCTCAAACTATTAACTTCTGTAAGATAGAAGAACTTTGATTTTTAATGAAGGATGAGTAAAACACTTTCTTATATAAAAAAAATAATTCTATTTACATCATTATGTCAGTAATTAATTTTACAGGCAAAATAAAATTCTAATGCAAAGGAACACCCAAATAAGTCTGAAAATACATAATGTGTTTAAAGAAACTATGGTGAGACATTTCATCAAATGTTGTAACAATTTAGTATAGCCATTTGGTGCTATTTGTGTCAGTTCTGTACATTGAAGATAGCATGCCTTAGAAGGTACACTGTATATACAAACAACTAAAAAAACTAAATTTAACATGCCTCAAAAATTAAACATCTGAAGCTCTCAGTTCATGTAACTCATACCATTTTACCACAACACATTTAATTATATAATGCATTTCTTCTCAGAAAGTAACTAGACAATGGCATTTCTCACTATTCCCCTATTTCAGTTCCCTGTGAGCAACCAGTAGCACATAAACACGGTAGCAACAATTTCTGTTCAGCTGACAGAAAATTTACAAGTCTATTGCTTTGTACAATTATTTTAAGCATCAACACAGTTTCTTCTCACACAGTATCACTTCTATAACGTGCCTTTGAGCAAGTTTCCTGACCTTATATATGCACACATAAAATGAAGTCAGTTCCCTTGGCAATTGTCCGGGAAAGGAACTACACATTTCAGAACATTCAGCAGGTGGAAAATGACGTCCCAATCTCTGCAAGCATTTGGTAGCGTTATGCTGATCCTGCAGCACTAAGCAGTTGGCTTCATTAAGTACTTGGGGATCCCTGGCTTTGACCCAGGCTTAACCCATCGATTGAGAAAGACGATGGCCAACACTACGGAAATACTTTGGCATTACAATGCCAGGGACAAAATTTCAGGGACCCGTGACTCCTTCAAAGCTCTAGCAACGATACTTAATGGTTCTATTTGCCTCCTGTTACAGTGATATTTAGGAACTCCATTTTCAAACACTTATTTGACTACCAAGACTGCCATCAACACAAATGTCATACAGGTCTGGCAAAAACCAATTACCTGAGCAATCATATGCAAAACAGAGTTTCCACATTTCTTTAACAGTGGATTAGAAAAACCTCTAGCCAGACAAGAAGAGCATGGTACCCACCTTTACATTACCACATTCCAAGTTTTTACTACAGCATTAGTTCACAAACACGAAGCATCAGAACTTCTACAATACTGTGTGTCATTTGATGCACTTACATTCATACAGGGATTTGTCCCCAAAGGTTTCAATTTAGCTTACTTATCTGCATAAAGCCAAGGCAAAAACACGTTCACATTATAAACCCAGAAGAAATCACTATCAGCTGTTTCTCTCCAACAAATCTAAGTTTCTTAGGTACACATTTCAAGGACAGGCCTTGCTTAAAGAGCTCCTTTTGTTTGAAGTCTGTTTCCTGCTAACCAGCTGACAGATCAAAGGTACTTCTCAGTCCTACCATTTGTTCCCATTTTTCCTTCTTTTTCAACTTAGTCAAAATTTTAAATTTAATAAATTTAAAATTTATTTTAAAATTTATCATTTCATCTCTTTCAGTTTCCTATTCCTTACTTTTTATATTCCACAAAGTTTTCCTGTGACACCTCTCGAATACTGGAATCTATGCCATTGAAGTCTTTGAGTTACTTCACTAAATGAAATTAAGCACAGGTATAAGTCTCTGTAAGATTAAAAAACGCTAAGATGTAAGCTTTTGAGAACCTGAACCTTTTAAGAACTTTGTAAAATATACACTGTTGTATAAATTATTGTGCACATACAGTGGGAAAATGTAATATTGAAAAGATACCTTTATGTACAAACCTGATACATTTTATGAATTAAACATTTCATATACATCTATTTATGCAACTGCTGGACTTTTTTGCTGCCACAGACTGGTAATCTGTTCCTACCAATTCATTATCTCAGTGATATGCAAAAAAATGTCAATAAAGATTAAATAAAATATACTGTCTTACAGTTAAAACAGCTTTAATTCAATATGCCTAGGTAAATAATTTGTTGATACTTGACTTTATAAAATGTACTCACCTGTAGTCAGTTACTATGGAAACAATGATCATAAAATTGATCATAGTTTAGTTTCACAACTTTCTAACATTGTAACTTGATTATCTGCCTTGCAGTCCAATATACAGACCAAACACCTGGAATAATGCAGCTGAGTAAAGAGACCTGCCAGGAATAGACTCGCTTCCACTGTGTCCAAATTTATTTTTTTTCCATGAGGTAAACATAAGAACAATATTTTTCTACCTGCCTTTCCCAGTTTTGAAAACAAATGCCAGTGCAGTTTTGGACCTCTCAAAATGAGATTCTTAAAAATCCCCCAAGGATTCTTAACCATCTTTTTCCCAGACATGCCAGCTCACAGTAGGTTTAAAAAAGAAAACAAACAAACAAACCACCTAAACCCTTTCCCTGTTTAATTGTATTATTTCAGAATCCGTTACTGGCTTGATGGTCTCCAGTAAATCACTTTTCAATTCTTAATCTCAATTTTGCCATCTCTGTAATGGAAGAACACTATTAATGCTGATTTGTGAAAGTACACTGACCTAAATGCATTCCTAGGAATCGAGTGCAAAGGAAGTTTGTATTAGGAAATGAAAACAAGTCTTCAGTTCATTAGTGTACTTCCCACTCTCAATTATTACATAAGAAATAATTTGCCTCTCCTCTGAATTAATTAGTTGTAATCTTCTCCTCTCCCCTCCAAATTCTTCATGCCTCTGAGTAATTTAGTTTATCCCCGGTCACTGTAGAATATTACAGGAACACAAACATTCTCCAACATAAGATTATCGGTATGAAAGCTAATAAAATGCATGTCTCTATTTCTCCCTAACTGACACAGATCTTTGACACATGACCTTTAAGTAGGTCTGTGGACCACTGTTCTGATCCAAGCAAATTATAACCTAACTCAGTTATTCAACTAATTTTGTTTTCTAAGACATAATGCATTCATAAAGCAAGATTTTTAAGCTCTTCTTAATCACTTTCAAGATTCCTCCTCCTTAAAAACCAATATATATTTCATAGCAAAAATACTGTCCGGCGTGTCAGGACTGACACTTCCAACAGCAATACAACAGGCACCTGGAATCTCCGGAATGAAGTACTGTCTTTCTGGACAGTCTGTCTTACTGTCTGGTGTTACAAGGTTTTACATTCCATAATCTGCATCAAGCACCATAGGAAGACAAATGATTAGATCTTCAAAAGATACTGCTCTTTCAGGGATTTTCTACAATCAAAGTTTTTCTGCTACAGTGGTTCCAGGAGAGTTAAGGAATAGAACGCTTCTACTTTGGGCACAATTTATTGCGGTACTAAATAAGAGTAAGACACACCACTTAGCCTAGTAGAGGTACTATTATGACTGCCTGCATAGAACCAAACAAATTAATCCAGAACTCATGCTAAAAATTCTGCTGGTACAAAATACCAGGGGATCATATGCTAGAAAGCCATAGTAACCTTTCCAATGGCGTGTACTTCTAAATTTTTCTTGGTTCAGAAACAAGCCAAATCAACACTGATTTTCATCTTATGATTAAATTTCCTGTAAGTCAAAAACACTGCCTCTGTGTCATGTCCCCATTAATGTAGGCTGTTCTTTAGAAAGCTTACTAAGATAAAGTTAAAACTCTGAAAATAAGAGATGCAAGAGTGTCAAAGTCATGTTTTTCTTTTAACAGATGGGTAATGTTTCATGATAAAAAACTGTTTGCACTCAATGTATTAAGATTAATTATTAATAAGGAAGCAAGTATATTTTGATAGAGCTACAGTTTCAGGATTCAGTTGCAAAATTAACAGTTCAGTTTGCTCAGTGGGAGAAGTTAAAATACATTTAGTTTAAAACTAAGTTTAGGGTAACCGTTAACGTTGTGGATTACTCGCGTCTCGCAGCATTAGTTCAGAACTGCCTGTATTACCCTGTAACTGTACAACTTATTCTGCCCTATGACACAACTTCCAATAAACAAAGCTGTATGCAGCGATTACAGAGGGAGGAAAAACATGACATTACAAAAGAAATCTTCTAAATATATATACCTTTTCAAGAAACATAGATTTAAAACAGTTCTCTCTGGACAATTTTTCCATCTGCTTGATCAGCACATAGTTGTGGCATAGGGTTCAACAGGACATGAACTCCACTGACCGAGTTAGCTCCCCGAAGAGTCAACATGATAAAGCAGTCTTCTGAGATCTAGCATGCTATCTTTCAGAGGGTTGAAACAGAAGTTGCAACAAAAATCTCGTTTACTCACACAAAAGGCAAAAATGAAGTGGCAGAGGAAAGTACTTTCCCTACTGCCATATTCTTAATTCAGAAATACATTTGGAATATAAAACTCCCAAGGGTGACTAAAGCAGAAGCTCCAAAATTAGTCAGAACACCACCAAGAAAGACAATTTATAACTGGCGATGCCCTTTGCACACCAGCTCTGCACAGTTGGGCATGACTTCAGTCTGAATGCCCACACATACAGCTGCTGAGAACATGCAGATTTCTATCTCTTGGAGGGATTTCCAAGACACTCGGCAGAAAGCCATGATCCTGCTCTTCCCTCGCACTGAGCAGCAAAACTGGCAGACGTGGAGAAGACAGCTTTCTGAGCCAGCCCCCCCTAACTCCATGCAACAGAAGTCCAGGAGACAGCACGTGCTGAGGCTCCGCTCCTGCTGATGAAGTCAAAGACCAGAAGTGTAAAGGGGAACTAATTACCCTGGACGCACCTCGGAGAGTTTGTGCTGGACATGCATGAAGTTACAGAGCACACCCAAGTCTCCCGTTCAGAAGGCTGTCCATGAGAAATACTAGAACGGAAAAAGGCTGCAGCTCTGTGTGCTGCAATGAAACCCCCAGTGCCGCTTTCCTGCCTAACAGCACTACCCAACACAGTGGGGCTTTTTCTCTAAGGAGAAACCCTTCTTTGAAACTAAGGTTTCTTCTTCTATTTTCTCCCTTATGAATGATGAAGATATTTAATTAATTTCAAAGCAGGCATTGAATCATGATCCAGTCAGCAACACTGCAAATTCCTCAAAATACTGTTTCTATAAATGTTTCCTAAGTAACGCTGGAACACGCTGGGAGGAAGTAAAGTAATACTGATCTCCTCATTTCAATCTATATATTCAAAATTTCCCTTTTTTCCAGTTTCTAATACAGCTAATTCAATGCACTCTTGTCTCATTATTACAAACGACAGCAACATTTTATGTTAAACAGGCAGTGTCTGGAATAACATATAAATCTTTAAAAAAAAACTGTATGACACATTTTCAGTACAATGAAAATGAAACAGCCATGGCAAACACATTCTGTAAGTGGGGAAATATGATAA
>JAOXJK010000032.1:6082940-6108617 GCA_025774025.1 Xenus cinereus
CCACCCCCCCCCCGGGGGGGGGGGCGGAGGGAGAATGGACCTTCTCTGCTATGCAGCAGTATGAGGTCCGCTGGGTGCAGTAGGAAGAAATAAATTAGCAACAAAGTTGGGCACCATTCACCTGGCTTCTCAAAAGAGCCACTCAACAAGAATCAACGGAATTGTCTCGCCTCCGGATTTAAAGCTTCACCCATCCCAAATCCTGATTCTGGTAGTTAAAGCCCTCTAGAAGCTAGGACCTAGCTTCTGAAAGACCGATCTGAAAGACCTCCCCCCCATGCCTCAGAAAGAGCCTGATCAAGAGACGAAGTGAGGCCAGAGAACTCACTGCTGATTGCAGTCATCCGCCCTACAGAGGGTTTTGAACACAGCAGGTTTTTCTGGATGTCCTAAAAATTCTTGCATTAGCACTTCGATGCCTCCACAAAGGCTGTACTAGAAACAAAGGGGAAAAGAAAAGCTGAAAGAAACGGCTGATCGCCTGTTAACCTCTCCTTGCTGCAGCGCAGGTAAAAGTCTTTGTGACTTAGGTATGGCTATATAATTTGCTGTTCAAGGAGTTTTGCAAACATTATACTTAGAACTGAAAGAAAAAAAAAGGTTGAGCTGCACATTTTCCCGTGAACAAAAGGGACAAAAGTTTTCTGACACCGGGGTGATAACCTATATTGGTTTCCAGTTATGCTAAAACTCCTATTAGCCACCTCTCACCTGAATTTTCTATTAAATAACCTTTCCCGAGGCCCCATATTGCCATCCAAATATGTATTTCCCACTGCCTTTCCTCATGTTTTCAGCCTTTAACTGAAGCCCTTCAAGGCACTTTCCTCTTGAAGAACAAAAGGCTCCCTGAAAACCTTCAAATATCATAGAAACGACCCAGGATTAAAAATAAGCAGAGCTGCTGAACGTACCTATCAAATCCACGACATGCAAATTTAAACAAATCTGAACTCGAGCAGATGAACAAACGCACGCCAGTCTGTGTGAAACGCTCACTGGGTCATTCAGATGGTGCCTCTACACCTCGGAATATTGCCCTCTGGACTTCACACAGCAAAGGGAAACGCTATTAAAAATTCAAAGGAAAGCTGGGCTTGTTTTTTTGCCAGCTTATGAATTTGTTGAAAAAGTGACCTTTTAGTTCAGTTTCCCAGGGGTGTGAACAATTTTTTCATACTGTCAATACATGTGCCAATCTAGAGTAAGTTATACGCAGTAGGTGTTTCTAGAAATATTAAAACATCGGAGCTTGGTTGGGCAGACATTTGAAAATAGATTGCTGAAGGATAAAGGGACTTTGCTATTTCCCCCTCCAGAAAGGTTGTCTCTTTAAATTTTTATGTTTTAGTCATACATGAGCATTGACATCCGACTTTCAAAGAAATAATGGAAGTACCCCATATTGGTTTCAATACTAAATAACTTGAATAATGGTTTTTCTTCCGCGTTGTGCTTATAATGCCCAGACCTACTGTGTAACAAACGACGTCAACATTGTCAGATGGAATTCATTTATCTTACTTTAGGTAAGTTTTCTCAAAAATCTGTTTACCTTGGCAGTAATTTTCAAGGAGGGAAACGTGTAGTTTGGAGAGTAATATTAGTAGGGCAAACTGTGGCACTGAGTCCTACGGGCTTATATTCTCCTATTGAAGCGTGAAGACCATTAGCATTAATAGAGGCTACGGCCACTGCCCTCAAGACATCAATACAGCTCCACCGTCAGGGAAATAAAGCCTATTTTTTTGCCTACGTTTTTGCATGCATTTCTTAATGATCAGTGTCTTCACAACAATCATAGGCTGAAGATTCAGGCATAGAGACCTATATCGACTTTCTGGAGTATCCAGAAAAAATCAGCTTCTGAGGATGATCCAGTAACTCGTCTCAAATTCAATAAAAACACCCTGTGAAAAAGACATGGACGGCAGGATGCAGCTCCTAGTTGCTTAATCTTGTCCACAAACATCTCTTACATTAAAAACTCAAAATAATTAAAAGCAGACTCCAGATTTGCCCTTTATGTACTTTCCAAATAACATGATGTATCGTTACATTGTGCCTGTAGCTTTTCTTCAGTGTTTTTCTCTTTTGTATTTTATTAGGACTCAACTGAAGATTGGTATCTCGGTATTACCTTTATGTATAGAAAAAAAGACAAAAAAATTTATGTCAAAAAGAGGTCATAGAATTATAGAATCATAGAATCATTCAGGTTGGAAAAGACCCCCTTGGGATCATTGAGTCCAACCATCAACCCTACTCTACAAAGTTCTCCCCTACACCATATCCCCCAACGCCACATCCAAGGATGGTGACTCAACCACCTCCCTGGGCAGCCTATTCCAGTGTCTGACCACTCCTTCTGTGAAGAATTGTTTCCTAATGTCTAGTCTAAACCTACCCTTTTGCAGCTTGAAGCCATTCCCTCTTGTTCTATCACTACCTGGGAGAAGAGACCAGCACCAGCCTCTCTACAGCGTCCTTTCAAGTAGTTGTAGAGAGCGATGAGGTCACCCCTCAGCCTCCTCTTCCTCAAACTAAACAAGCCCAGCTCCCTCAATCGCTCTTCATAAGGTTTATTCTCCAAGAAGACAGACAGAGGCTGTCTTTGAATAAGCCCTGGCATCCCCTGCCTGAGCGCTGCGGACTGATACACATGATGGGACCAAGAAAAAAAGGTTCCCTGTCCTGAAGCCCTGACCCACACTGTGCTACTGGGCCTGAGGCAGTATGTGTCCTGCTCTTAGCCGCTCGAAATGGGCCTGGGCTAGTTGCTTCTCAGAAGTGTGTTTTCCATTAGGCAGCTCTATACAAGTTTTTGAGTCAGTGAAGGTGACAGAAGGAAAAACAAATAAGAAAATTTAGCAAAGATGAGATCCAGACATTTAATATTTTAAAGAAATCTACACAATGGAAATACTTGCAATTTAAATGAAAGTACATGGTTTTTTTCTTAGCATTACCATTCTTGTTAAAGGAAAAAAAAAAATCCTCGCTGCTTACTTTGGTCAAAACCAGCAGCATCCAGAAAGCAAATGTTTTCAATGATAAACTAAGAAAAATAACAACTGGTTCTCTGGTGTGTTATTTGTTTGAACTGTATGGTCTCTCTAACTCAGACCGCGAGCTCCCTGTGTAGCACTGGCAGCACTCGCAACCACGGCGAAACAGGATCCATTTTCACCCGGGACAAGTGAAGCTCCTCTGTGCTGTCCTGCTCCTTTGGTACTTGTATGACTGTAGACCCAGAGTATGCCACAAACCCTTCAACGGCCTGCGCCCCCTTGCAGATTTAAACTGCCTCAGCAGCATCAGTAATTCCACTGCACTTCAGTCACCTTGCCCCAACAGCTGAAGAACAACAGAAGAAAGAGAGGCATGTGCTAGCTGAATTCAGTTCAAGCTTCAAAATGCCTCTTCTGTCCCCAGGTCTGTTAAGAATCCCCTCAGAATGTCAAGAAAAAAGAAACAATATATAATCTAATATTTTTAATTTTATGTACAGGAATATAACGTTATGGCAACTTTGTACATGAAATACATACAGTATTTAAACATGAAAATCAGCTAGGTAAGAATTTACATTAGCAATGAAACTGCTTCATGTGCAGCCCAGTTAATACTTAGTTTAGATCTGTATTTTATTGGGGAGAGATTTTAATAGTTTACAATCATAGAAACATAAACATTTAAAACAAGACTCTATAAAATAATTTACAGAAGCCCTAGCATCTACACTGAGAGAAAGGGTGTATGTCTGTGAGTTTTGTGTGTGAATAACAAGGTGGACGAATGATGTATCTCAGCCTTTTAAGTATAAAATAATTTAGAAGCAGTTCATGCAATATGGAAGCAAAGGAGTGCCAGTTCCTTCGAGGTTTCCTGCTACCTTGGACATCTACTGAGCATCACACGTGGGTCACCGGACACATGGTAATACCGTTGCCAGATGCTACCGGAGAGCACCAGCCTCAGTTCCTCCAAACAATTACTTATGTAAACATAAATATACAAGTTGATATCTTTTCTACACAGTACAAATACAGGTCACAACTTCTCAGCTGTGCAAGTAGTCAATCCGTATACTTGGAAGTAGGATAATGTTCCGAGCGGAGTTCCATATATTTCCATGTACAGGGGCACTAACAGAATTTTCTTGTTTTCACCAATTTGCTTTGATATTTCACAGAGTGCCCACCATGCCCTATCACGTAAACGTCCAGCAGGTAGGACTTTCCAGGCTGCAGGCCTCTGATTGTCTCTGTGGTCACTGCTTTCTGGATGTTCTGGCTGTGGAAGTATTTACAGAGAACCTTTTCCGATTTCTTCCTCGTATCTGGACCCAAGCACTGGTTCTGCTCTCTTTTCTTCTGCTCGTCGTTGTAGTTGTCATCCACTTCCCTTTTGTAGATGCAGAATTTGTTTCTCTCCTGTGTGCCTAGCCACGCCACCGTGACCGACGAACACGTGCGGAGTTTGTCAAAGGCTTTGATTCGCGTATCTTCAGGAAGAGAAGGAAACGACTGCTTGTTGGGCCTTGTTGTAGCCAGGATCTTCAGCATAGAAGCACCTTTTTTGCTTCCTTTCAGCCTAATTAGATATTTAGCTTTTGCTTTTCCCCGGAGCTGGAACTGCCGCACACCCTCCACATTTTGAGACAAGAGAAGTTTTCCATCTCTTCTAACTTGGATCTGAACAGCATCCAGGCATGAATGAATGGAGAAGGTGACTTTTTGGTGAGATGAAACGGGAGCAAAACGTAGAAATTTGGCTCCCTTTCTCTTGATGAATACATCTGTAACTTTGCCGTCCTTCAGTTCGACTGTTTTCTGTTTAGCCTCCTCCTTCGTTCTGGCAAAGGTGCCAACGTATGCGGTGCTCATGTTAGTGTTGGTATTTACTGCAAACATGTCAAAGTAGTACTGCGTATCGGGCTTCAGGTCTGACACTGTGAAGATGTTCTTGTTCCCGACACAAACTTTATGCAGGTCAACTCTCGGCTTTGAGGATGTTTGGCGCCCAAACTTTGATGATTTTAGGAAACCACGTTCTTTGCCGGAGTTGTTGTCTGAGGGAAAGCCAAAATGGGCAAAGTCAAACGGACTGAAATCCAGACCTGGTTTTGGAGCCATCATGAAGGCATCATCAGAACTGAGCTTGGCTTCAACAGCACAGAGGCTTTTGAAATTGTGTTCTTTATTGATGACTATGCAATACTGAATTGGCTGTTTCAGTAAGGAGGCGGTGGGACTTGGTTTCCACGCCAGTGTCACTGTTGTACGTCCCAGAGAAGTGACATCGATTCTGGGATCATAAGGTAATTCAGGATAAGGTTGGTCCGATTCTGGAGTAGTGGTTGCATACACTTTAAAATGTGTATCTTTCTCTGTCGACAGTAGATCTAGTTGATACAAACCAGATGGGGAACTAGAGGACACAAAGTACTCAACATCGTTGCCTTTGTAAGAGAACAGCTCTGTGCCTTCCTCATTAGTAATCTGCTGTTTTTGTTGCTCAAGAGGTTCTGGTTCACCTAGATTATAAGCAAAGAAAAACATTTGTACAGACACAATTTGCAAATAGGAGAAAATAAAACACTAACAGACACTTCTACATAAAATACAAAAGTGAGACAAAAAAGGAAGGTTTTGTCTTCTGAGGAAGATACTTCTGTCAAATCAGAGACAGAAACTGGTTTGGCACTAGGGTTAAAACCAAATGCAAAAGAAATTGCAGCCGACCAGTACTAACGGAGGCTCGTGAACGGTAGCTGATACCTTCCACTAGACTACTTCAAGCACCCAACCTGGAGATGCCGTGCAGCTCCCCTGGGGAAACTGCCTGTTTCTGGGTTTGCACCCTTCACTCTGGCCCTCTGAGTCACACTGAAACTTTTGCGTAAATACAGCGGGGGCCACAGGTGTGCATACAATTCAATGTGTGACATTTAGCTCTGGAAGCCAGAGACGCTTTCTCTCCTCAGCAGCAGTTATGTTTACTCTGTTGCTACCTGCAGCCAGTTTGCTGCACAACAACCAGATGGGGCTGAAGAGCCAAACATAAAGATCATAAAGATGGGCTGTGAGATATTCAGCATCACACCAAGACTGGTCTGAGGAGCTTCAAATCCAGGGGAAAAGCAGGTCTCTGAAGTCATTGTTTGGTTGTTACCTGAACCTTCTCCGCTGGCTTCCTCTGGAAGCTCTTGCACGCTCAGTTTCCACTCCAGAGGGGCATCGCATGGTGTCACTGTCACTGCTAAGGGAGTGTTGTCCTCTTCGACCACAAAGAAGTACCTAGGGGAAGGTTAACAGACCCATATGTCAACAAATCCTGATGGCAGCCCACCAGCAGGGACTGACTTGACACGATCAAGGTCGGTCTCGGCGTGGCAACAGAGACAAAAGCGTTACTTACAGGCACGTGCGTGCAGAGGGAATATGGAAAGGCTGGTGGGCAAGAGCTAAAGAGGTGAGGGGAGTCCCCCCGCTAACACAGTGCTGCAGAGTTCACTCTTTATTTGTCCAGACACGGCACAGGGGTTTCTGGCCTCCTGCCCTCCCCTCCAGCAAGCTTCCCTTTTTACTCCTACACTAACTATATACAGTATAAATGGTCCAGAGGTATAAATGAGGGAAAAGGGATCTTTCCTGGAATTTAGGGATATGATCCTCAAAGCAAGGCACACATTTTATGCTATGTCCAGGTAAGGGCACTAGAAGCACATATATACGCCTTCAGCTGTCCTCCCGCATTCCCCGAAGCACTACATGTCATTTATTGTAAAATAAATGTTTAAAATTGTTTCTCACCAATGACGGCTTAAGGAGGTGTGTGATAGGAGGAGGAAGGTGGCAATGCCAGCCTTCCCTGAACTCTTTGGAGCCTCGGGTTCTTCCCCAGCCTAACCTCAGTATTTTCCGACCCGCAGGGCCGGTTGGATAGTGAGGAATTCAGACCAGGCTGGCTTAAAGCTGCTTCTTTAAAGCGCAATATGAAATAATGAAGCGAGACAAGTGTGGTGGGGTAAGCCTGTAGTGTCTAATTTCCTTCCCGTTCCCTTTGCCTCTAGACATGTTTAGTGGCCCCACTTCAGGGAACTTCTGTGGTCTGCGGGAGCTTTGGGCTTGTCCCAGAAATCAGATAGATTGGACTCCTCAGCCAGGGAGGCCGGATTGGGATAGAAACTCGCATAGTTACTTCACCAGACAGAACACTGGCATTTGTATTTTACTGGTTTAGATCCAATTTTTATTTTAAAACACCCAGAAAATAAAGTTACTACCTTCAAAGCACAACTGACTCACTTGAACTGGGCAGAAATACCTTTTAGGGGTGTCTCGGAAGAGGTAGCTGCTAATTTCGGCTCCATCTGGGATGACGGACGAATCGTGAAAAAACGCTTTGTCCCGGATCTGCATTTGGAAGAGCTCCTCATCTCGGGTAGGTAACTTCTGGGGCCTGGAGCTGAGCGGCAGCAGCAGCAGGAGCAGCAGCGGGCAGTGCAGCAGGAGCATCCTACGAGGACGACAGGGAGTCAGTCCCACCGGAGGAGGCTGAACCAGGCGCAGCAGGAGCTGCCGCCAGCTCGTCCCACGCCGGTGGGTGAGACCCTGGCGAAGCACCGTTTTACTCATGGCCCACGGTCACTGCCTGGGCTGCCTGCAAGCTTGTGTGGCTCCTGTGAGCTGATTTACTGCTGAAAAGCGGGCAGACCTACAACAACGTCACACGCACTTCGTGTTTTGCCGGCACCCTCACTGTCCTGCCGTCCAAGCACTAGGAATACGTACTGTGAAGACTAAGCTCGCGTCGTCACACGCTTAGATAAAGTATGGAAAGAAGATTTTTTCCATCTTGAACTGTAATTGAAAGCAAGCCCACACACTGCTTGCAAATTGGTATCTCTCCCTCTTCATTAACAAAGAGCAAAAGCCTTCCACATACTTTGGTTGAGCTACAGTTTGATGTTTTGCCACAGCAGAAACGGAGCTCGCTGGACACGGCAGCTAGAGTAAGCACAGAGCAGATGGAGGGTACATCGACTTCCCTGTCCTTAGGAGATTCTGGTTGGGCTGCTAACAATCCTTTGAAAAGTAAATAGTTCCAGTGAAATTGTTCTTCATAAAAATAGTGAATTATGGAAACATGTGATATAAACCCACACATATTCAAAGCACATTGGTATTAGCGTGCAATTCAGCAGGGCTTAATCCTCAAGCCCGATGGGAATTGCAAAACACAAAAGCAGAGAATCCCTTACAAATTAGGCATAATAATTCATAATCTCAGCCTTTCGTTATTATGTCTACAACTAGGTCAGTAATGACTATCCTAACATATACAGTGGGACAGGCTGGAAATCTCCTTCAGTACGGCAGATGATCTCATATGTAATGGCTCTGGTATGGGGGGGTGGCAGGGGGGAAACAAAGCCCATTTCTGGTACAAGTATAGCAAGTTTAAATCAGTAAATTATAACATTATTTTTTTAATTGGAAAAAAAAAAAGAGGTTTATGCCATTACCTAAATGGTGTTAGCCACTGGTTTTGGGGAGAAGCATGCTAAAAAAGCTGAGCTGGCAGGAGCAGTTTTATCTTGTTGTTACTTGGCTGAACGTGCGGTCATGCATCGCTCCTTGTACTGCACGGGAAGTTAACTGGCTTTATGACAAACTCTTTCTTTTTACCCTTAAGATCAAATCTGCTCTTGAGATTGGGGTGTTTTTTTCCCCTCCGCTTGACCTTTCCCTAATATTTTATGTAAAAATAACAACCATAAAGAATAACTTCTTGAGAAGTGGCAGGAGTTGAAGCCATAATAAAATTGCTCTTCCCCTTCAAGCGTGTTATGAAAATCGATACAGGTGCCCTTGAGGCTGCCCCAGCAGCCTCCTTCCCTCTCCCATGGCTTTACCTTCTAAAAACCCCAAAGGAGCCACCAGAGACTAGTGCGGTCACAGCGTGGGACCCTCATCCTTGCCCCAGCCCACCTCCTCTGGCCCTTTGGGAGCTTTCAGCAAGCCCCACTCCCCGGCAGCCCCAAAACCCCCGCGTGCCCCTTCCTGGAGGCAGGTGGCCAGCAGCCTGCCAGCCTCTGCCCCTCTAATCATCACCTCGTCCCTGCCGAAGCTCAGCACGGGCACCAGCATCCCAAATGTGGGAATTCGCTGCAGACAGCACAGGGTCTTGTCCCCTTTTTCACCCCCAATCTCCTGACAAAATCTTCCCAAATTCCCCCTCCCTGCTGCCTCTAGCTCCTCTTCTGCTCTGCGGCGTCTGCGTGTCCTGCAGTCCATCCTGCTCACGGTGCGGCTAAACAGCCCTCCATGTGTGGGACAGCAGGTCTCCTGACACCAGCGAGGCCCGTGGAGGGCTATTTTCACCCTTGTATGGCTTTCTCTGCCTCTAACATGATTGTTATTTAATTGCTCCTTCCACCAACAGCCCAGGTCCCCCTCCCCTCCCCTCCTCTCCGCTGTCCCTGCCTCCATCCAGCTCAGTCCCTGTCCTTCATCTCCCTATTTTCCCACTGAAACTGGTGATGCAAGAGGGAAGAGAAAATCTGTAGCAACCCCCAAAGTAACCGTAAGCCACAAGTGATGTGTATTGAAAACTCCCTTAACAGGCTCCAATTTTACCTTCGCCTCCTTTCGCTTGTACCTCCCCTCACACCAAGGGCTGCTGCCCCATCCTGAGCTTTCTCCCTCCCCAGCCCGACACACAGTCCTATATTTGCAGCCAGATCCTCCCCTTCCTGAGTGGAAAACCAAAGGAAAGATGAAAGAGAATGCTTGAGGTTCACCTGGCAGAGTTTCCCCCGTGGTCGCGTCCCAAGTGGCCACGGACGCCATGGAGGAGCCCCATGCCCCCTGCAAGCGAGCGGCAAGCGTGCCGGGGAGCCCCGGGGCGAGCTTGCCGGTTGCTGGCCCTGCCGTCTTGCGGGGAAGCCTGTGCCAAGGCTGCCCAAAGCTATTTTGCAGTTGGAGAAGGCTGCGCCCTTATTTATTCAGGGATAACCTGGCAACAGCAACACACGGCCGCGGTTCCCCGTTTGCAGGGCTTGGAACGCTTCGTCTCCGGCGCTCACAGGTCTGGGATTGGGGGCTTTGTTACTGTTTGGGATGTTTTAATAACAGGTTGCTGCAGTGGTTTGCCCTACAGAAGGGGAAGGAGTAAAGAGCTTTACTTAAGACACGCAATTGCTACTTATAGTTAAATCCCAATTTGGCTTTTCCAGCGTTTGTCAAAATTTATCCCAACCAGGTCCTGATTTAGCCTTTGATGACAACAGCCATATTTCCTCGAATTCAGACTGAAGTGTTGATACTTATCAGCAAAGTTAATGACATTTGACCTTTTGGAGCAAAGATTGCAAGTCAAAATACTTGCTGACTTAAGTCACCAAAGTCAGCAGAAACCTCTTCTCACACAAAGCAGGATGAGTTCTGTGTGCTCGAACACGCTGTTTATTGATTTTTCAAGTATTATCATTGGCCAACGGGGAAGAAATTCTTTCCAATTTAATCACAACAGTTACAGCAGATTATTTGGTTAAGTAAGAAACTCTGACACTTTCTGCAGACAGCGTCCTCCACATGAACCCCTTGAAATTGCAATCTTGTCCCATAGTCACTTCCAGTGCGATGTAACCTCTACTAAAATAAACAATTTTTGATTAGAGGACTACACAGGGTAAGTTTCACTTCTGAAATAATTTCACTAGCTAATTCACTTCAAAAACTCCTGTAGACAGCGTTTCTGCCCCTGTTAACAACCACGGTGTAGTGAAAAGGTACAGATTTGTCTCTGATTTCTTTATCTAACTGTAAAAGCATTTTGGCTTAAAAATAGCTACAAAAGGCACATTAAAGTTAGTTCTGCGATCCCTGCCCAGCCTGGGCAGGCAGCACTGGCACATCCCATACAAGAAATAGAAAGTTGTCAACTGTTAATGAAAAAGAAAAGTTTTATAATCTTTGTTCCTTTACAAGCAAATAGGATTTTTAGTGCTTTTGTTTTCACGTATCCAATCCCAGAAGCCTAAAATGGGCCAAATTTTCATGCACAACACTTCCAAAAGTGGGACACCTCAACAGCAAAGAGGCATCCAAAACTCACTCAGAGTTTTTAGAAACCGTGCTGTCAGTGTTATACCACCCGTTCACAGCAGTTAATAAACAGATTTTATGTTTTGCAGTGCACTCATTATAATCTGGCAGAGTTTTAAGCTAAATCCTGTACAGTTTACTCACGCAAAACATCAAGGGGACAGCAAAAAAAAAATCATTCATTCGTCCCATGTTTCTTTCTGGGCAAGTTCATCACTGGGCAATGACTTTGACAGAGTCACAAATGCACTTGCTAGAAGTGAGCATGGGAATTTGTGCTCTCCCACCCAGCCCTCAGAAACTTTCAACGACCCATTTTCTTGTCTCGGTGTGCTCTGCTCTGAACGGGTTTCATTTTTTGAAGCCAGGAACAAGCTGAGACCTAAGCACTGCCCTGTAAAGCCATACAAACCACGTGAAAGATGTCGTGTGATTTATTTTTTTTTTCTCCAGACTGTGCCACCTCCTAAATGCCTTTTATTCCCTTTTCTACAAGTTCGCCTTGTTTTCTTTTCTTTTAAACTCTGAGTCAATATTTTATTGATATATTCCTGCTGACTGGAGGGATTTGCCTGCTGTTTATCACTGAATTTAAGAGAGCGCCAAAATAAACAGTCCTAAGTGAAATAATAAGCACCGTTTTCCTTCTCCGGGATTGCAAAAGTGCCCTCTAATGGCCCATCTTTACCTTTCGCTTTTTCCCCAAATTCTGTCTAAACTGAGCCTTAAACCAGATCACTAAGGTTAACCGTCCCCCTGTGCGGGCTGGTGGGCAAGGAGCAGGGGCAGGCGGTGGGCAGGGGGCAGAGCTGTCACCCTGCTCCCCAGGAGGTCACACCATGGCACAGGGGGTCAGGATGCGCCAGGAGGCCGGCATCAGCCGGAGGGAGATGCCAGGCAGCAACCACGGGCACGCAGGGAAGGGAAGGGAAGGTAAAAACCCACCCCAGCTTGGAGGGACCGGGATGGCACGCGCAGACGCCGGCGGCTCTAGACCAGCAACAAGAGCAACACTGAAAAACATCCTGCAGGAAATACGACTCTCTCGTATAGTCTTTCATTTCCAAAAGAAAGGGGAAAACAAAGTTTTCTTTTTTTTCTTCCTTTTCTCTTTCCCCCCCCCACAGACTGACCTGCACGGGGGAGCCAGGCTGTGAGCAGGGAAAGTCCACCCCATCTCCTCCCAAGTAGGGCTGCTCCTGGTCTGCCTTCCAGCTGGACGGGACCACCCGGTTTTGCCCGCTGGCCACCAGGACACCAAGGCCGGGCAGGACGAGCGACGCGGGGGCAGCAGCCGTGGTGGGCGATGACCGGGGTTTTCCTTTTATTTTAACCTGGGAGGTGGCAGTGCTGTCCCCAGGCCAGCGGCTCCGGGGCTGCACAAACACTCCGGCACCAACAGCCACGCCTCGGGAGAGCTTTACTTAATGAACCTACGTGTATTCACCTACATAGACCAACAGATGAAAAATGTATGCTGTACTGCTGCAGCGGGATAGCAATTATTTTAAACACCTCAAAATTTACCACTTTGGAAGAGGTTGGTGGTTGCTTTTTTCCCCTCAGAAAGTATAAATAAACAAAAGGAGCAGTCTGGCCATTATATAAATTTGAGCTATAAGCACATACATGAAAATTATCGTTAAATCGGATGACAGATTTTATGATGATTACAATTCATTCCTATCTTTCTAACAATGTTCTCTCAGGCTGTGAGCCTTACCCGACCTTTCCGAAACCCCACGCACGCAAGCCCTCTCTCCAGCCTTTAAGACCTTTGCGTAACAAACTTCACCTGTGCAAAAGGCCTGCAAATATCTAGGTAAACTGCAGTTAGAAGCAGAACAGCGAGGATAGCGGGATTTGCAGCCGGCTTCGGTTCCAAGCCAGGGGACAAATCAGCCGGAGCTGCGGCAGCACCTCGCAGGCTCAGAGCCAGACACAGGCAGCCTCGGGGTCAGATAAAATCACCCCATTTTTTGATTTCACCAATTAAGCCTATGGTATTTTCTGTCAGCCCTAAGCAAGCCCCTTTTTTCCCAGCAAAATACAGCAATTGCACAGGGGTATCAGAGGCTGCCCGCCTACACTCCATCACAGAAATCCCACCCAGCAAGCCGAGAACCCATTTTGTTTGGGGTCAAAGCAGTTGTGTACTCCTGTTCGGGTTCCATTCTGCATTTAGAGAGAGCCACACGCCCTGACAGGAAGGCTCAATGTCACCGAACGTACCTACGCTCCGTAAAGAGGGAGGGAGCAAGGGTGTGAGTTTCAGCAGCGCGATGCCAGTACAACTCACAAGTCATCTTCAAGTGTCTTGATCAATGGAAATTATTTGCTTTACTTCTCTACTGTCTTCAGGTCACAGAGACCTGTAAAGGATTTACAATAACAAAACAAAAGAACTGGTCTTACTTGAAGCAAATGCATCTGGAATAAATAAACCCTAATGTTTAATTACAGAGAGTGGAAAGTGCATGACTATAATTTAGTGAGGATAATTTCAAGGCGCTGCCTGCCACACTGCTTTTGTGTTGCATTTCTCCTCTTTTTACTGTATGGACGAGTAACTTTTTAATTCTATTTTTAAACTCTGGTGTGTTGGGGGTTTTTTGGGTTGTTTACATTACCCATGCTACATCTCATAATAAGTCTGTAGATTTATTGTCGTGATTTAAGTCCAGCTTCAGAAATAACAGGGCATTGTGTGACTTCTTTGACTTATTATAGGAACCCTGCAAGTAAAGAGGCTGTGAGCTTTTCCATCATACACTTCATTTCCAGAGATATATAACACAAATATATGTACCTCAACATACAGAGTTATCACCTCAGCAACAGAGGACTTTAAAAGCAGCTACCAATTTCAATTGTAATACAATTAATTACTTTTAATGTGCAAACATGGAAAAATATTGCCTTTGAAATTTTAGGTATTTATTGGGAGCTGCTCGGTTTGTTTGTTTAGGGGGAGACCAGAGGGGAAAAGTGAAGGCTTGCCATTTAATACTTACTATTCCCAAAAGGATCTGGAAAACGTTTGGTATGGTTTTGTTTTTGTTTTTGTTTTTAAAAAGCAGCAATCTTGAAAACTTGTTGTCTGGTCCTGCCTCGTGCCTGGGGAAAAGCCCAGGCCACGCAGGGCTGCAGGAGCTTGCCCAGCACAGCCCCAGTCCGCCCCTCTGCTGGAGACGTGCACCAGCCCAAAGCCTTTCCCTACGGAATAGCGGGGGGAAGAGGAAGGCAGCCCCCACAGGGACACAGGGGTGTATCGATGTGTGAGGAACAGCTTTGTGTAGCGCCGTGGCCAGCTTGATCTGGCAGATCCCCTTGGCAGGACCGGCTGTAGCTGGGAGAGCAGGAGCATTTACGGACCTGTAATCCGTGGATTAAAACTCCCTAAATACGCATGGACATGATGGACTATAATGGTGCCTTTGAAGCATTTAGGGTCCACTGTGTCAATAATCTGTGGATTAACAGACCGCCCCTTGCAATTCCAATTCACCCCGCCCTTTTCCTTTGCTGGGAGTATTGTTTTAACAAAGCAAATCACAGTAGCATGGGGAAAAAAATCCAAAAATGTAAAAATAAGAAGATATGAAGAAATAAGGGTACGTTTCCACCAAATCTTAATGAGCAACAGTGGCAACAAACTAGTTTAGGGGAGAGGTTAAGTTCGAAGGGGTAACATTGTAAAATGCGGAGCTGTCTCAAATTAGACATTTGAAAAGCAAACATACTCAGGGAGATATGGTATCAAAAATCAAATTTTACATGGACTATTTTATTTCTAAACCGATCCTTATTTATTTTTCCGCTTTTAGTGGAAACAGATTCAACTCCTATTACATCGAAATTGCCATCCTGGAGCTGGTGGTAGCTGGATGCTTCAAACACCAGCTGAGCCAGGAGATGCCATTTGGGACACTTGAGGAAATGCCTCGTAGTGTTTCTTTTTTCCATCAGAGACCACATACCAGCGCTTCTCTCCTTCGCAGCCATCTCGACCCATGCGGCTCAGAGGTGAGCGTCAAAACCAAACAAACAGCAAGTCCCCCGTGCCCTGGGTTACAACGCCCAGTTGTTCTCTCGCACCTCTCCCTGCGAGGGGGTGGCAGGGGCACGGGGAGAAGCGATGTGCTGGAGCTCCGGGTGGCAGCCAGCTGGCGGCTCGCACCCTGTGCCGAGCTCTGCTTCCCTCGGCCGCGCCGGCACGGGCTGGCCTGTGTCCCTGCTGTCGTACCCGCTCATCCTCCCAAGCTCCCAAATCCCCAGGCGGCTGGACATCGCAAGCGTCACAGGATGGGTGACTGGTACCAGCTCTTTCAGAGGAAAATCTCATGTCAGATGCCCAACTCGGAGAAGGGGAATTTTTTCCTTAGTCTCAGCAGGGTTTGAGCCCCAGTAGGAGAAAAAAGATAAGGCAGAGAAATCTGAGTTTGCACAACTCCAGGCCATTCAAGATAAACAACCCTGAATGCCACGCAGCTCTACCACAAATCTTTCACCGCAAGATCTGGAGGTGTTTTATAATGGAGAGTAATTATTATCCCCCTGTTACAAGCAATAAAAGTGGGGCAGCGACTTTCCGTGTTCAAGGAAATCCCAATATAATCCCTTCCTTTAATCATAAAACAATAGCTACTTTCCTCGGCCAAGTCATTCTGCCTTCAGCACAGCTCTCCCCGTGTATGTTACTGCCTCTCTGTAATGAATTTCAGCAAGGGGATTAGCAGGGAGGAACACATACGAACAATTACAAATTACAACCAACACAAGCATGCTGGTATTTGGTACGGAGTTTCCCACTGTTTCTCTGGAATACTTCTGAATGACATTAGGAGCGAGCGCGTTCGCCAAAACCCACGAGGGACGGGGATGACTGAAGTGTCAGGGGATGACAAAGAGCAGGAGCAGAACCGGGCTCCGTGCGTACCACCATGGCATCCTCAAACTGCTGGCGCTTACGTCTGGAGGTCAGAAAGACCTTTGCAAAGCGCCAAAACATAAAAACAAAGTCACATTAACTAGCACAGGAGTTAAAGTCGCTCAAGCCATTCCTAGGGCCTGGGGAATACCGCTCGCCCGGCAACTGCCTGCGGCCAACAAGGTGTTTGTTAAATGGGAGAAAACAAGGGGCTTGCACCGGGTGGGGAGCTGTGGGGGCAGCGGTGACAGGCAAGGGGCTGCGGGTCACCGGTGCGACTCGCCGGTGCTCCGGTTCACCAAGCCTCCAGTGGCTTCAGCAACAACCAGAGCGCTCGTGTTTTGTGGGAAGCTGTGCCACCAGCACACCAGAATTGCTTCTAACCTTCTGCTTTTGGGTAGATGCTTAAAATAGGGGAAACTGCTGACTGCTTTGAAACTCTTCTAAGTGCACAGAGGCCAATTCCCTCAGCTTCCACCAGAAGTGCAGTTTTCTTCAGTGTCAGAAACACCACCACACATGTACGTGGGATAACAAACCACAGCCAGCCCAGGAACATTAGTATTCACACCCACCGCCCCACCTCTACACACAGAGTTTTCCTGCAACAACCACGCAGAAATTCTCATTTGCAATTTTACCATACCTTCCTTTTTACTGCCTAGGGCTTCTCAGTGCTTCCAGGCCAACCAGTAACGACCAGTAATACTCACAATAGCACGGAGAGTAACAGCAGCAGCTCTCCAGAAAGCCCTCTGGCAGCTGGAAGCACAAAGCAGGACGGCAGCTCCAGTAACAGCCCCCATGATGGTGCTTGTGCCCAAGAGGCGATTCTCCGATCCCTGGAGATCGGAGTCCCGTAGTGGTTTGCAGGTTTGCGGTGGTTATCTCAAAGCAAACACACAGCAACAGGAACTCAAACAGAAACTGTAGCAGCATCTGGCACCAACTGCAATTGTAGGGTTGGATTCTAGGTTTTTTTTTCAAGCCAGGAACACTCATAGTTAGCTAGATATGGGACAAGGAGAAAATACAATTTATATGAACAGGGGAAAGAAGTTTTTTCTATTTTATTCTGTTTTTTCCTGTATTTTTTCAATCTTATCCCTTTGTTGCTTTTAGTTACACCTCAATCATGTAATCCAGATCCTCAGCTGACTTCAAAGAAACTATGAATTTTTCTACCAAATTCAGAGCGAAGACCATATTGCTTATGCCCACAGTAATACATGGTATGCTGACAGGTGATCCCCCAAAATTTCTAATTCCTTAATTATCATCAAAATTCAAGTTTTTCTGATTGAACTTACTGTCCAAAATTGGAGTCAGTTTTACTATTATCTGCCTTTGGCATTAGCAGTATGCAAAGGAAATCTTAGGCCCTGCAAGTCCTTAATGAACCCTTAAGGTGCTCCCTCATAATGATTTGTTACATATCACAGTAATTCACAGATGCTGTGCCTCATTTTCCAAAGTTGGAAAAGGGTTGCTGAAAATATGTAAACATTTGCCAAGTGTTTGAAAATGGAAAGTATCAAATGCAGTGCTAAAGATATTGATATTTACATATTTCTACCAGTTTGCTCAGCCTTAGAGCTGGCAGACCTCAGCCACAGTTACAGCAGCAAAGACTTTCCAAGGTCCAGCATGGATGTGATCCCCCATGCTGCCTCCCACTGTCCCTAGAAATCAGCACACACAATTTCTTGCTCACACCATCAGCTCTGGTGAATCCCTCAGAGGCTGCAGTGGCTGAGAGCACAGGATGGCCCACGGCAAGTGAGGCACATCACTGATCAGCCTCACCACTTCTCCTCTGTGTCATTCAGAAAATTGCCTCCGTTGCATCCTCACTTCTATGCGCTACATGGGTAGGGATGAGTAAAAGCAGGAATGCTCACACGGGCTAAATTTTGCCTACTGGCGCCTTCATTGCCTTAGCATCCTTCTTTAAAAAAAGACACAGATTCCTACAGAGAATTAGAGATGCCACATGCATCTGTCTGAAGAGGTTACAAGACACTACAAGGCCAACCACAGCTCACCAGCCACTGGCCCATCATACCAGAGCAGGAGAGGAGCGTATTTGGGAATTGCCAGTCTTCAGGGTGGCTTTCTAACACTTTTTGTGTTTTTTAAGGGGTGGACTTCTGCATGACCAAGCTGAAAAGCCTTTCCTGAGCGTGAAAAGATGGGACGTGCTGCAAGAGTTTCAAACGTGCCAGGGTCAACTGCAGAGCTGTGATAAGAGATCTCAAAAATCAGATTATCGAAAGGGTCAGTTTCAGCTCCCCTCTACTGCTGGGCCAGTGTTTATTTGTCCAGGCCGGCAGGCGAAAGGTTAGTCCTTTATCTAGTTACTGCGAACAAAAGCAGAGGGAACACATACGGGTGGGTAGGTCAGACTGTCATGGGTGAGTGAACATCCAAACAACCCCAAAACCTTCAGGCCTTCTTATGGTAACCATACATCCTTGGCTGACAGCAGGGGAAAGAAGAGGAAAGCAGGGGAAAGACAGAGAAAGACGGGGAAAGCATGGAATTTCTGCCTTCGGAGACGGCTGAAACCCGTGCCCAGGACATTTGCCTTCCCAAAGGGGGAAGATGTGGTGAGAACTGTGGCATGAAACCCAGTGCTGCCTTCTGGGGGTGTCCATTAGCGACTGGAAATGGCTGGAAGATCCTTGGAACGAAAGTTACTGCTAAAGGAAAAAAGTGTTGTTTCAACACCACCGTTAATGTTGCACGGTAAAACCCAAAAAGCTGTAAATTCAAAAAAGTATTGGCTCGTCGGCGCTTTGTCCCCTCAAGGCACTTCAACAAGCCCAAGAGGTTTGGGCTGGAGCCAGGTGGGTCCCTCTGCCGACAGGGACGATGCCCCCGGGTCCCGCTTTGCTCCCCATGTCTCCAAGTTGCACCGAGGGCCACGAGTCGGGGTCTGCGCAGTCCCCGGCTGAACAAACCCCACCAAGCCCGTCGCACCGAGTGGGGACGGCCACGAGCCCAGTGAGCACCAGGCTGAGCCAGAAGAGTGCTTTGGTCTAATGGAAGTATCTCTCCCTGCTCTATATGAGTTTTGCATTTTCTAGTTAAAACCCTAATTGCCTGGATTTTTCTTGTAAGTGCTTTGCAACTGCTTTTTCTTAAGTGAGTGGGAATTAGAACGTGCTCCGTAAAGTTATCACAGCACATTTCTTTCCCTGTTGCCCTGCTATTACACACTTGCAAGAGATGTCTTATACTCTTGCTTTAAAATACCTACTTAATTCAAATGTTAAATTCAGTTGTTTACATGATGTGAAAGGGTCTTAAAACCTACTAATTTTTCCTATTATGATTTTTTTTCAACTATTGTACTACAACAGGATTATAAAAGTTCTAATTGACTGACATTAAATCTTCCCTGCAAAATTGTAACTTTAATACCCGCTAGGACTATTAGATTTTTATTCATTATTTCTCATTACTGAAAAATCAGTTTGAGAGAGCCCCTAGGGTCTTCCCCAAATGAGAATAAGTTCCTATTAGTCCTACAAATCGTACCCAAGTTAAGTAATTCTTACCCAGGAGAAAAAGCCCATGGGGAATTAAACGCAGATTTAGTAGCCAAGGGAAGAGAAAGAACGGGGACTAGAAACCGTTAACGCTGCTCACTGATGTTTTCCTTCGCATCCAGAGACCAGCTGGCAGCCCCGAGACACTTGGCTTTCCCGCACCATCATCATCCCGATCTGTAAACTCCTTAATTTGCATCAGGTTTCTCGATTTCAAAATGCTGAGACACGTTTAGACTGTTTGACTATAAACAAATTAGCGGGAAATCTGCTGCACCTAAACAAAATAGTGAGAGAGAAAGAGAGAGAGAGCTCACGTCTTCACAATGCTCTGGTTGCTTTGTAAAAACCATCCACCCTGTTTAATAATCCCTGCAGACACGTGCGAAGAACCTGTGATCCCATTGCGCCTCCCACCCCCCCATCAGCCCCTGCAGCCGGAGCAGTGGCTGGTCTAGCACTGCTCTATTTTGGTACTGAGCAAGTTAAAAGTGAGAATGATGAAAAGCATAGTTTTTCTCACACCCTAATAAAGTTTCAACCCCTTTAAAGTTACTTTCCCTTAAATAAAAATAATTTTTTTTAAAAATGCTCAATTAGGCAAACAACGCTCTTCCCCTGTAAATCACAGTGGAAGTGTTGGCCTCGGTGGCGTGTCACGTTGTGAGCGTGCGAGGGTCACGCTGGAGGGGCACTCATATCCGGACCCATGGAGGGGGGAATAAAGTAGGAAAGATAAATTATTGCCTTTTGTTTTTCAGATTTCCAGGTGCTCACGGTAAGTACCCACTGCTTCTTATCTCAGCTGTCATGCAAGCAACAAACATTTCTCCAACTACTGAATTTAATTACCCTAAAGCAGGGTGGTCTCGGTCTGGGCCAAAACCCAAAAAACCCCACGTGCTCTTGAGCAATCCATGACAAACGCTGAAAATGCTGCAGTTACCTGAACACTTGCCCCTGCCTGGGTGGAAGGACACAACCCATCAAAAGATGCTCGGTGCAGGCTTCGACTGCATCCCTCTGGTAACTCAGGGTATATTTTTGCTTATTGAAACAATTGTGGACTTGGGGCTGGGTTCTCAGACTGCTCCTGTTGCTGATTACATGAATGGCATTTAAAACCCAACCTGTAAAATGTCCCCCAGAAGATCACCACATTTCTGGTGAAGTTATAGTATCAGCTATCTCACCCATGAACTGAAAAAGATGATGCTTCTGACGTGTCCCGCACGGCCGACGTGCTCCCCGGAGCGCAAACAAAGTCATCTACACAGCCATGAGATTTTCGGCTGGTTCCTGTTACAGCCCTACGTTAACATTTATCTTTCTCCCGTTCAGCGGGTGTCCTCGCATAATGCAAACTGGAAAATTAATTCTGAAAGAACAAACTTCTTTTTAATATTTACTCTCTCTGTCCCTCTTAATTTATTTCCAGCTTTAAGCACGTTCTCCTGGAGTTATGATTTATTACCCTGACCTATTTCCTGATCTAAGGGCAAATACTTCCTCTCCTAATGACATCTTGTTAAAGTTTTCAAACATAACATCTCAGCCTTCAAAGCTCCTTCCATCCATCCATAAGCATTAGCTTATTTGAGTCGGTTTCTCAGGCAGAAACTCTCCCTGTTTGATCTCATGAAGATTTTTGTTGTAGGAGTAGCCTATTCTCAGTCACGATGTAAAACAAAGCGTGGGGAACACAGCTTCTGCACTCTGCCTCTTCTCCAAGGCGATGCTCACTCACCGCACCGCTTGGTATCTAGCAGAGCTCAAGCAGTACTCCAGTCCCTTCTCAGTGGTCTTACCTAAGATATTCTCTTTCCTTTAACGTAATTCTGATTTATTCATCTTTCACTCCTGCCCGAACAGTAAGTGACACCAAAATACAGAGCTCAACAGCATTCGGTGTCACACTGGGTTCTTGTAAGCAAGGTAAACATTAGTCTTTTGGGCTATCTATATGCTCTGACACAAGCCTTATACTCCAAACATACATTTCTTCATATATATAATTAGTCGAGGTTATCATCCTCGATGCTGGGCATTCTCACCAGTATGTGTACCCTCATATAAGGGCTTGCAAACTTATTTTCTTAAATGGAGGAGGAGGCCCTTCCCTCCCTCAGCCAGGTCTACCCTTCTCCTCTACATTTTATAATCAAACAGAAAAAGAAAGCAAAACCTCCCCTGTTACTTCAAGTCTCTCGAGTGGCTGAACTGGTAGCCCAGAGCACCTCTATAGTCTTCCACGTTAATAACATCAGCTCCTCTGAATCCACTGAACAAGAAACGTGCAGCTTTCATTAGACTGCCCTTAATGCAGAAAACGTGCACGTTCGGCAGGGTCGAGTGGAAACCCGCCGTCTCTGGCGTGTCCATCGGTACAAATTAGTAAATCTGCCTCCTGCGAAAGCAAGCCTGGACTGAAAAGATAAATACCCACTTAGTAAAACAAAATAAAATCAGCTCTAGAAAGACGCAAGACCCTGAAGGAGGACTAAAATAGCCCCTTGAAAATAGTGAAGTAATGGGCTTAGAGTTTTATTATTCGTATAAAGTTTAGTGACTTCAAAATGAGCGCAAAGCCAAACAAGACTTGTTATCCCACTAAAATCTGTGCTGTAACTGAAGCCAGTACCCAGATGTTCTGTGGTAAAATCTGCCGCTTCGCTGCATAAAAGCACCACATACCCTGACGTACAGTCCTGGCTCGCCTTTATCCAAACCTACTTAGATTCTGGATTATTTTTCTAGCAATCTTTTAAACTGCCATGGGAAGCATAAAAGGTGGTCTCCTACAAAACCATTTGGTACCAGCTTGAAACGTAACCATTTGCAGAAATAAATCCGGATTTCTTTTTAATAAATTGTTTACTACCAGCCTTTTGGAACATAAATTTTAGAAGAAAAAGCAGGGTCTGAGTTTAATAAACGTCTCATCTTTTTATATATATTAAGGCAGAAGACCCTGGCACACTTCAGAGCAAAAAGACCAGTGGACAGGCTCGGTCCAGCCCTGCCGAAGCGGTGGGACGGGGAGCAGAAGGCCACTGCGCAGCGAGAGGCTGGAAACCCCACTGCACAGCCAAGGTGAGCCCCTGCTCCCCCGGCACCAGTAACCCACTTCAGCTCCCAGGGTACCTCCCAGGAAGGGGTTTAGCCCTTTGTTTTCAGAGGACTTCTGAGCTGGACAAGCCTTAGGTGGAAAAACCTTCCTAAGGAGGACAGAACTGACTTGAAGATGCCGTTTCTGCCCCTCCACACAGGAAGAGGAGAGGCTGGAAAAACCATGGCAGATGGGCTGGAGCTGCGTGCCGGGAGCTTTAAACGTCGGATGAACGCTGAGTACATGGTGAAGGCATTCGAGCCGAACAGGGAAGGCAGCGCAGGCGTTACGTGATTTTGAACAGCTTGCTTGACAGTTTGCACCATATTGTATTTATAAACATTGGGGAAACCTAAATGCTTCTCCTTGGTGTTTCCGAAGTAGTCATCCACAACAAAATAGGCGCGTGGGGCGATCCTATGCAGCTCTGCCTCACCTCCCTGACAACCTTCTTAAAATTAATAAAAGGGGCCCGTACTAATCTCTGGGGGGTCAGCATCCCGCGCGGCACTCAAACTCCCTCTCGGACTGTGCATCTGACCACCAAACTCCGAACTCCCCCCGGGGGGAGGCTGGGGTGTGAGGTAACCCACCGGCCGGTGATGCCAGCAGCGCGTCACACGTGTGCCACCGCCTGCCAGGGAACAGCCGGCTCCTCTCCCAGGCACCGCACAGCCTGGCGCGTCCCCGAGCGGGGACAGGACACGCACCTTGTGTCACCTGGCCAGCAGGGCTGCGACGACACACGGCCGTGCCCACGCACGGCTGAAAAATCGATGGCTTTTCTGTCCAGGGCCGCGCGGAAACAGGGAGAGTGTGATGCACCCACAGTCCTCATCACAGAAATGCGACAAGGCTGACGGGATTTCTCATACGTACTATAAAGCTCTTCCAAATTAAGAAGGGCTCGTTACCTGCCAGCACAGAAAGTGCACGAGGAACAGGTATTGTTCTTCTCACAGTAGGACAAAACACAGCCACAGGACCCCAAATCCATCCATACGCTACCCACCTGTGATGGGGTACGGCACATTTCTGCTTCATCACATTTTCAATAGTTGAAATAGAACATAAAATTTCTCAGTGTTCTAAAAAGTCCTCTCCTCCTTCAAATATTAACAAGTTTTAAATTCTAGACATTACTCTAAGTACTCGCAGAGACTTTTAGTGGCACTAGAAAGCTGACCTCGGCAGCTCTCCGCTTACAGGTATGCGTTTTGCTACGAGGTAGGAGAGCGAGGCCGGGAGGATGAGGCATTCCTGACAAGACGCAATCCGAAATGCCATTCCTAAAATAGCTAAGAATCAGCGATTTTCAAAGCAGGCTGAAGAGAATCACAAAGTTTTTCTCCCCGCTCCCTTACAGCACAGCGAAGGGTGCTGACGATGTCTAACACCCAAAGTGCTATTTTTATGGAACCCAGGTTAGGGCCAAACCAGCAGAGCCTGGCCAGGGTCACTACCGTATAAATCACTCACCACCAGGGAGAAATTCACCCTCAAATCGCTCTCGTCTCTTCTAGTTTTACACAGATCCAACTCCACCGGCACGACCAAGCATGAAATCAGTGCACCTAGGCTCGTTGCCCATCCTAAACCGGTGCTGCCAGGGATGCTCCGATGGAGACACGGTGCCACGTTTGTGTCACCGAAGATCATCTGGTATCTGCTCGCAAACAGCCAGCTGGGACAGGGAGATGGGTGTATTTACCCTGGGGATCCTGCCTCCCCTCTGAGCTTGCCTCCTGCTGCTCAGTCAAACCACTAGAACAGCGGTACTGTTTAAGCGTTTTAATTAAAGATTGTAACTAGATACTAACCAGATCCTTCGGTGGGGAGGGAAAATCCAAGGGATGCTACAAACTTCACAACCCGATCTCCAAAACCAGCCTTGCAGAGGCTGCCTCGCTCAAGTAGGTGCCCACCGGGACAATTTCCAGAGCTGTGCTGGGCAGCACGGCACGGACAAGATCACACTCATCCCTGGCACCAGGCTAACCGAGATGGATGAGGAAGCAGGGCACTCAAGTGCTAAATGCATGCAGAACAAAAATGCTCAGAGAATCACTGCTTTTCAAAAATCTGCACTAGGTTCAAAAAAACCTTTAGCTGTGACGGTTTAAAAACATAAAAGTTCTATCTGCAAGCGATTAAACCAGGCTGTGTAGCTATTGTCTCTGAGCTGGCGAAATAAAACCACGACCCGAGCCGCGCGTAGCAAATCTCCGCACTTACATCCCACCGCTGAGTTTCCCGTCTACTTTTTTTCCTGTAGCCGCATTTTTATTTCTCCCCCGCACACAAAGTATGATGCCAGGGAGGACACGGCCGCTGCCTGCCTGGCACACACCCGCCGGAGGGCGAGCGGGGCTCCCGGCAGCAGCCCGGGCTGCGGGGCAGCGGCCGCCACCGGCTGAAAGGAGGGGGAAACCCAGACCTCCGAGGGCAAGGCGGGGGGGTCCGAGAGGGCGCCGAGGTGCTGGCGGCAGCATCCCGCAGAAGCGGCGGCGGAGCGGTGCCGGGACGCGGGGCTGCAGCCCGAGGGACCCCCTCGGGGCGGCCGCTCGGTGCGGCGCGTCCCCCGCCTCGATATAACCCAGGGGTCCCGCGGTCGGGGAAAAGGGGGGGACACCGCGCCCCCCGACGGCAATCAGGGGGGTCCCGCTTCCCACCCCGGTGCCGGTGCCTTACCTTGCGGCGTCCGGTCCCGTCCCGTCCCGTCCTGTCCCTCCCGCGGGATTGGGGGCGGGAGAGGCTTTTCTCTTTTTTTTTTTTTTTGCGGGGGGGAGGCCGGTGTTTTCCTAACCCCCCGCTCCGGCGGGGACGGGCTGCAACGGGGACTGTGTCACGCACGTCCCTTCGCGCTTTATAGCCCCTTCCCTTCCCCACCCCTCCCCGCGGGTAAAAAAAAAAAAAAAAAAAGGGAGGAAAAACAATAAGAAAGAGCGAAAAGGAGCCGAGAGGCTC
>JAOXJK010000032.1:6113622-6124586 GCA_025774025.1 Xenus cinereus
ATTACACACTCACACAATGGAGCAACAAATTGTCTCCTTGGCTCAAAAATGGTACTTAAAACTAAACACTAACTTTTTTTTTTTTTTTGCATTTAATGCTTCACATGCCCTAAACTTCAGCTATACATACAGCTTCTGCACACATACAGAAATAGGACATTCTGTTCCTCATAAAATCTCAGTGCAAAAGTAGTAATTGCAATTTTAGAGGACTCTGTAAGTACTTACCTGAAATAAAAAGATTGCAACCTACATGCCAGAAAACTGGAACCGATTTGAACAACTGATTTTGGGTTTATCTGATGACACCCGGCTGAGGAGGATTTGCAGGACAGACAAGGAGAATCTGTAGTGTCCTAATTCCTTCCAGGCCACCGAAAAATCCACGGCATCAGCCTCCTCCTCCTCCTCTTCTTCTCCTTCCTCCTTCAAAGTGAAGACCAGCCTTTGATATCCTCAATCTCATTTCAAGACTGAGACTTCTTCTCTTCTGGTTAACCAATAACAAGAAGAACAAAAAAATTACAAACTCTACTCAGCAGAAACACCCAAATCACCCCCATGACAACATTTTTTCCTTTTGGACTTTCCTAGAAGATCCCAAGGTGAACGTAACATGAAGATGCTCAGAATTCTTAGCATTTTTGTACATCTACGGCACATAACATTGCTGTGTGCAGTAGGCAAGGCTCTCTCTTGATCGAATAGCCCTGAATAAGTGCTGACCCATGTCACTGAGTGTGTATAATCAGCAGACACCCATGATTCCTAGGAAAACGGAATATGCAATTTACTTAGTAGACGGAAAACACTGAGAAAGAAAGAGCAAAAGGGAAATTGTCAGTCATTGACAGATGACACTTGCTGGAAGCGCATGAAATATATAAGAACTAAAATTTGATTCTTACTGATGAGGACCAACAAGGAAACGAACTCTTCTGGGAACTCCCAGGTTTCAACTTCATCCATTTTCCAAGTCTGTTGCTATGGGCTGTAACAATACAAAAACAGGTTGAATTAAGCACGGTGCAATGTCTGGCTACTGTAAAACTACAACTAGCTGCCACACAGCATTTAAAATATACATCCAGCTATGTTAACTCATGTATGCTCCTCTTTTCTTATCCAAGTGCACCCTATAGCACCTAGCAATTAGCAGCATTGGTTTTTGTGCTCTCTTTCACTCATAAAGAGCCGAGGAGAGCTCTGGGAAACAATGGAGTGGGATGGCAAGCTATGAAGTGGTTCTTCTAAAGACATTATTGAAGGGAAGCTCATCCTACATGATTTAGAATAAAAGATCATGTGACTTTTTTTCGTCTCACAAATCCAGAAATCCCACGGTAGGAGGCAGTAGGCCTGCTTCATTTTGCCTGAAACTAGAGGCTGTTCAGTATGAACACCTTTTTTTTGGTTGGTTGGTAGAGCTTAAAGTAAATCTGATAGCAAGTGAGTCAAACTCAGCTCTGCATTGCCCCCAGGACATGCCCAGTGCCATAAGGATGGCTACATTGCGTTATGGAGGATGGAGGTGGGCTGCGATGACTTGACTGTCTCACTTCTAATTTCATTTATGAAGGTGAAAATAGTGATATCCATTCATTTTTCTTTCCACGAAGAACATGGCTTATTACTACCTCACACTGCATGGAGCAGGGGCCAAATCCCATCGGTGCTCATACCACCCATGTTGAAGATAAGCCTAATGTCCTCATAGCCGGAGTGTTTACATTGCTCTCTGATGTATTAGTGTAGTTGTTTGATTACATGAATAACAAATGTGCTTCTAAAAATGTGTTTTTAAAAGCTTTTGAGGAACAAATCTGAGAGGTGCCATGCATACCAAACCAGCAAGGTCCCGGTGGCAGTGTCGTGTAGCTGGACCTCTGAATTCATGGATTATGTCTTTCAAAAAACTTCACAGACCAAGACACACTTAGTTCTGCATTCTTTGCCACAATCCAAAGTTTTATTAGCTGTCTTTTAGGTAACTAAGTTTAAAGTTGAAAACTTCTCACACCCCAATCGTATGTTTTTTTCAACTAACATTAAGCAAGTTTTCCGGTGCTTTGATTTTATATGGGTTTAATAGCTAAGGGGTGTAATTATTATAATTAAATATGGCAAGCATACTAAGGGACAGAAAGATTTGAGGGAATGAGTGCTAAAACAGTTCTGCAAAATAAGCCAGTGACAAGAAAATGAAAACAGTGAAAGCTTCAAGCACTTCTAGCCACAAAAGTACACTTCCTTTTTCCACATCCTTAGCATCGAATGTTTCCTGTTAAAAGCAAGTGCTTGGGAAGCCAGGCTTGCTCAATTCAACCCCGTTACGTGAAACAATCCAATAAAAACGAGGTTTATGTCCTATTTTCTCAGCTTCTGCAGCCTGCCGGAGCTTTATCCCTCAAACAAGAGCTCCATCTGGTGGACTTTCCCAAAACATCGAAGCATCCAGCCAGCCCCCCTGGAGCCAAATTCAGGTGCCCCACCAACACGTTGGAATTTATGCCATAACCTACTTCAAGGGATTGATTTTGGTCCTCAGGGTCAAACCCAGACTTAGAAAAAACTCCAACAAGAATTGAGAGGACTGGCTGTCTAGCATCAGCACCTTGCCACAGAGTTGGTCTTGCTTTGGTCCACCCCGGCTGTGTGTTCAAAGGACAACTAACCAAAAGCTCACCCTGCCCAGCTGTTCTGCTCTCACAGAAGAAAGTCATAACCAGATGTGTGTCAGAGAGAGAGTGTCTGACTTTCTGTGCTCTGAAAATAACCTATGAAGTTGTCTTAAATGTATTTTCCTATGTCAAGCCTTGCAGCATCCCAGTGCAACCAGTATCGTGATCTTTACTGATGGAGAAAACAAGACACAGAGACACTAAAAGCCAGCTCAGTTTCCTGAAGAGAGGCACCTAGCACCCTCTGAGACATCTCTGGGGGCCTGTTTGGCCATAGCTGCCTATACTGAAGGGTAGAATCCTCCCATTGCCAGTACTGTATCTGCAGATGTTTTGGATACCCAGTGGCATCTCAGATGGCACTAGGTGAGTGTCTTTAGACAACAAACTGAGCCAGGTGTGACTCATTTCTGGTCACACGGCAAACCAATGACAGGAGCCCTGATCCCTCAAAGCACCTTCTCCAGCTACTGCACCCAGCTGCATGGATGGGAGACAGCACAGCTCAGGGACAACAAAGTTCCAAAGTTTGCACTTCAGGATGTTACCATAGCTTTTAATCCTCTCTTACTAAACACCGGATCCCATTAAAGACATTCTGCTGAATCTAAGTAGGACATCTATTTCAAAGATCTATAATTGCTTCCTGTCTCAAGTGAATAGATGATAAAGACCAATACAGAAGATTAAAAGTTAATTGTAATAAATTGCATTGGCCAGGAAAGCAAAATTTAAGAACGCACAAGATCAAAATGATATAGAACACAATTATGCAAAGCTTAAAACCCAACATCTTATATAAGAGCAGAAACTTGTCTCTGACTAAAGAATACAGCATGTGGGAACGCACGTAACCCCTTTGCCTTCAGAAGCACTCTCTGTGTCGTCTTTTGTAGAAGCCTCCACAAATTGGGCAGGGTAGCAGGATTCATATGGCTATGTGAACGGCTTGCCCATAGCCTCAGATGTGCGTGTGGAGTAAACAAGCCCAACTAGTTTGTCTGTTTTTTCATAGTATTCATATGTTGTGAGGAGCAAAAGGCACAACAGAGACGCTTTCTATTTACAATTTCCTTGTAGCTAAGCATGTCAGAGCTACTCAAAAGAAGGTATTTGCGACTTGATAAGCGCAAGGACTGCTTGTTAGAAGATGGGCAATTAACAGAAAAATGCAAGAAAAGAACTGAATGTCTGTGTGTGGTCCTCAGGAAAGCCCATGGGAGAGCTTGCCTCAAGACATTAAGAAATCTGTGCAAATGAGCTTACTACGGAAGCTATAAGGGCCAAGGAGGAATTGACAGGATACATTTATTTAATCTTTTCTCTCGTTTTTACAACACCAGCTGGAGGAACACAGTGAGTCAACTAAACTAGAGATCCAGAGTGGAAAGAGCACCCCTGAACTAAGTGGCTGGAAATACTTTTGGGGTATTACTGTTCTAAATGGAATTGTTTGCTTAAAGATAATTCCTTTTTTTCAGCACCAGCTTTAAGGTTTTTCATACAAGCCAATGAAATATTTTCCAACCCCAGTTTCTTCTCCCACCCTTCCACACAGAACCAGCATTTGTCTGTAAACACGGCAACCTGCTGTGCTGGAAGGCTCTGAGGAATGTTACTAAGATCACTACTTATAAAACTCTTGCACTGAATACAAGAAACACGCAGGCAAAAATTTCACAAGCCCAAGGTTTCTTACTGGAATCTACTTTCTCCTTGGGTCCATATGTAGATCTTTTTTATCTCCTCTTTTGCTAATGCTTCTGGGGATAATCAGAATGCAAAATTGGAAAAGGAGGTCCCTGTGGCAAACGTGTACCACCCCTGGGAAAGAAAAGCGCTCCATCGCACTACATACAGTGTTTGCACAGTGCTAACCAGCAAGCACAGGCAGAGAGGGCAAAGTCACGCAATTCCTTTGTGTAGAACCAGCAGTTGATGCTACCAGTTGTCCCAGGAACAAGTCCCAAAAAATAAGGTCATATCGTACCTGGCAATATCCCCAGTGTTGCTGAGAGAACAGGTTTTTCAAGGGTGCAGGGTTGCTTTCTGAGTGTTGGCTGTGTAACGAGAGAGGAAAAGCAAACACTGTTTTAGAACCAAGCAAAAGCCAAATAGGAAACATACAGCTTAGAAGCCACTCTTTTTCCCCACCACCATCACAATTTTTGAAAATGGGATAAGATGCAGCACTTTTTTTTTTTTTTTCAAATGATATTTTACCCCTGTTAAGAACGAAATGGGATGACGGAGAAATGAGGAGGGAGATGGCATTAGCACCAGCTACAGCTTAGCCACAGCAATGTGATGCCCCTTCAGTAAAGGTCTGGCACTATGCAGACAGGGCAGCATCCTCAGGTGCTGCATATTACATCCCACTTTTCCGGGAAGGAAAGCGTGGTTCCTCTGCGAAACCAAGATGATGATAACCATATCATGGAAGTAACTCGCGCAAAATTCCCATTGTCGAATCAAGGGAAGGCCTGCCTCAAAGCTCTTCAGGTGTGCCAACTTCAGCCTGGCATCAATAACAACATTTCAATTTATTGTCTAGATTAACTGCCAGCCCATCAACTCATTTATCATGTACTAATTTATAATATTCTCCTGCTTTATTGATAACATTACAGATTTCCTCTGAATTGGCCTGGATCTGGATTACAAATGTTCTACATTTTACGTGCTCATTCCCTCCAGAATCAATAAAGCTCCTTCCCAGCATAAAGTCATATATGCGGTTGTTTAAAGACTTTTATGATCTCCAAAGCCTTAGTCAAAGATCCCACTGATGAAAACAGACAGGTTGCATTCCATCTTCTGAACATGCCCTGGTTTTTATATGTACATACATGAATATGCACATGTATTACTGACATTACATGTTTTTCTTTTACTGTTCTACTGACATACAATGTCATCGATGAATGACTACCAAAAATATAAAATATAAAAGCCTTGGGTCCCTAAATAGAGGAATGCAGTAGGCTTAATTTTATACATGAGGTTACACTATTTTGGTATGCACTCTCCTTGTGTTACATCTTCAGAGCGCTGAATAAAGACAGAGCTTTCTTTCACTGAAACACTAGTCATTTAGAAACACCGGAAAACCAACCTATCACGTTACACGTGTCTAGCCTTATGTAACCTTGTCTTCTGTTATATGACCATAATGGAAATAAAGATTGATCTCTCTTACCCATCTATCTGCCTTTTATGGCTTTATCAGACAGTCTTCTGAAAGACAGCTGTTCCCATACAAAATGAAAAGTATGAAACAAAAATGCCTTTATGGAAACACTACACATATCAGAAAAATGTGTGCATGGTCTGTAGTATAACAGACAGAAGGCAGAAGTTGACTGCGTGCCTAATGCCGCAAGACTCAGATCGTGTAGACTGTAGTATCAAGAAAAACATTGCACTAATGCCATAATTATCTGAGTGTCCACAGTGCATAGCACACATATCCACATGTGTATCTTATGAATAAATGTGTAAGTATAAAGAAAAACATACACATTTATTCTTTATGGCCTGCCTCTCTCCCTCAGAAAAATCTTACCAGCTCTACAAACTGTGGGACCAGGGGTGGAGATCAGACGGACAGCGTGGCCCTGGGTCACTGAAGACAGATCCCCTAGGGACCTGCCTCCCCTGGCTGAGATCCTGTGTGGATTCTCTAACAAGTCTGGAGTTCACACTGAGATTCCCTTGCTCTAAGAGGTTCCCCCATCTTCTGCCTGCCCACTTCTAGGAAACTAACACCCTTGAGACCTGCTGGCTTTCTGTCACACTTGACTGAGCTGGCAAAGATAACATTTCATAGATGTTACAAATTCACTGGGAAGGCCTGGCAGACACATGCACTCTCAGGTCCGCGCATGAATGTAGCCAGTACAGCTTCATAAACACTGCTCCATAGGAAACCAGGCAAAGAGCATGGACCTGTTCTACCTGATCCCTTTCCCCTCCATGCAAGAGAAGGCAGAGTTGTTCCTGTGTTTGGAAACTCCTAAAAATAATCCACTCCCTGTAATGAAGAGTTTGTGCCTTGCACAATGGAAATGAGCTCTGTGAGATGGGGGAATGGCCCAGGAAGCCTTTGTGGAAGCCAGTTTTTATACTATACTTTCTCACTACAAATGAAAGGTGCTTAAATTGCCAGGAGTGATTTTTCAGGCTTGTCTGAAATTATGCAATTTAATACAAATCCAGCCTTTCTCTCAGGCACGAGCACAGAGAGGCACTGACCTTCTCCTGCCTGCTGAAACACCGCGTGCCGCTGAGCGAAGAAGAACGAGGGGAAGAAAGGTGTCCTCTCCTGTCCCCACTCCAACGACTCTCACACCGACGTACAGCACCGGCCTTTCCACAGCCTGTGGGCGGAGAGGAGATGGTGGTTTAGCTCTTGAGGCCCCTCATCCCGAAAGGAAAAACAGAAGTGGAACAACAGTACACTTTTGTGAGCAGGACAGAGCGCTTTGGAGCCCAATTAAACTCTTCTAGTAAACTCCAAGTACTCTTATAAAAGAGTAAATAAAAGTCAATGGAAATGCACTTTTCCCTCCCCAGTGTATAAACAGAAAGCCGGCGAGAGAACAGAGAGCAAGCATGGTGGCAGGGAGCGGATTCTGCCAGCACTGAATACGGCACATCATTAACACAGGCAAAGCTTCTCAGACTGAGAAGACTTAAAAATTAGAGCCTGGTGAAGCTTGAACTCCAGGTTAAAAAGAAATCTTCATTTTCTCTTACTACCATGCTCTCCTTTGAGGACATGACATATTGACTCTTATTATGTGGCCAGGTTAAAAGTTTTAACAATCCCACTGCATTTCTTTCCTAGAGGAAAGAGCATGTATATTTATATATTTAGCTCTTACACTCAATTAACACTTACTTTATATGTACGCAATATAAATACCCAAGTACACACGTGAGCACAGACTGGGACACGTTCACATGTGCATGAACATCACCACCTGCACATACAGTCTTTATGTGGAAGAACCCGAATTATCTACACGTATTTTTCCTACAGAGCAAGGGAAACCCATGCAGTTCAGCAAAGCCAGAGTCAGCCTGGCTGTGCAGCAGATTTCTGGGGACTTCAGAGGCAGAAGTCTACAGAATTTCAGGGGCTAATCTGCAGAAGTTTAAAGTAGTCTGAAGAATTTAATGGAGATTTAGATGCCTGCAACTGCAGTGTAATGTTTTTGAGAATGATTGACCAAGATGAATGGCATCTGCTTAGTAGTTATGAAACATCGTGTCAGTGTTACGCCCTACTAGCATACATAAATCAAGGTACAATGTCTGTATCATTTTCTTCTCAGATGAAGAAAGGCTTACAATCTTCATAAGATTAAGCTGTTCTAAAACAAAATTAAATACTGCTCATAAACAGTGGTGATGTTTACATACAGAAACTAAATAAAATTGGGCGGAATAGGCTGAATGAATCAGAACAAACAAGAAACTCATAAGGGATGTTCCTTCTTTATTAATATCCTCCCCCTCCCTGGTGCTACTCAGAGGTTTTTTTTGTTTGCCTTTCCCACGTCTCTTATCTGTGCTTTCAGATACAGAGAGCCTCACAACATGCCATAGCTTGAATGTTTGCATTCATCAAAGTGAAAACTTCTATTAATAAGAATTCAATTATTTGGAAAATTTCCCTGGCAGTATAGCACCACCTTTCTAAGTTCTCTTCCAATGGGAATTTTGCTTTCCACAAACTTGATTTGATTCATAAAATACAAATAGATGGTTTGCTGTGACTCCAAAGTAAAGGACTTCAGAGGAACAATCATGAAAAGTGGAGCCTGTCACAAGCATCTGTGGAACAGTAGGACGTTATGGTAAGCTTGTGAATAGTAGCACTGTCTAAGGCTCCCCATGGGAATACTATTAAATTAACAGCACATTCAGATTAATTGCTTTTTTTTTTTTCTGGGGATTTTTTTTTTTCCAGTTGCCCAACAGGTATCTTGTAATGCAGCATTGTGGTTCACAGAGGTCACCCCCTGTAACACAGTGGGTTTGATTCAGTGGTGAGGTTTACTGGTCTTTCAGCTTTTTCTTAGCTGTGTTCCAAAGTCTGGGTTATTAATTTATCAGACAGAAATAGAAAAGCAGCTACAGTGTTCTGACCCAGCCCCACCCAAATCCTCAGGGAAGTCAGATGTCTCTTCAGAAGTCATGAACAGTGAGATAACAACATCATACACATGTTTTGAATTTTAATTGTCATTGTTAAGGATTAGGAACAATCCCTGTGAGCAACCAATTTTGCTGGCATTACTAAGACAGACTCAAGCCTGCTTTTAGCTAACTGCCATGCAATATTCATGCCTCAAACCTGATTTTAGTGAGTTCCCTTCCCTCTAGATCAAGTACATCACTGGAGGCTCCTAGTCCCCTGTTTGGTATTCCCACCCTCACTAACTCTTGACCACTAGGGAATTATAACAGGGAATAAAGTAATCACTCACTTGCTACTGCCAATGTAAGAGAACACCGTAATGCTAGTTCATAAGTGATCGGCTTTTCTCCTGTATGGCCACACTGTTCCTACCTAAAAAAGAGCTGAAAAGATGGTGAGATCAACTGCCCCTCCCAAAGCCCTTTTGGTGTCTGAACAGTCATTTACCCAGAAAGAGTTTTATTTGAAATATCCTGCTCTTTGGTGTTGATGACTGTGTTTTTCTGGTATTATTCCTAGTCCTTCCATTTAGCTCGACTAGTGTTGCTTCTTCTGCCACTTTATTTCTACAGATTCCATGCTGGGTCACGACTAGAAAGGACAGGCTGCAAATCTGGCATTGTGAAGAAAAGGGAAAAAGAATAGGAATTACAAAAAGGCCAGCTCTTAATTTCAATCTTCAAAAAAACACAGCTCTTTCCCAATTTTTAGCATAGGGAAATAATCTGGCTAGTGCTTTACGCCTAGCCTCAAGTAACATTTTTAAGCGACTGCTATATTTAGTCAAAGAGATAGCTGGTTTTGTGAGAAACTTGCAAAGGGCCCATGCATGTGCCAGCTCTACAGGGAAATGTCATTGCCTTAAATGGATTAACTTGGGATTTACATGACTAAGAGCTGAGATACAGGATGCCTGAACACCGGAAGGGACAAAATGAAAACTTCCTCCAAGAAAATTAAAACGTCTCTCTCTTCTCAACTAAACCAAATAATTAAATGAAAGAAACCAACCTGATAATGAAAATGCCAACAAAAGAGCTTTACCTTTCTTCAAAGCTGTAACCTCTCTTAATCAGGTCATGCGATACAAACACTAGCGGCACACATCCTGCTTTCGCTCCACGAGATTTCCCTTCTCCAAATCCTTTCCCTTGGCCGTGGGAAGAGCTCCAGACTCCCCTTGGTCTGATACCTCCCATTAGACCAACAAAGTTGCAATTTACAGTCTCAGTCTTGCAAGATCTTAACTCCTACAGCGATCAACAGATTGCCTCAGGAACCGTGCCCCATCATGTACCCTACCTGCCTGTCCTCGTTGCCCTCAGCCCTGCTCTCACCACTACCAGCCCATTTCACGGTCGGTGGCTAGCACGGACCCTTCGCTCTCCTGACAGCAGCTGTTGAACAGGAAGCACCTGGGTGTTCCCCATTTATAGAGCAGGTGGAAGCAAGGCTTGTTGCTGCCGTAAGTGAAAACACAGCATTAGCCAGCATCCTGGTTCCTGGTGGGAAAGTGTTTTATTAATCAAAAAAATACTTTCCACCCTGTGGTGTCTCACAGACCTTTAAACTTACATCTGCAAAAATCAGAAATTCTTCTGTCATTCTCATAACAAAGTTAAAATACAGAAAACTTTTTTAAAACTTGATAATTTATTCTTTTAAACAAGAGAGAGAACTTCAATCTGATTAGAAATAAGATCAGCACAGGGTGCTGTGGGCAAGGCAGAATTCCCAGGTCATTAGTGTATGCTGGGTTCCCAGTCTATCTATTATAGGGAGAAGGATAAGGGAAGCTGGAGTAGCTGAGCTTGCTTGACCAAAAGGTATCATCATACGACACCAGCTTTTTCTCATTCTATTCTAGACTACTGAAAGGGAGAGTAGGATGAAGACTGGTAATTTTGGATATCTCAAAATCCCAATTCACCCAAAACATGTTGTCATGGAAAGTGAAATTATGGCAGAGCAATGACTGGTAGGAGGTTGGGAATATGACGTGGAGATAAGTGCAAGACTTTGGGTATAGGGAGCCATATCCAAACAGTACAGTGCATTCTTTCATACACAGCATT
>JAOXJK010000032.1:6124602-6154310 GCA_025774025.1 Xenus cinereus
AGTTCTACTAGTTATATAATTCATTTCATCTCAGAAGAAAATACTTTCATTGATGATGTGTTCTTACTATAATTCATGAGACTGTACATAAAAATGTAACACTTCACATTGCAGTGGATAACACATTAATTAATCCCTCTTACAGGATTGTAGAATGGCATTCCTTGCCAGTGGATCTAGAAAACAAAGACCTGACCTTCTCCTAGATATTATTAAAAGACAAACAAGAATGGTATGCCAGAATTCCAAAGGTCATTACAAGTAAAGAAGGTTTAGAAATCAATCATACAGAGAAGTTGTTGGGAAGTGGGGTTATAGGAGAGATATGAAGGAAGAGAGGCAGAAGCTGAAAACTCTGCAACAGCAACATCATCTTATATTGGACACAAAAGCCATAATCTGGAAGGCAAGAGGAAAGATGAGAAATTGGGAAAGACTGAGAGAGTGAAATGTTATCTGGGAGATGAATGAGAGAAGAAGGTTTATTGTTTGGACAAGAAATCTAATATTGATGCAGTAAAAGATAAAAAACCTAGTAAATGGATTCAAAGAGGAAAGTAATGTGATCCAAGATTTTCTATGTAATCTATCAAATCACCCTCAGGTGTGATATCTAGCCTTCCTATCATAGGATAATGTAGGTGTGTATTTGGGGCATCTCATGTGCTTTGCCTACAACATTATCATGAATCTACTTCCTCTTGTATCTAGATTTTCTGAAGCAATTAAAACAACTCCCAGCTTTTACCAGAAACTTCAAAGTAATGATTTTTCCTTCCTGAAATAAGTAACAGCCTGAGACTAAGGAGGGACGTTATTTAGTGATTTACAGAGACAGACAACTAACTTATAACGAATGAAATCTTCATATCATGTCACACATTATCTAAGAGTAGAAAGAAATATCAATAGAAATAGAATGGAATAAGCAGTGGCATGACTGTCACCAGCAGCACTTCAGTCCTTCAGGAGAAAAAGCGAATATTAAAACAACATACATTTTTGACAAGGCACAGAGCTTAAAATACCTGGAAAGTAAAATAGCGGTGAATCAAAAAAATCCACCTTCAAGTCAGCAAAATGCTGGTGTCACATCTGCTAGCTACACACACACACACCCCAAAAAAAAAAAGAAGAAAAAAGGATGGGACAAAAGTTCCCCAAAGACCTTAAGCTTTTAAGTACCTCATTTGTGTTAATGACTCGTTGAGTTCAAATATGATATGGTAATCAAAACATCATTTAGTGAATCCAGCATATCATGCTATTGTGGCGAAAATAATGTAGAACAATATTGTAAGTAGATAATTTAACTTGACATATGAAGTCTTGCTCTCATTCATGGAAACAAAAATTTCTCCATGTATTCAGTACATAGTACTGCAACCAAATGGAAGAGGTTCAGTTTAGAAGAAAAGTCTAAAGAAACCCATGCCAAAACATATATAAAATGTTCTCTAGAATCTGTAATTTAATAAAATTTCATGTTTCTATCAGATGTCATAACTCACCGTTCAGAATCTGTACAAATACAGGTTGACATGCATGATCCTGCCAGAAGTATCAAGGTTTTCCAAGAGCTGATCCTGACCAAGGCCTGGACACCCACCCTGTCATTTTAAAACACTGAATAATCATTATGGTCAGTATACACTGAGTATGCATTATGGGTTAGTTCCTTACCTTATATCTAAATGTTCATCACCTAGTAAGCATTTTTAATGTGGCAGTTGAGTTGGTCACACAGGAGTCAAGCACTCCTGCTGCATCTCACCTGGTGAGCAGGCTGGCTAGCATCGATGCAGGGCACGTTTCATTGGTTGTTCTGCTGGACAAGTGAAAACATCTCCTTAAACTGCTGAAAAGTTTTGACAGAAAGCCACTTTATGATTGTCTTGTTTTCCCAAGCCACAGTGAGAGAGGAAATCGCGCAGCACAAGCTACGGGTGTAGCTCATTACTGCAGTTACAGGCTCAGGTATTCAAATAAGTGCCTGCTCCAGTATGAAAAGAAAATTACTCTCCGTGTATTAATTGCTCCTCTTGCAATGGGCATAGTAATTCCAATATACCCAAACTCTGAGCAGATCCTACAAGAAAAGGAATTAAAAAAGAAAAGGCCTTTTGCAAACACACTAGCCCTCACTGCGAAATTGGTTCACTTGCCACTGATACACAAAAATATCAGAGAAAGCTGAATAGACAGGATCAGATGGAAAATTTGGCAAGTGTTTGGAAAACAAAATATGTAACAAAAATTGGGAAATGCCAGAAGGTTCTTTAAAAGGCTAGAGGAAGAACTGGGAGTCCTGATACCCAGTTTCAGCAAAGCCTGAGGAAGGAAAAATGCCTGTCACGAGTACTATGGTTATTTTTAACTAAAATAACACCCCCTTAAAGTTGTCTGGGTCACTGAAGAAAGCGTATCCTTTGGGGGTGTTTGAGTCTGACAATGCTAATTCAAAGAGATGACAGCACCTGCATTTGGGAAACATACATCATTATAAGAAAATCAAGAGGAAAAATCAACTGTACAAGCATTTTCAAAGATACAAATTGTCTATTATGTAATACCCCTCACTTAGCATGATTAGGATCTCTGTGAGTCAAGGTTTACAGTCTTGTATCCAAACCAGCCAAACATTAAAAGCCTGTGACTAAACAGAGGAGGGGGGGTGAAAAAAAGATAGCCCTGAAAACTCTATTTTCTTACTGTGAATGGCTCACGTTGAATCACCCGCTTGGGCCAGATAAAGCTTGCACAAGCTGTCAGATAATGAGTTAAGCACCACAAATGGAGGGCGCAAACCTTCGCGGTTAGTTTGGGGAAAACAGTGGAAACGAATGAAACAGGGGTTTGTTGCCTCCCACACCAACCACACAGAAGCTTGTCTGTTTTGAGGATTCACGACAGCTTTGCGTGTGGGGGGCTCTGCCCACAGCTCTGGTCACCTGCTGAGAGCTCGCATTGAATTAGGTTACATTATAATTGGATTTTCCGAAGGCACCGCATTAGCATTTTCCATGATCTCACCCTTATTAGCCAAATCACTAATCAGGAGTAGCGCGGTTATATTGTTTGCTGGTTAAACTGTCTGCTGCCGTAGTGTATGCAAGTCAGCTCCAAATTCATGCAGAGACGAAAACTCCTTTCTCGCTAATAGAGACTCAGGAGTTTATTCTGTCATTGATGTTGCAGTCAAACCCTAATTTCCAATAGTTCACGAGAAAACAGTTTTTCTCCAGAGTCTGGTTCACTCAGTGCTTTTCTTGTGTTCTTCCTGAGTCTGTATTTTAAGTTAGGAGAGTCGTTTCATTAATCAGTGTAGGCAAAAGCAGCCTCACTGTAAAAGGTAACAACAGAAAAATCCTTTCCCATGGATTGTTCCCCATTGTGTCCAAAATCAAACGCTGAACATGTTTAATCCTGTAAGGTTATTATTTTAATGCACAGGCCTTTGTAAATTGATGAGAATGGAAATACCTGTTCTAAAAGCAGAAATGACACACAGAGGCGATCACTAACTGATGACTCTGTCTTTGTACAGCTCAACAAGCTGTTTGTGTGGGAGCTTAAACTCAATATTAAGTATTTCTGAGCTGTAAGGAAAGCACCCAGGACATCCCATGTGGCCTTATGGTGCAAAATCTCGGTTCCTTCTTTCGGGTGGGATCCCAACAGATTCGGGGACCTGCCTGAAGGGAAGCAACAATCTTAGAAGTAGATTATCAGGTAATGTTTACTGAACATCTATTCATCACAATATTCTGAAAAATTCCATAGTCTAAATACATTTTCATTTAAAGACACAGGTTTTATTCTCAGGTTAGAGCTTACACAACGATGTTCAGATTCAGTACAAGAATAATTTGGAAATATAAAGCCATTTGCACTGAGAAGTTAAAACCATCAAACCTTTCTACTAAAATTCTTCTGATACAAAATAGTACACACAGGAAAAAAAAAACCCTGTGATTAGTTTTCTTATAACTTTGGAGCCAAAATAAAAGGAGAGTTGGCCTTGACTCAAAAAGGGTAGTAGGCACATTCTACCTGGCCTGGCATCAGCGGAACCCTCCTTACAAATACACAAACGTGTTAAAACTGTGAAGCAGATTTCCTTTTTACCAAACAACCAAGAAAAAGAGTACAGAATTCAAGATGATATATCAACAAATCATTCCCTGGAATCAAATAAAAGAGACTCTAATTCTCAAACAAAACAAAAAATATCACACCACTATTGAGCTTATAAGCTCTTGAATTCAAACCAGATGCGACTGTCTCTCAATAGCTGCATCTTTTCTCACAAGGCTTTTTAACAGATTCTCATAGGCAACACAAACAGCATCTTCAGAACAAAGGGCAATAACGCTTCCCAGCAGAGTTTAACTGGATCCTGAGGATCACTAGCCTGTATGATCTGCTTTTCTATTGTATTCGCAGGGATTTCACCAGGCATAAATAACATGCACTCAGGAGATAAGGAGCTAGGGGCAAAAAAAAAAACCCGAGCAAAACAGAATACTGAAGTTACAAGACTAGCTTGCAGCCTTTGGTCTACACTTCTCCAGGTCATAGGCTGTCAGCGATGGGCTCCCTTCTCCGAGGATGAATCTGCAAAAGTAAATCAGTACAAATTATTTTGACATTGAGAAATACAACTCGCTTATTGTTAATTTCCCTCTATTTTGTAACACACACACATCCCCCGAGCCAATACTGTGCATCCTTACAAGTCTGTAATCACTCCAATTCAAATGGCATTAAGCGTGAAGAAGCAAAAGAAGGCATGGATATCATACAGTGCACTAGTACTCTCTCTCAACTTTCATCTGGTCCCAGTTGTTGATACAGAGCAAACAGTAGGGTCTAATGACCTAAAGCCCCTATGTAAAATCTTTCTAGACATGTAAAAAGAAAAGCTTACATTGAGCAGTGCTCACAAGTATACATTAGGTACACCCAAGAGAGTAGATAAGTGTGACAGAGGGAAGAATTAGGTAGTAGTACCTACAGCTAAGTAGGTGTCTGTGGTTCAAAGATGTGTTTGATAGTGACTCACTCAAGCTAGGAAAACAAAATAAAATCTAAGAAAGGATATATACTATTGCCAATGTAACACACACTTCCTTGCTGAAGTTTCAAAAGATTCTGGAAATGTTGTAACACATCGCTAGTAGCACACACACAAGTACACACAGTATTTTGCTTAGAAGAGAAACATTAAGAGTGAAATATTTCCAGCAAGGTTTTGAATTTGCCTCAGAGAATTACTCTGCAGCTGCTCTGTAGTAACCCCATCATTCACCTCCAAACCCACAGTACTGATGGTATCCAAATGTATATGAAAGAAAACTTGTGAACCAAAAGGTTCACGTTTGTAGCAAGTGGGAGTACCATGAATCATCAATTTTGGTGACATCTTTTCCTTGCAGGTATCAGAGCTAAAATTCATGTTATTTGTTCACAAAACCAGGAAGAGAAGCAATTAGGAGACTAGTTGTTGGTGCAAGAAAGATAGATATAAATATTTGTGTGTCCATTTCATTTCATGTAAACAGAACCCTATAACACCTAAGAGAGGAGAACAAAACTTTTCTAACAAGAAATGTGCTTCCAAGCTTCACATCAAATGGTGGTATATATATAACAATATGTAGGGGAAAAAAAAAGAAGAAAAAAAAGAGGACTTGGATATTCAAACATGTCAGGCAGCTATGCAGTGGGGATGCCCTTCAATTATTTTTGTTCCTTCCCAGTCCTGAGTCCCACTGGGACACACTGAAGTCACCCTGCTTATGCCAAGATGCTTTTGGCTCCTAAAGTTCTTGCCCAGTTCACGCAAACCAGCAGGTATCACAGCACTGTGGACATGGTCTGCCAGGGAGGAAAGGCAAACATGATATAACACAAAGTTCCCAAAAACAAAGAGTGTGGCTCACCTAGGATGGCGTTAACCATTCAGAAAACATTTTGGCTATTTCGCAGTACAAGCAGGCTTCAGAGACCAGCAGAGAGTACTAACACACTTAAAACGCATACAACAGGTCAAAGGAAAGTGGACTCCATATAACGAGGGTAGGTAGCACTTGGCTGCTACTTTAATAAGCAAATGACATGGAATTAATGTTTACATTGCTTCCTTAGATGATCAATGAGGAACTAAAGATATTTCCAGGTAGCAGAGGCATGCTTCATTGAGTCACCAGGAAAGAGAATGATTCAATAAAAAAAGCCGCCACCACATCACCTATCACCAAAAGACCACCATCAACATCCCCGATCAGACAAGTTCCCTTAAATGCCTTGATTCTTCCCTATGTTTCATTCTCAAAGGAAAAAAAAAATGCCAGCGTGTGTGATGCCATTTAAAATTTAACAGGTACTGAATGATTAATCCTGAAACATTGTTTCATAGAAATAAATATATCAAATCATGCAGCTGTTTAAATTACATATCCTGTTGCTCTTCACGTGAGACTTTTCTGCCTGGTACTCTGAAAAACTGCAACATGTTCTGTGATCTTTAGCTCAAGCTGACTTCTGAAAAAGGCAACTTCTCGCCTTCTGGTGTTAGAAGTTAAAGGTGCACCAATAGCCTTTTTGTTACACTGCAGTAGCAGAAATCAAGTTGTATCAGTAAAAATCCTGATAATAATCACATTTTTATTCCCAGTGGGGATGGCAAGCTGCTAATTAAATCTGTTTGACTAGTTGGGAGCACTGATAATTTCTAATGTAAAGTATGCACTGAAGACAGGCTAATACCAAAAATGTTTAGGGTCTGGGATTTTTTCCAAGGAAATTAAGATGTCAGTTAATTGACTTTTTTTCTCTCTGGTTTTCATTGAAGACCTCCACAAATCCAATTTTCAGTTTTTCATTCCCCCTTCCTCCCCCCACAGATGTCACTATTTTCAGTGGAAAACCCCACATTTCTCCCTCCTCTTCTTCCAATTAGCTGTAATTATAATAACATTACCAGCAAAGTAGGTACCCGGAGGGCAAAAATCTGGAAAGCAGCAGAGTGTGGAAGGGAACAAGAGATGATACTATAATGAAAGTGGACATATCATGGTTCTTACGTGCTCATCTGGGCATCCCTAGGGCTTTGCAGGTGGGTTTCTGCTTTCCTTAGACGTGCAAAGCCAAGGTGGTGAGAGGCTGCTCTTGCCTCTCCCACAAGCCACCAGGGTTTGAACTGAGAGGGTAGGAGAAGAGCTACGTTTTGGGTTCTCTCTGTGCCTGGCATCATAACTGGATCCAAAATAAAAATGTACAGTTTAGGTCAAAGAAATCTGGTAGTTATAACTGATGTTCTGAAGGGGTAACAGGGGTTCTTAAATATATGTAACTGAGACTCTTTATGGCAAGAAAACAAATACAGTAAGATTAATTTGGAAGTGAAAGATGCAATACATGCCAGCAGTTGCGGCATGCAAAAGGGTTCTTGCTCTGAGCAGGCTTTGAGCAATAAACCTCTTTTCCAGAGAATTTTTCATTAAAAAATTGGGTTCAGGGAAAATCTCCAAAATCAATCTTTTTTTTCAACTGTCTTTTCAATTTTGCACAGTTGGATAAGGAAGTCAACACTGCTTGCCAAAGAAAGTGACATTAAGTACACTTGCTGGAAATCCTTCTGCCTTTCTCCTTAAAAAGGAGGAAAAAAACAAACTTCAAACAAAAAAACCCCAAAAAGCCACAACTAAGAACAAAAAGATTGGAAACCAGTTTCAGCAACACTGAGTGACAGAGCACAGAGAAACTTTGGAGTTAATGTCCCTCCAAAGGCAGCATTGCTGGTCAAACAAGGCTAAGCTGGAACAATTTAAGCAGAGTTTAGGACCAGGCTTTTTGCACAGCAAAGTACCTGGGGAGGGGCCAGCCCAAAGGCGGGCAGGAAGAGATACTCTCTTGGAAACACATTGCTGGCGCAGTGAGACAACATCTCATCAACTTCTTCCTTAATCTCTGCCTGCCTCCCATCACTCACCTTTTCACACTGCCCTTCTCTCTTTATTGTGACCCTCAAGGAAACAACTTTGCTTTTTTGGAAGACTGACAATATCCCCTAAGCCTGCTTTGCAGACAGGTGGTTGTCCTGTGAGGACTACCTGAGTGGTCTTCACCTGGCAGCCTGATCTCCACGGCAGCCCACCTACGGAGCATGGCTAGACACACAACATTCCTATCCATCTCTTCACCCTACCTGCTCTCAGCCAAAGTATTTAATGTTTGGGAAGATATGGAGAAGAAATATTTATGTTCACAGACAAGTTGAACTGTAGTATGAGTTGTCTGAGTTTTTAAGCAGTTTAACAAGAGGTGCAACATGAAACTTTCTGGATACAAATGGGAAGAAAATGCTAGTAAAATCAGGCCAATAAATCTGAATGAAGCCCACATCCTCCTATTTGCAAACCGCCTTTTGAATACTTCTGGATTCAGCTTGGATCCCAGTAGTGGCACGGAAAACTGAACTTTGACGAGACTGCAGCCTGAAAGAGCGGGAGGAGAGGAACCGGGTTAAACCCTCACCTTCCTGTGACCATGCAGACATACAGATGACAGGCAACTGCATCCTGCAGTGCAGTCTGGCATGAAAGTCACCCCAAACCATGGGCAGACCTTTAGTACCTGTTACACTGTGAATGGCAAAGGGCGTGAAATACATCAACTTACTAAACACATCATCAATGACAGACATTTTTTCCCATCCATTTTGGAAAATTATATATTACGTTGTTAGTAACCTTTCACTGTCCCCTGGCAGGTCAAAGTTGTTTCCATGCTTCCCAATGGAGAGGCTGTGGTTTTTAACCTATGAAACCTACTTTTCTAGGGTTCCAAAGCCAGAAAGGCCTCAATGGTTCTTTGTTAACTTTTAAGTAAACTCCCTAAAGCCAGAGACATGTTTTTAAAAAAAAGTTGAGTGGTCTGTATAAAGCAGTCAGGAGGATCATTAACTTCTAGTTAAAGAAGGCAATTCAAAAGTAACTGTGGGCAACTGTGAACAAATAATAATAATTCATAAAATAATTTAAATCTTGATTACTGAGTCAAAAAGATAAAAAAAGGCCAAGTCTTATCCATAGAATCCCTTCCCAGACCCCAGAATGTCTACACACAGCCAGTAGTTCTTATTTTACTTACCTAGGCATACAGAGAGCGAAAAATGTTAAGTAAATGTAATCAAACACGCATATCAGGATTGCTAGTTGTGTTTGGTCATCTCCACGTATTCATACAGACACTCCTACCATCACATTTCCATGCCCTACATGAACCAAGACAGGGATAAGACACCCAAGCACACTGTTGCATCATGCTCTGAACTCTGTGTTCAAGGGCACACTGATGTGATTTCAAGGCTGAGGACTGGTCTCTCAAGTCACAGAAGCCAGCCTGTGACAACTGTGGGAATAACTGTCTCTCTCTATAGATCAACTTCAGCCTTATATACCACAAGGGCTACAAACCCTTCTCTTCATCCAGGTTCTTAAGTGGTTGATAGATACTTAGCTGTAAAACAGAGGTAGATCACTAAAACTAACTCCTTATGCTCTTTTCAGTAGGATTAAATCCTTAAATGTCCTGTAGATAGTCTAGCTGCAAAACACAGAGGCACAGATTAGTTCACCAACAAAAAACATAGGGTAGCTCTGAGATGTTATAGTCAAAGAAGGGAGGACTGCTCAGCACATTTGTCACTTAACTGACAAATTTCTGGGAAAAGAGGGAGCTGATAGAGCCCTGATTCAGTAGTAAGTGGTGTTCACTACTCCAAACTCTTAGCAGATACATAAGGTTTTTTGCATAAAGCCATACTTCATAGCTGTAATCTTAGCAGCTCCCATTACCTTCGCTCTCTTCATAAAGCTAAATTGCAAGGGTTTCATTTAGATAATTAACATTGTCTTGCTACCGTGGAACATCTCTTGTTCATTCTCATTTTGGAAAGAAAGGCTTAATGGAAAAAAGAACAGAGTTTTGGGAGCTCTGTGTGCACGTGTGTCTGTCTCATTTTGCCCCCCTACTCCTCTCATCTTCCTGTATTCTGATGAAGTTATTTCCAGGCTAATTAGAAAGGGCTCAAATCAAAAAGTGCCAGATCCAAACCATCACACTACTGTGAAAGTTCAGTGCTGGAGGCAACATCGCTCCTCAGACTTGTGCATAAGTGATCCTCTGTCAACAACCAAAACAGATCTGTGGGGAAAATAACAGACTGGAGTAGAAACTTTGGAAAATAGGATCAAATAAGATTTATCAAATTTCTGTAACAGACTTAAAAAAAAAATAAAACTATTTCTGCGATTATCTTATTTCTATAGATACAGGAAAAGAGGTGTATCTTACAGAAAACAGAAAGACAAACTAAGCTTCATGGAGGCAACAATATTTTTTAAAAGCCTTCTTTGAACAGGGGAGTAGCCAAGAAAAGTGGTTCCAGTCAGAAGAAAAGTACAGATATGGTTACATGAGAAACAGAAAACAAGAGACTACAGCTGGTTACAGAAAAACCTGCAGAACCTCAGTCAAATGCCAAAGTACCTGAGTGCTCCCTCACAAAGGAGGGAAAGAGAGAGAGAGAGGAAATACACTCTAGGTACATCTGTATGAAACTGCAAAAAAAATTAATAATTCCTCTATGGTGACAATATGCCTTTGCAATCCGGATGACATTAGAACAAACTAGTTAGAGTTGATGTAGTGACTCTCATAGATTCCAGGTATCTTTAAAACAGGTTTTTTTTGATGGCATATTATTAAAAAAAAAAATCCATTTTCTGATTCATTTCACTAGTGTTCAGCTCTAAAGTTACAGCCTATGACCTGTATTTTGTAATTATTCCTCAAGAAAAAATACCCAGTGTCAAAGGAAAATTTGTTCTGTTAAGGAAAACTTGGGGTTTTTCCCTAGAAACATCAATCTACTGAAATAGCATTCTTAAAAGGAAACTGCCTCATGCCTAAAAGTTGCTGCACTGCTGTTTTGTTTTTCTATAATGAAGCCCTATCTCAGAAGAGATAAGATTTATTGGTCAGTTTATCACATAATGAGAAAACGAAAGATGAGAAATGAGACTTAGGAATGCTGCTACACATACTAGCTCATTTAAACTCACCATCGTAATTAGCACTCATATGAAACAGAACAAAGAAATTGGGACATCAAGAACACTTTCATCACATATTCTTGGACTTTCTATCTTTGAAACCTTTCTCAAAACAATTTACTTAAATGCAGATTTAAGGTGATTTAAGATTACAGGCAGCTATATATAATACACAAACCCAGGCTGGTGCCTTTTAATTGATAGTAGAAGCTGGACTTCTGTGATCAATGGCTAATAAAACAATCTTTGTTTTATCAACAAAGATAAAAAGAATAAGAGGCCCAAAGATGTTAAAGCCAACATCCTACACAGGATTATAATGAGACTTGTTGAGAATTCCTCTTTATGAGGACTGAAGAAAAAAGGGAAGGGAAAGGTATCCAAGTGTCCTACTCGCTGTCCCATTGAGAAGGAGGTATTTGGATGTTCTGAACAAGGAACAGTAACAAAAAGTAGAGCATGGATTTAAAACAAAAAAATTCAGGGAGCCAGAAGTCAAGTCATATAATCAAACAGACTGAAAGAAGAACTCTCTTTTCTTCAGATCCCCTAAGTGTACTGCCCTGGACCACAGCTGCAGTTCGTGGCCGGGCTTGTTTCATTCACTGTTATAAACATCCTCCCTGTATTCTCTGGTGCAGTAAATTACTCTGAGTTTAAGTGGGAGGAACTAAAAATTTAATCTCCTGTCCTCTCTTGCAGTCACAGCACTACTTTCCCTACGACCACATCAGAACCCTCCACACAGTTGCCATGTAATTATGGGAAGCTCATCCTCCATTTCATCGAGCTACATTCCCACCCTACCCTCTCTTCTGTGCAAATGTGGAGGACAATAAATAACAGAACAGTTCCTCTATAGCCATCTTCTTCTTCTAGATGTTACAAAATAGCTTTTAGTGGCGAGTCCCTGCCACCCCATATGGTACCCACTCGCACCATGAAATGGCAGACATACGAAGCACACAGTCTCTCCTGCAGTGCACACCAGCAAACTTTGCTGGTCCCCTTGCACAGCACGGGATGATGTATCATTCATCTGAGATGGTATCTCTGCAAAAGGGCCATAAGACATGAGAACAGAGCAAAACACAAAACTTTAGGAGGGCAATAAAGCTGGTGAGGGGTCTGGTCTACAGCACAAGCCTTACAAGCAGCAGCTGAGGAAACTGGGGTTGTTCAGCCTGGAGAAGAGGAGTCTGAGAGGAGACCTTATCGCTCTCTGCAACTACAGGAGGTTGTAGCGAGGTGGGGGCTGGTCTCTTCTTACAAGTAACAAGTGATAGGACAAGAGGCAGGGGAGGTTTATATTGGATATTGGGAAAAATTTCTTCACTGAAAGGGTTGTCACTCATTGGAACAGACTTCCCAAGGAAGTGGTTGAGTCACCATCCCTGGAGGTATTTAAAAGCCATGTAGATATGGTGCTGAGGGACATGTTTAGTGGTAACTTAGCAGTGTTAGCCAGCAGTTGGACTTGATGATCTTAAAGATCTCTTGCAACCCAAATGATTCTATGATTCTATAATTCTCAACCACTGAAGAGAAAGGGGGTGGTTTTGGGGAGTTTCTGAAGGAGAAGATCCGGAGGGGCAAATTCTCACCCAGAACAATGTCCCTTCTTCCTTCTGCCCTTTGGCATCCATATTTTGAGTGGTCTGAAACAAGTACTTCAAATCACCCAGTAACTTGGTGTGATTTCAAATCCAGATACAAGTATTGAATACGTCTCCTGGTTTCCAAAATATAGTTTGCACTGACACTTGGCAACTAATTAACTTTATCCATTTACATAGTTCTATTTTCAGATCTGGCACCTTGAGCAATCAGAGCAGACCAAGAATAGAAAAGGAAATTTTGCCTTTAAGGTGAAACAACATCCCTAAAGCCTATACTTTGTTACCAAGGGCTTCTAAAATCTGCCCCATCTTGGCCCCCAGGTTTGGCACATCATTAAATTTAGTCTTAGCTGGAGGAACAGAAGCTCTAAGGACAGCGGTGAGGATATATTTTCTTTAGGACTATTACTAGGTGTTTAATGAGGCAAATGTGTGATCCTATAATGTGCAATAGAGACATTTTACGAATTGCAATGAAGCTGAAAGCTGTAATGTAGATGGTATTACATTAGAAACCTCACCTGTGTTGCACATATACCAATCTCCGCTCTCTGAGGTAAAGCCATCATGTAAGCACTCAAGAGATAAATAGGAACGTTTACTCTATATCCCTCAAAGGCCCTCATTTAAAAAAAGTACATTTAAAGTACGCTCTGTACAGCTGTTGTCTTACCATTTGCCTTGTGCTGCACATCTGGCGGAAACTGGTCAGGAACATACCACTGATAGTCTGGCTGCACAGAACAATAAAACATTATTACAGCAATATGGACTTCATAGACACTTCAAACAAAAGAATAGTGACATGATAAAAATATAATTGTGCTATGAAGTTTTTTATTAGTCATACAAAAGTTGTTTGCAAAAAAATCTTACATTTAGCTTTATATTTCCACTGATCAAGTCTTTCAGCTTGCTTCCTTTTTTATGACATGTGGTTTAGATGCTGCACTCATTAGAAATATTGGTGTAAGCCTTTCTAGATCCCACAAATCAAAAGAAACATTAACAGAAACAAATGAGATTTTAAAAGGGCTAAGAAATAAAGTGCACCAAAAGATACCAGCAGGCATCACATTCTCCGTAGTAAAAAACCCCAGAGAAACCTGGTACACATCGACCTGGCAGGTGAAGCTGTTCCAGTTTGAACACGTGTAATGCATGTAATATGTTTCAATGTGGCAGGAATAACCCATTTAATAAAGTTCTCTCCTCCTCCCTTTCCCACAGGTTACCATTAGTGTTACTGTAACATTAGCTATCATCAAATAACTTCTTGAAAATACTGTGGGACGGGAAAAATTCCTATCTTTCTTATAAGAGGAAGTACTGGGAAGGTTATGTCCACACAAACATAGTTTTCTCCAGGGAAATCCTGGAAGAAAGAAATACTGCCTAATATTTTATACCACACACCATGGTAAATGAGTAGTAAATTACCACTAGGGAAAACAATTTTGAGACCAGACATTTCAGTTGAAGTTGTATTAAGCAGTCTATCTGGTTTAAGTAATACATGCAAGCTTGTTGAATTCCAGGTAATTACTGCTTCAAATTAGTTAAACTGGGAAAATAATTCTTGTTTTGCAGAAATTACTCTGACAAAATCCTGAGTAGTCCCAAGGAGACCCTAACAGATTTCAACTTGTAGGGATGAAATTTCATAGACTTCTAAAGAAGTTTTGCCTAAACTAAGATGGAAGGACGAAGCTGTAGATACAGAGAACGGATTTAACTTTTAAGTAGGCTGTCATTCGTAGTAATCACACTCATATACTGTCAGGAAAAAGGAGCTCTTATTTTCACTTAAATTATACCATCCACAGGAATTAACTAATTCTGTGCTTGTATGCAAATAAAATAGACTTTAATACAAAGCAAGACTCTGCTTTGCTTTAAGCACAGGTAGCTTTTCTACTGATGGCTCAAAATACACTTATTTGCATTGCTTTTTTGAGTTTCTGTTGAATTTTCTGTTCTCTGATCTCCTCTTCTCTTTCATACATACACTATGCAAACTTGAATGAATTTCAGAAACAAGAGGTATTTCACGTCAGACTAAACAAAATGTTTCTACTAACAATGTAAAAAGGAATGAAAAGGTGCAAGATATAAAAAGAATGAGAAAGCACAAACTAAACACAGAGGATTACGTACGTTAACTCAGGACACTCATTAAATTCTAACACCTTTCTTCATTGCTAACAAATTGCTCAGGGAGGTATCAAAAGCTCAGAGCAGCAATGCTGCACTCACACAGACAAAGAATTTCAAAGAAAACTCAGAATGAAATTGGGAGTTACAAAGCAACCAGTCAAACTGACCCCGGCGCTCCGGCAGGAATGGCAAAGCTGTAAACCCAGTGATCCCTCGCAGAATTAGAAACCCAGATGATGAAAGTTCAGGGAGAAGAGCCAAAATAATCTGGGACAGTGTCCAAATTGCAGTGAAAAACATTCTGCAATACTTCTAACTCTGATAAATAGGCAGATAAGCACACTCCTGAAGCATAGAAATTACTTGTTTGACCACAGCTTTTCCCTTGGATTTTTACAGTCTGAAAGCCTTACATGCATTTTTGCAAAAATTCAGCTATAGTTTCTCAAATAATGAGCACCTTTTTCATAGTTGACAGTTTTATAGCCAGAAACAGATATTATGTATTTAAAATGACATTCACCACGTTTAAATGCATTCTCACTAAATTTGAACAAGCACAGCCCACTTAGATAACCCAAAGCACTTCAAAAATATAATTCTTTGAAGTGGTACTTTCCTTGAAATAGGTAACTCCCTCTTAGGTAACCTGCCCCAGTGCAAAGCTATTCTTCCTCGTGCTGAGGAAGACGGGACCCTGTTGTGTGCCAAAAAAAAAAAAAAGGAAAAATTCCCATTGTGTTAGTCACACTCTAACTTCCACTTCTGCTAATTTTTTTTTTATTATTATTATCTTATATTTTTGCAATACACAGGCTTGCTTAGGAAAATTGCATTCCTAAAGCATTCACAGCCAGAGCGTCCCACCCTCAGTAGAGACTTATTCCTTACATAATTCCGTTACACAGCAGGGCACCAGAGGGAAGATACTACTGGGTACAAGCAACAGCATCTGGGATTTTGCCCTTACAATTTAATAGCAGCATTGTGAATCCTGCTGATAGCTTGTCTGCCTGCCCTTGGAAGCACACAGAGAACCTGGAATTGTGCAGTCTGGCTACAGCAGTATTGCCTGACAGCAGGAGAGTTGTATTACCTATGAATACAGAAGCCATAAACGAAGAAGGTCATTTTCTAAAGACAGGGCCAGAGAAAGAAATACCCAGTGTAAGACATGGAAATAAGACGTATTAGTAAACAAGCCTTCTTAGACCGAGTAGAGGGAAGAGAGCAGAATAGTGCTGACCACAGCTGCCTTCTCATTTTTGTCCCTATTGATCATGCTGAAGGCCCAGAACTGGGCTCCAGAAAGCAGTTCATATTTATGAATTTGAGTAACTACATAGACAGAAAGGGCCCTGAATATGTGCCGTGGAAGTAAATTAACATAAGAAATCAGCAAGAGTCCAATCAAACTTATTTTTTTAACTAAGACCACCAGTGTCATTGAAAGCAAATGTATAATACTCTTCTTTTTCTTCTTAGTGGTATTAGAGTTAAATAATATTTACCAAAGTAAATTTAAAATATATAAAAATATATACTTAAAGTATAACTCATCAACTATATATTTAAATTGCTGTGAATTTTCCTCTTTGTGCACAGATTTCTTTTGGTTATGCTTTGATTTGCACATAGCAGCACTCTGTGCAATTCAGTACCAAAGACATTGGAACAGCAAGGAAGAAAAGAACACGACTATCAAGAGAAAAAATTAGCATTTTGGGACAGGTAGTAAAGGAAGAGAGACCATACAGAGATCACCAAGGCTGTTCCAGACCTAGGGCTAATTCTAAAAGCAGTACAAAATCTTGGTCTGGAACTGACAACAAACTGGGAAACAACAGATTTAATTACTGGTGGGGATGGCACTGTGATAGCACCACATTATAATCCTGTGGTCACCATGAGAAAATCAGTGCCCTTGTGAAATGGGAGACAGTGGGAACCTTACCGAGCTGCTGAGTTGCTGTTGCTGCTCAAGTGCCCTGCGAGGTGCTGGATGTAGTCGAGGATCTTGATAGTGAAGAACCAACCCACAACTCCCAACACATGGTGAGAGGAAGAGGGGAGGTGGGTAGCTGGGCCTCTCAGACTGTACCGGTAGGTCTTTTGTCTGTGAAAAAAAAAAAAGAAAATCAAGAAGAAATGCATTAGTAGCAGGATACAATGACCAAGAGAATACTCACATACAAAATCATCAGTAAAAAGCAACGGTGAAGAAACCCTTCCCTCTCAGCATAGGTCACAATGCTGCTCACTTAGACCCGTCAGACTGTTCATGATTAAAAAAAAATATTTAAGAAAGCTGAATTGTGCCACATCAGAGTCTTGACACTTTTTATGTGAGAAAATATTGCTTTCAAGATATGGTAATCATATTTCTGGGTGTTCTCTACATTCAAGAAACATTTTCATTACACACAGTAGCTTTCAATAGCTTGAAGCAGAACTACAGGCACTTGCATAACAAGAAAAAGAAGTGATTTTGGTAAAGCAGGAAATTCAATGGCCTCAATATTTGGGTCTGCCTTCTCTTAGGCTCTTGTCCCAGCAGAGTCAAGGGGAATTTGCCTAAGGACAGAGCAAGGAGGGGTAAAAGATGAGCTGCAACTAAGTAATTTGACTTAAGAAAACTTATAAATATTCTATATGGTTCTTCTCATGTTTAAAATCTTTCACAAGCTCTGTTTAATCAAATCCCAAGGCAGGAAGAGACAAACAAGAAGATCTCTAGTGTAAACTGTCGATGCAATACAGGGACAATCAAGGCATACATACACATTACACAGCTTTTGTACACCCCTTCGGGTACATTGTACCCATGCAGTGCTGTTAGCATTTCTCCTGGTCCAGCGTGGATGGGGAGGAGTGGGAAAGGCCTTTTAGCCATATTTGTAGTCCCCCTCTTCACTGTTACTGCTGTGAGAGGTCCTCACAGCATCCATTGACCAGTTGGGGTTGTGCAAGAAATTTAGTCTTTTACAGTCTCCAGGAAATGCAGAAATATATAGAAAGATGGTATCTGAGTACTCTGTCTCCTACCAAAAAAAAGTTCTTTTCCTTATTGAACCACCCAAGAGTGGGCTGGTGGATGAGGGAAATAAACCTGAAGGTTATTGCATGCAATGCTAACAGATTTGTCCAAGGTATTTCTATACGCCTGGGATGCCTTGAGTGGCAAATCATGGCATTCCTTCTGGCACTGCTATTTTTACACTTGCATGGAAGTCTTCCAAGTACCCCTAAAGGCACTGACTAGTCTGCACCCTTACTGCAGCAGCGCCCAGGATGCCCAACCCGCTCTCCACTCCCATTGAAGCCGATGGGAGTAAAGAGGACTTGTCAGCACCTTGCCTCTGACACTGTTGCAAGACCCTACTAGTATCGGTGCATGGCTTGTTTGAGAATAAGCCAATACTGAAGTTTCTGTTTCACAACAATGTTGGGGAAGACAATAAATCATCAAAGAACATTTTGCTAATCGGCCATTCTTTTAAAGCATTGCACAATTTTGTCAAGACAGGAAACCTCAAAATTTCATCATTTTTAAAGGGGATTGGGAAAGCTCGGAGTTTTGCATGCCATGATTTTACTATGGCTTCCTGAACGTCTGTGAACAGAATACTGAAGAGATAAAAAGGATGTTGCAATTAAAAATTAGTGCAGTGGCTGCTTGGCTAATTTGGATGGAGACATTTTTTTTCCCCCAGTGATATTACCATTACTCTGAAAATCCACTGAAGAGGTCAGGATTCATTACAGAAGCTTTTATTTCAAAAGTTGGTTTGATGTTACAACTCTTATATCAAGTGCCAGTGAAACAATCAAAAGTCCTCTGGATTTGTTTTTGGTTCCCCCTCCCTCTCCATTTTAAGATGTTTGAAGAGTTTTTGCAATAAATACTCCATCTACTTAATTGGGAAGTAATCACTAATCGTTTCTCATATTCTTATTGCATTACTTCAGAATGATTTCATCCCAGTTGGTGACCTCGTATAAAACCTAATGTCAATTAATGGAAGCCAGAAAGCCTTGGGTTGTGTGGAAAGTGAGAAAATAAAAATAAAATACACATGTGCTGGCAATGGTAAATTTCTTTTGACTCATACCTGAGAGTTTAGTTTATTCAGTTGAGACTGTAATCTCTCATTAATTTTCTGCAACGCTTCTTTCTCCTCATTAAGTCTTTCTCTGTCAGATCTCTCCTTTCTGAAGTCTTCTTCATATATTTGTACCTGCAATCATTGCAACCAAATATGTGAATTTCAGCAGAGCCACAACAGAAATTTTCATCCACTTTGTTGTTTGGTTGCTTTTTAAATACTGACCAACCAGCGAGGTGCATTCCAAAAGGATCCCTCCCCTTTCCAATCCTGCAAAAAAAATTTCCCTCATCTATTTTATGACCAAAGTGAAAAGCAACAGCAATTCTCCAATGGTACACATCAATCGAAACACTCCACAGCTTCAGTATTCGTACACCCTTGTAATGGAAAAGGCTGACCGGTGGATATCAGTTTTAAATATGATAAATAAGATAGCAAATACTCAAGACAGTGATCTTTTTAAGAGATAAACAGTAGTAGGACAAACATTTTACCATCATTTTTTCCAGTTTTTGCTTCAATTACAAGCACTTTTATCTCCCCCTGTATCTTAGATGCAAACAGTTGTCATCCTGGTGGAGACGAGATGTGCTGGCACAGCACAAAAAACTGACTTCTAGCTTGCAGTCTGACAGAATGTTATCACCTTATCCAACCTAACGATGAGCCACTATCTTCAAATAATTTCCTGCCCTCTTATAGCCCACTGAATACCACTGGCCTTGAGCCTGCTTTGCTTTACGCCTTTTTGTAGTTGTCTGCAGCTTGACCTTACCCACTGCACTAGCTGTCTAACCAAGCTGTGGCCCAAAGGACTGATACGTGCAAAATAAGTGATAGTATTTAGAACCGTGGTCAAATATTAATGACCAGAAGACTTGGAGTAGTCAGGGCTGGCAAGGAACTTAGATCGTGGCTGGAGCACTGTAGAAAACGAAACCTGTAGGAAGCTATTGTGCCCCAGATGTTAGAAACTGTATGTGGAAAAAATAATTAGCCCACGTACCTTTTAGTTTAGGATAAAATAGAAGTCCTAATATAGGATTTCTAATTCATCCTCTCAAACTGCAGCCCAAAGAACCTACCCGCCCCAATGTATAAGCAGAGGGGAATGTTATGTACACAATTCAAAATGGAAATACAGAGGCTTGACCCTGTTCCTAGAAGATAAGCTGCCTTTGAAATGGATGCAACAGCTTAGCTCTTTTTATGTTGCCAGGAATCATAGTGCTTCATCCCATTAAAAAATATCTGACCACCCCAGGCACAGGCAGCAAGTGCACGGATTCAGAAGCAAAACACAAATCCCTAAATTAACTGGCGTTAAGCTGACCAGCTTAATTCTTCAGCTAACAGGCAGGCATCCACCCAGTAAGAAGCTGGAGGTTGGTGGCACTTCTACTGACAAAGAACAGCAAAAGCATGTTGGAGTGGGAACCACCACCAGAACTTTCAGAAGTCCTTTCGTGTCCTCTTGGTTGGTCACTAAAGCCCATTGACAGTCTATTTCCAAAGAGGTTGCTTGCTGTGGCTCACGCCCTGCCCATCATACAGATCTAGCTTTCTTTTTGCTGGCAGCAGCACTATGACTTCACAGGAGGGCTAAAGAAATGTTAATACCTCAGGGGAAGAAAAAAGTCAACACAGGGGTCTATAAATTATTTTCACGACTTGCCTGTTGCAGCTAATTTTTGCAAAGTTGTTTTCGGACCCGACAGCTCCCCCCTAGGTACAACCCCTTTCTGAATAACACTGTGTAAAAGGAACAAAGGCTTTCTGTGTGGCCGTGTGGGGACTCAGTTCCACAGCCTGTGCGTGGAGGAGGCATGCGTGCCCCTGACCCTCTGAAGCAGAGGCAAAGCTGTCGCTTGCAGAAATCTAGGTCTGTTGTATCCTTGTCCATCTACACACTTCTCTCCTCAGTATTCCTCATTTCTTCTCTCCCAGTTCCCTCTCTGCTGTCCTACTTCCCTCCTGCTCCCCATCTGTATGATCTGCTGAAGCTGCAAAGGAATCACTTGGTCACAGTTTTGCTTCACGTTCTGTTGCCCTGAGAAAGAGGGGGACACCTCTCAAGGAATGAATGCCTTCATCTTGTCTGCAGTGGCCAGGGATGGGCTGATGACAGCCAAGCTCTGGTGAGACTCTGTCACGTTGCTGTTTGTCCCAAGAGTCCCTCCTCACTACAGTTAAAGCTTTCTGCTCCATTTCGTGCAGAGGGAAGTCTGGACTCACTGTACTGATTCACACAACTAGAAAAAGACATTCATAAAATGGATACCCCATGAGAATTCTGAAAAAAATTGGTTTACTCTATTTCATTGTGTAGAATGAAATAACTCATTACTGTACAATCAAGTGCTGGATTCTATTCTGCAGCATGTGGCAAGCATTACATTAGAGAGCAAAATCTGGCTCTGCTGTCAAACGTGACAGAAACAAGTATTTTATTCCCATTGAATAGAATTCCCATTCTGATCACATCCATTTGTGTGTCAATAACATTAACCCTAACACTGTCCAGGATGACAGACCTAAAATGTAAAATTATCTGAAAAGTATCATGTTTTACACAGATTCTTTCACAGGGAAAGCAAAAGTGTGCACAAAGCACTTGAATTGCTCAGAACACAGCTTAAAAAAAAATAAATACACTTCTCTAGCAACTGTATGCAGGTTATGGATGCAAATGTTTTGCCTCACACTTTGAAAAATTTCAATGCCAACACTCTAGTTTCCCAAGACTATTATTGTAAGACAATTCACTAAACTTTTAACTTCTAAGAAAAAAGTAACACAAGACACAATCAACAGATTAATCAGTAACTCATGAAGTTTAGCATTTCCTCTGGATGCAATTCAGCCCCTAACAGAGAGCTGGAAGCATAGTCTCCAAGAGTCAGGAGAACCATTTTGCTGCTTCAAGTCCTAAACAAGTCCTTGCTCCAGTCTTTTGCAAGGACTCAGTTTCACTTCGTAGACACTGCTGTGATGACAGCATCTTAGGAAACATCATGTGAATGGGCTGTGGCTAAACTGGTTCTTCCTTTCAAAAGTTCTACATAGTAAGTCTACCGGGCACTATTCTTGGGAGAGAGGGAAAAATAATGCTGTATGAAATCCATCCAGGCTTACTTCCAGCTGTTCTCACCTGCTGTTTGAGAACTTCAAGTTGGGTTCTCATGTCCTCAAGGCTGTTCCTGTCACCGTTCTCTGAAGGAGTCCCAAGAACAGGTGAGTGCTGCTTTTTCAACACATCCAGAAGAGCCTGTGATATCAAACAGCAAAATTACTACACAGACATTCACTATCTCAAAAAAACCCTCCACCCCAACAAAACCCAAACCTTTTAAATTATTAGAATGTTTGCTCTCTAAATAAACAGATGAGATTGAGTCACAGGCTTGCGGGGGATTTCCCTTCACTTGCAGTTGCTTCAGTTATATACACCGGATATAAACCCCATAAATAACACGTATGCATGACTAGGTCCACATTTTCAAAGTGCCCACTCTATGCTCATTAATTTGAGACAGTTTAATTTAGAGGACTGTGCTTTTACTTATAACTATAATCAACATTTACCTATGGAAATCACAGCTGCAAATCTCATTCATAAACACCATTTCTCTGTGCAAGTCAGAATTTGGGAAAACAAAGACAGGTGTCTAAACTCAGCTGAGGCCTAAAACATGCAAAAAAAAACCCACAAGGACAAAAAAGCAATATTCAAGGATTGCCTAAAAATGTTACTTCAGTAAAGTATGACTGAAACATTTTTCACTCTAAGAGTACAAATTTCTTCATCTGGAACTGAAGTGAACCCTCTGGTCGAGAGGAAATTATGTAGTCTCTATAGTTTGTCACTAGAGGGAGTTATGAATACATACACTATGCTGGTAACACTATTTTTCAGTCAAATTCTGCAGAATTTTAGTTATTTTTAACAGTATTACAAAGCTCTCCCTTGGACTGAAATAAATTTTCAATCACTCTTACTCCTCTCCGTCTATAACTGCACACTACACTTATATGATTATTTCTTTTTACTCTAGCACAACTATTCAACTTTCAGTGTCTCTCACATAAGATATGGACTCGGTTAAATTCATCCATTTTAGAAATTTCAATTCCTGCTAATGATCCCCAGCTCCTCCTTGCTGGCCATTTTCCATTCATGCCATAAGAGAAGGAAGGAAGATAATTTGGAGGGGGAAGAGGCAGAGGGTGGGAAGTAGCCAAGCAGGAGAACCAGTATCTAAAGTAAGCCAATGATTAGTATTAATTATCAAAAGGCCAACAAAAAACCCCCACCAAAATAAAATTAGCACTTTCCATGGACGGCACAGAAAAGGGAGGCTTTTTATCTGATGAGTTACTGTCCCTAAGAATTGTGCAGAACAGAAACTGGTGTAATAGTGGCAAAGTTTGCATGCCATGTCAAATACATAAATAAGGTTGAATATAAAGCTTAGAATTGAGGATGAAGATACAGACAGTTTACTGATTAGTCCTGCTTTTGCCCCTTTGAGCCATTGCTAACCCCTTTTAGGCTACGACATTACAGTGCTCTGCACAAAGAGTAAAACCAATAATAAAGGCAAGTTTCGGGTTGGTGTTTAGATTGGGGATGACCAGCAGAGTCAGTGAAGTCTGACAATACCACGCTACGTGTGATACGTTCCCTGCCTGACTGCAGCCCAGATCCTTTCCCAGCCGTGTGGTTTGGTAAGCATACTGCTGAGGACAAAGACAAGTGAAGCGTGCTTTTCTTCTTCCCCCTGCCTACACAGGATACATCTCGATCTTGCTGACAACCACAGAATCACGCATCTCATTTGGGTGGCAGGGAACCTCTGGAGGTCCAAGCCCCAGCTTGGGGGCCAGGACAGAGACGTCAGGCTGCTCAGGGCCCATCAGCTGAGTACTGAGCACCTCCAAGGAGGGTGATTTCACAGTCACTCCAGGCAACCTCTTCTAATGTTTGACCACCCTCAAAAGAAAGTGCTTCAGATGCCCCAATTCAAAGACAACTGAGTGTCCTGCTTCCTTTACAACATACCATTTTCCCAGTCATCTGATGCACCCACTCTTTCTATGGCTCTGCCTTCTGTAAAAACTCCTTCACTGGGACACATTTTACTGATGATGGTCACCCTCAGGTTGCCAAATGAAATATGTATATTCATAAGCTGTTGATGGTTCTCCTAATTCTTGAAAAAATGCCACTATAATGACTATTTTTCTTGCAGCTCACTTCCAAGAATATCATGATACAGCCATATTAGGTATTTGGGCAATTCTTCAGGGTTTGTTTTTTTTTTGTTTATTTGGATTTTTTTTAGGATATTCTACATCTTGGGAAAAAAAAAGGAAAAATCCAGAAAATTCAATCTTCAAAAAGTTAACATTAGAGAAAAATAAGGTTAGGATTACTTTTTACACCAAATTTGGAAGCAATACTATGAGATCCCATTTTATCATTTCAAATAAAATAAGAAACTGCAGCATGAATAAAGCTGAATTGGTATAGGGTCATACTAAACCAAGATCAAAATCGTTGAGGAAAGATTGTAAGAGACATTCTAAGAAGTGCTAGGTATGTGGGAAAAACAGTAAAATTTTATAATGTTGCTATTAGATCAAGAACAAATTATTGAGAATTATATCATTAGAGGAGATTTGGGTTCCCAAGTATAAAATGGAGACTAAGCACTACTAAATCTAATACTCAAAGACATAACTGGAATATTTCTCTTTCAAAATTCTCTGAACTGACAAACTGACAACTGGGGCTGGTTTAGAGTCACTCATGGAAGAAATGAAGATATTACTGTTCCACTGGTTTAAAAAACCAGCTGTAACTAAAATGATCAAGAGATACTTGAAATTAAAAGTAAATAAACCATTTTAAAATATGTAACTAAGATTTGTAATTTCAAATTAGCAAATCTGAGAAATGACTGATGACTTCTAGGTACCTTCTATAACTGGACCTGTATGCAATTTTTTTCAGATCATTTGGCTATTCCTACTTCATTAAAAGTCAAAGTACAAAAAAAAAACCCAAACAAACAAATCATTCCCCTACTGCCCAGAAAATCACATCTCAAGGAAGCTGAAAAAAACTGTACAAGAAAATGCTCGAGAGATAGCTAGATGAATAATTTCAAGAAGAAAACTTAAAATGCCTTTAGGGACTGCAGAAAGGATTTAATCCCAACAAAAGCTACCACTTTTGGCAACTTCTACATGAAAGTACAGGGTAAGATAAACAGTCACACTGAACTGCATGTTGCAAAAGAAATTAAACTATAAAATATGTACACATTATTTTTTCCACTACAAAAATCAGTACAAGAAGGAAGGCATTACACAGGAAAGCAAGCCTAAAGATAGTATTTCCAATAAGGAAGAAAATGTAGAGCACTGTGGCAGCGGCAGGGTGGCTAACAGCAAGGAAGATGTACCAATGAGAAAGAACTCACAGCTTACTTAGTTAAACTGAGTTTAACTTAATGTGATGTTAAATAACATTCATTCAGAAGTACTGAGAACTGAAACCTGAAAATGCAAGACAAGCAGCACAGAGGTTTTCTGAATTTTTCAATGTCAAAAATGGAACTGTATGACTGAAAAATAACTACATTGGTTTCCAAAGCTATGAAAAGGTTAAGTGGTCCATGCACCTAGAAATCTCTTAATCTAACCTCAAGAGTGTGTTAGGCTTCAGAAGAAATTTTGAAGGCAATTGATTCATAGACATGAGAAATGGGACTAAGTAAAGGACTCTTTAACCTGATGACTTTAATAAGAAACAGATTTTCTTATCAGGGGAAATAAATTGAAGCTTATTAGTCTATGTTTAAATAAAAATTGAGATGGCACTGCAGCCGTTATGAAATAAGTCAGAAATTCGGCTTGTACTTGAACTATATGGTGAACAAGGAAACAGCCATAGGAATGCTAGTAATCTTGGGATATAGCATTGCAAACTGTTATGGCATTGCAACATCACTTTCATGCTGCAGACATCAAAGTAGGATCAGATTGGACTATATATTCTGGGTACTCTTGATAACTGGGTCAAGTTCAATGAAGCCAAAAGTAAAAAAGTCAATGTACTTAAAGAAAAAAGGCTAATTCACTCAGAAACAAGTAGTAGTGTCTGCCATAAACTGAGAACTAAGGAGTTTAAAATGACTGAGATAAAAAAAAAACCATGCATGTTAGCGGGCATAGCTGTATTTTAAGAGACCAAAAGAGCTGTGTCATCTTAGCTAAACTCTAGTGAAAATACAATTGCTCTCTGCAGCTATAGGAAAATAGTAAGTGCCCCTGAGAGTAATTGTATTTTCACTAGAGGACAATTGTTCTTCACACAAGGAGTGAAGTAGATCTGTTCGACACCACTACCAGAAGAACAGATGAATATCATCTGGCCAGAATAAATTCAGCTCAGTTGAAACAGATGAAAGCACCTAATGAATGAAGGGTTACAGTTCCAGAACAGCTTTCCAACAGAAGCACAGTAGAAGAAGCTTAAGTATTTTTAAGGAAAAAGTTGTTTGATTTCGGAGAATTTTTAAGAACTTCAAGTCACTGAACCTGCAATAGAAGGAGACTAGACTCAAAAGGGTCCCTTCCAGTCTTATGTGCATTCATGACATGACATTTGAAGGATGGAGAAATACAGAAAGTCAGTAAATTACTTGTGGGAAAGTGTGTTACATGAAATTGATGTTTCATTTAAAAGAATGGTCATCTGTCTTATTTTCAACCACATCATAAGATAAGACAGCAAAATAAAACATTGAAATAAGTTGTTTTACAAACAAGACTTTGAATGAAAGTTACACTGAGACTTTCAGCAAGTCCTGTCAATGCATTGCAAAAAGACCTACAGGATCATATGTTCTGTCAGATTTTTTAATATGGCAACATTACTTTCTTGCCTTGACTTTTGTACATCATAGCCCTTTAGCCTCTGTATCACTTAAAGTTACACAGCAATGGTCCTGCAGTGCATTTCCTCAGGAAGTGTTTGTGGTTCACCATGAAATACGAAATTGTTAGAAAACACCCACTGCTTTATGTGATCTTTTGATTAAACAAAGTTACATTTATTACTTTCCCTCGGTTAAAAAAAAAATCCCATTTATCTATTTTATGGCAATTTCCTCAATGAGACATATATACACATAATACACAAATGTATGAATATATATGTGTGTATGTAAAAAGTGAGGCAGGAGCATATCTTGTGAACAGAAGCCACTATTCTCAAACAGAATATATGTAAACCAACAAATTTTAAACTGATTTTTTGGTTTTTTAATCACAGTGTTTCAAAGCATGCGTTTCTTTGTGCCATTTACCTTTTGTTCTAAGGAAGGAGAACATAGAAAGGGCTTAGATATGACATGCAGAAAGGCTTCACAGGAAAAGGCAAAGATTCTCTTAACTTTCCTCTTTACAATGCAACCCTACTACCTGCCAAGAACAGCTACACAGGTATTAGCTAAAGTAAGTTCTTGCTTGTTTCCCCAGCTCCCAAATGGTGAGCGTGAGTTTGCTACCATGAACAGGTTATTCACTCAGGATTGACAAGATGGGCATCTGGCAGACCCTAAAATTAAAGGAAGAGGTCCTGGTCAGTAGCTCATTCTTTTTCATACCTTATTGAGACGACTTATTTCACACTCATAGTGTTCTTTCTTTCTGATCATTGAGGCATTTTTCTGCTTCAGGAGCTTGTTCTCTTCCTTCATTTCTTGGAGAGCTTCACTAAGGACCTTTGTTTCTTTCTGGGATGCAAAAATACAGAGAGGTGCTGCTGAAACGCAGATGGAACCATTTTTCAAGAACAATTTTCAGAATATCTGCTGTCTGGCAGATGTGCTGCATTTTTGTTGTCCCAAACACAGCTGGGAAGGGAGGCAACAGGAAGGCGGATGGTTAGTAAAACCCAGATATGATAAAGTCTAAATTGTTTTGACCACTCACCATATGATGACACCAAGACAACATACCAGACAAAATCCCTGCTCTCTACAGTCTGCAGGCATGAGAAAGCTGGCAGGCCAAGCAGATTGGTACCTATGGATGATCATCCCAAACCTGCATTACACCTATATACTCATAGTGCAAAGCCAGGGCTAAACACTGGTGGCGTCCCAGTCATTCCCAGGGTCATAGGACATAAAAACCAAAACCAGATCTCAGTATCATGTAGTCCGGGGGCTTTTTCCACAACATGAAAGGCTGAGGCAGGTCTCAGTCAGCTCAAGAATTACCAAGCGACTAACCTAGGCTTAAAAATCCACTTTCTTTGACACCATCCCAATTGTTGAGTTGAGCTTGACCCTTCCTAGTGCACATTGCCACCCCAGAAAACTACCAGGAAGATGTCCCTACTTGCAACAGGATTTACACACTAGTTTTTCAAGATGGTATTATAGGAATTATTGGGACAGTTTGATTCTCTTCTTCTATAACTTTAAATGTGGCTATTTTCAATTTACAGTTGAGGGAGTTAAGATCTGAATCAGACCCTGAAGCAAATGGCATTGTGCAAGCTTCTCTTGCAGGGTAATGCATTCCTCACCAGACCGCTTCTGCCAGACTGTCTTAGACCAAAGCTGTTTTGATATATGAAACAGAATGGTCTGTTCTACCAAAAAAAAAAAAAGTATTTCAAATATTCTTCTGCTGCTTTATGTGATTAAAAAAAAATGAGGTCCAACTATCAGATGCACAGGACACCATATGAATGCCTTTTTCTGTGCAACAGGCACACCTCCGTGCAGCCAGTGACTAGGCATTTACGTTTTGGGCTCCTAAGTGCCTCACCGTGTGCTAATTGAGCCACTGAAAAGCACCCTTGAGAAACTGTTGCTTATGTATGAGGTACCTTTCTTTTCCTTTGTTCTAAGTTAGTTGGAAGATTTCATTTTATCCAAAAACTGGGCAAGATTAGCAAGGTATCTCTGCATTAAGTATAGGAACTCATGCAGGAGCTAGCTCCAGCTGGCACACACACTTATGTTTTAAGGTATTAAAGAAAACCAAAACAAAACACAAAAATCCATATAGGCTTTCAGCTATGCTCTTCTCTTCACCTTTGCCATCTTCTTTTCCTAGCTCCTAGCACACACACAGCTCCTTCTCAGAGGCTGACACCTATAGCAAGTGAGCCATTTATAACTAAAAAATTCCAGTTTGTTCATGTTTTTGAACCATCTTGAATTCTTACATCTTACTGCTTCTTATTCGACACTGAATCTTTGGTGTTATGGCACCTAGACTTTCCAATGACTAGGCTGGTCTTCGATTCCTGTCTATGGGTTATGTTGAGAGAATAAAAAAAAATTGAATCTCCAAAACAGTTTTCCTCTGTGTGCCACGGAGGACATGGGGACAGACAAAATTCACAACATTATCCTTCTGTGAGAGTCATACCTTCAGGTGCATTAAAAAAAATATCTCTGTAACCTGTGTTGTTTGGTGTTGCTGTTTTTCCTAAGTGGCTCAGCAGAGCACCAGCACCCAGAGAACTGCCACTCTGAGTAAATAAATTTAAAAGGTACTGTCAGTCTGCTGGACTAGATAAGCAACTAGAGAACAAACACCTTATTGCTTTGCTCTGGCAATTGCCCTATACAGCCCATTCCAACTCCATGGCTACGGGGGTTAAGTAA
>JAOXJK010000032.1:6154378-6190873 GCA_025774025.1 Xenus cinereus
TACACACACACACCCCCCCCCCTATCTAAAACCAAATGCAACTATGAAGAATGTTAGTTGCTACAGAAAAAAACTCAAAACATAAAGCCCAAAAAACCTAATCTTGATAGATCTGTCAGCTTGGGCCTCTTCTGCATCTGTTGAACTTTTAAAGTAACAAGCCTGCTCACATGCTTTCAAGCTGAATGTATCTTTATTTATTTTTCTGGCACTGCTTTTTCTTCATCATGCCCGTGGGCAGCATAGGATAACTTGAGTTGGCACAGCTGCTGACATGGGTATTACAATCCTTGCTGCTTATTCGAAAATCTCTGCTTTTAGCAGCTACCTCTGCAAAGCTGTAGATCTCCTGTATCCCTACATGATATCCAAGAAGTAAAGAAATTCAGAGTAAACAGAAGCACTCACTGAATAAGTACATAATTTGTAAAGAAACTGCTGCTCTAAGGCTGAAGTTCCATGCAGATTAACCTGCCCCCCTAAGAGATTCTTGTATTATATTGTCATTTAGCTCATTATTCATGTACATAGTAAAAAAGATTGGGAGGGTGTATGGCTCATCCTCACCTTTTCGAAAAAGTAGCTAGGGCTCTTTTTCACATCTATCATATATTAAAGGGCAGGCAGTAAAAACCTCAGTAACATGAACAGGAATACCAACTGTCTCGCATTGAATCCACTCTTGGAGCAAACCTAGGCAGTGACTTAGCAAGTATACAATATCATAGTTTGCTTTAAAACATGTAAACGGTCCTGTTGGTTGGAAAATCAAGCACATGTTTAGCTAAGACCATACCATAATTGATAAGCAAGTAAGATGAATGTTCTGCTTATGAAGATAAAAGCTAAGGGCTTTGCATTTCTTTTCCAGCAGCAGCTAGCTTACATCTTATCTGAGCCTGGAAGTGACGTGATTGTCACTGGTTTCCAGGTTTGCTTCATGTTATCATCGAATAGAGAAGCCCTACTTCAGCCATCAGAGCACCATGCAGAAACTCTTACAAGAGTTTATGAAGCATGTGACACCATGAAGCAGAATGAGAATAGGAAGCACCACTCTGTGGTGCTTGTAAAATGGAGCACAAAGTTTTGTGTATACATGGGGGATATACACACCGATGGCTCAGGTTGGTGGTTTTACTGGGGTGGAAACTCAGCTTAGGGATCTGACTTTAGAGACAAATGCCTACACAGAGCGAGTGCATAAGGAGTACTGAGACAGGTGTCCAACCACTCTCAGAGCGAGATGAGCGCCGCTCTAGAGCAGCTGATCAGCCCAGGCGCTTTTAGCCCTAATCACTGCACTGACTACATGGCTAATCTTTATGGTGAGCTGACATAGCTAGCACACATATAAAAGCCCATATTGTCAATACCAAAATGTGGGTTATGTTGAGCTGAATTCATTCCTTCAAGTATTTGTTACCAAACACTTTGTGTAACATCTGCAATGATGTTCCTGTTCCATTTGAAATCACTGTAGCATTTTCGTTCACAAAGGAATTCACCTCGAACTGAACAGCAAGGCAGGAAATCTCTGCAGTATTTATATCAATCTGCTCTTTACACCCCCATGCACACTAATGCTGTGCTCTCTGCCAACTTCTATTGAAATGACTCTCTCTCTACACATAGCTCTCTGATCATACAGAAGATCAGCTGCTGCCTTGGGTTATATATTGAAGAGCACTCCACACCGCAGTCTCATCTCACGTCGGTGCAACAACCCACGCCCTGCCACTTGCAAGATGAGAAAGAGGAAAGGCAAGACAACGTTCAACACCGAACACAACCAGGGTAACAGCGTGAATCCTCCTACCGCTTCCTGCAACGGCCTCTCTCTGCCCAGGGCTCGCAACCTCTTATCTTCGGGATGCCGATGATGTCTCTCTTCCTCCAGCTCACCGACTCTCTTCTCTGACATGTCCAATTTTGCTTTCATTTCTGCCAGCTGAAAAGCAAGTGACAGACTACGGTGGGCTGACTGGGGATCCTGAAAGGCACAGCACCTCGAAGGTGGCTTCAAACCTTTTCAGCTCACAGCAGATAGGCATAAAGGAGTGGATCTGGTTGCCCGTAAAGTCCCCAGCCACTGACTTTCCCCTCCCCACCTCCAAGCTCAGTTGCTCTGTCTGCAGTAGAAAATCCTAGTGATTCCTTGCAAATTCTCTGTTGGCATTAACCCAGTTGGGTCTTGCACTCTTTTGCTGCCAAAGGACAGCTACTATGGGTCTGTCTCTCCAAATGGATTTTACATTTTAATGTTTTTTTTTCCTTTTTTCTTCCTTTTGCAATTTGGACTCCCTCTGCAGTGGTACACATCTAAATGATCTAGCCAGAAGCATAACAGGGTCCCAAATTAAATGAAGGAGAGCCATTTAAATTCCTCTTCTCTTTGGGGAAAGAAAAAAATATTCAAATAAATGATCCACATCTCAGTAAATCTTACTGGAAAACATTAGAGAGAAAACTTCCCTAATAAACACGAGGTCATTCTGCAAACTTCCTTTTCATAGAAGGAAACAGGACATAAGAAGTGTTAGAATCAACTTGGTTTTGGAATACCAGGAAAAATTGTAAGCAGCCAGCTTTACTAGTGAAGCAAAGATGCCACACAGTCACAAGCAGGAATGAAAGCTATGCCAATGGGATGTTGTCAAACATGGAAACAAAAGTATTTATTTACAATTTACTGTTTTAATGAAGAGATTTTGTACAGAGCAGTTTCTCAAAAGCAAAAAAGTCTCTCTCCTTATGGAAGGCAGCATTCCTGGAGGATTTAGCCGAGAGCTCCCCCGTTACAAGGAGTCCCAGTGAGCTTCCAGGCTTCACAAGCCAGCCACAAGAGATGAGACAAGAACCAACAGATACGTGATGGTGTGCATCAGTGGCTAGGCATACTGGGTACTGCAGGCTGATTTTCAGTTAATTATGCTCTGAAGTGTGAGCAACTTTTATTACCTTGTGGAGGGCATTAAGATGTCTGCTGTCATGTCCACTCTGGTCTCTACTTTTTTAGAGATGCCCTGTTTCTCTGGTTATTTTATTTTACTGAAGATTGAACGCACATTAGCTTCACTTTACTGTGATGAAGCTTTTTTAATTTGTGAGCTAAAAGCAAAGTAAATATTATGCCTTTCCCATCTAAGATATTTATTATAGCCATGGCTGTTTGGCATTTAAGCACAAACTTAAATATTAGCAGTTGGCATCCATATTCCGATAGAAATAGTCAACTTTGTTACCTGTTTTTCATAAAGCTGTTTCATACGTCTAAATTGATGATCCCATTGCTTGTTCACCTCCAGAAGCTGTAATTATCAGGAAGTCACAGTAAATAACCCTTATTTCGACATTGTCAATAAATAAAAAATAGACTGGCATTCTAATCCTCCAGCTATGAGTGTTCACAACCTCCTCATTATCTGGCCAGTTCATTTCACAAAAAGCAAGTTTAAGATCTGGCAAGTTATGGCCCGTTTGCCAGTGCTTTCGTATTTCAGTTAAAGGACATGAACATTCAGAAAGCAACATTCAGGACACATGCAAATACATAAGCTACAGGTGAGTCATTTCCAACGCTGTACAAATCCCACGTTGCAACTCCTGAATGGCCAAGGACTTTTTAGTCTGCTTTAAGTTACATAAGCATATTTCCAACTAGAAGGCCCCTGACTTCAAACAAATGAAGACTCCTATTGACTGCAATTACTGCTGGGTGCAAACCTCACTTGCCTTTCTCAGTACCTCTAAACCGAGAAGTATACACATGCAAGATGGGAAGACTGGCTAACACCACACATGTAAGTGTGAAGAGAAGTCAGTATGTGTGCATTTCTATTGGAAAAAGCCAAATACATCCCTCTGAGGCATTTGCTTTGTAGGATATATGGTCACTCTTTAGGACACTCAGCAAAAGAAGGGCTTCTAGTTTGCTCCTATCTGTGACCAAGACACCACTGGCTACTACTCACAGTGGTTCCTCAGCCTTTACAATAGTCAAAATTACAAAAACTTGCCCTTTGATCTATATAAATCTCTCCTCTTCTAGATTCATATCCATGTTACAATAAGTCATAATTTGTTTTTAGGAACAGTTCTCCAAATATAACTCTGCCTATCTTGGTAAGGAGAAGTAGGACTATAGGAACTAATTGAAACACGATTTTAAGTGCTTGCACTCTTTGTGCTGTGAAGAAATGCAAAGCAGAAAGTCTTCACATAGAAATTATCTCAAAAGAGCATGGGATGAGATTCCCACAACAAAAACAAAGGTCTTGCTGGACAGGTGGGTAAAATCAACTGCAGCATACACAGTGTAAGTAACAGAGATAACATATTCAGTGATTTTTTGCCCTGGGCATATTAGTGATACTGTAATATCTGTCTTAGAGGTTATATCTGTAAAGGTTAAGGGTAAACTTAAGATTACCTCTCTTTTCTGTCTTTCCAGTAAGAGGATCTGTTGTTCCAGAGAACTGGCTGACATAGTGCTCTTTTCTGTCAGTAGTATGTGCCTTGACTGGAGAAAAGAAATGTTCAAAAATGAATGCTTTCGGCATCCTCTCTTCAAGTCTAGATTGTCGTATAGAGGTCCCATCCCCTACGCCACGTGCACATACAGAAACTAAACCAGCAACATTTTATTACATTGCATTTGTATTTTAGTACCTTTACACCTGCTGACAGCAGACGCTGAAGCATACATCTGCTTTAACCCTGCTTACCCTGTGTTTTAGTTGAAGCATTATGCAAAAGAACACTGAAATAAACAAAATTATGTCTACTTGTAACATCTGAGACATAGAACACAAAATAGTATTTTAATTATCTTGCAGATGGTAGTACAAACAAGTAGTACAAGCCACAAAAGTTGAGCGTAAGTTGAAGTGGGTGTAAGTATTTCCCTTCATTTACAAGGACTAGAGTAATTAATAGTATTGCCCCGGTAAGTGCTTGCAGGCCCAAGACAATAAACTTTAGAACAATGGGTTCAAAACAAGCAATACAGAAAATGAGCAGGCGATTTGGAGAAATTAGGAAATCAGTCTGCAATTGTTCCATTTTAATTTTTTTAAGTGTGGAGTTTTGCCCATGCAGGACAACAGCAGCTAAATCCTCTTTTTTATAATGACAAAGTCATATATCATAATTTCCAAGAAGCTTCTATGAATTGTCATGAAAACAAATGTGATCTATTAGATATATATACACACATATATATATGTATCAAAAGAACTGTACTGGAAAAAAGATACATGCTCATAAAAATAAAACATACTATGTTCAGATACCTACTCAGGGATTTTTTTTGTTCCCTATATTTTCAACCAATGTATGAGAAACTAGGATAAAAGTGTGAGCACTCCTAAGGTCTTTAATCCCCTGAAATATTTTTTTTTTCAGCTAGTAAATTTAATGCTAAATATCAAGCAAGAAGATTAAACTATAGTTTTGTTGTGTCTTTCCACAGGCAAAATCCTGACTATGTATTTGCCCCACGGACCATCCTGCTAAGCTGTAATGTGGAGCACTTGACTTCCATGCCAGAAAACACTTAATCCTTTTTCCCGTAGAAGTCCATCAACTTGTTTAACTTCATCTATCTGAAGCAATTACCTAGCAGTCAATGGAGTTATTCATGTATTGAATTGTTTTTAGAATCTAGGCCTTAGGCATGTATTGAAGAGCATATTTAAGAGTCCTATTAAAGTGAATAAGACAACTTACAAATCTAACTACTATATACACACTTGGCACCAACTGGCCCGAATACTGCTCACAGAATTTGTTGGGTAACTAAAATGAACCATTTTCTACCCTTTGTATAACAAATGAAATTGACCAGATACTTTTCTGGGAAAAAAAAAACCAAAACCAATAGGGAAGGCTTTCTTTCGAAGAATGCTGTATCCAAAAATATTTCTAATATTTCCTTCTAGTAGTTAAATTTGTAAGTTGTCTTATTCACTTTAACAGGACTCTTAAATATGCTCTTAAATACACGCCTAGAGCCTAGATTCTAAAAACAATTCAATTCAGCAGTGTAAATCATTCAGGCAAATCTACCGGAACAGAAAAACAAGCCCATAATTGCCAGTCTACAAAGTGACATGCATAATACCTGCACCAGCTCAAGTCGATGCTGTTAATCAACAGCACTTCAAAGGAGGGCCAAAACAGTCACTTACTTCTAGTGGGTCTGCTGGGGCTTCCATGTCACTCACACCTGCCCATGTGCATCCAAGAAGGCCTTGAGCATTTGTTTCACTACAGGTCTTTGGAAGAGGAGGAGCAATGAAACAGATATTTTATGGTGACTGAAGGAGCAAGAGAATTGCATTAAGACCCAGAAGATCCACTAGTGCTGCCCTGTGGAAGCAGCTGAGGTTCAGAAATAAGGGGCGGAATTTTGATTTTTAACCTTTTCCTCCTTCCTGGCTGGGGCTTCCCAGAAGGGTTGAAGCACACTGCCTGTGACTAATATACCAGGCAAGGCAGTACTCTGCTTAGTGTGCATGTAAATCACAATCAACTGGCCCCGAGAGAGGAAGTTGCATGTATAAGGGAAGGAAGGGTAAGTTTTTTCAGTAAATAAGAGGACAGGGTTTTCTATCCTTGCTCCCAACTGTAAAAAAGGACTTTCGTAAGTATGACAAGTATTAAGACACACTACAACAGTAGTGAAAAATTAGTAAGTCATGCTTACAAAGGAGTAATAGCCAAGTCTGTTAACAGCTATGGGGAAGAGCACACCTATACAAACCCCTAGGTCTTTAGGGGAAAACCATAATCGGAAATTTGATTTAATTTCCCTGAATAAAAGCTGCACAAAGATGAAGAATGACAGGTGTTATTCTTCTCCTAAGGACATCATATTTGCAGTTCTAGTACTTACTTTATGTAAGCATGGATCTAGCTTCAAGTTTTCACTTGAGTACTCAAAGTGCCCAATACTTCAAACTTCTGTCTTAGCTTTCCATTTGGAAAAAGAGGTTAACCTTACCAAGTTAAAATGTCAGGAAAGATTAACAAAGAAAAGGCTTCTACAGACTTCACATGCAAAGTCAGGATGAAACAGAAAAATGCAAAGTATTGTATTCAGTTTTGGAATTCTGAATAATGATGGATTTGAGAAGGAAGCGTGAAAGAAAAATAATTTTCCTTATTGTGGAAAGATCCCTGGATCTCAGGCTTTTTCAGTGAGGTCAGAGGTTGCCTATTTCCTTTTCAAGGAAGGGAATGAAAGCTAGCCTGTGAAATTTGACATAAAATAATATAACTCTGTAGGACTTCTTTCAATTTCCAAAAAAGGATTTAGACAAAGTAAAGTAATCCTGGGAAATGCTGGAATTTAACAGCCACATTCCAGATCTCTGATTCATAATGTGTGACTAAGCAACTCCTCTTTTGCAAGATACAAAATTCCATTTGGAAGAAAGCTACTATTTCATAATGCATAAGAAATATATCCTACCTACCCTGATGTTCTTTTTTATTTTTTTGTGATTTATGGAGTGGCTGGAAAATTCGCAGGGTATACAGAGAAAAATTTAAAAAAAAAATGTTATAAGACATTTTACATTCTACACAGGAGTCATCCAACTCATCAAAAATAAAATAATTTCATCTGAATCTATACCAAAACTAGTCTTTGAGCATATTCCTCCCATGTACAGCATTGGTTTAAAGAAGGAAGAACTACTGGCTGATAACACAGCAGCAATTTCCACAATTGCATTTCTTGACATTTCTGTAGCACTTAATAGATTGCAAAAAATATGAGCCAGTAACTGTCAGGCAATGAAATAAAGTAAACCTCTGTACCACCAAAGCAAGGCTGAGTGAAATAGGAAGGCCATCCTCTGGGAAACAGACATGCGAGCAGGCCAACTTCTAAAATGAATAAACATAGCATGCTACCTGAGAGAACGTAGTAATAGTTAAACCATAAAAATCCCCATAGTGGAGAAGGAAGAGGAAGTAACACACATTTTAAAAATGAGACCAAGCATTATAACATTATTAAAAGTGTATATCAAATCAAAGTTTACGCCTAATGACTTCAAAGCTCTTTGTGGAAGTAGGCGATAACCTTATTATACACACAGGGAAACAGGCCAACTGAATGTTAAAGGTCATCCAGATGTTAGTGTCAGATCAGAGAATGGTGATGTCTCCCTTTCACCCACGGTCTGTCCGTCTGTCACAGCCACATCTGCAGCATCCACTAGCAGGCTGTCACTGTGTAATTGTGTGTTCTGACTGTACTGAAGTTAGGACACATGAAGAGTCCAGAGTCAGCTTCTGAAGAAGAGGGTACTGTGACTAGGCATAAGTGACATGAACAGTAATTATCTATCATCTTCTCACAATGTCCTGCTACCTTGTGCTGGCCTGCTACCGTCCTATAGATTATATCAACCCGAAGAAGAGAAGGCTCGGGGGAGATCTTACAGCCCCTTCCAGGACATGAAGACAGCCTACAGGAAAGATGGGGAGGGACTCTTGATCAGGGAGTGGAGCAATCGGACGAGGGGTAATGGTTTTAAACTGAAAGAAGAGAGATTTAGGTTAGATATTAGGAAGAAATTCTTTACTGTGAGGGTGGTGAGACACCGGCACAGGTTGCCCAGAGAAGCTGTGGATGCCCCATCCCTGGAGGTGTTCAAGGCCAGGCTGGATGGGGCTTTGAGCAACCTGGTCTGGTGGGAGGTATCTCTGCCCAGGGCAGGGGGGTTAGAACTAGATGATCTTTAAGGTCGATTCCAACCTAAACTATTCTATGATTCTAAACTTATGGAAACAGAGTCTGTCTCTGACTATAAAGTACTAACACTGTTCCTTTCCACTCTTTCCCTCCCAACCTTCATGATGCTCTGAGGGAGCAGGGGAGACCTGGAGGAAAAGGTGAAGCTCTTGGAAGAGCAGAGACTGGAATAGCAACAGCATCTTCACATCTCCCCTTTTCCACACCCAACTGACCTGCACATTTGTCCATTTTCACTCTCTGTGAGCCCACCATGGTGACTGAGCAGCAACAGCCATTGTCCTTTCCCACACTAGGGCTATGCATAAGAGTTTTAAGTCAAGGTTTGTTGAAATAGTTGTTGTTTGCATGCAGTTTGGCATCACCAGTGAACACAATTTCTACTGGCCTCATTCATTGGGCAATTTTTTTACCTAACATTACTGTCTTGTTTGAAAGACATATTGCTCCCTGCTATACAATGAGTTATGAGCTATGCACGCCTGTTTGGAAGCTCTTAACTTTGTCACTGGCCTTCCACCTTAACTACACATGTTAAAAACAGTGCTGAATTTTCTTGCACCCTTTTAGCTGTTGCTTTTCACTACAGGGATTTTATACAAAATCTGACAGAATAGAAATGACATTAAGTGCTCCTCAGTGTCTAGGTAGGCAAGCTTAGTATTCATATGGATAATGCTGATGCCCTTTTGCACAGTGCCTAAAGTCAAATTCCTTTTAAGAGGTTTGATAGGAAATACAGCTCAGGAACAATGGTGCTGTTCAGCTGTGTGAGCAGCTTGGTGGGAGAAAGGTTCCTTGTCCCTTCCCTCATGAGTGCTTGCCACCCTCACCAATTGCCACATAAGAACAGTACAAGGTACTGGAATGAGAAGACTATGTCTGAAATCTATAGGAATAGAAGAAATGTCAATGAGTAGGGAAGAAAAGCTCAAGCTCGTCAGAGGTGGTGGCAATCTTCCAAAAAAACTGGGAGAAGTTGGAGCAGAATTGTTGTCTCTCTCTGTGGAAGCAGAGAGTAGCACTGAAAAGAAAGACAAGAAAATGGCAGCATTCATTTTCTTTGGTATTGCAGAGATAGAGACACTACATTTGTTTATCAGTCTACTGCTACACAATGAAGAACAACTTAGTTGTATAACAGCACTTTAAAATTCTAAGAAATATAAAAATCCTTGAAAGGACTCTTTTTTACAAATATCAGACTTCAGAAGTCAAAAAAAAGAAAAATATTTTAAGGCATTTATATTAGGTTTGAAGCTATTGAATAAAATATGCAGTGTTAAATTGCTTCGAGAATTCTAGTTGAAGACCAGACTGCAAATGCAGTCGCAAATCTAAAAAACCGTTTACACATCCAAGAAAACTTTCAAAGAGCTGTTAAAATTTTCCTGCCTGCAAAACATAACCAGACCAGTTAAAGATTTTGGAGGAAAATTCATCCTAGTGCTACACAGTCACAGGAAGCTCAGGAAGCCGCACAGGAAGCAAAGATGAGAGCTGAAAAGGGTGTCTGTAAAGCATGAACAGGTTCGCACAAAAAACCAGGAAAGTAAATTTTGAAGAAAACAGAGACTTGGCAGTGTTGTCCAAAGGTAAGGCAGTGTATGTTTGCTTGGCTGTCACTCTCTTGCCACAGACAACGAAAAATCAAGTTTCACTGTGGTGTGCCGCTAACATGCAAAATCAAGACTTGCTAAATGTGAAGTAACAGCAGTGACAAACTGGTCAGCAAGTTTTGTAAATCCCAATCTAATGCTTGCATGAACCTTAATTTCCCTGATTATTTCATCTCTTCCTCTTTAAATGAACAGTCAGTCTGTGTGATGGCATTTACTGGTTACACTTTAAAAATAAAACCATGAGAAAACAGACTGCAGGGAATAGTCTCCGAGTGGAGAAATACAAACTTGGCAACCTTTTCCAGGGTAACTGGCTCTGACTTCTCCATAAACACGTGTAAAACCATATCATATTCTGCAGTGGACAGAGTTGTGTTACTTTTTATAGCCTCCCTGAAATACATAGACATCTAGGCCTTTATCTACCTGGGGTCCATCTCACATTTTAGAGCAAGAGCTTAAGTAACTTATACTCTCTTTTCATCCATTTCTAATCCTTTACTTCTACTTCCACTCTCTCTCCAGAAAGTTACTTCCTTCACATGTTCCTTCTGTCCATCCCAAATGAGGAAACAAACCATCATTACTCCTGGTGGTGGGCCATGACGTGTAATGGTAGCTTCAGCCACCACTAAATATAAATAAAATTTCTTTTACATTTGAGCATAGTTCAAGCAAACATGGAAAACAAAGGAGAGAAAGAGATTAGCGTCTGCTCTCCGGTTAGAGTAAGTGAAGTTTGGTAGCTACAAAGAACATGAAGTTAATATGACAAGAATGATCACTTTCTGTCTCTGGAGAGCTGATCAGATCTGGCTCCTCCCAGAAGAGTGGTTGATAATTTCTCTTCACTGCGTATTACAAAAATGCTTCCTTAATGTCCACATGAGCCCTTCTGTTCCTTGGCTTTCACTGCTCTATCTCTTTTACAGTGACTGATCCAGACATGATTAAATGTATTAAAAAAATATTATTGTGATCAAACCTGTACCTTGAAGTTTAACTAATCGTCTGAAACCTTCTGTCGTGTCTGTGAATCATACTTTAAAACATTTAAATTCTCTTAATCAGTACGAATTCTTAGTAAGACCTTTACCCAACTTTCTCCTACTCTTCGCATTCCTTTTTTTCTCCCCATTCATATTCACATACTTAGCCTATGAATCATTATCCTTGGCATTTCTGATTTTTGTCCATACTACAAGCAATGATGACAGAAGAGAACTGGCCACGTGTTTTTCAAAACTCTTCAGGCAGCTCTGATCATTATGGCAGATGGTACCAGTTTTAACTTTCATTTTTGTTCACAGCTGTCTTGTATTATTTTGAAGACTGGGGTGAAGGGGAAAACATCCTCTCTTATGGCCATCAGTTTGAGCACACTCAGGGAAAAAGTTTCAGGTACTTTGGAGCGTGGCTGCCAGGAACACCTGGCAGGGAGCTGGGATCCAGAAGATCCTGTAGAGAAACTGCTGCAAGGAGCAGCAATAAGAGAGTCAGCTACCCAGTATGCAAAATGCTTCCCAAGAAGCAAATGGGAGGCACCAGCCAGGATTTGCTGCCCCTCAGGAACGCAGTGAGTTAACCCACAAGCGGCAGCATACAAGCCCATCTGCAAGGGCAAAGTGGGCTGAACTGCTTAGAAGCCTTTTATTAACTTCTATTTCTATGATATTCTGTAATTTCTATTAGTAGCAGTTTTGAGGTTGGGTGGTTTTTTTCCCTTTTTAAAAATGAGAATTACTTTAGTTTGTATTCTAGGAAGACCTGACATTTCTGGGTGCAAAAGTGTAAAAGCCTTTTAGTCATCTTTGGGAAGCTTGCAGTGGGAGAAAAATCAAAGCCTTGGATCTGTAGCCAACACTGAATCCTCTCACAAGCATCAGCACCACAAGAAGATAAAAGTTCTCATTTTCAGATTGCTGGATCTTTATTCTGGAAAAGGCTTCTATTACAGTATTACAAAACAGGCACTCACAAATTAAGATAATGAAAACCACTCATCACTTCCGAAAATTCCATCTGTTCAGTAACTGCAGTGAAACCAAGAACCATTAAGATGTTTGGTTCAAGCAAAACTGAGTCTTTCCTTGATGATGACAAAATGGTAAAATCATCTTTCTTTTTGGTGAGGTTTGCTGGCGTTTGTTGGTTTGTTGTTTTCATTTATTGTACCATTCAGTCACAGATTTACTCTGATATTACTTAAGTTAAAATTTGGTGGCTTCTAGGGAACCTTCTGTTTACTTACATTTCGGTTGAGCTTTGCTTTTAGCTTTATTCCTGAAGCTGTTTTTCATGCCAGCAGTGCTTGGTACAATATCCCTTGCAACCCCTTCTCCTATTCTGGTGCACATGGTGAAATGGTAAAAACGAGGGATTTTAGCTGAAGAATAAAATCATCTCTTAAACCAGAAAAAGAATCTAGCTCTTCCTGTCTAAACCTGGTCCACGTGTGCTAGAGAAGTGTGCTAGAAAGGGATTTTCCCTTAAGTATGTATGTCAGCATCAACCTTTTGTGCTGTTCAGTTATGTACCCACTCTGACAGAAAAATACGTGCAGATGAAAATGTGTGCCTTAGTATGTGGGAACCAGATAAAATTAGAGCAAGATGTAGAAAACTAATTATTTTAGTTGCTATTCTTCCCTTGCTATTCGATACTTTTAACGGTCCTCACCTCCCCTAGAAAACATCCTTCTTGTGTGTAAAATCTTGATGAAGCCCGAAACATAACACTCTGCATGAGTGTGAAAACACTCTGCATTAGTACTTTTTAGTAATGTTTGTATTTTTAAGCATAATATTTAGTCTACCTTATTCCAGTAAAATGTAATTAGTTTTATACTTAAGTTTGAAAAAAGAAGCTGCCTTTTTTTGAGGTAAGAAATATGTTTCTTTGATTTCTTTTATTAAAATAGCAAATTTTTTGATCCTTTTGGCCTTCAGTTTCCTCCTCTGCAGAAGACAGAAGAAGAAACCCTTTCCTTCCTGAAGCATATTCTGAGGACAGGCACTTTCACAGATTATGGCCTCTGCAAGACTGGAGCTTGCAATCCTTCTCATTCACATAAACTTTTATTGCACATCGCAGCAGTAAGTGATGTTACAGAAGACAAGGGGAATAAATCAGTAGAGGTGAATTTGAAATTATCAACTGTTCTAATCAGTAAAAGATTCCACTGCATGTTTTCTTTTTTTGGTCGATGGCTCTTGCAAAAGCGAACACATTTCATTAAACTGAGAAGAGCTTAAATCAGTGTAAAGTAATGATGCCACATGAATGTCTCACCTTTCATTTCAGCTTAACACTTAAAAAAGCCCGGTCGGTTTGCTCACCTAGACAAACTACATATAGGGACAAAAGCACTAACGTCCCTTGTATCAGACCAATAAACCGTATGTGGGTGTCAAGGACCTGAGTACACCAACAGGCTCTAATTGCTGTGACCTGCCGGTAAGGATGTTTTTCTGTAATCTCCTGCTTCTTTTCCTTCTCCTGGAGCAGAGACCAGCAACCTGGTCTAGTGGGAGGTGTCCCTGCCCATGGCAGTGGGGTTGGAACTCAATGATCTTTAAGGTCCCTTCCATCCCAAACCAATCTATGATTCTACGATCATGACAAGCTGCAGTTAAAGTCCTACAGATAAAGGCATCATGGGATGAAGCATGCACTCAGAATTAGTTCATTCTGCAGAACTACATTTTCTCTCTCTCTAATATTTCCCTGTAAAACCACAATAATATTATCTATTTTTATGGAAAAAAAATCCTGGTGAAAAAGGGAATTTGTTTACAGACATTTTGAGATAACAGTGATTAAAGTTCAGAAGGAAATGCCATTTTGCAGTGTGCAATTTACATTCTTCACTCCGGAAAAGAAAAAAAGTTACAGAATAAAAATGGCTTGCTGGCTCTGCCAAAGAACCTTCTGATGAATGACCAACAACTATAGGGAAGGGTACACTTTTGCTTCATTATTAAATTTTTTCTATTTCCTAAATACAGAATTTCCCCTTCACTTTAAGTCTAAATCAGCATTTCATATCACAAACTGATATTTTCTGGGTACTTTTAATATGATTTTATAACCTTTGTAATTGAAAGTATAGTAGGTTTGTTAAAAATATTACATCATTTTCCAAAACACATAGCCTGATACATGTACTCCTAGCGTCTTATACTGAGCTTGTTGGAGCTTATCATCACAACTGTCAAACTGTCACTCACTTGAAGTCCAAGTCAATAACTAGCCAAGTGAAAAGCTGTTTGATTTAGAAGTATAAATAAAAAATAGCTAGTGTACTTTGACAGCAGAAACACCATAAAACTTCCTCCTTTAAGCTATGAAAACCACACACGTGGATCTTTCAAGGGCAAACAGTGCTACAAATGCAAAAAGCATAAAAGCACTGCAGATGAAATACTGCCTCAGTATTTGTGAAGCGCTGAAGCACGCCACAGAAACCACTGAGGTGAGCACATCCTTTCTTTTTCCTCCCCATATCCACCAGATCCTTTCCTACATCTCCTTCCAGTGGAGGAAGGCTAACATGGGGGACCAGGTGTTTCCACAAACCTTTTGTGGCTTGCTGTTCTGCCCTGTAGTTTCAGAGCTCAATGCTACTTGATTCTGCACTGACTTCCGTTTCACTGTGCTTATTCCTCCCCTGGGGTCGGGAATCCCCATTCCTCCCTGTGGCTTCTCTCACTGTTTCTAATTCTACTAGTCTGACCCTGGGACATCTCCTTAGGCTCAGCTCAGTTTCATGCCCTGAGGTCATGAGTCATTTTGGAGATAGCGGTTTACATGTGAAAGGAGCTATGTGTAATTTCGGATTTCATAGAAGAGAGTCATCTCTCCTTTACCTCCTCATCAATTTCCTGCATCATGCCTCCCGGCAGAGCCTTCAGAGGTTTCCTCCCCCCGATCCCGCAGTGGAGCCACACAGGCAGGTAAGTGTGTCATTCCTTACAGGTGGATGGCATTCATGGCTTAATCACTTCTCTCACTCCTCCCTTTCCCAGTTTGCAGAAAACAGGAATTTCCTTTTGTCCTCCTACTGCACAATAAAAATCAGCTTGCTATTTCAGTGCAGAGGAGGGAAACTGAGAGGGAAACCTAGAATGAGTTTCTGTCATGCTTGTTAACCGCTGCTTCACTGCCAGCAAAGGCGACCATCTCAGCAGGTGGCTTAAGATTTTCTGTTTATAATAGCCCAGAAGCGTGGGTTTGAATCACCATTTTCTTCTTTCTTCCTATTTATCTAAAAGCCTATCTGACACTCCCAAAGCTTTTTGGCCCCCACACCTCTGCTCATCCTCGGTTAAAGCAGAACTACCAAACACAACAAGCTAATGAAATGTCAGTGCTCTTGGGGTATCTAAGTTTTGTGAATGTGTGTTATCCAACAGGCGCAGCTGGCTACAGAGAGTGGCACTTTGGATAATCAGTGGATTTAGCTGACCTTTTAAAGCACTATAAAACATACCTTCTCATAACAGAAAGTAGTTGCATCAGAAAAAAAAAAACTGTAGCAAGGTCATTGCATCATTTCAAAAATCAAAAAGTTTCATGCATAATCAAGTCACCCAGGGAACATCCCCTGAATGTTCCTTCCTGGCAGATAAACGTTGCAAAAGCAGACTGCCTTTACCTTAACGGAACATGAAGTTCTCTGATTGTTCACACTCTCTTGGGCAATAGGTTCAGGGTCCTCACGCGACTGGTAAGTATTATTCTTCTCTATCAGGTTTCTTATTTCAACATCAAGCTCTTCACTTTCACACCTGCTTAGAAAGAAGTAGCAATGTTAAATTTTACACGTAAACTTGAAGCACAGAGAAGGTAAATTTGTCTTCTCAATATGACAACATTCAAAAGGTAGTCTTGCACCGAGCTCCTGCTCCTTTCCTCCCTGGTACACAATCAGAGAGCGCTACAGCAGTTTCACACAGGCAATCTATAAGTCCTCTGTGACAGAAATTCACTTAAAGTATTTAAACAAGCAGTCTTCATGAATTTTACTACCTTGAATCTACAAAATCCAAGTCGACCCTTTTGGGGATTATATGAAGGCTGTCACGTGCCCTGAAGCCCATCTACCCACATGCAACTTCAAAAATTTTAAATTCAACTTTAAAAAAAAATGTAATCAAAAGGGTTAAGTTGGTTTTGAACTCCAAAACTAGGTGCTCAGTTCACAAAATTTTTTGATGGCACATTTTTTTTGCTGTAACACTTTATAATAGATACCTGATATACATTTTCAATTTTTTATTTCCTGAAAGTTCCTTTTAAAAATATTCATATCTTGTAAAAATTGCTCTGTTGTGAACACTGAAATGATATTCACTTGGTGGGAAAATTCTTTTCTTTCTGTTTCTCTGCTAAGAACGTACAAGACATATGTGCACTTAAAAGCTCTCTCCAAATTTGCAGAACTAACTAGCAATTAGGGCTAATTCATTTGATACACGACAATGGTGGAATGTAACTTTCAGAGAACGGACTGAGGCATAATTAAAACAAACCCTACAAAGTCCTAGACCCTACCCAAGTTTTCAAGAAATACTCATGTCTTTAGCAAGCTCAGACCTTCATTTCTTAATCAGCTAAACCAACTCATATAAGTAATACATGACCAGAAAGCAAACTGCAAGGCTCAAAAGTATTACCAACCAGGATCACTTAGCGCAGGATAGCAGGATCACTTATTGATTTAGGTAGAAAATACTGATATCTTCATTTGAACTACCAGAAAAACTGAAAGCAGTAAGAATTTATCAGCTATATTTATTGCAGCTTAGACAAGCAATCCACAGGGACTGCACCACAGGTTCTGAGGAAACTCTTGAAAGGCAACTGATAAAAGTATCCAATAAACAAACTCATCTGTCCTCATCGTAAGAGTAAATAAGTGTAGCAAATTTCATGCTGATAACATAAAATAATTCATTTTATTCTTGGTATTTACAGCACAGGGACTGTAATAGAAATGTATTTTCATTAAGCATGACTGCAATATTATTTGTAGGGGTACTACAATAAAATACCAACAGTAACAAACAAGAACAGGTAAAACTCAAGAGCTTTTTTTTGACTTGCTGCCTAGTAGTTGGACAAGCTGGAATTTCATGGCAGTTTCAGAGTTGCCATAAAGCCTGCCACACCAAAAAAAAGTTTCATGGCAGAAACAAGATACTTGGATGTGTTTCAAGAGGTAGACCTATGGCATAAGGAAACAGGACTTTTACAGAAGAAACCAAGGCCAGGGGGGTTTTAGTGGTGGAAGATCCTGAAGCACTAGAAACATCAAATGATTTTTCTTCTCTGCAGAAAGATCTGTCTTCTTACTAACGTTTTGTCTTTTTTTTTTTTTTAAACCAATATAACAACTAGTGCGAGTTCAAAGAAACAGAGTACCCAACTGAAGACGTATTGTCTTTTGTTAGACCACTTTAACTGGTCACAACTCCCTTTCAAAGACATGACAATTAAGAGAAGGACCTTCTCAATGCATAATTTTCATGAACCTCACAGCAGTGCAGTTTTCAGTCTCAGCCGCGTGTGGGTGGCAGGTGAGCCCCAGTAGCACCAGCACTGCGTGGCAGCTCATGAAGAAAACTACAGAAGGAAACCAACAAACCTTGCAAAAGAAATGCAGCCCTTTTCCGTCTCACTGAATATTGCAAAATCCTGGATAGACCAGCGCGAGTGCCACTTTTTCTTTTTTAAACAATTCAGTGCTAAGGTTCCCAGACAATAAATCTCAGGCAGCAGCATGACCAAGTGCTCTGCTTATACCCTTCATATCTAATCAAGTACATAATGCAAACCTTGCGACATAAGCAGCAACACCCCTTTTCTCTCAAGTGCACTTCCCCAGTAAACAGCACCTTCAGCTCATTTGGACTCCCATGCCTGACCCAGCCTGAGACTGCTCTGTGTAACAGAATCGGATGGAGGCTGTGCAAAGCACTCATTCAGGATGCTCGGAAGAAATGAAAGGCCTCAGTACAGAAGCAGTCGCTCACAGTGCAGTTTTAGGAAAAATGCATGAAATTATAGTTACGTAGTGAGGGAGAAATTATTGCTGCAGCCTCCTTTGAGCCCCTACAAACGTGGCAAAAGGAATGGAGAGGTTAAGTAAATTGAGGTGAAATGTTACTGAGCAGTACTGAGAGATTTAGGACAGAGCTGCTAAAACCACAGGCCAATATTTTCAGACTGAGCTTTCAAAACTTCATTATTTTTTTTTTAATCTGGGCTTAGCAACCAACCAAAGGTAGGCTAGTTGCTCCCCTCTTTCCTTGTTCCACACAGCTCCTGTGTGAGACCAGTAGAGCAATCAGCTTACTGCTTAGCTAAGAGAAAAGGCTCTGTCGTACAAGTGGCAAAGGGTATTTTGCTCCTTTCCCGGGGCTGCAGTCACACATCCTGCTCCAGCTGCAGCAAAGCTAGACAAAGAGTTTAACTCCTCTACAGCCCCAGCCACTTTTCACCTTCAGTACCCCTCTACTGCAAATTACCACCCCCATCTCCCAGCACAACCCACTCACCTGGCTTAGTCAAAGTACTCAGGGTTTCCTTAAACTTTTTTAAGTAAAATAAAGCAACTTAGAGTAAAATAACTGTTAAAAATACAGGAGCAAAATCTAAGTACAGTCCTGAGGGCAGTAAAAGATGGGCAGCAATCTCTGGCAGGAGTGCAGCAACAAGTATTTAGGGAGGTTCCACTCATCTCTGCTGCTGTTTCAGCCACAGCAAGAGATGTGTGACCGCAGCCTCCCGAGATCAGAGCATGAATAAAGCTGGGAAATACCCCATAAAGATGGTGGGTTGACTTTAAATATTTCATTTCAGCCAGGAAGCATTCATTTCTCTGCTCTGCTCCCCACAGTTTGTCTGACGCTGTGGCTGTAAATGATGTTCACCTCCAGCTGCTCCCGCCCTGTCTCTCTGCATTCTCCCTTCTGGGATTAGGAGGGCCTGGGCAAGAGCAGGAACCAGCTGTGCCTAGGGAAAAGGAAGGGAACCACAAAAGACTCAAATCCCTACAAATTGATTGCTGCTCTGTAATATACATGTGTTTCGATACCATCATGGAAGTCAAAAAATTGCTTCATTGACTCAATTTCTTAATCCATTTGATTTTCCCTTAGGTCTTCTGAACAGAAACTATTACTCCATTTACCTGTATTTTAGTATTAGCCACTTTGACAATTGGAAGGATATATTTATTGTGATGTAGACTATTAATCATATCTGGTGTAGAGATCCTTTTTACAGTCCAGAGCACACAGATGATGAGTGCTTGAATGCATCTTCAATAGACTGGTGATTGGGAGCTACCCCGGAAAAAGACAGTTCTTGATGACTACCTGAGCTTCCCCTGGTGAGCTCTAGAGGGCACACAGCATTTAGCTTCTGCAGAAAGCAATTTTTTCAAAACTGCTTTTGGTTTTGTGAAGTTTACAGGTACGTGTCTACACCATTAATACCTTTACTGTTCTACACTGTTGCCAACATTTTCTAAAATTAGGTATTTTTGGTTTTAATAATTAAATTATGCAAATAGACAATCTGTTAGAAAAACATCAGAAAAATAGAAGTCCATTCAAGTTTGGGAGATACAGTTTTTTGTTTTGTAAAACCAATCATCAGAGAATATTAAAAGCATTTTTATGTGGTCATAAGGGACAAAGTATATCCCTTCTATGTGCAAACACTTCCTAAAGTATATGAAGACAAAAAACGCATCCTACTTACATAGCACGCTATGTTTCATGCAGAAGCCAGTAACAGACTATAATATTAACTCCTCTTTGTAAACGTTGAATTAGTTGTTAAATTTCCTTTTTTTGGGAAAATTAAGATACTTCACATTGAAGAAGAACCTATAGATATAATGAAGGAAGATGGTCTCCCAGCGTAAGTTTTAGCAGCTGGCAGAGAAAGGAGAGAACCCAACCTTACTCATAATTTCCATGTCATATCTGAAAAGTAGTAGTCAATATCCTTCTAGCCATGTCCTCCAAGAGCGAGAAGCTAGGTCTGTTCTCTTTGGTTTGCAAGTTACCATATCTATGCAGGATTTCACTGCTAGAGACTAACTGTGCACTACGTTAATGATATTTTGATTTCTCCCACATATTCACCTAGCTGCCTTAAAAATGATTTTCACTTTTTTCTCTATGATACATCTTTGCACCATTTCAATTTCTAGGCTCTATCGGCTTTTTGTAATTAATTGTTTATAAATGGTTGCATACTTTTTGCAGCAATTCAGTTTTTCAGCTGGGAGCCAGAGCAAAAATTGTGCCCAGCACATGCTTTGTATGTGAATGGGACTGAAATTCCTATGTAGATCAATGTCACTCAGCTAAATAAAACCATGCTGGTCTGTCTGTTCTCACAGGGTTAGGCAATGAAGCGCTGACTGTACACGCACAGGGAATTTGATTAAATTATGCATGTAATCGAGCCAGAGCAAAACCCATATTTGGCCCAAAACTGTCACTAAATCCAGAATATGATGGCACCAAAAGGAAGCATGAGATGTGGGCACCCGGGGCTTCTAATAACATCAAAGACACCCCTTACAGTCCACCTTATCCCAGTCAGGAGAAGAAGCAGAAGACAGAACAACTCCCACTACTACATGCTTTCATGACACAGCAGCCAGCAACCGGTTCAGCTCTTGATGGCCTGCCCCATGCTCTTTTGATGAGCCACATGATGGCCAGGAAATACATGTTTATCAAATAGCCAGGTACAAGCCTCATGTAGAGTCCCAGCTCTGCAGCTGGTACCATTTGTGAGCTGTTGGCTCTCCCTAGTTTTCACTGGAAACTGGCATTATTACTAATAGCAGTTATGTGGCAACAATGGACATACCTACAACATCCCTCAAAGCATTTATTGCAAAACATTAATACCAAAGGCATATAACTCAATTTGAAATAATAATTTCAAGGCTGGTGTGCTGGGGTCATTCTCTTGTGATTGGTGAAAGCACAAATATACACCATAAACAATGAAAAAAGGTTTTAAGCTAGGATTTACAGCCAGACGCCAACACCACAGAGTCATATTTTGACGGGAAATGAATTCCAGAGTCTAGGGGTTAAACACATGCTTCATCCCCTTGGGTGGGCATTTCAGACGTAGGATTCTTGTTTGGCTAATCCTAAGGAGCAGATTCTTGGAAAGAAGTAAGTATCTGCATTTGAATTATGGAGGATGAACAAGTTGGGATAAACTAAAAAATGTGGTAAATTTCAAGGCAAATCGTTTCAGCTAATATTTCCCCAATTTTTGAAAACATACTTCACCTCAGAAAAAAAGCCTTTAGAACATGGGAGAGAATGAGATCTGGATTACAGAATATTTAATCTAATTTGTACTAGAAACAGACTTAAAATAGGAATAAAGTTAGGCATATAACTCTTAACAATGACAGTTTATCTGTAGAACTAGGCTATTCTTTTTCGTTCCATATAATTTAACAGGATTTTTTCCCTTTTAATTCAGTTTTGTAAAATTTTTAGATTTTTTTCTTATAAATACATGGGGGTTTTTATATTAAAATCTTATCCAGTTAAGACTAAATGCCAAAAAATTTTCAGTCTAACAAGCATTGGAAGAACAAAATCTTGCCAAGAAAACAAAAAGACTTTTGTTATGAAAAAAACTTTTGCAGCCTCATGAGCTCTTACAAGTTTAGTAGATTCTGAGTTGATAGAGAGTAATTGCAATGTGGTGCTGCTCCCTAAGGATCAGTGGTGCTATTCGAGTTCTCAACACCCAGCGAGCGGATCTCTGCTCAGAGTTAGACTTGGGAATTTAAGCCACATCTCTTGAAATTGAGCTCCACTAGTTCTACATTCCACCTTAGGTGTACCACTATAAAAAACAGTTTATTGGGCATAAAGGGTACTATGCACAAAAAGAACACCTGCCTTTTATGATTATGAGGATATACTTAAAAAGAAAGTTCTTTTAAAAAAAAAAAAAAAACAAAACCAACACATTATTTCAAATTATTTGCAGCTTAATTTTTTCACTCAAGTGAAAAAAAAAAATCACCCAGTATTTCAAAAGTGTAGCTGTAAAACCAGCCCCACCAGCAGCTGAGATCCACCTAACAGAAGAACTGTATTGTCTTCAGAGTGAGATGTCACAGATGTTGCAAACAAAGTGCTGGCACTGTTGCTTGGGAGGTAAGTGTGAGATTAGAAATAATCTCCCTCCAGTTCCAAGAAGAAAGCTCCATAAGGCAAGGTGCATGATAGGGGTTAAAACATGTACGTACTGCAACTATAGCAGAGAAACCACTTAAACTTTCGCTCAAATCTGATGTAGCCAAAACATCTGCCTATCACCCCATAAACGTCCCTACACTTCTGTTCCCTTTACGACAAAGGAATGGAGCTTTTAAGGCACGTTTAATAGCCAGCAGCTGTTTGGCTGTCAAATGCCACATCTGGAGAAGCTGTGTGCTGTTAATGTGAACAGAAACAATTATTCTTTAATAGTTTTGCTTAATTTTAAGAATTACACAAATCACAACAAGAAAAGAGGTGTTCTTAATGGAAAGACATCTGCTTTCTCTGAAAATAAGTAAAAAAAAAAAAAAAGGCTTCAGTCATTAACTGAAGCTGCACCTATAATCTGTCCTGTTTCAGTGAAGAGAGAAGCAAAGCTAGTGATATACAGGAACTTAGTGTCTCCCAGTCTCTGACTATTCCCCTCAACAAATACACAACACTTCAGATGACGAAGACTAACTGGTTCCCATTAAATGGCATATTACTTATCACATGCTGCTGCTCCCCTCTGTGGAGGTTCCTGACTTTTGGGACTGGGTTTCAATGCTACCACCTCATTTCTGTACCTTACGCGGTCTGTATGTCAGGAAAATAACATTATTCCCCTTTTCACTTGGATCTTCTGCTTAATTATATTATCAAGACCGTAATTGAATTTCTTCCTGATGGACAGCATTTAGGCTGAGTTCAAACCTCAGGAAAGTCAATTAAATTATTTTCACTAACTTTCTCAGGCTTTAAATGAGCCATGAGTGAGTTACAGATGGCTCTGGAGATTACTCCTCTCTGGAGAAGCAGTAAATGGAGCACTGTCACCCGGACTCATCACCCAGGACTTACGTAGCTGCGTGTGGATCACTCGTGGAAAGGGAACTGAAGTTTTGCCATGAAAATCAAGCAAATGGAAAGCTCAGCCAAGCAGAGCCACCAAATAGCGTGTGCTTTCTGAGCAGATGAATTCCCCCACTGAAAAGCACACATGCAGAAAGCTGTGGGAGATGGCAGGAAAGTGTTGAAAGAACTGAAATCTGAGTTAAAAAACAAGAAGGGAGACAAATCTATATGTTTTCAAGTACTCACTCTTTTTCTATGAAGACCAACATCTAGAAAAGCTTGCACCCCTTTTAGGACACTCTTCTAGCCCCAGTAAGCACCTTTTTGAAATGGTCCCCCTCCCACCGCCCTTTCTGGACTGGCTGCTTGCCCCACAGCTATAGCTTGAGCACCACGAGTCTATCCAGAACTTACACATACTCATTTCTGTGGAAAGCTATGATTTTGACGCAATTACATAGTTCACATTTTTAACTGGTACTTTACACCACTATTCTTTATTTGTCAAATCAGGCATCAGCACCAACAGAACAAAACCCATGCAGAGCCCATTTTGCCTCCTAGTTGAGCCTTGGCCAGGATGTGGATGCGTCACCAACGCTTTACTGACCTGGGCTCACAGCTGGGCTGCACCCTTGGAGGAAAACAAGCCCATGATTCATTTGGGTCAGCGTCTCCCATACAGACCTGAGATACTTTCAGTGATCCAGTAACAGCGCACGCAGAACAAACAGGTGAACACCATTTGGAAATGCAGCCAGGAAATTTAAGGCACAGAAGCTGACAGAGGACAACCAGCTCTGTGTTAAGTCAAGCCAACTTCTTGCCTGTGGCAGCTGTTAGGCAGACAAGCTGAGAGGCAGAGGAAGCTCACTGAACGGCTGTCTGTGGCACAGGTCCAGGGCTTGAACTGCCAGCGACTGGCATACGATTTCACCAGGGATGCCATTGCCAGGCGGGAACCTGGCACCTCCTTCCCCTCACGGAGAGAGGCTGGAGTCCAACTACGCTGGCAGTAGCTCACAATGTCTTCAACAAATGGGAAATCCCAGACCAGAAGGAATTTCAAATCCAGTTATTTCACAATAAACTAACCTGGGAAAAAAAATCTTCTTACAGGAAGAAAGAAGGGTAGGGTGTTATTTCTTAAGCTTCCCCAAACAATCTACAGTTACCTTAAAACAATTTTTCTTTTTCTCTCTCTCAAATCCACACACTATACTTAATACAAGCTACCTTTTAATCACCCTTGGCTACCTTGAAATTTTATTTTATTTTATTTGGCCAGAGGTTATCTTGTGGGATACGACAGCATTCTCCGAAGTACTTAGCACTATTAATTTTCCTAAAGCTCCTTATTACTCACTGACAGTCTTTGAAAGGTGTTGCCATCATCACAGCCTCATTAAAGGCTGTAGTCATAATGTGACCTCTTGAGCTCTATATCCTACAGTACAGCCTCTTTTATTGCCATTAGCAGTAGAACCAATACTAGTTCATGAAGAAGCAGGTGCCCAAAGAGGTTGTGAAATCTCTGTACTTGGAGATATTTGAAACTCACCTAGACAGGCCCTGAGAAACCTGACCTAATTAGCCCTGCTTTGAGCAGGAGGTTAGTCCGGATGGCCTCCAGAGGTCCCTTCCAACCTACACTATCCTCTATGATTTTGCTCTTCTCAGTACAGAAAATTTCCTTGTTTCACTTGTTTAAACAGAGCTGACACAGATCTCTACAAGACAGGTTAAAGCAGAAAAAAAAAAACCAACTATTGACCTGTTTCCCTGGAAGATAAATTGATTGACATATGCAGGGAACACTCAACTATATATTTTCAGTAATGTAATGTAATTACTTTAAAAAAATAAAAATAAAACAATTTTTTTCACGTAAAATTACGATAGCTGATACCTTTCCATCTCAACGCCCTGATGGGAGCACAATTCTAGATGATCCTCTGCATCTTTATTCTTCCTTTTGAGCTGCTCACAGTGAATCTATTAGAAAAAAAGAGGGGAAAAAACAGACTTTAAGAGGACATAAAAAGATTAACAAGGTAGGAAGAAAAATTTAAGTACATGATTACAATGAGAAGAGGTAACTATGTCTTGCCTGCATTTCTGTCTTCCTCTTCATATACCATAAATGCTTGCCACAAGCAAGCCAGGAATCTACTTCCTCCTTCCCAGCATCATCCTCCCCTAAGTCCACCACTCTGTCAGGGACAGTTTTACAAGGGTAGGAGCAATAACCGTCTCTGGCTGTGGTGGCAAAAATCTACCCAAGGAGCAAAGCTATCAGCAGTCCCAGCAACATTGGAAGTGTTGCAAAAAGGACCTTTGTTATTTATCTTAAAAGAATCAACTATCTTAAATACTTTAGTGTTCAAGCGTGTCCTCACACTGACCAGAAAATCCATATACTTCATGGAAATGTCCAGTATAACTACTGCTCCACATTTAAGAGAATTTGAGTAATGGATCTGATCTAGATCACTTGGAGCGAAGAGAAAAGGAACCATGTGTGAGTTATTGTGCATGAGCATGTTGTTCAAGAACTATACAAGCTCCTAACAAGTTTCCCTCTGGTCAGGGCCAGCTACTGTCCAGCACTGCATTTCCAAAGAGAAAAAAGAAAAGAAAAAAACCACTCCTCCCAGAGAAAAGACACACATAAGGGTAACAGTAAGCAGTCCAAATTTAGATATTCCTTTTTGGATGACAACTCCAAACAGGAAAAAAATATCAAGGTTTTTTAATTTTATGAGATAGCATCACCTCTCAGTCACAAGTAGGAAAACAGATGGTACAAAGAGGGAGCCAATGCCTCCTCATCCAGAGGAGTCATTCTGCTCCTGTGACACAGGTTGGTAAGAGTCCTGAGTATGTTTCTTCAGGCTATGTGGGACATCTCTAGTTCAGCAGAAAATGAGCCCAGAAGTCTTATTCTTCTCTTTAGATCAAAATGACAAAAAACAGCACTATGATAGTTGCTGGAATGAGAAAACTGGCAGGTTTCATAACACCTATCTTAAGGACAGCAACGTGACCACTGAAATAAAATGGGGAACCATCAAGAGCAAAACCTGCTATTTATAAGCAAGTAAGTTTTCAATTACAAGTCACTCTCTTTATTGGTAACATCAACTTAATGTGAAACCACAGCTGAACATTTTATAGAAACCATGCTGCTTCGTCTATGCACAGAGCAGAAATTTAAAATGAAAGGTTGCCAGGAGAAGATCTGAGGTGTTTGGCGTCTCTCCCCTCTCCTAATTCCCATTCCTTCAGGCATTTCACACATTTTAAATGCATCTGGTAATCACTAATTACAAGGATCCTATTAAGAAAAAATGTCAGTTCAGTTTCATGTGAAACTTGATTCCAGCTTGTCTGAGTTTTATGAGTGTCTGTTTAATCATATCAAAGACAAGTATGGAAAGCTTTGTTTGTTTGATTTCAATGGGAGCTGCAGACACTGAGTACTGATGGGAATTAAGCCTTTTTTTGGAATGCCTAAACTTGGCTTTTAGGTGTCTAACTTAAAAATATAAGGTTAGAAAAATGTTGACCTAGAACGGTCCCTACCACCACTGAAAAAAAACAAAAAAGAAATTACTAAATGAAATCTGACCATACTTTTCTGAATTCAAACAAAAAACAAACACAACAAAAAACCATCACAAAATTCAGACTGCTACTCCATCGCTAATTCATCCCACTGGGCTTAGACACTTCAGCAGTCTCAGATGCCAAGTTATGCACATCTTACAGCCCATATGCTGAAAAATAGGCCATGCTAATGGCCTAAACAATTAAAGGGATACAGGTTAGATGTTACTTATAAGAAGATACCTATGTTAATACAACTCATGCAAGAAGCAAAGGAAGTTCTGAAAAACTGAAAAGGAAAAAAAAAAAAAAAACAAACAGTGAAGAACAGAGAAAAAGGTATTTATTTATTAGACATGTCACTGCCTGGTTCTGCAGTGAGAGGATGGCGAGCCAGATTCAGGGCCTGCAAGAAAGGGCTCTGGCATCACAAGCACAAGCTGGAACATAGGAAGTTCCATTGAAATATGAGAAAAAAAACTTCTTTACGTTGAGGGTGACAGAGCCCTGGAACAGGCTGCCCAGGGAGGTCATGGAGTCCCCTTCTCTGGAGATTTTCAAGACCCGACCCACCTTGATGCAGTCCTGAGTAATGTGCTCTGGGCAATCCTGCTTTCGCAGGGGAGTTGGACTAGATGATCTCTAGAGGACCCTTCCAACCCCGACAATTCCATGACAATCACATAGTGGGTGTTCTGACAAGCCAGGGAAACACAGGGAAAGGAGCCGCTAAAGCCAACAGTTCCCAAATCACTGCGTGGCCCAGCTGCACACCCAGCCAGCATAAACAAGCAGTTCTCCAGAAGTCCTACTGCTAACATCTGCTGGGGCAGGGGGTGTCCCCTCCCCTGTGGCTTGACAAGGTCCGTTGTACGGATCTCCTGACTCTTAGTCATATGCAGATTGTGCAGCGTGTCCCTTAGTGCTGGGCACCGTGATTTAATGCACGTCTATACAAGCCAGCCCAGCTATCAGAAGCCATTCCTTTATTGTAGCATGGGAGCACATCCACCCACCCTCAGCTATCCAGTTCAAGATAAGGGAAAAAGTAGTGAAAAGTCACCTGCATGATCCACCCAGTTTAGCATGGTCAGGCTACTGCCAGCCAAGCAGCATTCCCACCTCCTTTGATTTTCCCCCACTTTTTCCCAAACTGCACAAGGGATCACTGATGCGGAGTTACGGCTTTGCCTTTCATTTCTGATGGCTTTTTGGTAAAGCATGTCACTTCTAAAAGGCTTTTTTTTTTTTTTAATCCATTTTTCATTCTTCACAACCAAAAACTTACTGCAATGCATCTGACCTGTGTTGGCAGCAGGAGTTGTGCTAAATCTAAACCTACAGTTATGCATCTGAACAGAAGAGATGCAATTAGGTTATTGTCCTATGTTCAAGTGTTTGTTATTAAAATAACCCTAAGGTTTTACAGCTATAATATGCAATTTAATGCTGTAAGCATTTAAGCCTCTAATTGCATTGCATTCTGAAGTAAAACAGGATCAGATTTTCTCACAGATTTAGGGGGTTTTGCAATAATTGAAAATGTTTGGGAAAAAGCGTGCAAAATTTCCTTGGTGCTTGCCCACCAAATTTATCAGTGCTCCAAGTCTTGAGTGCTTCCTAGATATGCCATAATAGGCCAAAAAAGCACTTTTTGTTTGGTGTATTAGTTTGCTTTAAGAACGAATAAGTTTTTCACATACCAAAAACAAAAACCAAACCACATTTGGAGAGAAAAAAATACATCATTCAAGAATGACAAGACTCGTTAATTCCAATGAAATCTTAATTATAAAAATGATCACAGCCAGACAGGCACTTATCACACTGCAGTTTCAAACTGTTATCAAAAACGCATTTCACAAATACCTGTATTGTAAATGTTAAATCCAGCAATGCTTTTGCTCCATTCTCTTTTTCTTTCTCTAAGTCTAGTTCTAACTTAAGAGCATCCTACTTTCCCAAACCTTTGTTCATTTTCCCCAAACCTGCTCAGTAATTTACTTGCTCCTCAGTTGTACCAAAGCAATATTTTGTGGGAATGCAATGTAAAATAAACGTCAGAAATGAGCCAGCCTAAATGAGGCAGAGAAGGGAAAGGAGATTTTTCTTTTGTTTTGCCTACCTAGATCAGTTCAATGATTCAATTTTACAGACCACCACCATAAACGGATATATCGTCACAGTGGAGGGAGCAGAAAACAGATAGTATGCCTAACAAATGGAAGCACATACTACCAAATTATACATAAGGAATAAACCCACCAACAAGTTGCCCTTTCAGCCATACCTATTTTTGTATTGTGAAAGATCCAGGGCCTGTCACAGCCGGGCTGAGTAAACTTACCTCATTTAAGTATTGCCCATATTGCAAAATAGCTCTGAAACAAAGTGGAACATATATAATCATAAATGCTGTTGATAAACAAGCCAGCAGGTTAAATATTATCTGCATGTGGCTGTTGTGTAGGAGGCGTGGGAGGGAGGAATGGATTATTACCGTAAATGTGATCAAAATGAAAGAACAACCAAAGAAACAAAAGCACATTTAATGAAGGAGTCCTAAGTAACACTCACTGAAACTGATCTGAAACATGACTAAAGCCTTCAAGATTTTTTTGCTCCGAAGTCAGAAATATAACATTTCTGTGATCTGCTCCTACCTAGATATTCCCAGGTTTGGTACTCATAATAGCGCTAGTGTGCAGCGCAGCCAGCCTTGAACCAGCCTTCACATCACATGCCCATCCTTCTGCTTTTGCATCCAACGCTCTTCACTGAAAATGCAGCTTCAGTTGCATAAATGCAGCAAGAGAAAAAGCCACAGACGAACACAGCAAGATCTGCCAGTTCTCTCCTCCCCCCGTTATTTCCTGATAAAATGCTGAAATTTCAACTACAGACAGTTTCTATCCAAAATTTAAAATCTGAAGCTTGATTTTTGCCAAAAATGACGAGTAGTTAGGTTCCTCAGTTCTGTCTTTTCTAATTTGGTTCAGATAAAATGAAACTGGTTGTGTCCCTGCATGATACAGGAAGATTTAATGCTGAATACTTAAAACCGATCTCGCTATTAAAGTGCATTTCTCCTTGGTTAAGGGTAACAGTAGATTCAGAACAGCAATCATCCCACAGAACTTAATTCACAGATGCCCTCCCACGAAGCTGGGATACCCACAATTTGATAAGCAATCTATTTACGTGTCTTGAGATAATCTCAAACTACACAGCAACTGAAGTAAATTAAAACCCAAAAATAACAGAAGCCCCTTGAAGTGGACCAGACCGAGGAATGGGCCAATTAGAGGCCGAACACACTATTTCTACCCAGAACTGAATGCCTGGCTTTTGGCATAGAGCAGATGGGACTCCAGGGAGGCTCTGCACCGCGGGTGCTTTGGCCCTGGTCCAGGAACGGAAAATGTGCAGCGTAATCTCTGCATTTGCTTTGTCGTACTGGATGTAGCAGGGTGACTACGTGCAGACAGACAGTGCCTGCTGTATAGCTCTTCGGTCCTACGAGTGCTGGTCCTCCACCACCGGCTGTGTGAAAATGCTTCTCCGTTAACACACACAAACTAGTTTAAGTGGTGGGTTCAAAACACTGTTGTAAACTACATGGCCTTGTTAAAAATCAAGATATCATTTTTTTCTTAAATTAAAACAGAGAGAACAACAATTTTTAAGCATATTTCTCTCTTTGGAAATCAGTTCATTTAACAATTTCTAAACATCTTTGGACTGATGATCTTAAGAATTACATCTGAAAGTGAGAAAATTATTCCCCAATGAGTATAAACTCCTTCTTCAAGTAGAAGTCAGTGGCACAAATGTTACCAAAAGGCAACCATAGTCACGCGCAGGTGACACAGACTTCTGCATTTGAGCTTACCATGTCAGTCACTCCAGACGGACATCTGCACAGATGAGTTTAAAACATACAAACTAATTTGAAAGGCTACGAAACCAAAGTTCAATGCCAGAAATATCATGCAAAAATAACATGCAAAGAGTCACATAAGAAGTGACCAGAGGAAGTCATAAATATCATCAAGCCACCAAAGCCACACACAGCATCCCTCAAAACAACCTCAGTACTTCTCTGGATTCCTGTAGTCCCCTTCTCTCTCCCATCAGAAGAGGCCACAAAAAAAATTAAAATACTAGCCTCTAATTATTATAAGGTTATGAGTTCAGGGTTGGGAGGATTTAAGCTTTTCTGGTTTGGGGAGCTTTACACACGTTAAGAAGTTGCTAGAAGATGTATGATGACAACCAAATATATCCCCTAAAGAAAATCCCAACATTTTTCTGCTTTTTGAAACAAATTTGAAAGTTATTTGAGCCCCTTAGATATTGAAATGCAGACTGTCACTGATTTTCAGATACTGCTCGTGTACTCATCATTTTTAGCATATTTCGAAGATATCTTTTTTTCACTGGAAAATGTTAGGTTTGACTAAAGCCAATTAGCGTACACAGGTCTGGGGGCAAAGTCAATGATACTTCGAACATATCTATTGTATGCAATTTCCATGGAAGCAATTTGTTAATTAGAATACAAATTAATTCAAAAAATATATAAAATATGTTGATAAAATAACCCCCCCAATATTAAATATCTTTGATTTGTTTAAAATTAATTTATCAAGCAATCACAGGTCTGTCAAATATTCAGAAATCTGCCAAGTATACAGATCTTTAGAAAAATACTTGCAAACTAGGCATGTATCATGGAATTGCACTGCATTAATGTTTCCAATGGTATTTTCTCATGATCTGTATCCAACTTTAAGCAGCACAACAAATTTTTTGTAGGTGGGCAAGATGAGAAGGAAGTACTTGGGTATTTGTTAAATGTCAGCTTTAAATTATGCAGTGAAAAAATTGTTCGTTATTATTATTCACTGCCAAGGTACGGACAGGAAACTTTCCAAGAAATAAAATACAGAAGTGAAAAGGAAAAATGCTGCAGGATAAAAGCAAGATTAATAACTACGATGTTCATTGATAGTGCCCATAATGGTTTTTCTGAACAATTTTTAATGGAGATCTCGCTACAGTGAAACTGTGATGTTGTGATAGGAAAAAGAAATGATGGAACACCCTTGTGTAATCCAAGCCATGAGAGAAAAGATTTAGTATCTATCAACTCCAATGCCCTTGGAATTGAGTCTCTGCAGTATAAAGAGGTAGCACGGTAACAGAAAGGAGACAGCTCCAAGTATGGGGCCTGCACGGCTGGGAAGGAAGTGAGGCTGTGAGAAAAGAATCCAAGATACAGGCAGACCTGCCTACAAAAAGTTGTGCAACTACAGGAACAGAAGTTTAACAGAGAGAAGGTAAGAAGGATCTGATTTAGATGAGGAATGCAGCTCTGTTCTATTTTAATTTCACACTCTCCAGCCAAGCTTCAAAATCCCAGGACAATAAAAGGAAAAAGCCCGTGGAAAGGTAGGAACAATCTGACAAGCCAGTTGCAAAAAAACCACCTTGCCATTGCTTGGCAGTAGGAACACCAGTTCTACGCCACTCATAAATGCATGTTGCTTTCCATACCTTTTAGTGTGCCCACGCTTCTGGAAACGCAGCACTGCTGCTGCTAGAAATTAGGACTCTACAGACAGCATATCACGGTGTACTAAGGATCCTGAAGAGAGCCAAAATGAAGACGACCCTTTAAGAAGCTCTCTTTCTCCAGGCTTCTAAATAGTTTGCTGTGAGCATTTTGTAATCCTCACACGTATACTGACAAGTTTTGCTTCATTTTGAGAGAGGGGCGGTAGAGTGATCTAGAGTTCCTACCACTGCCCTAGCACAATGGGTATGTGTGCCCTCTGGCAGCACAAAATTGTTCTGAAAATAGAAGGGTTGCTTGCCACTACGATGGATAAAAGTACTGCAGCTTTACCTTTTTATCAAAGAAGTAACTAAAACAAGGAGGAGAAAAAGCACATGCCTGTTTGTTTTCCTCTCCTCTACATGAACCTCATCTCTCTAGTCCCCATAGCTCACCTCATTTATACTTTTTAATCTGAAGGCATACCACTTGAAGTCTCTAATACTGTGGCATCAAGTATTCCTTACTCAGGGTTGGAATGCACCAAAACCTTTTTTGAGACACAGCCTTACTGCCCGTTTACAGCAGCAAGGCAAGCAAAAAAACCCCACCTCGTCCAGAGTCCTAGCCCACCCTCAAACACTATGTGAATTAGAGAAAACAATTTGTAGCAGATATGGATGAAGGGTCCATCTCCTGATGACAGACCCAGCCAAAGGAGTCCTGTCACTGCTCCAGTCAGTTAGTAGCACAGGGAACATGCCAAACTCTACAGAACAGGTGAAACTTCCAAAGGTCACAGCAGAAGCATTATCCAAAGAAGGAATGTGAGTCAAACCCAGTACAGGTGCACTGAATCTTTGTATCACTAGATTTACCCCAAAATAACAGTTTGACACAGCCTTAATGCTCTACATGGCAAAAATCCGTCACTATTCCTGCACCTTTCGTTATCCACCTTTGTGCAAGAAAAGAAAGTAAAAGAACTCTGCTATAGCTATTCTATATAAAAAATAGGAAGAAAGAAAAGAAGTCATTAAGAAAAAAAATATTTCAAAATACCAGGTTTTGGATTTGAGGTCTCTTTGGTAGATGCAGGGGAAAAGAGACACATGACTTCATTTTGAGGCTAGGCAGAGACCCACTGATACGAGCTTCAAATTAATACAGAAGTTACTCACCATATTTAGGGAAGGTATTCGTCTCTGTGCTGTTAGGTTAGGACGTACTAGGCTCAATAAAGGCTCTCTGAATCAAATGAGAACTAAGTGGTTTGGAGGCAGATATATATATATATATCTCAAGGTTTAACCTACACACCAGGCTTAGGGAAACCCCTTTCTTAAAGTCATTCTAACGTTGAGAGCATATTCATATCTCTCAAAAAAACACAGCCCACACAGATCTACTTGAAAGCACTGCTTGTAAGAGACCACAGAGGATTCCCTCTCGTTCTTCAGATTACCATGGAACAGTGACACAATGGTACGCCCACGCACCAGCAAAAGCTGCTCTGTGGGAAAAGCGGTGGTCTAGCATGGTGGAAAAGTTGCCTCAACTCAAAAGGTATAGAAAATCAGTATTAATCTACAAGTAGAATAATTTACTGTAAGGGGCAGATCGGTCAGGGACCCATTTCTAGGAATGCATTTTAATTAGAATTTATTCTAAAGGTTTCCCTACAGAATCAGCGCTCAGTTCAACCAGCTACAGTTTCTTCCTCAGTAGTGACATTCAGTTCTGCCCCCAACCAGAAACAGTGCATTATCGTATCTGATTTTCTCTCTGAGAAAGAGGGCGTATAGAGGTGGAGACTGCAGAAACGTCTTCCCTTCACCCAGACAAGAAGTGATGCAGCATTTTCAAGAGCACACTATTCATTTCAAGCTATCGTCCACTGCACACAGGAGTTGATTAATCAAGTTTCACAGATGATAAAAATTAACATTGTCATGCTGTTACCTAGAAGTGAAAGATTCATTACAGGTATGTTCAGAAAAAGGTTCGTCTTTAAGCCTGATTCTTGTATTGGTTTCGCTTTTGATGACAAAACCTGTGCAGCTTTGCACTAAGGAGCAGGAACCATTCTGACATTTTTAGGAGACCCCTGTTGTCTTCTGGATTGGAAATACTAGTGATCTAACTGCTCTAAGAGCATTTTCATTCTCCTAGCAGAAATATCACAGCTGCTCAGTGGAGCAGGGTGGATCTTTTTCTGTCATACCATTTACACTCTGCTTCTCACAAGCACACAGACAGTAATCATTTGCAAATTCATGTTCAATTCACTGCAGTTTTGTTGAAACAAAACTAATCTGGAAGCATTTGTAATTATAGCAAAGGAAACAGCAGGCCAGGGTCAGCATGTGGGAGATCAATGTTGAACTCTTTCTCCTGCCTTTCCCTGAAGGGAGTTTAACCATGTTTGTACCTCCTGGGTAAATGCTTTAACTGCTGGAGTTGCAGGGTGATTTCTCCAGTCTTTTGTAACAATAGTCTTCCACTACATACAAAGTATTTACTGTTACTTTGTTGGAGAAAATGTTAGACTTTAGTTTGATGGTTTTTCAGACATTTACCAACAGAGTTCAAATTTACTGTCTGCTTGGCTAAAATAAAATAAAATAGCACTAACATCTTCCATTTCTCAGAACAGCATCCTATTCACTCAGCTACACATCAGTCACTTCTTCTTACTCTGATGTCTAGTTTAGTTTCATATAAGCATTTATAAAAATCAGAACAGTGTCCACAGGGAAGGTTTGAAAGCAGCCCACCCGCAAAACCTCGGTAGCAAACTGCTAGAGCACTGTCTCGAGAGGCGAGAGGCATGTACTCAGATCCTTCCAAGCAGCCAAAGAAATCAAAGCCAAGAGATACACCTCTGAGGGGAAATGCTTTTTCCACTGGATGACTGAGTAACAAGGGAATAGAGTTACTTCTTCCTCAGCAATGCATTCACACGGAGTACAGTGAATTTAGCCTTCTGTGGTTTTGGCTTTCACTGCACTCAAACACAGCTTTTGACTTTGGACTGACCAACACGCTTAATTTCTATGGGACTGGAAATAGTTCAGGGGATCATCGTTGTCATTTTGTCATCATCTGTCAGCTCAACAACAACAATGGGGCTAAATTAAAATTTTCAACGCACACTGTTCCTGGGTTTAATATCCGGCAACTGCACCACTGCAGTTTCTGCCAGGGAGGCCTGGAATAATCAGATTTCTCCTCATCCAGGAGGAGACCAAGCCAGGACTGTTAAGCCTTTAAGGTCAGGTACCTTCTTATCGGAAAGGCTGCATGCCATCCCATGAGTTAAGAAAAGTGACCAGAGATGCCAGTTTATTCCGGGAAGCATTCCATAAATAAAATTCAAAATGCTTAATGCTTAAAAACAATTTAACTGGGGTCATTCTGAGCTGCACACACTTAGTGTCGGTTTGGGCTACTTCTAGCAACTCTCAACAGCCATGTCCAAAGCACAGACAGGGAGGGATGGGCTACAGCAACAGCTGCCTTCTGCAGATACTAACAGGGAACAGCATCCTTGCTGCTTCCAGAGAAGAGGAGATGAAAACCTGGGCTATTCCTTTCCTGTTCACACCAGCTTAACAGTCACCTTGACTCAAACAATTATATTGTTTCATTTTTAACTCCTGTAAATGTTAGCGATATGAAAGTAATGACATTTTCATCACAGCAAAGCAGGCACAACAAAATGTTTTGTGGAGGCAGAGAAAAGTAGTAAATGGAAAAATTGAAGGG
>JAOXJK010000032.1:6190973-6210990 GCA_025774025.1 Xenus cinereus
GGGATCCTTTCTCTTAACCTCCAGTGGAAAATTGTGGGGGCACAGCAGAAATCACATATGCATCTTTTTACCTGACCTCCCCACTCCCCCCATTCAGAAGAGGAAAAACCCCTTTGGCTACACCATACATAATTGAATAATAAAAATTTCATTGCTTTTTATGCATACCCAAGCCACTTATCTAGAGAAAGTCCGGATTGGATGGCTGCCATTCAAATTATTTTATTGTCCACTGAAGAACTGCTTGTTTAGGGGCTTCGCATATGGGAAAAATAAGGAAATGAGTTAGAGAAAACTTAATATAATGCAAAGAAAGCAGCTCAAAGTACCAGATCCTAGGTGACTTGTAAAGGGCTTAATTGCCATGTAAGTATTATTCAGGAGAGAAAAGACCACTACAAGGAAGAAAGTAGACTGGAAAAAAAAAAAAAAGCTATTTCGAAAGTGCTCAAAACAGTTTCGGAATCTAGTATTCTGGAGAGGAAGCTGAAGACAGATTTGCTGTCCAGGAAGTTTCTGAGATGTAGTTTTAAATTTATACTTTGATACCACACTTAGGGCATTAGGAATTCATTCTGCTGAAACAAGGCAGCCTGCTGTTCTCAACACCAGCATTAGTCCTGGCTGTCTACAGCTGTCCTCCTCTCTTCTCAGTGCATGAATGAGAACTGCTCCCACGCACTTACATTTTTGTCAAGCTAAAATACTCTCTTCTGCTTTACTCAGAAATAGTTTGGTTGCTATCCTCCTTTAAACAGGTTCACATGCCCCAGATCAAGAAGTAGTAATATGAGACAGTCAGTAGCAGCTGTTGTGTTTTTGAGGTAAATTAAACAGTTAAAGGTAAGAGTACCTCTTACCCACACTTCATACAGAATTAAAAACATTTCTGTGCTCACAGATGTTACTTTCCCAAGGAGGAAGATGCTGCTACCCCATTCTACCATAAATTTTAGTGAACCACTTTGATTTTAATTTGGACTCAAACAGTTTTTGCCTGAGATGTACTAAAAGTCAAGGCACTTTCCCACCCATTTTGTTCCTGCTCCCTGTGTGGCTTACTTCTTAGCCAGGAATGAGAGACTACCCACAATAAATTGTCCCTTCCTTATGGAAAAACTGGAAATGTCACAGGCTCCTTTATGAGGTCTTAGATGGCAATTCAATCAATTCTTTATTATTACTTAAATATATTCTTATGCTATTTCACTGGCTTTTCTTGAAGATGTTCATGAAGTTGATACAATAGCAAGTATGAAAACAGGCTTTACAGCAGGCCAGCAACAGGTTCCAGCAGAGCATCACTTCCATCACATGTATCATTTCAACAAACTTTAGACATGCAACTTTGTGTCAAGGAAGTTCAACTACCAACCTTTTTGCAGCCAATAAGGCCACCTTGTTCTCCAGCTGGTTGCCCACCCATTGGTTTCTACCAGTATTTTTTTTACAGAAATATTGCAGTGTTTAATTTCTAGTCCAAACTGGAATTAAAACTAATCTTGGGCAATGTCTGAATCCTCCATGAAAGGGATTTCTCTTTCTGCATAAGCTTCAGAAAGATTTCTTTCTTTTCCATACATAGTTTAACCTGCTTGGCGATTAACAAGAGAGAAAACTGAACCCTGAAGCCATTCTAAGTTTCCTGCTCTACACGTCAGCGAAATTTTAAAGCAACATCTAGTGGTTTTACAGAAACATGACCTTTACCTCACGGAGACAGGGTTTTTTGGATAAGGCAAAGCATATTCACCCAGATCCAGGGACTACTGAAAAGTGCAAGTTGCAGACACTTATGTATCTTATACTACTACAAAATAGTGCACAGAATTTTCTCAACAAAAATCACAAAAATAAGTTCCTTGTTTCTGATTTTCTTCTCAGCAGCAAGGGAACATAGTGAGTTACTACAGCCAAGGATAGACTGCAAGCACCAAGGATAGACTGCAAGATGTTCAAAGCTAAGTTCAAGATCATAGAGTGGGCCATCAATGGGGTTTGTAATAATCCTTCATTCTTTCTAAGTACAAGGTGAACACTCTTGACACTAACCTGTCTTTCTAAGATAGACAATACAAAAATGCGTGTTTCAAAGTATGTCAAAAAACTTAAAAAACTAGCCACTCTTCACTACATCTGCATATCCCTCTGTATACAGCTCCATGAAACTCAAGCACAGCAGATGTTTTGGTCACATAAACTAAAGCACCATTTGAAGTCGAAACACTAGAATGATACTGAATAAGGGAATACACAATAATATTAAACAGTATTGCACAGAAAAGCCACTCCCTTGAACAGTAAGCTTAGCCTGCCTCTGTCGGCTCCCACCACTATGACAGGCTATAAATTGTCAACTGAGCACTGAGCTACAAGTCTGAGTTAAAAACAAAAGGAAAAAAGGAAGAAAGGCCTGATGAACCCAGTGAGAGCTAGTGTTTGCCGTAAGCACTCTCATCCTGCTATCATCCTGAATAGAGGAAGATGCCTTTGCCTAGGTGTGGAGCTGACCAAGGGCAAACAGAGGAAGTGAAGGCGCCTCATAGGAGGTATCCTGGTTCTTGGTGGACAGGAAGAACGGCACTTTGTAGTAGAGGAGAGTGGTGAGGGGTGACACTACTATGTTTCAGGTGAGAATTGTACTCTTTCTCAGTTGCTCTGGAGGATCTGATGACCTTTACACAACCACTAATACTCATCATAACACTGAAGCAGAAGTTTCAAACATAAAGCATATTAATCTAATTTTCCTTTTCGTGAAATCAAGAATAATATCTGCCTACAACTTTGCTATGTGGTTGTGCAAGACATACAAGTGTGTGGTAAAGCTAATCACAACATTAGAGAGCGAGCTCTCTCATTATTAGAAACCAGATCCAAATATTTCTAATGCGTATCTCCATCACATAAGCACGCAGACACACACACACAAAAAGAAATCTATAAAGGCAAACATTCCTATATATTGTCCTGCAAGAAAACTGCCTTAGAGCTGTTTCCTGTTACCAAAAGAAAGGACTATAAAAATGAAGGAACTCCTGATCTTAGGCTGCTATTTCCACCTCATATGACCTTAATTTTATGGAAGCTGTACCCTTGTGTTATTCAGATTTTACTCATAAAATATAGACAGAGGCAGTGGATAGGCATCAGGGAACAATCAAGAAAAATGTAAAAATTCTTTGAACAGTAAAGAAAAATGTTGTTAAAATGATTAATTTTTATATATGGTATAAGGAAAAGCCATTTGCTGTAGTGGAGATAAGATCTTTTTTTTTTTTTTTTTAACTTTTCTTTTTTCCCTTTAAAAAAAATAGACAAGTTCTTGGAGCACCAGGATGCCATAGCAAACATACAGTTCTACTTATGTACTTTCCCAGTTACAACCTAGAAAAAAGATTAAGTACTAAAGACTATTTTATGAAGTAGGAATATATATCTACCTATTAATTATAACCTTACTCTAAACTTTTGCAAGTACCTCTCTGTGCATCCTACTTTTAGGGAAGCCTTAAGCTACAGCAGAGAGCCAGTGGGTCTGATAAATATCCCATTATTACCTGTAAGTCCTTCAGATGTTTGCAAGCATTCAAGTTTAGTTCAACTTAATTTCCTAAAACAGCATATTCAGCATTTGTAAACTGAAGATGGACATTGAAAAGCAATTGAATACCTATGAGAGGGTTACTCAGATGAGACATGCTACCACAGAAGAAAAACAGAAATGGTCATAGAAATGGAAAAAGAAATTTAACCATTAGCAGTTCACAGCCTAATCAAAGTGCCAAGGTGATCTTAATTGTCTATGTAGAGATGTCACTACATAAATGGGTTGCAATTTTCAAAATTTCTGCAGGATGCATAGAATCTTTTCCCTTTTCAGAAGTGACAAAAGCGTTCAGCTCCAAATTTTTCAAACCAGCCAGACTCCATGAAGGATGGAGCTATGTCCTCCCACTCATCGGCACAGGTTCCCCTCACACTATTAGGAAACGACTGCCTCCTGAGGTCACTGGTTCAGAGCAAGGTCCCTTAAAAGCATTCTTCCTAAGGAAATCCCCTCACCTTCAGTTAAGAGTATTTTTTAAATGTTCTTTCTCTTAAAGCATTAGTCAAAAGGCTATGGGAAACTGTACATCTTTGTGGCTTTTATTAACTTATTTCCTTTACAGCAATACGCTGTAAAACCAGTAGTGAGATTCTTTTTAAACTCAAGAGTTAGTGGGGCCTTCAGCAACCTCATGGTCCTTTTCAATGCTCCATAACCACCATATCTCAACATATAACCACCACCTTCCATAGCTTAATATTGAAGACAATCTGCTTTTAAATGTGGGGTGGGTTTTCTGCATTCCTAAACAGCCTATAATACAACTGGAATTGCTGAGTTCTGTTTAAATGATAGATAAAGCCAGAAATGGACAAGTGAAAAAAAAAAATTTGCCCGGTGGACTTTCAGAGTCCAAAAGCAGGAGAGAACAAATTGTCTCACCTAGCACTGAGTACAGAGGTAGCTGTCAGCAGCAGAATGGGGGAGTCTGGATTACAGCCTGTAGCATCTCTCAAGTAAACTCTGAAAATAAGGAAGGAAATCCAGAGCTGAAAGGGAGAGCAAAGTAAGTGTTCAGAGAATACCCCTGGATTGCCTGCATATCTCTGCAGGCGTGAGAAGGCAGGACCAAAGTCTACTGCAAATTGAAATGTCTATCTCCTGTGTGCACACACAGAGGTTTGAAATGTGATGAAAACTCCAGTACGACAGAGCATTGTAGCAGTCACTCCAGATAAAAAAAAAAAGCGATAGACCATGGTTTCAGAAGACTGCAACATAAAGCAACAGGGGCTAAACCAACAGTAATACAGATATGAAGACAGTCAGATTTATAATGGAAGAAGGAAATTCAAAGCAATCTTCCATGCCTGAAAGAAACATTTTAAAAGCAATTCAATTTTGAATCCATAATGAACATGCACACACACAAAACAAAAGGCCAAAACAGACTGTGCTTCTTGCTGAACAAATCTTAATATTCATTATTGGGAACTCACAAACTATTACGGTTTGGGGTTGGTTTTGTTTTGGTGGTGTTTTTTTGTACAGAACTTCAGAGATACATAACTGCTGAATAATATTTTCAGTTTGAGATTGGTTTTGATCTATTAAACTCTTAAGCAGCTTACTTCTTACTGGAATTGGCATCTATCCCCAATTTAATAAACAAAACTAGCAACAACAATGCTTGCTTACCCTATAACTCCCCCAAACTTTTCTCTGTTTTAAACTACAACCTATGCAATGGAACAGGATTATATATTAGCAATAATACAATTTTATAGATGGAATCCCCTTCAGTTTGAAGCAAACAGCAGCAGTGACTCATTACAAGGCATTTAAAAAAGGGGGTTTCCTACCGAAGTAAAACACCAATGAACATTACAGAAAACAAAAATCAGCTAAGATGACAGCAAAGAGGGAGCCCAAGGATCCACCAAGGAGGCAATACGATTACAGAATAAAAGTAATAGCTTTTATTTCAGCTAGAGGTGCGTGATCCAAACTGGATTTGTTATTCTAAAACCGAAACTAGAAGACCTGCTGAAATGTGAGCCTTCGCTCTGAAACCCAGCAGAGCCAAGGCAAGGCTGCTTTCATCAGTCAGCAGCGGTTTTGTAGTTTTCGCTTCATCCTAGATTCTGGCAGAGAGAACCCTTGTACGCATCACCTATAATATCGTATCTGACACAGAACGAGGCTTCGGTTTAACTATTGCACAAGACAATAGAGAAAAATGTTATCAAGCAGCAAGCCATTACCCAATACCTGGGCTCATTCCATGAGTCAGAGTGGAGCAGTCTACTGCTTTCAGTAAATATGAAGGTCATTTTTGCAATTACTGTTTCTAGTAAAGATAAACTCCCACGCACAGTGAAAGCAGGAGGATGGTTACAAACTACGTGGGATGTTTCGTATGTAGGCTGTACCAACGGGGGACGCCTTCTGCCTCGAATACAAATGCCAGCAATGAGGACTTTTAGTAACTGGGTGACTGCCCAGTGTGTGAGGTTCTCATGGAGCACTGACACACCAGTTTGTTCGCAGTGGTTTCATGTTATTAGGGGGGGAAGATTGGCAGGCAGAGGATAAAACCAGCGTTGCTCTGCCTCTGAACCACGGTGCTACCTCACCAAGTCACACACAAGAAAATTGCATAGCTTAATGTTCATGCTGCTCTCTGTTCTCCAACAAAAGATATTACTGCTGACTGAGTATAGTTGTATTTAGGTATCATCTCTGTGCTGAGTTTAGCTACATAAGTTCTACTTCACTACAGAGAGATGGCAGCAGGAGGCAATACCAGAAAGTCAATCTGTCTTCTGCCATCTACCTGCGCTGTTAGCACAAAACCAGAACACATGAAACGGAGGAACGATTCAAATCTCTCACTATCAAATGCCAGGCATGGAAAGCAAGAGGTAAGCAGGCAGTGGGAATAGATGTTAATTAAAAGGAAAGCAACATGACAGGCATCAAACAGCTTCATTTCTCCATAGCAGCTGCTGTAGGAGAACTGGCCAGCACTTCCACCAACTTGCTTGTGAAATCTTAATGAGTACAAAAATTAGAAGAGGTCAAACTCACCCCTTTGTGAAACTGTTATTCTTTCATAGCAGAGTTTTGTGGGTGGCTTTTTATTACAACAGGTCCTCTGGACTGACTTCTAGATTCAGGTATTAGAGACCCCTTTTTGCTTTTCTCAGGCTCAGACGCCCCAACGCTTGCATTTAAAGAAAAGACATGGAAACAAAGAAAACTATCAATGGAATCAAGGACATCAATTAAAGGACTAATCACACAATCCCACAGAAGCAAAGAGGCCTGGGGTGGCTAAAGAAGGGAGGGGGAGAATACCAGAAGGAAAGGATGTTTAGACAAAGCAAAAAAAAAAAAAAAAAATCAGTACAGCTGTGCTTTGCTGGAAGAGAAGCCACAGCATCTTCTTGAAGTCTCTGATTCTTTCTTCTCAGTCATTAAAAGAGGCAAGCTGCTGGAGATCAGGCTTTTGTTAGTGTAAGAGCTTGTTTTGGCCTCTTTTTGCCTGCTCAGTCTCGCCTGCTCTGTTTCTCTGACCCGGGCAAGGCAGCAGGCTGAGATGCCAGATGGGTGAAGCTGCAGCCAGTGTATAACTTTGAGGACACAAAAGAGATCGGTTTCATAAGTGGTGCTGTACAGAGGACTTCAGTTGTCACTAGACTCTGTGCTTTTCACAAAATCAGAGTGAGCAACAGGGAACGGGTCTTCCACACATCTAGCCAAAATAGTTACTCCAGTACCACTGGAGTAAAAGGTCCCCAAAATCAGTAGGCAGAAATCACCAGAAAGTTCTAAAAAGTGAACTCTTGGATAGTGAGATGTTGATTAAAGTTTTCTAAATACTCAGTTTCGAACAAAATAATTTTTAATTGCTTAGGATTTTTTTCCCTTATGTTTTTCCTTTACCAGACAGAACAATGAGCTATGTACTGAGTCCACCTAAATCATGTCAGTACAACTTATTCTCAACAATTCTATTTCTAAATGTTTCACTCTAAAGTGAGTCTAAATACATTTATTTTGAAAAGTTACAATTTATTTCTAAATAATACTATGTATACACACACACAGAGTAAAGTGTTTAATCCCTCAATGGACTAAGGAACAGCAAATTCAACATTATGAAGTCTCTCTCTATAGCTTGTTTCTAACGTGTCTCTGGGAAGCAATGAATTCCGATTCATGACATTCATGAGGTTGTTTCTCGGAAAAAGGTGATAATCAAACCAGCAAACCGAATTGACTGAACACCAAATATACATTCACTAGTGTGTGTATTTGTTTAACATCTAAATATAAAACATACCATTCACTACAGAAATCAATATAATTTTGCCCCTTGTATTTTTAGTTCCGCTAATCACCCCAGTGATGTCATACATTGAGTGAAGCGTTAAAAAGGAATTCTGCTAGTCTTCAATCCCCCTATTGTGCTCTTTTTCTCAGGTCCTCATTTAGCATCACCAGCTGTTTTTACTGTACTTTTAACACGTAAAACAAATAACTGGAGGGATCAACCCTTTAACAAGTTTTCAGGGTTTGCAGCAGATTTCAGAGCTATACTGAAGACAACATCTAAGTTATCATCAAAGCACCGCAAGAAAAGAAAATTAATTTTGAAAGATACTTCCTTTACAGAACATGTTAGCATTTATTAAGGAGATGATATGTAAAAATAATCTCAGTGAGACCATTTCCTGTAGGTCTTGAATGAATTACATCACTCTATTATTTTCTGGTATTAACTATGAGCCAGATACTGAGTTTTACGTCAGCCAACTCAAATGAGTCTTACATAATGAAGCTAAGTCTTGCTACGCCAAAGCAGAGGCCAACACATTGTGAATAAAAAAAGAATACCACAAACCTTAGTACCAAATTACCCAGAAATAACAGCAGAGAGCAGAAAAATGTTCTCTGTGTATAAGAAAAGCAAATGAAGCAGAAATCTGGAAAGAATGTTCAGTGAAACCACAGTATTTCCCTTATTATTTTACTATCACAATTCATCTTATTGTTTACTAATAGTTATATTTTGTTTTAAAGAAGGTCTTAGATATTTTCTTGTTGTATGCAGGTATACCACAAGCACACAGGACTCCGTTATTTCTGGGGTGCAACAGACTTGGCTCCACAAAATACTTATTTTCTCAAATATTAGCATGCAAAGGAAGTAACAACTGTTTTTATCACTCACCTTGTTCTCTTTGCTGCCCAGGTTTGCCACATAAGCTGTGCCCACTTGGAATTTAAGCACCTTTGGGAATGCTCTTCTCCTCTTCTCCTACTCCTCATCTATCCTGCATCTACAGTGTGGTCTTGAACTCACTGAACTGAGAGGTAAAGTTCACTATTACCCTCACTGGAGCAGAAACAAGCAGCAAACTTTTACTTTTCATATCACTCACATGCCCTGCAGAGGAAAAGGGTAACTTTCAACTTATGGCCTCCTAGAATATGGATTTAAGACTGCTGCTAGTCCTCAAAATCTAAGAAGAACTTCAGTGGCCCACAACCAGTGAAGATGAAACTGTGATAGTTATTATTTTTAAAGCTGCCGAGCTACTAGATTTTATATCTGAGGAAATGAAAAGAAAGTTACTCTTCCTTGGTGCAGTAGAAGACAAGGAAAAAATGTTGAAGAAGCATGCCAAAGTGCTTTGAACAGCCAAACATGTCTTCATCTACTCTTCTTTTTTTTTTTGTACTGGTCTGTATTGTGTTTAATGTTTCAAGGGAAAAAATAAGCTTCTGCATCAGTCCACAGGACCCGCTTATTTTTAGGTCCTCCATTTACCTCCATTGCTCTTTGCTGAGAATAAGTCATCAGAAGGTCAGTCTAATTTGAAGTTCTGTTGAATTAGTAGCTGGGGCTGCATTGCAAAGTTGTTTCAAATGACCTTATCCTTTCATCTTAGGGGGAAAAAAAAAAAAAAAAAAAAAGTCTGTGCCAAAAATCAAAAGCCAGGAGTCTGTTTACAGAGTTTCCACTTTAAGTGCTATTTGTAAAAGAGCAGTTAAATGTCTTGTACATTTTTTTGTTCCAGGGAGCAGGACTGAAGGTCTGATTGTATAATCAAAGAATTCAGCAAGAACACTAATTATTTTCAGCTGCTCTATAAAGAGTATTGTATATGCTCTTAGCCTAAAATCCCAGGAAAAGAGTTAATCTAATTAAAATCTTAGCAGTCTAACCAAAACATAAGTTATTATTTTTAGTCCACTTACATTTATGGTTAATAATACAGTTAAGATTTACATATACAATCTTCCCAGTATTCTTTTTTTCTCTGGAGTTATATTCAGTCTTTCAGCATCTGTCTGGTTCTTGACAGGCAACATAATCAGTCTTCATCATGCTGAAGTAGCAGAGGGGTATGGCAGCTTATCAGCAGCATCCCAAGTTCCTCACTGGGAGGAGTTCACCAGTGGTGTTGGGGGTCCCTCTGGGTTATATCTATGTTTTCTTAAGACAGACAGCTCACTCTTACTCAGCTACTAGTTTAAGTTTGAAAATTACAATACAGTCCACTCCATCCCCAATTAACTTAAAGGATTCACGTTTGTTAAATGATTACATCTAGGTTCTCAGATATTTATATAAATAGATTTTACAGAGCAAAGCTCATACATGTTAGGGATAAATAATTGCCTAGCTATTAAGCAACATCCATAGCAAAAGCCAGCTCAAGGCCAGACAAGCCCTGAGACACTCCATTGTCAGGCCAGCGCAACTATAGCCTTTTACTACCAACAGCAAAAGCCCTACTTACCAGGCTACAGAGTCTCCATCCAAACTGCCTCTGTAACAACAGAAAAATGTTTATAACAAGACAATTTACCCAGCACAGTCCTGGAGCATGCCAACCTGCTAAGCCTTCTGGAAGGTCCAAGTACAAGATCACACCATTTAAGACACAAGCAAGTCACTAAGTGCCTGTACATTGTCAGGGCATAATGAATTGCACAGTCCTGACTAGTTCCTGAGGAAACTCAAATCCATGTCTGGACTGTAGGACTAAACATAAACTTTTTGATATAATCAATATTATATGTTGAGGAAAATGGAAAATTCACTTTGATGATGTTTAAGGATAATGGAGAAAGCACTTTGATGATGTTTAGTGATGCCTTGAGGAGGTAGTATCAGGCTTTAAACTGAATGGGCTAAAAAATAAAAAAACCAACATGCAAATATTTCAGCTTTGTTTTCACCCAAAGGCAGGTACATGTGGCTGCCTCCTTCTAGCATTCCAATTAAAAAGGTATAAAATGAGACATTATGCTGGAGTTAAAGCATAAATTATTCCAAGAGGCAACAGTAGAGAATATCAACAGCAATGAAATCTGTAAGATTGGGACAGTCTAATATTTTTTTGCTTGTAATGCATAAAGAAATGGAATCTCTATATCAATGAAAATCCTAAGAATTGCTAGATTTCTGCTTAGCTCTTTTGATTAACTCCTTATTAAAACAATTTGCTTTATCAGTTCTGAAATCTCAATTTTAATTGATTTAATTAATTGAGATTTAATTTGTCTCATAAAGTAGTAATTCCAGAAACTGCGTGGAAGGAAAATCCAACCATCACCATAAAATCTGACAATAAAAGTGTCATCTTTCAGTTCTCTACTGTCCTTAGCTGCCAAATAGCATCTTCGATATTGTTGTCTATTTCATCCTGTCTACTAACTACAAGCTACAAAGACAATCCTGAAAAAAGGACAGACGTGCAGAAGTTTAACCATATCCCTGGTGGAGTATTTGGGCAACTTTTTGCCCAACAGCCCTCTCAGTTTCTTTCCTCCAAAATGAGTTATAGACGATTCTGCAAAACATCCCACAAGGTGTCACTAAAGATACATCAGCCAACATCCTCCTCAAACACTCTCCCCTGTCTTTGCTTCCCCTTCCTATGAAGCGTGTTACAGACAGCTTTGAAAACATGAAGAAGAGTTAACATCTGGGCAGAAGCATGCTTACTTGTGCAGTGCTATCCTTTAAGTTGCAGCCTATTAAGGAGCTGAGTAATTTGAACAGTGAATGAACCAAGTACATACACATTGATTGGAAATGTAAGTCAATTTTAGGCTTAACTTCTAATGAACTGGCTCAAAAATTTGCTTCAGGTTTTGCATTATATATTTTACGTATCATGTATTTACGTATTGCACAGTGGGAGTCAGCAGAAGATTCATCACCCCCCTTTTTAAACTCCTAACAAAAAAAAGGCACAAAATCAACCACCAACTCTGCCTCAGTTCCTTGGCAATACCAGAAAAGATGGTTTGTTTCATTTTATTTTATTTTCATCGTTCATAGTTTTATACCCATCTTTTCTCAATCACACCTATCCCTGAAAGCTACACAAATGTTTTGCAAGTTTCTGTTATTGTCAGATATGAGGGCATGACAGTATCCTCATTTACAGTTATCGCTTAAGGCCCTTTCTGTTGAACACTGTATGAACCAAGTATGAATTCAGAACTACTGTGTTGGATAAAAAGATTATTCTCCCTTCCACCTCCCCCATATTTCCCTCTTTTGAAACAACAACAACAAAAAAATCACATCTAACTGGAGATAAGCATTAATTAACATTTGAAAACCATCTTTGACACTAAACCCTCAAGTAGAAATTACATTTCAGTGCCTAATTTTTCCTATTCTCTGAAAAATCAGTCTGATTTACAGCCTTAGTAGATGACGTATTTACTCACAGATGAGCAGTGCAGAGGCACTGACCTAGCACTCACCTGCTCCAAAAAGACTCAAGTACACCAGGTGTAATGACTTACATTGCTTATTGCCTTGCAGCCAGTGCACTGTAGTTAATTGCTGCAGAAATTAGGCAAATCACTCCACCCCTGTGCTGCATGTCAACTTCCAAAGAAAGCCCCGCATGATCCAGGCAGCCAAGTCCTATGTGCCCATATTGTAATCCATAGCACAGACCTAAATTGATTCATTTTAAGCTTTTAGGGACTCTTCCTTATTTCTTTGATAGAATCCCTTCAATGATCACTTCCCCGTTATTTTATTCTTCATGAGAAGCAAGAAAGCCAAGACAATCCATCAAATCTTTGCAAAGCAATAGCAGGCAATGTAACTGCTAATGAACCTTGTCCTTGCTACACAAACCAGTTTGGAGAAAAAGTCCCTTAAACAAGAATGAAACTGCATGGGGGGGCTGGCCATTTTGTCATCACAAAACGACACTAAAATACACACCTAAAATAAGAATTAGGGTTGTGGGTTCATGCTTCAGGCTTAAGTCTACTAAAAAGTTGTAGTCTGTCCTTACAGATCCTGAAATAAAAGATTGTGCCAAGAAAACATCTCTAAAAGGTCCTATCTGAACAGCCAAGTTTGCCCTCTAGAGGGACTCATACAGCTTATGGCAATGGTTCAGCAAGTGTTTTGTGCAAGGAAGAGCCTGAAAAAACAGTAGAAGGTCTTTTGTGGCATGTCTGATGTTTCTGGGTTAGAAAACTTATCAAAGGTTCCTAAAAACATCACCCTCAGCAATAAAGAGTGGAAGGGTGGTGGGGAGCGATTGATCGGCTGTGGGTGTGTAGCTGCTGGCCAGCCACAAAAGGCTTACAACGATGTGACAGAACTGGAAGTGTTACCTGCTGCCTTTATGATTACATCAATGACTGAACAAAAGAGTGGGAGGAAAGCTAAAAAATGGACACTTCCAGAGCTCCCCATGGCTATTTTTGAGACTGAAAAGACTTTCCAGAATAGGAGCAAAGAGTTCAGATCAGCTGAGAAAAGACTTGTGAGCACTCCTGCAGGGAGCCTCCTCGCTCTCTACAGGCAGTTCCACTCCAAGAAACTGGCACGCTCGCTGGCACTAAGTCCCGTCAAAGATAAATATAATTAAAGAAAAATCGACATCTATGCGTAGCCTTTAAAATCAAATAATTTTAAATGCCATTAGAAATTTTACATAGAAAGGACTTCTGCTGCTAAATGAAACAGGGAGAAAAAAAAATTAAAATGTCGCCACTTACATTGGGAATATAGCTGTAACTAGCTTATATATGGGAAATTAGAGGGCTTTGCGCGCCATCCTTCTTACAGGCCAAATACTGAATTCATGGGACAAAAAGTTTGGGATATAAAATATACATACACACATCAGTATAATATAGAGACTATTTAATAAAAAGTATAGCACATATATGATATTGGGTCTATTTACCCAGGATACAGTTAATAGAAAATGTGACCATGGTCTCGGGTGGAGTTAAATTGGTTTATGTGGTTGATTTGTACGTTATAACCATCATAGCAGTAGTAACAGCCTATAACATATCCAAATACAATCCCTAAGAGCAGTCCTTTTACATTTCCTAGAATGAGCAACTAACTTGTTCTGCATGAATGAGTAAAAATAAGACGATTTAGCATAAGGCTTCACTTATTTTATGCAGAGGTAGTTTCTCAATAGCTCCAGGAGCACTTTTGATCTCTAATATATATTTAAAAACCAGAAAGTAATAAACTGGCTACTGCAAAAGCAGTGAAAGGAAAAAAGCATTGCCCATAACCATCAACTGAAAAAAGCAACTGTGACAAACTGGAATATGATTGCTTTCCAAGCACACCCGAAATTTGTACCAAGACAAACTAGAAGGACTAAAGTTTCCTTTACTGCTGGCTGTGTTATGAATCCCCTTTAATAGCTGATGAATGAATTAATGCCTTGCTTGATATTTTTCTCTTCAGTCTCAAAACTGTGTAAGTTTACTTCAGAAAGAAAAATACCACATGCTAAGAAAAGTAACTTTTCCTTGATACATTCTTTTAAAAAAAAAAAAAAACAACCCCCACAGTGTTTGCCCTATTTTTCATGTGATTATCAACTATTTCCATTCAAATTTGTTGGTTACTGTAAACTGAGCAAGTTCCTTTGCCTCTTCAGTTACTTAGCCACAAAAGGGCTTTGTTTTGTTTGCAATGTCCTTCTGTGCTCCTCCCCCCTCACCAGTAAAGTGGTTTTATTCCACTTTAGTCTTTATAAACGTACATCAAGAACTCTTTGAAAAACTTTACCTTTTCCTGTGCATGGTGCAAATTCTGACAAAGACTTCCCACTTTTTCTTATGGTTTATGTTACCTCAGATAAGTAGGATTCTTATCTTCCATTTATACTCTTAACAGGTTCAAATAATGATTTGTTCATTTGCTCGAGTAGTTGTGGAGCTTTCACTTACATCACTATGGCAAGACTTGCCTTTTACAGCTGATCTTGACAAGCTGCTAAATTTGTTTCCTTATACAAGGGTATTTTTTGCTTTTTTAACTTTAATAGCAATGTTCCCCCACTCCCTTTGAGCTTTTGGGGGCTTTTTTTGTGCATAACATGTTTTCATGAATATCTGTGGAGACTGTAATAAAAACAGATCACTTTTTGAGACCTTCTACATTTTTAAGTTCAGCATTTCAGAACTAAGATCTCTCGTGATTGCTAATGAATAACTCTTTATTCTCCCTTCTCCCCGCTCATTTCCCCTTTGGCTTCCTCCCACTATATCACCAGTTTTGGGAAGTGGGATGTCTACAGCTATGAGCCTTTTAGTACACTCCAGGGAGTCTGGAAATGAGTTGTCTAAAGAGACAGGCTTCAGAGAGCCCTGATCTTTATTTTTTCTTTTTGTAGGTCCATTTACTAATTTATGTTTCAAGTGCTCAATTTCAAAAACAAGACAGACAGACCGAAGTGTGGTATTTGTTTTGCAAAACAAAAGTTTTCCAAAGCAAAAGGGGATGTTCCTCTCAGAAAGGAAAACTCAAAACATTTCAGGTAAGACTCAAAAAAAAACAATTTATATTGAATTGTTTATACCATTGATCCTTGGTCACTCATCAGTTCTAACTCCGTAGCTCAGGCTTTTGTTCTCCTACTGTTTCAGGCCATGGCTAAGCCCAAAGGACCTCATACTGTGCCCTCCTTCATATCAGAGCTGATCCATTTCTTTCCTGCCAGTGACATCCACTTTCTGCAGAGATAAATATAATCTTAAAGTTACAAGAGTGGACTTAGACGTTTCAGCAGACAAAATCAGAAAAGTGTAGGCTCTCAACTTCAGTATCCTCCAACATATATCATGGCTATAGTAGCCTTGTTAGGAGTATCACAGAAAATATCACAGTGTCCTGGTTTCAGCGGAGAGAGTTAACTTTCTTTCTAGTGGTTGCTGTGTTTTCAGATTTGGTATGAAAGAATGTCAATAATGCATATTGATTTAGTTGTTGCTAGGTGATGTTTCTACTATTCAAGGCCTTTCTTCAGCTTCCCACAGAAGCTGAGAAGGAGCACAGACAGAACAATAGAATATTCCGTACCATAGATGTCATGCTCGGTATATAAATGGGGTTGGCCGGAGGGAGGAAATCCGCAATCTCTGCTCAGGTAGGGCTGGGCAACCAACTCACTGGGATGTGAGTGAGAGGCCGCATGGTCCTGGTTGCTGGGATTAAACCATGACACACAGAAACCCCAAAGATGAAAATAAGGAAATCCTTTCAGAAATTCCTTGTCACGTGCAGCTCTCACTGGGAACTGAAACGAGACCCAGTCTTTATCTTCACAATCAGAGAAAGAGCTGTGTAACCAACATGTTTCAAAGCATACGGAAGGAAAAAAAAAAGTAAAAATCCAGCACCTCTCTTCATGTTCCTTCCTAATACTAGTTCTAGGGAGAGGGGAGATCCATCAAACCCTTACTAAATCCTATGATCAAATGCACGCTTTCAAAAGCCTGTAAGATAACAATTCTGTTAAAGAATATGGTGAATGGAAGAGCGAGCCCAAGATGGCTTTTCCTGTGCAGCAATGGTGCCATCTACAGCCTGAACGAGGCCACAACACAACTGTGCGAAGTGCTGAGGCAGAGATATTTTTCAGATGTTTTTCCCACAAATCTGCTCTTCAAAATTCGAGTCTGACTGAGGACGCATCTTTAACATGATATACATAGGAAAAAATATATAGGATATATTTTTATGCTTTATCCGTGGAAATGCTGTATATTGTCTAGCTATTTGTTCTCAGATTGCATGGTCTTTAAGACCCCTCGGCTATGAACCAAACCTAATAATAGCTAAGTCGGGTGCTGAACAGATGTGCCTATGGAAACCATGTTAGAGGCAAGAGATGAGAAGCAGAGGAACATTACATTTCTGTTGTCACAGACACACAGAGGACACTACACAGAGCGTATTTTACAGACTCCCAGAAGAAAGTTACTCGACCCTTTCATAAGCCATAGTTCAACTGCCATCCATACAATTAAGACGGACATCCACACTTGTTATTTGAAGCAAGAAAAATCAACTCTCCCAGTGTAGCTGGCACATCACTGAGAAGCCTTACTTCCTAGAAATTAGAAATGTGTAAAGTCAAAGAAATAGAATATGTAAACAGAAATATGTAAATAAGTAGCATTAGAAATAGAATGCCAATAGAACTATATAAAGTCAAATTCAGAAATAACAATATATACTACACACAAGCTACCAGGAAGAGAGCATTAATAAGCCTCTGGAAGCTTGAGCTGATGCAAGTTACATATTCTTCATGTACTCATTGGGCCAGATGGAAAGGCAGAAAACATCTCTTGTTTATGCCAATGATGTGAAGTGGAGCTGATCTATTTTACCACAGGTGCCTTAATAACTCTACCAGTGCTGCCTGGCTTGGCCCACATCACGTATCGCTGCACGTCTCTCCAGGCTGCCCCATCTTACCACCTTTGCTGTTGTTACAGCTCCACCCAGGCCTGATGCCAAGTGTCTGCCTGACAGCTGCACACGCTCCTCTTAGCGGATCTCCAGCTCCCCTAATACATGCAAACCTTTTGCTAGATAAGTGCAGGTGTCTCAATAATTGCAAGTTTTCTTACCATATGCAAGCCAAATGTAACCAGTTTAACAGCGGGCAAGGTCTTCCCAAGGGTGCAGACAGCCTGAAATAAGGACTGGAAATGCAGTTCATACATCTAAAAGTCAGTCTTGATGGAATACAAGTTCTAAAACACAGGACTGTTGCACTTCATCATCATAATTCATTGTCTAGTTATTCTAATCTGTATAAAAGAGATAAGGAGGTCACAGAGAACTCAAGGAATTGCTTCAGGGAAAGCAATAAAGTTAGTGAAAAAAGGGCAGACACTAAGTGAAAAGGTAGAATAAACGGACGAGGCAAGAAAAAGAAAAAAAGCAAGGCAAAAATGCAGAAGTCAAATCTCGACTTCCCACTAAACAAAGCTGATTGTTAGGAAAGAGTGATCTTAAGCAATAGATAACTTCAGAGTTCAGTAACTCTATGAAAGCACAAGATTCCCAGGGATGTCACTGGAATATCAAAAAGCAGAGTACAGAAAGTAGCCCTCATACAAGTTGAGAATTATAATTCAGTCTCTTCACTGAGTGAATCCAACACAGTCCAGTTAACAGTTTTCTCGCCCTTCACAGTGGAATCTGGACACCAGAGAAAGATATCTAAAATGAAGAGTAGGCAATTCATAAGCTTGTTAAAGCCAATTTGTAGAGCAGATCTTTCACAGTACAGCAGAGTTTATTTTGTTCTTGTTTTGCTTTAATTTATTACCCAACTCTATGTTATCTACTCAGACATTTCAATATGGGTACATGTTTCTATGCAAAGAGACTGCCTCCATCTGGATCTCAACTCAGTATATATTCATTAGGACCTTACCAGAGTTATACCCCCTCCTCCACCTATCTTGAAATCAAATCTGCTCCACAGCAGAAAGCATGCAAGTTCCAACCTGACCAATAACCTTCCCAGTATTCGTACTGTCAGCCTTTCATCACTCCTCAGTTGAACGCTTTACTACAGACTGTGCTGCAAATAGTAGTCATTCAGGTTTGTTTTATACTGGAATTTCTGTTATTCATAAACTCTACTTCTTGCTCCAAAATCAGCAGGAACTTTGGTCCTGACTTTGTCTGCCAGCAGGGGCTTAGTTGTGTGGGTATTGGTAAGCAGAGGCATACATTTGCAAATTGTCTTTTTGTAAAAATTTAAGAAACCGTCAGGGCCCTTTCTCACTCTCAAACTTGACCTCTGAAGAAAACAATTCTTATTTATGATAATGTCTGCAACAAGGATTTAGATCAGTAAGTTCTTGGAAGTATAAGCAAAGTAAAAAATACCTTCAATATTCATAATATAAAGAGCTTCACTGCAGTAGACCAAGACCAACTTCACTAGATGGACTCACGGCTTCTGGGAGTCCATCAGGAAGACTCCCAAATGAGTATAGCCTAAAAAGGCAATTAAGAAGCAAAGTTATGTTCTAAATAAATAAATAAATAAAATACTGAGCTTTTTCTTTTATGAATAGATTTATTTTTCCTAAGATAGTTGTATTGTAACTATTCACTTTTGTGTGAATAGCGAATAGTGAATACTATTCACAAATTATTAGTATTGTAACTTCATTTGCAAATACCTGCCTGCAAAAACACTGGCTTGCACATGAAAAAAAACCAAAAAGTCGCTCAAACTTTTCCCCCTCCAGCGGGACGGATGCTTAAGTCAATGTACTTCTGCTTACTTATTCAGTCAACAATTCATTCTTCAGCACCGGAAAATGCGATTCAATCTTGTAGAATTTCTGCTTGAACAAAGCAGAAAGTTAAATTAAAACAGCGCACCTGTGATGCTACTGGAAAACTATGTCTGATCCTGTAACAGTTGTATGTACATACATTAGAATATTTATCAAAGTGGCATAAATATAAGTAGCAAGGACACCTGTATCACATGGGAAAATAAAATGGATTTACAAATCAGCTACAAGTACTGAAGAAGCCTGAAATCCTTCTCACATATTTTCAAGACATAACAAGAGAATTGTGGACACCTTGCCTTAAATTTTAAATTATTTAATTAAGTCTGCAAATAAATAAAATGCTTCAAATTAATTGTTTTTCAGCTACAGAATCTGTCAAAACACATAGTTCTCATCATCAGCCAGATAAGCTTTACACCAATTGAATAAAACTATGATAACTGTCTAAAAAGATGAAAGACCAACTAAGACAGAAACAGTCTTCGAACGAAGTCACAGTTGTAACGGCAGGCAAAAAATCGTTGCTGTTGCTTACAGCATTATTCAAAGGTAATCCACAGGGCCACATCTGTCTGCATAACTGTCTAAAGCAGAATCTGACCTCATACATGTTGTTTTACCCAGACACAGCTCTCCAAAATTGCTATTTTATTTAATACATATGTTTATGTATTAAATTTTTTACTCTTTTTATGCTCTTAATTCCTCACTGTCAGGACAAGTCAGGAATCTTCCCCTGTCATTGCATGAGAGTATAGCATATACAATATAAATAATAGATACGTAAATAAAGAGTATGTCACAAACAAG
>JAOXJK010000032.1:6211090-6222977 GCA_025774025.1 Xenus cinereus
CACAAACAAGCATCAGAATGCCTTATCCAATGGAAATTTGCAAACATTACAGAAGGATCAGATTACTTCCAATTTATACAAGGATAATTTACACTGTTTTCATTTATAGTGAAGTGTAAAGTAGCACTGTAAGTGAATCTTAAAATTTACTGCCAAGGCAGTGCCAAGGTCCCATAGTTAAAGCAAAGGATGACAGAAGAAAGGACTAATATTTCACAGGCTATTAAAGGATTCAGCCTAACTTCAGCTGGAGTTGCAAATTATATATTTCAAAGCCTCATTTATGGGATCAGATCACAGTGTGCCATTCTAGATAGCATTTTTCCCCAAGTCCCATGCTTGTAAGCATTCTTTTACAATTTTTCGGTTTGACCTACTGAGAGCAAAAATCTTTAGAATTTATATTAATTTCAATCCTGTAATTTACTGTGAAGACTAAAACCAACTAGAACACTGGCTCCATTCTTAGAACAGTAATTAATCCACTTTGAAGGTGACGGAGAGACAGCAAAATTGGTGCATGTCTTCAGAGAAGCATCTGGTCAAAAGACCATGATACTGAATTGAAAGTCTTCTGTAGAGTCCCAACAGGCTCTGGACCTGGCCCTTATATCCCCTCCAGAGAATGGCAACACCACACTTTCAACCCTTAAGTCATATATACAAGCATGACTGTTGTTAAGTTAAACTCAGTGCTTACTCTATAGACCACGTCTCCAGCATCTGCACAGTCTTGTACAGCACTTTTTCAGCTTCTACATTTTTCAGCAGAACAATGCAGTTTACAGGACAGTAAACTGGTATTTAAATTTGTACCCGAGAATTAACCTGTAAAAGCAGCACATTAATTACGCATGCATCATTGATTTCTAATATGCTTCCTCTTAATAAAATCTGAACATGCATTCAATGTTTAAATCTTAATCTCTTTAGAGAGTCAAATTCTGGCTGGCTCTTTCATATACTTCTTCCCCAAAATAGAATTGCATCTCAGTCTGCATTTTTCCTGAACTCAGATCTGAAGCTCCTCTGCCATCAGAGCTGCAGAGAGCAGATCTTACAATGTTAGACCCATGTCAGATTTCAAAGTTGTCCAAAAAAATAGTGTGCACTCTCTCCATAGTTCCAGTCTTCTGGCATTGAGCTGTGTATGGTTCAGCAATGTGCCAGCATCCAGACACAGAATAAACAGAGCAAGCAATAGTTGTTCAGTTTACCTAAGGCAGAGGGCAAACAAGCCCTAAATTATCTTAGGAAATAAAATGTTGTTGGTTTTTGGTTTTTTTTTCCTGGAAATCATACAGTAATATTGTTTTCCAAAGTTTTACTCCTCTTCCTTAAGAAAATATATTACATTTTCTCAACCATTATTCCAACATTACAATAATCCACAAAATGTTTTTCCCCTCATTTCAGCAAAGTAGAAAACTATTTTAAATGGCTTATTCGACGTTATCATATAAAGAGAATGTTTTTCTCATTCTCAAAACCTTTGTGAGGCTACTGTCCATTTCCTAATGCAGAATGCACAGTAAGCTCAGAGCTGAATAAGGCAAGGTGCCTTTTCAGATTCCGTTTTGAAGCTGGCTGATCGCAGAACTTGACTTCAATGTTGCCATCACTGAACGCCTCCCTCCTGGCTTCGTCCGAGTCAATGGGATCTCTGTGAGAAACACTTGCCTTTTGCCGCCTCATAGTAATCCCCGAGTTCCCAAGTTGCCTGGTGGGTGATGTGTTTTCTCTGACAATGCAGAAGCAGAGGGCAGACAAAAAATTTTTCTTGAAGTTTTCATTCATGAAAGCATACACAATAGGGTTGCAAATGGAATTGAAGAATCCTATAATCTGGACAATTGCAAAGATCATTTTGACTGTCACATCATCATACTCCTTTTCAAAATTACCTGGAAAGGAAAAATGAAATATGCTGTAAGTACAAAATAGCATAAATGCCTACTACTTAGCCTTTTTATATCCAGTCTGGCATTAGAAGCTTTTGTTTAAAATCAACAGAAGACCATGCTGGAGGTTCTTAATATTAGCAACAGGTTTTCTATCAGCAAGGAAAGACCATGATCTACCACACTGCCCTGCTTTGCATATATGTAAATAAGGACAGAGTCATTCAAAAGAGGCGATTTATTGAGCCAAAAAATTTGTCTGTTGGCCAAGTGACAGAAAGCTTCCAATCTGCAAAGTATAGGCCTTGTTTATTTGAGTTGTTCTTCTGGCTCCGAGTTTCATGTCCATATCAAATGTGTAAGTACTTTAACACCAATCCCTGCCTTGTCACTGACCACACATGGTTTCTTTCTCTTTGCTGACACAGATCAGCTCATGGAGGTAAAAATGCGTCTTCTTTGTCACATCTCTCATTCTTTAATCATTGCGATCACAGAGAACTGAATTCCTTCAATTCAAATACTCATCGACCAAACTTTGGATAAGAGCTAAAGCTTCATTCAACTGGATTCATTGGGTACTATCATTATGATGTCCAGTATTTATAATTCAAATATGTCTAACTCATTAAAAGCCAGGCAAGTGAAGGGATAAATATTTCATAGCAGTTTAACTCAAAGCAGTATGACAACTTCAGTGGATGCAAATAGAAGTCTTCACACATTAAATTAGAATTAAATTTGAATTTAAAATTTACTTATTCAAGAGGTTTTATACTCAGAAATAACTTTTACCTTCCAGCCAGGTACTTCTGACTTTTCAGCAAATAAGGATAGCATGACAGACACAGAAAGAAAAAGAATCTACAGATATATGCTCACCATCCTAATAGCAAAGTCTTGATTTTTGTTGAGTCTTGTGAGGCCTAGCAGGACTAGATCATGTGCTGTACAAATTGTGAAGCAATGACAATCTCCTTTCTAAAGAGCTTACATTCTAAAAGAGCTGATAGAGAATTTGGGTTCCCTCCCACACACCCTGCAACAAAGTTCAGCAGGGTCTACAGCAAGACACAAAGATTATCTTTTTCTTTTTTTTATACACAACAGCAGTGAAGAAGAGATCTGGTTGACACACAAGTATATCACAGATATAAGGTATTTCCCAAACACTACATCTGAAAAGAGGTTTTTAGAAATGTACTCATTTTCCGTGAGCACTGCAGATCTATCACTCATAGACTTCAGAGTAATTCATCTGTTGTTGGCTATGTATCTCTATTACAAGACATTGATCCAGGATTTATAAGCACATTACCCTTCGCTAGCAGAAGGTATTCTATAGCTGGATGCTGCAACAGCACTAGCTTTTCACAACCTGTGGTTCCATTATCAAAAAAAACCAGCCAACCTAAGAAAGGTTTTATTGTATAACACGTGGCAGATACTCACTGTACTCTATCATCATGTGAATCACATGGAAAGGGGCCCAACAGACTGCAAAGAGAAACACCACTGTCACCATCATAACAATTGCTCGCTTCTTCTTCCTGAAATTGCATCAAGACATTCCATGCTGAATCACTAAGAATTGACTGGTGAGATGTGTCTCTTCAAGTGAGATCTGTAAATGTGGTCTGATGGTTGCAGATGCAAACAAAGCCTGGAAGAATGCTCAGAAGTACACAATTCCCTTTGAAACAAAAAATGCAGCATCATATAAACGTAGTACATCAATTAATTAACACCTTTTATTTCTTTCTTTTGGTAAAGCAATGAACTTTGCAGCTGCAGCAAGAAATGACATTAGCATATCTTGCAAGGCATTTTCACTTTATTCAAGCAGCTGCAATTCCAATAGTAAGAGATAGGAGGGGAAAAAAAAAAAAACAACAAAAAAACCCCCACAAACCCCACACTACACATGAAATTCCATTAATAGCTCAAAAAACGGAGTCCCTTCCTAGATCTGGGTGCACTGACCACACCAGCAGCAACCTATTACACAAAGAATTTGACAGTAAGTAAAACTACACCTGCAACATTCAACCTTTGCTAGTAGGTGGAGTGCTGGAATAAGAGCAAGAAACACATTCCCTGTCTCCACTGTAATATCTCACAAACTCAAGGTACATATGAATTTATTGTCATCCCCAAACTGATATATAACTACATTTATAAATCCCAAGATGAATCTCCACTTGAGCTAAAGAGGTAGCACTTCACTGGTAGCAGTTACAGGATCTTCTCCCCACTGTGTGAAAATAAGATGAGGAGCAGCCCAACGATTACATGTCACCTTAACTCCTGAGAGACTGCACCCACTTTCAGCTTTGACTGCTTCCTTAGGCACTTTGTTAGATAAATATCTAAGGAATCATTTACCTTAAAGCTGCTTGCCAGTATTCTCCTTACAGTTGATACTTCAGGTGATACTCTCCTCAATGAGCAAAACTGTTAGAGGTTTATAGCACATCAGGCAACAGATCAATTTGCCAAATGAGGCAATATTAAGGGTAGCCCATATTTAGCGATAAATAGGAAAGTTGATAATTATTGATTTTCGTAACTTTTCAGATAGAACATTACCATCTGGATAGTGTCACACAAACACATCTGGGAACACTCAAAATTCTTTGGAAGCTCTACCAAGTTAAACTGCACCAAAATAGTTTTTTAATTAATTCTGATTTTTTCCCACAAGCCAGTTTAACTTATAATAGGATCATAAAGCAGTGTTCACAGTCTATGAATTACATAAAGAACTTACCGTAGAACAAATGGAAATAACCTAGCAGCATTTTTCCCAACTCATCTTCTAACTCATGGCCTACAGCTTTTAAAAACAAGCATTTCACAATGTATAATACGAGATTTATTGAAAGAGTTTGACTTCTAAGGTGTGGCTACACTACACTTTGAAGAAAACAATCTCTTTGAGTTGCCTTAAATTGGGTATCTAATTGCTAAATAACTAGTTAGCTTTAAAAATCTGGTCTATGCTTGCAGACTTCCCAACAGGTAAGACAGATTTATTTATTTATTTTGCACTGGTTTGGTCAGGAAAATAAAGCACTTTCTAGAAGTCAAAGTTCCAACTATATTTTACTTTACAAACCTTGATATTTTAGACATTTCACTCCCATGAATGGTTTGAAGAACTGAAGCATCTCCCACTCGTTTCTTAATCCAGAGTTCATAGCCAATTTTAGTGTACAAAAAAAGCATCAACATCAGTGGAAGAAGGAAGAGTATAACAAGAATAAAGGTCGTATATATCTTCTGATAAGTCGGACTGGCCCATTCTTCCAAGCAACAAACATACACTTTTTCATATAGAAAGTCATATTTAACCTGTAACAAGTGTAAAGGAGATGAGTCACTACAGTGTTTACCCCAAGTGTAAAAAACAAGCACATTCAAATATTCCTTGCTTTTAACACAACAACCAAAATTCAACAGAGAGGCTTTGCAAAGTGACAAAGTTCTTCCAAGCACTTTTCCACATCAAGTGTTGGGTCGATCCAAGTTGACAAAGAAAGGTCAGGAGAGACTCTAATCTGCACTCGTCCTCAAAACTTTTTTTTTTTTTAACTGAGGATTTTCAAATAAGACCTTGGCTACTCATTTTGTAAGTAAAGATAGGTGTATAGAAGCCTCACATATTCATCACTTAAAAAAAAAATTGTTAACATTCGGACTCACAAGCAGCAGATTCTGACAAACCTTTTTTTTCCTCCAAAAGCATACGGTAACTCCTTAAACTATAATGGTCAGCTAATTACATTTTAAAGTAGGCACAGCTCTTCCAAATCTCAGAGAACACTATGTCATCCTGCAACAGTAATTTAAACTCTACACTGTGTACCAGTGCACCTATAAAACAAAAGGAAGCCATAGTGGAAGTCATAGATGTAATTAGTGCTGTTTGACATAATTGGGGAGGGTAGACATGACTAGTACCTGCTGGTAGTCCTTATTCCAGTGCATCCAAGTCCTAATCCTTAGCTGGCACCCAGACCAAAAGCTCCATTTCTCTTATCCCACTCTCATTTCTTAGGAGTTTATTCAATTTCATTGCTAAATGTACAAAAAGATCCAGCAAGGACTGAACGTATAAATACTAAACTATAAATTCCCATTTCACCTAACATACCTCAAGCCGTTGCACGTGCCACATAGGTGACCCAACAATAACTGCCAGCAACCAGACTATGCCTGTAAACAAAAACATTTTTTTAATACTTTGTACAACAATCAGCATATGTTTTGGTATGAACAGTTTAACAGTTTCCTCTTCAAAAGTCAGGCAAAGTAGACAATTTAAATAAAGAACAAAATTTTCTACGAGGCATACATCAGTCAACATTCACATCAGTAAAATCATGCTCTTTTGCTATCAGTTTTCTTTCTCAAACTAACTTCATTCATTGTTATTTAAGTGTAAAAGACCATTAACTTTCAGGAATAGCATTATGTATATTCTCCTTGAGTTACAATGGAAGGACCATTTATTTACAGCTGTGACATTGCTTTAGTGATGACTGCACATTTTGAACCTCTCTTAAAACAAAAAGACAAGGAAAGCAAAGGCTGCCAAAGGTTTATCAGTCTTGGTTAAGTAAATCTTTGACTTCAGATTCAAAGTTTATTTTCAGGGCTTTGGCTAGTAATTACTCTATGTACAGGCACTATCCTTGAACTATTTTATAAATGTTATCAGACTTATCATTAACTCCACCTCTGAATTACTGGTCATATCAGTACCCTCTGTTCTGTCATGCCATCTACACTGAAGATTATTTCTCTATATACACAATTACTGGAGATGCCTAAAATCTTACCAAGCATCGTGAAAGCTCTTTTATTGGTGTACTGCCATTTCATTTTTAGTGGATGCACAATTCCCTGGTGTCTCTCCACAGCAATGCAGGTCATTGTAAGAATTTCAGTTACAATAGCAGTGGATTGAACAAATGGTACCATCTTGCAAGCGAAGGCACCTGCAATAGTCAGAAAGTACGGTATGCAACTGTTGCAGTTCCTGAAAAAGTTACTAATACCAGACTTCATTACTGAGGTACTATTGTGTCAAAAGAACAGACTAATATTCTTGGATTTGTTTTAACAGTTAAACTGATAAGTCAGCTATTTAAGCTCTTCGTCAAATGCAGCTTTCAACAGTCATTCTTCCATTGTGCACACTACATTTGCAAAAACAAAACTTCTAAGGACATATTTGCTTACTCTGTATCGGTCTGAGACTTATTCCTATCACAGAATTCCTATGGTTACTTTTGACCAAGTCTTCCATCATCTGTTTTTAAATGTGCCAACTTACAGAAATATTTATTATCATTTCATCTTGGCAGATTACTCTCCAGTTTTATGAAGGTCCTAGTATTACCTGTTTAAAAGTTTACCTTTTCTGCTCTTGCGAATACATTCATTTTGCTCATTTAAATACCACTCTATTTGTATACTTTGGTACTTAATGCATCATTCTGCCAAGCGATATATATATATATGAGAGTCCTCTAAGAGGCGTAACATAAGAGGAGAAATTAAACCTCTCCATCATATTTACATTGTCCAAGTCTCCCTCTTTCCTGATTAACACATTACATTAATGACACTGTCTAAATTAGTTGCAATTTCCTGACTGTATTTTCAGTTGCATAGGTTCCCACTGTGAGCACTTATGCACAGCTAGTACAGATCTTCAGACTTCATTGCTGCTATAGCTTCCCAAAAATATATATTCAATTCGTCATTCTCCGTTACTCATCCTCAAGTCCCAAACCATCTTAGAAACTGTGGTGTAAATTACTCCCTCAAAAATATTATGTAAATGCCTTTCCTAACCTATTTCTCATTTACTCATTTCCTGACTGTATTCCTGACCTCAAGACAATTTTGTATGCCCGGATTCTCACAGTTCCCTCACATTCTTACAGTTCAGTATCAGCTATTAGTTTCAGCAACAGCAGGGGTTATTTCCCCTTGATCATTAATTATACTTTATCCATATGTAATCCATAAACTCAAAATAGCAAAAGGAATATCTGATCCAATTGTAAGTCAAGCTTTAAAATGATGCATACACCAGCAATAAAAGCATGGAAAACAGAGAGAAAACAAACAGTAAACTATCAAAACTTAAACCTGCTGTCTATGGAAGGAACAAGGAACAGGGAAACTTCTGTTTGCTAGGCCAGGCTAAAGGCGACTGTACCCTACAAGAAGGAACAGGTTTGCTACTGGGCTTATCGATTCTAGCTACCCCAAAAATCACTTTTTCTGTGGCTCTAAAAACGGGAGCACAAGGAGCAAAGGATGGAAGTCAAGTACTTTTCAAGTACCCATTCAACACAAGCAACACCACGAACACGCACACAGATCTGGCTTAAAATAGACCGAAAATATACCATGCAGCCCAATTTCAAGCTACTTGAATGAAATCTTACCATGGTCAGTAGGAACTGCATGGAAGAAGACGCACTGGGCTGCACGTCTGTTTCTCATCTAGTATTTTGCCATGATGTCAGAAAGAGCAAGGCAAGACATCTTGACATCTGGCATCAACTACAATTTATACAGTAAAATTCCCCCCACTTCTTCCTTGGCTTCAGTACACACAAAGTAAACCCCTCACGAAACACAGCCAATATCTTATTAACTCAGTATCTCATCGGTTTCTCACTAAACCCAGTACAGTATGTGCTACATATATAAGCACCAGACCCACTCAGTCAAATTTACAGTTCTTCAACCAGCGCGTTGAAACTTCTGTAGTGACACGATAAGAGGCAAGGTCAAATCATACCTTCTTTGCAAACAAAGAGGCTATGGCACACAATCTCTGGGTTACTGCAGTGAGTAAAGCAGAGATAAAATTACCTTCAGCCAAATCCTATTCCTTTGAATCAAAAGGAGAGTTTCCACTATTGGTTTCAAGGCTTTTGTTTGCTAAGGTAGAAGTGACTCCTGACACAAATAACATGAATAGAAAGGAAAAATTTGTACATGAAAGAAATATTTAAGTTCCTGTTTCACTAAAGAAAGGATTTTAAGTTTGAGCTGTGGCAAAAAAAACCCAACCCTCTTTCACCATATGCTGGTTCTTACAGTTTGAAAAAATCAGACTTAAATAAAGTCCACTTGAACTGTACTCCACTATAGAGGCTTTCCTGTAACGCACTATTCCTTCACTGAAGTCCCAGCATTCAAAGGTATTCTTAGGAAGCAAAGAAGTATCACTCTATTACTGTACTTAAGTAACAAAATGAGACAGCGACTTTCACTGAAGTTATGTGAGTCTGGTGAAATTTACAGCTTGTGCCCAGCTATACAAACAGAATACCTGAGTTCATCAGACAGTAATTCCCAGATTTTCATTGCCTTTTACTGATATCTTCTCATTTTCTTCCCAATAACTACACTGTCAAAGAGCACAGACTATCCCTATGCCTTTAGCTGAACCCCCAGGAGAAGAGGCTGCAGAAACTCCTTATTTCATCTTTTTGAAGACAAATGCAGAATAAGGGATCACCTAAGCTATATATAAGTAACTGTTAAAAAGGCCGTAAAAGGAAGAATCTACGTAACATCTACAGATTGATCCTACTGAGCTGAATGAGGAGAGACAGTAGCACTTCCAGAAATCTGAAACAGCAGGATGTTTTCATTAGACACAGCTGGGTAAAACAGAAACACCTCCTCTGAGCCACATAGCCCACATTTAGGTTCCTTGGTGGAATGAACCTTTGTGGCCAAAGCAAAACAACCACACATGTTCTTGTAACCAAGAAATAACACAAAATTTTCAAAAAAAACAGAGCTAAAAGCTACTCAGAAAGCCTCTATGTATCAATAGTTAAAACAGAACAGTATTTCAACCTCCCTGAAGCTTCTCGTGCCACCAAACCCAGTGTCTCTATCAGCTTGTATTACCATTACCAGATTACTTTAGGGTTGTTTGCTTGCCCCGAATTGTCACTCACTATTCAAATGCTTCCTGTCTTCCGAAGTCATGAGGCACTCTGGTATTTCAAATGCAAAACTTCACCAAGGCTAAGTGACTGTTTAGCAAGGAGATGGACTCTTGTTTGCATGAGTGTTTGAAACTGGTATTTTGGGGGGGAAAAAAGAAAGAAATACAGTGTTTCCAACATCATGGCCAAATGAAAAGTCATCAACTTCAATGGAAATCTGATGTCAACAGACTTGAGATCCTGCTGCACCATCGTTAATATATTTGAATAGGATTCAATCCTGAGATACCAGGGGTCATTGTACTTGACAGAATAGGGAATGTTTTCCACATAAAGCCTGTTCTTAGTTTTCAGAGCTTTCATTATTTTATTTATAAATATATACCATCTTAGACAATTACTGAAGACTTTCTCCAGGTCTTTTAACACTGTAAATTATATAGCCTATGTTTCAACTTCTGTACAAATGGAAAATGAGAATAATTTATTATTAAATAACGTAATCATTTCAGAATGTTGGCAGTTGGGCTGGGGTGGTGTAGAGAAAAAAGAAAAAGACCTCCTGAAACCATTATTTCAGAATATTAAAAAGCTTAGAGTGACCACACTGGTATTACAGGGATATTCTGAAACAGAACATCTATATGGATATTAACGCTTCAGTAGATCTTTTAAAAACACTGTCTCCAAGTCCACAAGCCCTAAATCACATTCTTTCTAACAGAAAGCTTGTTGTTGTTGAGCTGGAATCAGATTACTGAAAGAATTTTGGAAATCCTTTATGGAAGTCCAACTGTAATTTTATTCTTTGGAATTCAGCTTCCTAATGTTCCAAGTGTTGATTCTATCATGCTGTTCCTTCAAACACTTCCAGGCTACATGTTCCCAGCACAGCCTCACAGAGTTGTCTCAGTCAGTCTTGACAAGCACAGAAGAGAACTGGAGAGCCACAAAATAACGCTGGTTGGAAACAAACTCAGGACGTCTCTAATCTGACCTCATGGCTCACAGCAGGATCAGCAATCAAGCCACATCAAGCCAGATGCAGCCCAGAGGATCCAGATCTTGAAAATCTCCAATGCTGAAGACAGCACAGCCTTCCCTGGGTCAGCCTCTTCCTCTGCTTGACTGACCTCACATGGGAAAAAGATTCTTCCTATTATATCCTGTCCGACTTTCTTGTTTCACTTGAAGATTTTTGCCTCTCATCCTCCTGCCACGCACTGCTGTGAAGAGCCTGGATCCATCTTCTCAATAACCTCCTTGAATGCACTGCAAAATGTGGCTAGGTTGCCCCAAAACTGTCCCTTCTCCAGGCTGAACAAGCTCCGTTCCCTTCTGCCCATCTAGGGCAGCTGCTCCCACCCCTGACATCTGGGTGTCCCTCTGCTGAACTCATACCAGTTTATCAATATATTTTTTATACTGTGGGTCCAAAACCGGACACAGTATTCTGGACACTAAACATAACCTTTCTTGTGACGCTTGATTTAACAGGTTTTACTAGATCTAAGCCTTCCAAAACACAGATGACGCATCTCTTCTTCCTTCCCTTTAAATGTCTGAATACTGTAATCACTGAACAAGGGAACTGTAGAAAAGGGGGCCTGCAATCCTGGCTTTCCAACCTTGAGGAGAAAGCCTCACCATTAGGAACCCACCTTCAGGACCTTCCTCTGAAATGGACCATCTCACAAGAACACTTACAAATTTTCACAGCCAGAAAAAAACCCACAACAGAATACCTGCAAACTTGAATGCTCATTATTAGGGAAACAGGTACTGAGGTCTAGTCCCTGATCCAATAACGTATGTGCATTTCACTTAATTTTTAACCCTTTTGTGTAAAGCAAGCTTCACCTGCAGCAAGAAGGAACTGATACAACCCCATTCTCAAATGTCTGTCAGTTGAGAATCACTGAATTTCACTGAATTTCACTGAATTTCACTGAATTTTTTTGGAGTTGGAAGGGACCATAGAGATCATCTAGT
>JAOXJK010000032.1:6223077-6251385 GCA_025774025.1 Xenus cinereus
ACACCCACATGTTTACACGGGGCCTCCGTCTGGGTGCCCACGGCTTTCTTAACAATGGCCTTTGACCTAGTTCTGACTGGTTTCCCTGCTGGAAAAACTGGAAAAGAGTCAATTTTTACTATAAGCAAGATATGTTAAGTTTTGCAGGAAAAAAAACCCAATCAAAAAGCAAATTATGCTATTACATCATACTTTAGATAGTGAAATTAAAATAAGATTGGGACAGGCAAAACACAGGTGTGTGAAACGTTAAAAACACGTCAAGTTAGTTTTCATATGTTTGTCTTCAGACTTATCACAGAGTAATAGAAGATTTTAAATGAATATACTAGTTTACATCTTTCTAATCAAGCTGATAAAAATGTAGCTGTTTAGAACATAGTTTGGAGAGAATATGGTTTAACAGCTAGTATTATTCAAGTCTTCTTTCCATTCACTAACATGGCTGCTAGATATTTTAGTTATTTGTATCAGGTAGTACGTCCTTGTCATGATACACTCGCCTATAATAAATCAACTTTGATTTAAAAATACAATGAAGTTCTATGTCTCCCAACCAATCTGAAAATAAGAATGGATTTGCTTTTTATCTTTATCATAAAGGCATTGAATGGTTTTATTTTGTTATTTATCTCTTTTTAAACAACATATTGTTCAAAACGTGATTTCAGATCCTATCTTAAGAGGATAACTAGTGAAAGAGTAACATACAAAAGAACAAAAGCCCACTGAAGATAAGTAAGTTTTAGTCAATATTATTTAAAGTCTCACTCCCTATAGTGTTTTTGGAGTCATTAAGCTAATCAGCATTTGGATAAAGGAAACATTTGCTGAAGAAAGACCACTTCATTTCAATAGCTGATGGAAAATGCGAATGTGAAGTGTTTCCTGGCTCTATACACACCGAAATAATGCTGAAAAAAATAAAGAGGGTTTAAGACACGTTTTTAGAAACAATGTTTAAAAGTTGTCCCAAGATAGACCAGTCATTAACAGCAACTTTCAAGGAAACAGCACCCCAAATTGTAACAAACAGATTAGAAGAGGCAAGTAGCCTGTGAGATAGAAGAAAGCAATTATAGATATTTGTCTTTCAAAGGTGAGAAACAGAATTAAGAAGCAGAGAAGTATGCACTCTTCTTCAAATCTGTGAAGAAAAATTAGGTAAGAGAGGACAAGATCTACTTGCTTCAAATAAATCTGACTGATACATCAATTAGAACAGTACATTCACTGCCTACAGGTAACTGCTGAAAACAATACTGTCCTCCTGCACTTCAGTTACACTGCAACCTCCATCCAATCCAACAACTTCCCAATAGTGAGTAAATAACAATCATAAATTACATTAGAAAGTAGTGATTAAGTAAGTTTCCCTAAGGAAAAAACTTAATACATGCATACGTTTGAAATATTCTCTTCCTTATCAAAAAGTAGTCTCCTACCTTACAAAAGAACTCTCTCTAATGACACAAACACTTCACATTTTAATGATTAACCGGAAAGATGCAACACTTTTCTAGGAAAATAGCTATTAAGTGCAGGTTCCAAACAATACTAAAATTTATATAAAACAATGTTTCTTAGCTGATGATTTAAGTCATTAATTACTAAAGGCACCTTCAGTATCAAGCGAAAGAATTTAAGAGAAGCTTTTCCCAAGATTACAATCTCGTTCTGTTATTACTAATTCTTTACCTTAAACCTCTACAGCCTTTAAATCATTGAAAACAAATCAAAAGTGTTATTTGTCGCTTCTTTCAATGTAGACAAGTGCAATAAAAGCAGTGGGAAAAGCAGACAAAAAAAAGCAGGCAGAATGTGGAGTTCCAGCAGGCTTTTGCAGCTAAAACCCACTAGACACAGCAACACATCCTTGTGCTCCTGGTCCTCGTCACCCACTCTCAGAAGATACAGCAGTCTACATGGACTGCTCTGCTTCCCTATGTATTACTGTTAATTGACAGAAATAGATTTCCTTTCAGGCTTCACAATGATAGATCGCCTTGTAAATACAATATACAGTATTAAAAAGTGAGAGCGACTTCAAAACAGAAATTCCTCTTCTGTTGCCTGGTTATGTGCATCCTATCCTTGAGTTAACCAGCCACCTTCACAACAGAACACATTCCCCCCTGCCCCTAAATCAGAATCAGGATATAATGATAAAAATCCAGGGTTAATGCAATCACTGACTTACTTTTGAAAACAATCTTCAGTTTGATTCATGTGGGAAATCTGACTGGATCCTCACTTAAATTGGTTTAAATTCCTGACCCTGGCTCCTGAATTTGTGTGGACAGCAGCTACCTGAGGTCATTAACAAACATTGAATGAGCCAAACTCTAGACAGATGGAGCTTGGGGAAAAAGGGTGCTACTTTCTGCTTCCCAATACAAGACATAAGGCAAGATTTACTCCAGGTATTTGAGACACCTGGGATGTTTTTATACTGCACAAAATACATACCACCTATGTAATTCTTCCAAATGAAGACATAAACACAACTCCAGCACATTAAGCATTCTGATATGATCCCAGCACTGAAGCCTTCTTGTGATAAAACCAGGCACCAGGAAAACTACACTCTATTGCTCAGATTCTGGTTCACTTTTTTTTTGCCTGTGGCTACACTGAATCTTTCAGAATAGAATTTTGCTTCAGTTCTTTTGCAATCTATGAAGTAGTTTTAGGAATCTAACATGCCTAAATCAGAAAGAATCTCATTAGTATTTTTCAAAGACTTATTAAAGGCTATTTAAAATATTTGTTTTTCTTGGAAAGACTTGCTGAAAAAGTACCTCCTTTTTTGCATGCTCATTTTCCACTTATATCCCCCCAGTACAGAAATGTGTGACTTTAAAAATATTTTTAATAATAATAATACTTTATCTAATATCTTAAACGTGTATCAAAATCTTTAACTTTCTACACGTTTCTAAGGCTTTCAGCAAACACTTCCAAAAGATTCTCAGTAAAGACAGCACTGCAGTATTTACCAATTGGGAAAGAAAATAATTTGCAGAGGAATACTAGGAATTAAAATAACTAATTACTTCTCTTTTTCAAGAAGCTAAGAGGTTCCCAAAAGTATTCCTCATGCAATGCTGCCAACTGCATAGATTATACAAGCAATGATTAGTTTTCCCCAATGATAACACATTCAGGAGGCTGCAAATATAAATGGTATTCCCTTAAACAATTCTTCATGCCTTCATTATCACATGTTGAGCATGTAACTATGATTTAGCCATTTCATCGCCCATTTAAAAGACCAGTTTCTCTTTTATTAGGGTAACAAAGGCAAAATCCTAAAACTATTCTCTGACAAAAGTTAAATTCCTTCTTCTTCTGTTAAAATGTTTTTGAGCAAGCCCTCGCACTAAAATCTGTGTCACAGCTTGTAAACCAGATCTTTCCAGCTCACTTGATGCAAACAAGGTAAGCTTTCTAAAATTTTTTAACTTCAGGGTAAAAAACAAGCCAGTCATTATCATACAGATTATATTCTTAAGGGTCTTTCATAGTTGGGTAATGCATTGTTTTAGATTGATTCTTGGGTGTACAGGCATTTCACATCCTTAGTAGTTTACCATTCACTGAATTTTCAATGAATTTTACTGAATTTTTAGAGTTGGGAGGGACCATAGAGATCATCTAGTCCAACTCCCCTGCTGAAGCAAGATTGCCCAGAGCATGTTAGAGCATGTTACTCAGGACTGCACCCAGGTGGGTCTTGAAAATCTCCAAAGAAGGGGACTCCACAACCTCCCTGGGCAGCCTGTTCCCGGGCTCCGTCACCCTCACCGTGAAGAAGTTTTTTCTCATATTTGAGTGGAACCTCCAATGTTCCAACTTGTGCCTGTTGCCCCTCGTCCTCTCACTAGCAACCACCGAAAAGAGTCTGGCTCCCTCCTCCTTCAACCCACCCTTTATGATGCGCAAGTCTCTCACACGTTACCCTATACAGAGGATAAAGAATATTATACATAAGTCTGCCCAAAAAAAAGCGTGAGTGTACAACTTGATAGTGGACCTGTGGTAGTTTAAGTCTGTTTACAGTCAACTACAGCAGCTGAGATAAAATGGTATGGCATGAGTCCATGCAATTAGACCATGCACTCCAAATAACCTATAATTTATTTACCAATGCAAGATGGAGTCCACATCATTCCCTCTATCCTGCAATTTTAAAGTGTGGACCACACACCTTGGGCTAACTGACCAAAGTATCCCACATTGTCTACCCTCCTTCCCCTTTCCCTCCAAGGCTTACACACAGCTTCTCTGCCCATGGTTTACAAAAATCACTGAAATGGGCACCACGGTCTTCAGGCAAACTTGGATCACCAGCTTATTTCAAAATGCAGCAATCAATAAAAACAAATACACGTATGAAAAGATGAAGGACAGCTGTGCAGTACAGCACTGCTACTAGAACACAAAACTACTGCAATAAACACTGCAATTGTGGTATAAACGACAAATAGTACAGGTGAGCATTTTGGCAGGGATAGAGGTTAAAGATCCAGATCTCTTCTGAAGAGAGAAAGGGGACTCACTAGCAGAAAACAAAACAGGACATGGCAAACAGTCCTATTCACTCAATGCAAGGCAGAGATTGCCAGATAGTTTACCAAGGAAAAGGACATCACCACCACCTCATATGACATGCTATCCAATCTCTCTGCTCCTAAAACTTTCTTTATTGCTTTGCCCAATTAATACAACAGCAAATATTTCACATCAGTTATTGTGCTTAATATTTACACTAATTAATTACATCCATAACTTGCAGAAAGAAATTCCCTGAGCATGTGAGTAGAATAAGGTTCCTTTTGTCATTATCGTTTTCCTGCTTTTAAGCAAAATACTCTGCCAATATATTATATATAAAAAAAACCCTAAGCTTGTTATTTCCTTTACTGAGGCATTCACTGTATAAACCTTTCTCACACCATCTTCATAAAGAATTTTATTCCTGCCCCTACTCATAAGTAAATACCTCAAAACGCACAATAGTAGGACATGGAGAATGAAGGATAAGACAAGTTTTCACCATTACAGATAGAATGACAAAAATCATCCTGCTCTTACAGAAACGACTGTCAAATGACTGGATCTCTCACTGTGTAGTATTAACTGCTTTACTGTGTAGTAACAGCATGTCAGCAGAGTTTGAGAGTATTTGGAAACTCTTCAGTATCAAAGAACATTCCAGAAGCAACTCAGAGTAAAGAAGTTTCTAATGTCTCACTGAAGAACAGAAAGGAGGTTTTACAGAGGTATGCAAGAATATCTGACACAAAAGGCCCATTGATTTTCATCGCTAAGACTTAATTTTAATCCCTCAGTAAGGAATGTTTATGCATTCTCACACAGAAAAGTTATAAGTAAGGTAACACACCACTTGATACAAGATGTTTGGTAGAGAACAGAAAGCACCCTAAATACTCAACTGGGTGTAAGGTGCCACTTGGTTTTCAACCAAGCCTTTAGAGAAGAGGAATCTGCCATGTCAAGGAGCACCAGATATGACAGTAACTCATCCCCTCTCCTGAGTGGCAGCTGGAGGCCAGACAAGATATGTGAGGACATCTCAAATGCTGCTGTGTGTTCAAGTAGTGCCTCAGATGACTCACTCCTCTCTAAATGACAGGAAAAGCCACCCTCTGACACCTGCCTTGAGAATAAATATTCCAAGTGGCAAGATGCAAAATTCATGAGAAAGATGTTGCACAATGCTAGGTCTACCGTCACCTGATGCTTTGCCCTTGTCTTTTGCCACAGCTATTATATTACACAGCACTAAAAATAATTCTTCAGTTGCTCCAGGTAGTTCTGAAAAGATATTGCTGTTACTCAGCTAACTGAGCAGTGTCAGAAAGCAAAGCAACTCTTGTAAACATTTGGCCCAGAGACAAATGCCTGAATTTATCTTTAACAGAGCTGCCATCAGTATGACAATGGGACCACTACTGCTGCCCCCTGCCTATGATCATCTGAGAGCAAATCCTCAACTCCTTCTGTTTGCACCAAAACTACCTTTGCTGTATGCATCAATTTACCCCTTACTCCAGCTCCCATTTTATTTGGCTCTTACCAATAAATATGATCCCAGTGATCATTTATGCCAAAGCCACAATTTTCATTTCTTCCACATTAGAGAGTGATTAGCTTGCAGGATTTTTATTAAAAATTTCCCTAGAAATTACAGCCATTTTAGTTGCAAAATATAAATTCAGAAATTAAATCATATACTGTCCCTATTACAATTTCACACAGCTATACAGATTCTTAGAAGATCAGAGAATCAAAAGTCAGACCGATTCACCCGTTTTTGGTCAATATGGTGCTGCTCCCAGCTGCTGCCTATGCAGAGCTAGCAGGTCTAGCATGGCTGCATAACCACCAGGCAAAGCGAGGCACACATTCAGTGTCTTGAAACCACAGTTGCTAAAATGTAGGTTAAGATGACTTTTTCCACAGTATATTCATTAATACAAGCCAGTGCTTTAGTTTTTCCCCATGTCTGTCCTGAATTAAGTTCTGATAAGTGTAACGCAGTCAACATGAGAAATCTTTTCTTTCTAAAGAATTCTGAACAACACTACCTATTAGAGAAGCCAATTCACCATTCACAATTTGTTACCTAACATCACCAGCTATCAACATTCTCCTTGAATTTTGTAAACTGTGCACACCTGGAACCCCTTGAGGTGAAACTGTTTCACCCTTCGCTTTAGAAGAACTAAAATGGTAGTTAGTCCTTTCTGATAGCATCACATACCATCTTAAAAGATAACAGCTACTCTGAAACTGTGACTGTTCTTATGATTTTATGTTCTGCCTCTACAGTCTAGAGTGTTTGCAGTTTTCCTCTCACCTCTCACATTCTACTGTGGGTTTTGAAGGGGAAGAGAAGAGAAAGAAACATAAACACATATACAAGCATGGAAATAAAGAACCAGTTCCAAATCAAGACAAGTACAAAATATACTCATCTCAGTTCACATCACCTAGTACAAATGCTTGTTTCAGTGATGCAAGTGTGGCTAAACCAAGATATAAAGTGACTAAATGCTCAAAAACCCAAAGATATTTCTAGCATCAAGTGTCTCAGGATGCACCACTCTTTCCAACAGGGATATATTATATACTCAAATCACCTTTTTCTTAACAGAGTTGGAGCTTGCGCTACTCAGAGATGGTGCATTAAGGTGGATGAGAAAAAGCTTTTGCGGAGTACAAAATGAAAGGCAGAAGGAAATTTAAACCAGTACAGCTAGCAAGAAAAAGATTCCTACCATACTGGTAGGGTCAGATTTGCAGTATAAGCATAATCACCATTGATGCTTCAGAGTGTAAGCTTCAGGAATCAGATATCTTTGGGATACCACCAGTTTACATCTGTTTTCCTGAATTTTACTTCACACACACACACACCCCAACAGTGAAGGGTAACACCCATCAATCATGTTACTTATTATGCCTTCCCAATACTCTGTTAGTCAAAGCTAATTATCTTACAAGGACCATAAAGGCTGCTGTCAAAGTCAATCTATGGATCCACTTGCACTGAAGATGCTCTAGCACAGCAAAGAGGGTACACAAAAAGTACAGTAAAACCCACAGAACAGTATACTTTAAAGTATCCAGCTACTGAATATCTGAAGGTATTTGTTGTAACCGTTTACACTCGCTACTTCTAGATTTTTGAGAAGCATCCTCAGTAACAGAAGGTAAATGGAAACATACATACTTTCCCCATGCCTGTGCCGTATCTGCTGTAATGCACCTCAGGTGGAGGCTTCATCCCACCCAACTTTTAGTTGATTCTGTGTGATCAAGCTGACAGACCATGATCTTATAAGTGAGGAGAATCACATCTCTTATCTTTAGGGAAAACTACTCAATTCAGTCCTCTTGCCTTTATGTGAGACCTCTTGACGCCAACAGTAACATTCTGCTGTATTCTTCTTTGAGGAAGGAGACCTGGAACTACAATAGTCAAAAGGAAGGTACAGCAGTATTACTACCAATTTATTCCATTATTTTTATTTACACATCCTTATTAGTTTTGGGGTTCAACATCTGTACCGTCTTAAGACAGTGGTTACCTCCCCAAAGACAGCTTGTAAGAAAATAAAACAGTTGTCCTTACTATCAGTATCCCCTGGAGTTATGTATTCATCACTTCTCCCACGAAGTTGCTCTTTTTCAGACAAAACTAAAGCCCATTTCTCACTGGGTTAGCTACCCGCATGCTTTTCAAGTCTCCTCTGACCTGTCAATTCCCATCCTGCATTCTAGTCCATGGGATGTACTGAAATTATCCATGTTCTGAAGGTAACCTTACCTGTCTCCCAGCAATAGAAGCACAGGAAGCCTTAAAAATTGAAATATAACTGTGTCACTTTATCAACATCTTTTCTGTTCGTATTGAAATATTTCAATTTGTGGTTGTACAAGATGTCTGCTATTCGCTGCAAAACCATCCCTCTCATTTTTCCACTTAAAATTGCCAAACACTGCTTTAAAACCAAGAAAAGGAAGATAAATACCATTTGCAAGGCTACTTCACCTTTGATTTTTTGTTACTTTACTACTTTGGAACTGGGATGCATAAAAAAGGAAAAAATGATAATTCTTTCTAGGCATCAGGAAGGCTTGCCCAAAGGTCCTTCACATCAACGGGAATACAACATAACTCCCAAGACATAAGCACATCTTGAAAATAATGCATCATTTCAACATAAATTCCGCATGTTATCTCATTCTCTTATTTCTCCAGGGACTCATTCTTTTTCCTCACAAAAGGTTAAAGAGGTCTGACTCGGAGTCGACTGCTGTCAGAGGAACTTAGGCTGAATAAAGACTGAGTGACATTTCACTTACTCAGAGAAAAAAAGAGAAAGCACCGCAAGACTTTCCTCATCAGCACCACACAACATATAGTTTCTCACACACATACCGCGACTTTTAAAGAAAGCGCATCAAAGTGCACTAGGTCTAACATAACCTGAAGGAGGGGCGTGGCCATTATTTAACCCTGAGGAAAAGCAGCTGGCTGAGGTTACTGAACTACACGTCCGGAGACAAGACCCCAGTCCTGCCATAAAGGACCCGGAACGCTACCAGGGAGAGCTGAGGTGTCAGGTTGTCACCGAAGAGTTTAAGCCGAGGCTGCCCGGGGCTCACCGCGGGGACACTCCGCAGCCCTCGGGGCCCCTCACAGGCGGGAGAGCGGGAGCGGTGGGTCCCCTCACGGGCGGGCGCGCGGGAGGGGTGGGTCCCCTCACGAGCGGGCGGGAGCGCGGTCCCTCACAGACTGCCTCATCGCCCGCCCCCTCCCCACCTCCCTCCAGCGGCCGCCGAGCCCGTTGACGGCCCGGGACCGCCGGCACCCACCGCCGAGCCAGTTGGAGGAGATGTTCTGCAGCATGGTGAAGGGGACGCAGAAGAAGGCGATGAGGAGGTCGCTGAGCGCCAGGGAGCAGATGAAGATGTTGGTGACAGTCCTCATGGCTTTGCTGCGGGTCACCACGTAGAGCACCAGGCAGTTGCCGAAGAGCGCCAGGGCGAAGATGAGCACGCAGATGAGGACGAAGGCTACCTTCGTGCGCCCCGGAAGCTCCGGGATGTACACCAGCGGCTGCAGCCCGTAGAGGGCGATGAACTGCTCCCGCGTCACGTTGTTGTCCCGCAGGAGCTGCGTGAACTGCTCCGGGGTGATGTTCAGGGACGGCATGGTGCCCTCCTCCCCACTCCCCCCTCAAGCCTCCTCAGCAGCGGCGCCGCCACCCGCGCCCCGCCATGCCCGCACCGCCGCTCTACCGGGGTGGGGAGCGAAGTCAGCGGACCGGACCCGGTGCGGAGAACCGGCGGCAGAGTGGGCGCAGAGCCGGGAGCAGCTCCGCTAGGGGATGGGGGCAGCGGCAACGCCACCAGCTCCACCCGCCGACAAAACTTCGAGGCGGCGGCGGCGGCACCGCCCGCAGCCTCTGCCGACTGCCGGGCGGGGGGGACCGGCAGCCAATCAGCGCGCAGCGCGGGCCCGCCTCAGCCGCGCCGCTGTGGAGCGCGACGACCGTTAAACGGCTGAGGCAGCGCGCGGCGGCCCTGGGAGCTCTGCCTCGCTATCCCCTCAGGATCCCGGTGGCGGCTGGTCGCCCTTCACGGCGAGCGTTTCCCCCGCAGAGGCTGGCACTGCCCAGCCAGCTTCTCGTCATGTTTGGATCAGGCTGAGAGGGGAATAAAAGAGACTGTGTAGTAGGTGTGTGGCCGCCTGCATGAGGGGAGACTCAGGCCACCCACAGCTGGTGGCACTGCTGCTGGGCCGTGCCCGGCCCAAAGAAGCCAATGAGGGGGTTTTATCTGCCCTTCCAGCCCTCTCTGCATCAATGCTGCTGCAGACCCTCTCATGATGATGATAAGCCAAAGCTCAAATAGAAAAGTAGCTTTCCAAACTTTTAGTCGTTGAGCTCACTGAAATGCCAGGAGGCTTCTGAAGATTCCTTTCCCAGGCAGACATTCAACAGCAGTATAACCATTCTTGCTGGAGGCGGCTTGATGGAATCCCATGCCACTCAACCTAGCTGGCAAGGTTACTTAGGTAAGGTTATATAGGCTACTAAGATGCACTTAGCTAGTTGGCTGCAACAGTAGTCAAGAAAATGGCACTGCATTTTAGGTGTGGGTAATAAGTTAAGGTCTCTCAGAGAGGTCAAGTTAAAAATATGCACTGATTTGTCTTCCAACCTATTTTAAATTGCCTAGTATGGCTTTCTCACTAGCGCAGGTATACCCTCTGTGCACTACATGATAATGCATTTAATAGCAACAACCTGTTTTTGATCAGTCACATAGTAAGTCATCAAAATGATCCAGAGAAGGCAGTAACTTGAAACTGTGTTTATGGCAACACTTCCCCCCCCCCAACAGTGACAGGTGTTTCATAAGGAAACAACATCACTAATGAGATTTTCTACAGAAAGGGTGCTCCTTGCGCTGGGGACATGTCTTTACCTGCACCAGGGAAGTATAAAACGGAATGAAGAAAAGTCTAGCAAAAGCTGTGTATTTATTAGGTGTTAAGTTGCTGGTTTGCCAAGGAAAATTGGAGAGGGAAGAGTTCAGCACCAAGTAGTTCTCAGAAAAATGAATGTTCTCAACAAAAGCAAAGATGTTTCGTGTCATCTTTGAAAGGAAATATTTGTGTTAAGTGGAAATCAATGGAGAGAAGTTCCTGACCCTGCGCTATTATGTATGTACTCCAATCTGCACAAGCCAGCCCTCCAAATGCTGACAATCCTCTTTTAACGTATCCTCCGTGGCAAAGAATTAAGATGCCCTTTATTATCCCATTGTGAAAGTGCCCTGTCACCCTTCCCTGGTGTAGTATGGCCCTGCATTTTTCTCTTGAGACCAATGTAATCAGGCTCCCTCTCTGACAGTTTTTCTAAACCTTGTTCTAGAAGGCAAATGCTGATTAGACTGATTTAGTTCCTGGCATTCAGACAGCCCCTTTCACCTTTTCTCAGGCCTGCCTTGTTGGCTGGAAAAGCTCGCTCTTTTAGCCCTATCATGATCCTACTGAGCTTATTTGCAGACAGACTTCTGTTGGGTTCAATTTTCCGAACACCTTCCCTTGGACTATGCACTAACTACAGCAGGTAGTACCTAAAGCCACCTTCAGGTACTCTATTCATACACCCTTTCCCATACATGTTTTTTCCTTTTCCCTCTTCATCCCCCATTGTGTTAATAACAGAAACCTCATTTAGAAGCTCTTCTATTAACAAACAAACCAGATGCATTTCAGCAGATTTCATTTCTATTATACATAAAGAATAGCTAAATGTGGAGAAGGCCAGTCCTTGTCATTGTGGACTGCAGTGTTGTGTTATTCATTGCAAAAGTATCGGTGTATCAGGAACTTAACAAATGGGAATAAGCCCTCACCTAAATACTGCAAATAATCAGGGTTTATGGTTAACATGGACATTTGTTTTGCATTGATCCTTATTTTATTACTATGATTGCTCATTACAAGTAATCAAACAGCATTAAAAATGAAAAACAACTGAATGGTTAATCTACATAATATAAACAAATCTCAAAGCTGGAGGCTATGAACGTGTGCCATTATGTCTGCTGCAGATTTAGCTGGGTTTTGCATGCAAAGAAAGGCATGATGCAGGTAATTTTACAAATAATGTTTGTCTTGAATATTTACCCACATGGAGAAGATAAATGTAGAATTTACAGAAACTTTCATTCTCTATGAACATTATTGATCCTCTCAGCTGAAGCAGTAACAGCATGGACATCATACAAGTGAAACAGCAAATCACTAGTAATCGTATTACCCAGTTCCTTGACCTGAACAAAATAATATTTGGAGTAAAAAGGGCTGAGTTGTAAAAGGTGACCTCATCTAAAACCTGCTGAAATTACCAAAATAACTTCTCTGCTTCCCTGGGCTACAAATGATTGTTAAGTGAGGAAAAGTGTTGCTTTTCAGGGCAGGCAACTCGTCTTCTGCCTTACCCTGCACACCATGGTTGCCTCCAGCTCCTGCTTCTTGCAGTCCACAAAGCAAAGCAATGTGGGGCTGCTCTGACTCTCCCCACTGCCATTCAGTAAAAGGACCTATCGTGTAAATGTGTTTTCTCTAGAACTGGAGAAGATCTGCATATGTATGAGGGCAGTCCTGCCTTGGTTCTTAACAGAAGAGGTATAAAATAGCCTTTTGAAACAAGCGGGTTTGTTTTTCCTTAATTGGCTTTCTGACTTTGTAGATTTGAGCAACTTCACTGCTGCCTCATTTGCCAAAATGTGTATATATACATACCTTGTATTCTCCTGCATGACTTTTTTTTCCGTTTTAAATGATGGTCCTCCATATCTTTTATCCTTTACCTCCAAATCCACTTCTGTTTCCACTGAAGTCTATGGAGTTTTGTTATTTACGTCAATGGGACATAGGTCATGCCATTACATAATCTTTGTAATACTTAAACTAATCTCTGTTCTAAATCTGAGAAGCTGTAGCGTGCTGTAAAATAAAGACAATTATTAGCCTATACACACCTTTATAGAGAATAATAAATTACAAGGCACTTTTCTGTTCCTCTGATTATTATTTGTTAAACTGACGTGTTTAACAAATATAAAACAGGGTTTGAAAAAAACCAAAATATTCTAACAAATAATTGACTATACAGAAACATTGCATTTTTCATTATTCTTAACTGAAAATAATAAGCCTCGTACTAATTAAATGGCTAGAAATATTTTAATTCTGTATCTAAAATCCCAGGGAAACAACCTTGGAACTTGAACACAGATACTAAGTCCTGGGTTTGCCAGTAATTTTACTTTCACTTCAAAGAAATTATATATTCTTCTGTCACAAACCTACGGACTGATAAGCATAAAAAGTGGTGAAATATGAGTTGTACCAGATTGTACTCTGTCAAAAACAAATTTCTTCATGCCACCATATGCTAATTATTTTTTGCCTAGATGATTCGTCAGTACGACACTATCTTCTCATTCAAAAATGACAGTGAATTTTCTGCAGACTAAAAAACACTGTCAGTTTGTGCACAGGTGGTTACCTTTTCTCTTACAAAACTAAAAGAAGCTATGTTATGCTATAATTGCAGTCTGTTTGTTTCCCTTTAATAGCAAGCAATAAGATCAGTGTATGGCTGCTGTGAAAAAGAGCCGACAACAAAGAACATGCATACATATTTTTGCATAAGTTTTGTAAACTGAGCGTGAAGCTTAAAAACTGTGAACAGCACACATTTTGAACATTGAGAAAGTAAATATTTGCAATCCTAAAACAGAAATTTTACAGCAAACTTTTTTTTCATTCGAAATCTCTACTCACATTGTCTAGTTCAGGCAAAAGAAATAGATGACGAAATTACTAATGGAAAGAATCCCTTCCCTACTCCTCTTTAACTCCCTTGACATTTCAAAAGACTTTGGAAGAGATAATTCCTTTCAGTTCTGTGTTATCAGCTTTTTAACAGTCAGTGCAACTAATGGCTAGTAAACCTTATTAGCCTTGGATCCTTTGGTAAATATGTTGGGGGTGCACTCACCTCTAATCCATATTAGTACCACAGCATTTAGGATCATTCTTCAAAGGACTGGAACAATTTACCATCATCGTTAGGTAATTTTGGGTTAAGCTAGAAATAAAGTAGCTATTAAAGTTGTCAAAACAGCATCAGAAACATAAATTTAGTTGGACTTTTTGCTGTTTATTGAGAACATATGTTCAGAGAGAGCACTGAGGCTAAATCCTTATCTTTAGGTTTACACACTTTTATACATTTAGACAAACAAACCATAAATTCTCTTAGATAAGGGAAAACTCTACACTAATTGGACTAGAATTTTAGTTGGTAACTAAGGATACAGCTCAAGGCTGGTCGTACTGGTGTATAGCTATTTCTGGCTAACTTCTCATCTTCATTGTGCATGTTTTACTTACCATCCTTTGTAATGACAGGCAGCCTTCACAAAGCAATATTTCTTAAGAAAAGCATCTATATCTAAAATAGTCGCATACATTTGCAAAGTATGCTGGAGTGGTTGAACAGAAAATAAATTACATTAACCTAGTTTGTGGCTAACTCCAAAATGTTTTGTCTGATACTGTGTGACTCTGCTGATAAACACTTCTGGCTGAAAATTTTTATTCCTGTGGAGGCTTACGTTTCCACAGTTGGGTTCACGCACACCTCTAGATTTAGAGATCGCCACTTAGTTTTATAACTCAGCCCCATCTATTAGTGATATTAATGTACACTGTGTACAAGGGTGTATGAGAGAGACAAACCTTAGAGCCCCATACAGCTTCCTAGTCACATTTGGTACAGCGATTAAACAGGAACTACTACATGCATGAGTCTCTTTGGTTAAACTAGGGAAGCCCAACCTCACTAGTCCTGTCTTTGAAGAGGAACATAGATCCACCAGTGTTTGTTGTAGTGGTGTACTGCACAGTTCCTATCTCCACAATGCAAGGTGTTCAGTCAGGCAGCTGCTGAACACCTGGCACAACTCCCCTGCATACCCTGCCAAGGACTCCAGATACACCCACAATTCACCATGAACCATGCAACTGTAGCACCTATGCATCTTAGAGAATTAACATGGAAACTAACTTTATGTCTTATGGAAAAAGTAGCAACCCAGCTCAGTGCAGGTTCTTATTCAACCAAACCACAACTTTGTTGCTAAGGCCATTTTGACATTACTTGATTTACAGTTTCTATCCTCTGCACTGTATCCCAGCCCCTCAAATTGTACAGCTACACAGAAATTGGTTCATTGAGCACAAGCCTTTTAAAATCACCTTGAGAAATTGATCCCTTCCCTCAAAAGAGCAGATTTCTAACAAGTTCTGATGCATTTTACGCTTACCTCCATTTACTTTTTACCGAACTTTCTGATAAGCTTCCCTTGGGCTCCTTCCTCGGTTTTTTTCCTACCATAAATGAAGACTATCTGGTCAGCTCCAAATATATCAGAAATCCTGAATACTTCTTGCTTGTTCTTTCACTTTAAGTCATCATTTTTTTACTATTTTTTAAGACTTTGTAAGAAATTGGACCAAGTTTTCAATAAGCTTTTCAAAAGATGATTGGTGAATCATTAAGTTTTCACTTGGCAAGAAGGTAGGATCCTAGTATCTTGCTTACAGAAGTTTAATGAACTCATTTGAAATACATTGTCTAACATAAATTTCTCTTTCAGAAATAATTTTGGGTCATTTATAGAACTGAATACTTGACATATAGAGCTGCAGCATTACATTCTTTAGGAAAGAACTTTCCCTGAGCTGTTTTTGATACTTGAAAATGAGTTACTGAAACTTTGTCAGATAGTCATCATAGGTCAAACAGCTTAAATCTCTGCTTGACAACATCAAATTAATGATTATAAATAGAAACATTTAAAATTGAGAGCATTACAATATGACAATCCTCATATCAAAGTATTTTAATAATATTCAATACACCAAATCACGACTGTAACTTAAATTAAAAAGTTAATGACAGTTCACGCTTACTTCCAAAATGATGTAGCTTCTCTTGTCAATCCCTGTAACACAATATTCTGCATTTGCCTGGAGAGGCTTAGACACAAAGATTCCCTCAGTTTTTACTTGTCATCTAGGATTTAATATGTTGTTTTGTGGTAAATGGCTCCTTATTTGAGAAGGAAAAGAGAGAAGATACTGTAATACAGACAATTAATACAATGTTTTGCAAATGACAAGGCTATATCTGTACTATATTGCATTTATATCAGGTATCATTAGATAATTACTAAAAGCTATAAAACAAAAGGTAATAAACACAGTTTAATAATAGACATGTAGGAGAAACAGTTCCTGAAAACTCTAAACCATGCCTGAAGTCAGAGTCCCAAACACAAACTCCACAGTCTCACAACAGTGCATCACTGATCAGGCACGTACACTAATTTTCCTTAACAGGCAGCTGCCAATATGATGCACAGAAGCTTGAGTTGCCTGAGTGCTTTGTGAAGAATTACAAGTAGCACAGGAGGCTGATGATCCACTGTCTGGCTCTGTCTTTAAGAAACAAGCTCAGTCACAAAATAATAAGTTCTAAGGCCTTGTTAATAGACAAATTAGAAGATTCAGTGCTAATATCAGTCATGGTACGGCAACCTTACCAGCACTGACCTCAGTCTTAACATCAAAGTCAACAGTTAAGTGAAGCATTAAAAAGGCTGATATTTCATAGAATCATAGGATAGTTTGGGTGGAAGGGACCTTTAAAGGTCATCTAGGCTAACCCCCCTGCAATGAGTAGGGACATCTCAACTCGAGCAGGTTGCTCAGAGCCCCATCCAACCTGACCTTGAAGTTTCCAGAGATGAAGCATCTACCACCTCTCTGGACAAACGGTGCCAGTGTTTCACCACCCGTATTGTAAAAAAATTCTTCCTTAGATCTAGTCTAAATTTACCCTCTTTTACTTTAAAACCATTACCCTCTTTCCTCTCACAACATTTCCTAAAGAATGTAATGCCCTGCTAAAAAGTTTGTTCTTGTCTTTCTTATAAGCCCCCTTTAAGTACTGAAAGGCTGCAGTAAGCTGCCCCTGGAGCCTTGTCTTCTCCAGGCTGAATGACCCCAACTCTCTCACCCTCTCCTCATAGGAGAGGTGTTCCATCCCTCTGATCATTTTTGTGCCCCTCCTCCAGACCCACTCCAACAGGTCCATGTCTTTCCTGTGCTGAGGCCTCCAGAGCTGGACACAATACTCTGGGTGGGGATCTCACCAGAGTGGAGCAGAGGGGCAGAATTACCTCCCTCCCCCTGCTGGCCACGCTTCTTTTGGTGCAGCCCAGGATACTGTTGCCCTTCTGGGCTGCGAGTGCACATTGCCGGCTCATGTCCAGCTTTTCATCCACCAGTACCTCCAAGCCCTTCTCAGCAGGGCTGCTCTCAATCCCTTCATCCCTCAGCTTGTATTGGTACCAGAAGTTGCCCCAACCCAGGTACAGGACTCTGCACTTGGCCCTGTTGAACCTCATGAGGTCCACACAGGCCCACTTCTCAAGCCTGTCCAGGTCCTGCTGGATGGCGAGAGTTATGGTTAGAGTCAGGTGCTTTCTGAAAAGATACAGGAAAAAATAGTTAATATATATTCTTGACATTTTACAAGCTTTAAAGGCTGGATATTCCGTACTCTGAAGCAAAGCAATTGAATGACTCCCTTTTTACCCTCATCTTGCAAAAACAAAAGTCATAACTCCTGTTGGACCAAATGCCAACAGTAACAGTTAAACAGAAGATGCCATATCCACTTCTGGTTGATGATTTTTTTCTATAAACGATTAGTATTTGCAACCCTTTAAAAATCCTTTTACAAGTTACACAGGATTTACAAAGGAAAAAATAACTGCTTCAAATGCAAGATGGTGTTGCTGAGAAATTACTTGAGAAAAAAGCTGATGATGAATAGAATAAGAAACCTTGGAAAGACAGTCTGCAACAGAAATAACTAGGGGAGATCACCATAAAAGCATTAACAAAATTTGGTAGTGTTGCTTGGCCCCATAGTACCCTTCCACAAAAGAGCTTTCACAGCAAATCCACATATATAGTGAGAGGAAGGCTGCCCATCGGAGATAATTTTTTTTTTCCTTTTTGATGAAATTAGAATTAGACTCTCAGGATTTTTTTTCATATGAGAGTCTTCCTACTGTGATTAATCTGCACTTTCTCTGAGAAGGTAATTAAAACAATCACACTTCTATGAAAGCCATGGACTAGATTTTCAAAAAACATCTGATGACGTAACAGGTACTAGTCTCAATGAAAGGCAGTGTAAACCACCACTTACAAAAATCTCAGGAAATGGCTAATATTACCCTTTTTGCTCTGGGTGTTTGCTTCTGTGCCATGATCTGAATAGCAGCTGGATTGGTCCCTCTAAACTCCCGAAGGTTTTATTACATCAAAACACATGCTATACCCTAGATGTTTGTTATGACTGGCAGCAGTTTTCTAATTTAAAGATGATCACAATATTTCAAAAATTAAAAAAAAATCAGTTTATGAAATCCCCCGTACACCATTCTACTTTGAACTACCCACACAGTACTCAAGTAGGGATAAGTCACAGGCCCCTTAATATGGTCAGGCACAGGCAATGTGGGGCTCAAGTGAATGATAATCAGGCTCTTTGGCTACAACCTGTGTATCTTTTATGCATTCTTTAATACTGTTGTGACTGGTGACCCTGCTGAAATGCTATTGCAGTATGATTTAGTTAGGTGTGATTAATTTCACATAATCCATATTATTCTAAATTAGATCAGCTTGCTCTGAATGTCTGAATGAGTCATTTCTTTCAATTAGAATATTAAATCATTATTCTTCCTTTTTAATGTTTTGCATAACTCCATCTAGAAAGGGTAGCACAATGTGCTAAGCGGCAAGAGGCTCATGCTAGCACACTTCTGCTGCTTTTATTCATGTTACCACCTGCTGTCCCCAAAAATAAAATTTACAGAAGGAAATATATCTGCAAAAACACAGATTTCAAGGTACAGACACATTCCAGGGTATAATCCTTATGCATAATTGTTTTCGGGCATTTAACTGAATGCATCTTGAAAATGCCAGGATCAACAGTATACAGAAGCAATTTCATTTTGTGCTTTTAAGTGTTTGGGAGCTGTTTTCGGCCTGGCTAAAGATGATGATGATCACTTAGCAGGTTGACTAATTTACTTTTAGTTAATGCATCTCCATGAATCAAGTGTCACAGCACATAATGCCAGCGCATACATGTCATTGCTAGACAATGAAATAGGAACCAGCATTTGTCTGAACATGTTTTGCGTCTACACATTAATCTGTAGGATATGGGTTTATCTCCAAACAAGGTTTTGCTAACATCCCAAAGGCTATATCAGGGGTGTAGAAAAAGAAAGGCTGTCCAGACATGAAAAACAGAGGGCTACCGGTTACTGCCTCCTTTAGGCAGCAGGTATGTAAGAGGAATAGGTACAATTTGTCACACAGGGTCACATCAGAGAAATGAGGTAGTCAGTGGGCTGGCAAAAAAAAAAAATAAGAAGGAGTTTTCTGGAACAAATCTGGGCATTAAAGATCGAATTGTGTAAGAAATCCTGGGAGTCTTAAATTAAATGAAGTGCAATGGAACAATCTTTCAAACAGTGTCAGTATCGATAAGCATTTGGGGCACAATTCATTTTTCACATTACAGAAATGTATTCAGGGCCACTGTGGTCTCTTTTTTTTTGTACAACTTTGAGTGGTTTACAAAACTAAATACTGTGAAATGAATCTAAGCAGTTTTCTCCTGAGTCTAACAGAGATAAGAAAAATAGAGCTACGCATCAAATCTTTGCTATTTAATATTTCACAGCTGACATTATATTGTACACTGCCCACCATGAACTTTTTATATTATTTAGATAATTTTATATGAAAAAAAAGTTCAGAAAATATTCAGCCTATTATGGAATCAATAGCAGAGAATTTTGTATTTTTTCAATGAGCATTTTGACCATGGCTTCATGCATGGTTCAGGTCCTTTATTGGGTAAATGAAATATTAACTGAAATAAGCAAGGACATTTTGCCAAAAAATTCAGCAAATGTGCAAGTCTTATGCCTGAACACAAGTTAGAGGTTTCCCAAATCCTCAAAAGTTAAATCACTTGTATATTAAGCACCTCATCCATCTCTCCCTGGTAGTGCAAAGATTTTTCTGGAAAAGCCATATTTGTTTAACAGCCTTGGACAAGCTTGTGTTTGATCCTCCAGGACAGAGAGAAGAAGGAAGATAAACATAAAGATAGTTCTGCATGCACATGAACTGGACTCCAGGAAAACACACTTCGTTAATTATTCTCTCTAAATGTTTCTGCATTTTCATATACACAGTCAAGGAAATTAAATCTCTAATCAGTAGTTACGAGCGTGCAATATAAATGAGAGTCTGTTTGTCAACTTATCAATCCATTTTAATCAAGATAAAACACTGGACCATAGGCGGGGAACCACCTCCTTTCTTGTGGCTGAAAAGAAATTGTAATTATCTTTTGGGGGCTTCTTAAGTTCCATGTACACAAATACAGCTTTATGACTTTCACATCAGACTAATTTACCCAGCAATGGCTTGGAGCATGGATGGGAGACACATAGAGCACTTTGACTCGCATTACCCCAACATATATCTTATTCCCACTCTCCTCAATTTCAGAAGAGGGTGGAGAGGAAAAAAGAGAAAGAAGACTGGCAACACTATTTCAACCTTTGACACGCCACTTCCATACAGGGATAAGACCCCAACCACCCTGTATTTCACAGTGTCAGTAGCAATCCCATCCATCACCACCAGCTAGAAGTTAGCAAGCACCTAGGAACACGGTGGTGCTGCAAGCTCAAGGCGTTGCAGAAGCCGCGGCCACAAGGATGCAGCCAAGTGTGCCACTGTGCAGAGGTGCAGTCAGGAACCACAGGCAAGGCCAGGGGAGAGCAGCACAGGGGCTTGGGGGTACCACTCCCAGGGTCTCCAGCTGAGGGATGGCAAAATCAGATTCCAAGTCACAGTCAGCCCAGAGAAAGCCTAACATTTTGGTATCAAGCCTGAAGATCATCATCCTTCTAAAACAGAATTTGAACAGTTTGGTCAAACCGTCTGCCTTTTATAGGGAGACACAAGCAAGCTCTATGCATCCTGGAAGCAGCCGCAAGTAAGCCAGCTGCCACTCAAAAGATACATAGTCACGTTAATATAGCAGCAAGCCTAAGCTAGTATGACCTCTTGCTATTTATCTCAGACACAGCTCTACCGGTTTCCCGGCAGAGCTGGTTTTCAGCTTGAGTTTGCTCAAAGCTGTCTAAGAGGATCCTGTAGGACAATGCCAGGAGATGAGCGTTACAGAGCTCCCTTGAAATCTTCTCACCTCCCTGGTTCTGAAGGCATTGGGGCCACAAATGAGACAAGTGTATAACTTCTCTTCAGTAAATCCCTAGAAAAGTTTTCCTAAGGTTTGAGGTTTCCCATTTCTCACATATCCAGAACAAACTACTGGCTGCGGTCCCAGATGTAACATTGGTGAACAAAGACTGGATTTAATAAGGAACTCTTTTTTATGTTTTGTGCAACTGTGATTTGGAAAGAAAGGACAGAACAACAACAGCAGCTAATAGCAGGCACATCCCCCATGTAAGTGCTTCTGGAATGCAATATGGCACAGCCCACAGACTCTGTCATCAATTGACATTCAAATGCTCGACAACGGAGAGCAGTAAAATGTTATTGAGGGGGAAGCTGAGATACAAAGAAATAGGATTTGCTAAAGGTTATTCCATAAACAAAACCAGGCATGGGACTCCGGCATTAGGCCAGTGTTTTCTCCACTAGACTACAATTCTCCTCTGCCATGGAAAATCCATCGCATAGGTTTTCTTTGCTTCCCATCAGCTCTTGCTTAAGATAAAGTGTATGCCACTAGATGACACGTGCACGCTGACATGGGGCCATGGGAGAAAAGAGTTTGCATCTAAATAGCTCCTCATTCTCCCAACACCACGCAGTGAAGTGTCTTGCTCCATATAGCTGTGCTGAGGGTACCAGACCAGGCTGGATCATGCCAGGAAGAAGGTCTGGAAAAGATGGAGAGAAGAGGAGGAAAGAGCCTTGGGAAGAACTGCTATTCCCATACCCAAATACCTCATCCATTGGATATGAGGGTTTGGCAGAGGACACATAAGCCCACACATTCCCTATATCAGCCCGTGCAGTGCAGTGCAGTGACAAGTCCGTGTGTCTCTAGCAAGACAGCAAAGCAAGCACTAGAAGAGCCTTTCCAAAGGAGCCTTTTGCAGGCGACTTTGGTGTCTCCAAGCAACCACACTGTGCAGATGCACTGGGCAGCCTTCCAACCTCGCTGTTTAGAAACAAGTGGATATTTTGCATAGGAAAACTCATGGGAAAAGTCTTCTGTAGCCCAGCAGCAACTAAGTGTAACCTTATCCCAGAAAGGTCTTGAAATAACTACAGAGAGAGAAAATGATTGTTCTTTTCAAACGCCTAAAGAACATAAAAAGTGCAGAACAGATAAGCTATTTAAGCTTGTCAGCTTGTATAACTCAGCTGTGCCAAAAACAGATGTCAGGAATAATTTTAGTTTAAGAATCAGGAAAAATCAACATTTTTACAAAATCTTGTCACTGCATCAGCCTATGGCATGCCAGTATGTTGAACACAGGATGCAGTTCTGATTCCTCCCAGTTTAAAAAAAAATTAGCCAAACTAGAAAAGGCACAGAAAAGGATGACTAATGGTACCAAGTTTTCTCATGTCCAAAACACTCCTGTTTGGAAAGGCATGATTAAACGGGAGAGAGAATAGAAGTCTAAAAGAAGAATGCTAAGTGACAAGCTGGTGAAGTGAGCATGGTTGTTTCTTATAAAGCCAAATGAAGCAAACACTAAAAAAAATAAAATTAAAAACAGGGCACAAAATGAAACTAGCAGTTATCACGTTCAAAAAAGGAGAGATCTTCCTCCATGTAACATAGTTATGTGGGTTCCAAAAATGACCAGAGCAATAAGGAAAAGAAAATTTGATGGATGAATTTGTTTCCTGATGTGTTTATTCCTGCAGTAGAAAACTCAGCTGAGGGAGTACTAGCATATACTTACCCCACATTAACATGCTTGCCTAAAGCACTCTCAGATACACCAAATGAACTGGAGGGATTTTCAATCTCATGCACTATGGCTATCCTCTACTTCTTATAACACTTCACACACTGAGGTTCCTGAACAACTTCCCAACAAGAGCAGTGGATGCAAAGCCTTCAAAAGAAGAGGCAGATTAGTTTCTGTAAGGGATTGCATTATGTAGCAGTTAGAATATCACAGACACACTGCAATATCAAGATCATTAGTCCTATTTGCTTCCAGTCCTGTGCTCCTATATTTTCCAATTTACTCTATCATCTGAGTAAACAGTTGTGTTACTCGTTTGCCTGTATTTGTGAGTACTGCAACACTCAACTGCAGTTACATTATTTATATAGCTTGCCCTTTTGCTGAAGAATTTGCCTGGTTATAGTTTCTATTTTCAAGCTGACAATAGCATAAAATATTAAAACCACAATTCGGAGAAGACAAACAGTTTTCTAGGTTATCGTTAATTCCATGGTGTTGAGATATTAAATGCCTTAACAAAAAAGTTTAATAACTTGACCCACATCAGAAAATAGAGGTGGTTGTTAATAAACGTAATGCCTTCACAACTCCAGCAAGCTGCCAAGTCCTGCTTGTTCAGGTTTTCGTTCATTGCTAACTCCAGGTTCCAGGTTGACAAGTCTTGATAAGCTTTGGAAACTGCTCTCCCATGACTTTTATCCACAGAAAAATAAAAATCAACCCAAACCATGAATTATAAAACATTTTCCACTTTCGATAAGAGTAACTAAATGCAAAAATAAGCCTTAAGTCACAACTATGTTCAACTGGGAGGTGTTCCTTCTGTGTCCCTGCCCAGCCTACCTGACATCAGCTGCTCCTTCAGTCTGAGACCCTGGCATGCCAAACGGGGACACAGCTATATGATGGATGACATCTGTGGCGATGCCATTCCTGTGAAAATGGCCTCTGATCTCCTAGTAAAAACCAGACCAGTTAGATATATTAACCAGATGAACTGAGGCCTGAGGAAGATTGAAGGAAAGTCGGTTGCCTGCAGTAATCTTTAGTGCAGGCTCCAGCTGAGTTGCTCTCTGGTGCCCAGTCCAAGGCCAGGCAGAGTGCAAGTCCTCTGCTAGAGGACTCATTTATGAGTTATGTTCACAGATGGCAGAATCCTGCCTCACCTAGTGCTGGTGGGACAGGAAGGGATGGAGGAACATAGGATAGAGGAGAGAGGGAGCAGGAAGTGGACATGAAAGTACCATTTTCAATTATCACTGATTTTATATGATACAGCTGAACTTTGCCTGTGTTCAGGATGAAAATGTCATTTTCTAATTACGCTGTCTTTGATATCCTCCAGTTAATGACAGCCAAGCTATGTCAGTGCACAACTGAAAAAGAAAATTATTTTTTTAACCTGCATTGGTTTCTGCTTATCAGGAAGAATGTGAATCATTGCTTTTGAAAAAACAAAACAAACCAAAACAAACAAAAAAAAAAACCAAAAGCAAAAACCCTGCAACTTAAATAGTCTTTCCTTCTTACACTTTCTACCTAAAATTACATTTGAAATAATTACATTTTTTAACATAACTTAGAATTTTTAGAATTGCATGTTTAGCACCAACATTGTAAAGAAAGAAAACCACTGAATGAGGAAGGTAACTGAACGAGGAACTGGTAATGGAGCTTTTTGATAACTGTCAAAATGAACTGCATTGAATTGATCTAAAGACTAAACTTCACTGCAAATCATCTTACCATAATAGTTATCATTCAGAGCAGGTTAGCCTTTCTTTGCAAAAGAATTAAGCATGAATGCAAAAGAAAAGTAAATTCAGTTCTTAAAACATGATTATTTGCCTGTTGCTTTAAATCACACTGGTTTGTATCAGTCCTCATTATTTATTCTTATCTTTTTGCTTTTGGCAAAATATTATTGAGCACCTTTTCTTATCATTTCCATGCAAAACCAAAAAAAATTATTTTCTGGAACATTATTATGGTTTTTTTAGTTCAGAGGCAAAATATGTGCCATGACAATCAGACACTCAGCATATAATATTTGATAACATTAGAGGCTGTCAGAGAACAAACTGTCAGATTTTGAAATTTCATTTGAGAAGGGCATATCCATCTTTTCTTAGCTTTACAAAACTCTGCTAACTCCGGAGATCACCCTTCCTTATTAGGTGTACTGCTACAGAAGAGCACTGCAGGAAAGTTTTAACTAACGTATTTTTTTTCTTGCTATCTCTCAAGATCTCATAGAGCCCTTGACTGAACCTCTTTTCCATTTTAATGTGGTTCATTGTAAACATTGTTATAGACACTAGCTGAAAGTCTGAAACACCCAGGGCAACCAGATACCTAAGAAATGTTCCAGGAGAAAGTGGTCCCTGTTTCACCTGCTCCTACTCCGCATTAGTTCCCCATCTTAAACTAGCTGTTCACCTTCTCAAGTGTTCTTAGGGTGCTTGGACAAAGCTATTAGCTTCTCTCTCAGCCATTGTTTTGTTGGCTATTTGCAGGAAAGATAACCCCGGAGAGAACACGTCATTTGTCAGTTCTGTTATTTTCTTATTTAAAGCCATGACTCATTTAGCTGAGATATAAAACATAAATAAACAGCATGTCAGTGGTAGGTTGGCTGGGTATCCCTTCCTGTCCTTTTCCTCCTGTCACTTAAATCACAAAAGTTTTGCTTTCTTCTGACCACAGTGCAACTTTCAGCCCTCCAGGAATAAAAAAAACCCTAAACATTTTCCAGAACTGTAGTCCTTTGGGAATCTGGCATACATAAGTAGCTGAAGAGCAATTATTTTTTCCATTGCCCTTCTCCAGACCTCTCACAGCTAGTCCACAGAGCACAAGCTGAGCCTTCCTTGTTGCTTGAGCTGCGTGTATGAGTGCTGGTGTAACGAGTGGGCAGTCAGTACTGGCCATGCCACCAGAGGAAGGGATACCCGGAATTTGAATGAGCTCCAAAGAAACACTACAAGGTATTTAAAACTGTAATATTTTGACAATAGACAAGGCAAATACCTTTGAAAAAATAGACTCCTTGATGTTGTCACAGGCTCAGCGCACTAATATCAAAAACTTGCTCTAGTTAGCTGGCATGTGGGACTTACTTTATATCACATACCTGAAGATTATTTTTTTAGATAGATCCATTCCATATGTGCCTTTTCCATGAATTTACTATATGGTTCAAAAAAAGTGTAACACTTTATGCTTCAAATATTTTCAATGAATGCTTCTTTTGGGTGATCCTGATTTCAAAGTTGCAACAAGAGCCATTGGGTTCTTCTCTCTGCTATGAAACAAGATAATTCACCTTTGAAAACAGGTCCGTGTTGTACAGCAAGGTAAAGGAAATTCCTTGCCACCATTCATCTGTTAGCCTTTATTAAACTACTTACATTGGGACTACAGTAAATATCTTCAAACTTTAAAGTCTATCGTAAAACCATGTGGTAAACACAAATGCCATCATTTACTGATAAAACTGAGGTTTGTGGCAATACAATTTTCATTACACTGAATAAATGCATGCTTAGTATCTTTGACTCAAACGACTTTCAGGTGTGACTCTCGTTCAAAAAAACCTTGAAAAGAAATGGTAGGAGGACCAAATCAGCCTTACTTTTTCTCCTGTTAACCTTATACACCAGGCCTGCCTTTGGAAAATAATTCTCTAGTTAGCTTTTAGCAAACCCCTATAACTGTGCCAAACTGTGATTTTTTTTGGTCAACCTAGATTATGTAACTGGGATATTTCACTGATTTCTATGTTCCAAATATTGCAGCTTGAAGAATATGGTTTGATTCAAGTAGCTGTGGTAGCAGCTTCTTCCTAAATTAACAAAGTTTTTTTCAGTCATCTTGTTTGCTGTTCTAGAAATAATGATTATGATCTAGTGCAATTGCCTATGGTACACAATCTGTACTTACAACTAGTATATTTTCAGTAAATAGTTTGAGCAACTGTAGCTATCTAACAGTAAATACTCTTCCCAAGACTGAAATTTAGAAAATTTCACTATATGCTACTTTTTTAGTACAGTTCATTACTAATTTTTAATACCAGACTGATTTTATTCTCACTTCAAGTTTTTACACAGGGCTGTAGGTAACACATAGTTATAGGACTGATCAATTTTAACAATGTTTTCCAAACAGCCTTGGAAATGTTATCCAATTTGTTTCATAGGTTCATGGTGAATTTGTTAAACGAAAAAAAAACAACCCTTAGAAAGAACATGGAATTCACAGTGAAACTGCAAGATATAACTCATATGGGTATGCTCCAGGTACACACCATACTTTCAAGTGCCATTTAACCATTGCAACACTGGCTTATCTTTGAAGCCAACCAAAGAATATTTGGGCACCTTTTGGGGTAAAAACAGCATTAGCAAATTTATGCATAAGTTTCCACTGCTTCTCAAAACTCTGCCTAAGTTACCATACTGTAATTGGGGGTTTTGGAGAAACGAGAAGACTTGGCAGGCACAGGCACTCAAGCTTAAAAAGATTCCCACAGCATTTCCATTTCATGTGTCAGAAAGATTTGGCAACATTTGTTGACAGGCAAGTAAAGACAACTTTTTTTTCAACTTTAAGGATGTAATTCAGGAAGCAATTGTTTTAAAGGCAAACCTGGTATAATGGCATCAGAAGTTCTTGATTTTGCCTCCCATGCTCTGCTTGCACTGTTTACCGTCCTCCCATTTGAACCAGTGCAATGGCTTGTGGATTCACAGTATAAACCCTACCACTGAAATGATGCACTTCAGACATAGCCCATCACCTGCTAGATGGTGAGCCAAAGCACGGAAATTTAAATTACTAGACAGGAATTTGCCTTCTTGGCTGATGCCATTAACTTGTGAAATTATACCTTCACATCCTCCACTTACAGGGTTTGTATCATAGAATCATAGAATGGTTTGGGTTGGAAGGGACCTTAAAAAAGCATCTAGTTCCAACCCCCCTGCCATGGGCAGGGACACCTCCCACCAGACCAGGTTGCTCAAAGCCCCATCCAGCCTG
>JAOXJK010000032.1:6251485-6271941 GCA_025774025.1 Xenus cinereus
CAATTTAAAACCATTACCCCTCATCCTATCACTACATTCCCTGATAAAGAGTCCCCCCCGCCATCTCTCCTGTAGGCCCCCTTCAGATACTGGAAGGCTGTTATAAGGTCTCCCCACAGCCTTCTCTTCTTCAGGCTGAACAACCTCAATTCTCTCAGCCTGGCAGACAGACATTGAGAAGGTTCGTAGCCTAAATTTGTTTTTCTTCAAGTTAGCTTGGCCTCAAGCTAATAATTTTATTAAAGTTAGAACCAAGACCTGAAACTAGCATTGGAAGCTGGTCAGGACATAATGCAAGACTGTGAATATAGTATTAACATATTCTTGGAAGACTTAGTGTGGAAAGAGTCAGGGAATTTTGTTTGGTATGAGTGCACAACAGGCACCATTTTCCTATAGAGATCCAGAGGTGGCAAATGCATGGATGATGTCACCTCAACCAGAGGTGACAAATGCATGGATGATCCCTGCCAGGTCCAAACAATGAGGATTCTTACAGAGCAGAAGGTATGGGAAGGATCGGGCTATTTGATCATCTGTGGCTAGCAATACATTCAATAGGAATTCAAGGAGTCTTGCAATTCCAATCAGCAATGTTTCGGTCAGCACTGGGAGATGAGAAAAAAGGGCAAGAGTTTCTGTATGTTCGTCAATAGATGCACAGCAAACTCATTGAGCTTCTAACCTCAAAATTAGTATGTGTGCAGATGCCATTCCTGACAGGAAACCAGGAAAACTTGGGTGTGAAGTCTTTTTATTCCCATAATAACTTTCCTTCCAAACTTCAAATTATTATTTTTACTAAGAAAAGGCAGCTCAGAATAAATTAGAAAGCAGAAACCTACATAATATTTGTCTCAAGAGGTAATCACTCCCACTTTACCACCAGCAGCAACCTAATGAAAACAGCAAGTGTTTGGCATGGCATGACATAGGCTTGAGGGGACTTCACCAATCCTGAAAGTCCCAGTAGCAGTCGTCAAATCCTTGAGGCAATATCCCTTCCTACTCAAACTTTTCAAGCTTTTGAAAACAGCTAACAAAAATAAATCAATAATAGTGATTTTTTCAGGCATTTCTGAGTTTGCTTTTAGTTTAAATTATTTCCCCAGAAAATAGGTTTCTTGTTCTGTTTAACAGATGTGCAGCAGTTGCTTGTATGATCCCAATAGCAACTGGCTGCTAGAACTGCTTATTATTATTATTCTGTCCTTCACTGGAAGATTTCTTTTCCTCAGTGCCCTCACATTTTTTCAGGTGTATATTATCTAAACCTGTTCCCCTTAAAACTGGTTGTAGGTATACATATATAATGCCCATCCTAAGAAATCTTAAGGGCATTATGCATTCAGAGCATATTTGAACTTGTTTAACTTGGAAAAAATTTGCAATCAACAGTATTTCTTTGTGCTTCATGTTCATTTTGAATTGAAAATAAATAAATCTGACTATAGGCACAAAGAATATTGGCCTTTAATTTCAGCACCTCTATCCTGCTTTGACACATGTTTTTACAAGGAGGTAATTTAAAGGATACCCCTGAAAACATTTTGTCCTTAGTTGCATTTTCATTCATCCTTTCAAGTAAGAATGAACGTATCCATGTTGCGTTGAACAAACTTATTAGACATCAAAAGAAATGCTATAAAAACAAAAAGTATTGACCATGGTACAATGATCAGACAGTGAAAACACAACACATTCTTGAAAACAGAAGTTAAGTCTGTGTGGAGTAATTCAGTAATATCATGGCATGTTAAATGTTGCTGTTGCTACTGAGACAGTTAATTAGTTTAATATTATTATTTGCTCATTAGAATAGTTCACAGACCAGTACCCTGTTTCGGCAGATCTGTGGCTCCTGGAATACCGGTTTAGGAAAACTGTCCAACTTTTTTGATTACATTTAAGCAATGGCATATTTCTTAAAGTAAATACAAATCTTCTCTAAAAACAATGTACAGTTTCTGGGTAAGACATTAAAAAAAAGCAACAGTTAAAATTATCAACTAAATACCTAGTATTAGTTACTGCCTTACTTAGGTCACCGGGATATTTACAACACTAAAAATAGAATTGGATCAGTGCACAGATTCCATTTACGTAGGTATGGCACGTTCTCTAAATTCAGGGTAATAAGCAGGGAATCTACAGCTTCAAGATAAATCCCCACCACACTGAGTGCATGTATGCTGCCTTTCACATCCAGAAAACGTGCATGAATTGCTAGAAACAATTGCAAGACTAAACACGACAGCAGTTTACTTTGCCAGAGCAGCTCCTCAGAAATGGGTCACCTTGAACACATCTCGCCAGAATTGTCTATCTGTCCAAGACCAATGTCCAAAGCAGCCAGTCTTGTGCCAATTTACACAAGCTGAATTTCCACTTTTCCTATAACAGGATCCCTTCCCAGCTACCCAAGTGGCTTGGGGGGCCACACGTTCTTGACCACACTGGAGCACCAGCTGGCAAGTCTCATGGGATTGATCTGTGCTAAACCTGCTAGGATTGATATGCTAATTTATCTGAAATGTTTCTCATGACAGTTTGGCAGTCCTTGAGCTTGCTCAGGGTTTGGCAACAGAAAAGATACAAGAGGAAATGGCTGGCAACGTTTAAATCACTAACCTCACAGCCTGGTGAGGTACAGTCCCTGCTTTTGGACCGCTTAATAATAACTCTGCTGCATTCACCTCCAAGAGCAGTGTCCTCCCATACTGGAACCTGAATGTAGCAAACCTCTGTTGCAAAAGTCCACATATAAAAATTAATATAAACATATTTTGCCAGACAGAGATAGAAGAATGTGGCAAAGAAGGTATTTTCAATACTTCTGAGAAAGTGAGAGGAATTATCACCACCAGGAGAGATGAAGCCTGAGAACAAAGGGAAGAGGACAGTACCATGAATTACCATTATCATGCATTCTGGAAGCATTAACTCCTCACATTTTCGCTTGTCAGCACAGTCTATAATGGCAGGAGCAGGAACAACCCTTAGAGGGCTACATCTGCACAACTGCAGTCAAAGTTTTCCATTTTCTCCTAGTTTACTGAATCAAATAAGTTTTGGAATATTAGGCAAAAAAATAGTTAAAGAGCAATGGAAATTACTTTTAAAAGAGGTATTTTTTCATGGCTCTAACAGCTAAAACAACAGGAGGGAGAAAGCTGAAGAGTAATATGGAAACACCTTTCACAGAAGAACGTCGTGAAAAGAAGGTCTCAAGTCACCACATGGCCATACTTCAAAAAAAATCTAGACTACGTTTAAAATGGGATTTGCTACTTTTAGGAAGTATCTGTCAGGGAAATTACACTCAGAGAAACTGTTTTTCTCAGGGGGGAAGTCTAGTGAAGCTTAAAAAATGGGAAGGCCCACAGAACTGTTTATAAACAGTCGATGGAAGGGAACGAGGCCCTAGGACTGAAACTTTGTACCACTGGTCTGTGCTGCTCTGTACTGCTGGTCAGAGGCAAAACATCTGTTGTAAAAGAACATTTCCTGAAATAAAGCATGGAAGTTTCTCAGAGCAGGCTGCTCCAGAAAGATCTTTGAGATTCTTGAAATAAATGGCTAATTTTTGTTGTCTTTTCAGCAAAGAGGAAACAAAAATTGCATTTATACTCTTAAAAGAAAACAGAGGTGATGTGAAAGTTCAAAGTAGTAGTTCCCTGACTTTTGAGGATTTAAGAACATGTAATCTTTTTTTTTTATTTTTATCCCCGGTATGAATAATGTATTATGAATCTAACATATCACATACTTTATTTCTTTGTGTAAAATTAGCCTGTTACCTGTTCCACTTATAAGTGTCTCCTTTTTTGCAGGCTGCATCTTTGCTTATTTTTCAATAAAACAATTTTTCATCCGTAACTGACTTAAGGATACAATAATGACCTAAGTTTTCTATACCTCATCTAACATATAAATTCACTCTGTGCTTCCCAATTCAATCTGACATCCACAGTAACATTACAATCTATTTTCAAAAAAAAAAAAAAAGTGTTTATACCAAAGCAGGTAAATTTATGACATATGAGGGAATAGTAGCTGTCAAGGTAGTTTAATACTTTCACAATGAAACTATTGAAGTGTGAGTTATAAGAAAAGTTTGAAAGATTTAATCCTGGTAAATTGTTGGATCTACTTAATATATTAGCACTATAAGGTTCATTAGTGTTCTGGCAATATTATTGTGTTTTTCAGAAACAATTAATGTATGCTAGGTGGAAGAGTTGCATCATGGTTACCTTTACTTTGACACAGAATATTTCAGGCTGTTTCTTGTCCTGACTGACTTTTGAGCAGACTAAAAGCACTTGGAAGCACAGAGGTGAGTTGCTGTGACCAGAAGGGGGAAGACAGAGATATTTTTTAATTTGCCCTGGTTACGTTTTTCCTGTTCTGGAAACAGAGGAATTTTGTGGGAGTTGATACCAAGAATTTCTGTCTCACAATTGTATCCATCACTACCTGGGGCACAACAGACAGACCCATACACAGAGAGCACCACAAATGACACAGCAATCAGTCAGAGATACTCTTCTCTCACATTTTGAGACACCAAGTTGGAGAGGAACAGACAATGTCCCTGTCTCCCCAGAGAAGCACACCTCAGCCACGGCCTACATAGGTAGTTTCACTGTGGCCACACAAATGTTAGCCATGGAAAGAATATGCGGTCTTGAAATATCTGGAAAGACAGACCCCAAAGATTCAGAGAGCTTTCACCCTTATCAAATTAATAAACAAAAAACAGCCCATCCTGCATCTCAAAAAATTTTGCATAAACAGGAGGGAAAAAATTAACACAGATGAAAACAAACCAGTAAAATCACATACCCCAAAAAAAGCATAAAATTATACCAGTCTCTCCATTAAGCTGCATTGTACCATCTACTTATATATAACCAAACAAATAGCTATAAAGAAGTTTAAAACTTAATACATTGCCAAAAAATATCTTCAACTACAAACAATGTGGTTTCTTGTTAGGAATTCCAGTTTCCTTTTCCTTGAGTTCATTTCATTTCAAGAGCCGTTCCTGCACTTGACTCCAGCAGAGGTATGTGACAGAAAAAGACATCTCTGAGTATGTCTGTACCTCATCAAGCCTATCTAGTTGGATTTAAGTAATTTATCCCTCAGAGGAACACCAACCCTCTCTAACAGTGCACTAATGCATTGGCAAGCAGAGTTTTTCCTAGACCTGAAATGTCACTGGGCTTTTTATAAAGTCAGGTTCACTTCTCAGAAGAAGTGTTGCTCTAGAATGGCTAGAAGTAATTCCCTTTCTGATTAATTTCCTTCTTTAACTCTGCACAGTGACAGGTTATAAAGCCATCTGAAAAGCTGTTGGTGAGATCATGGTGATCTAACTCACCCAGCAGTTGTGATGTTACAGAAAGGTTGCTGAGCTTAGAAGCCTGCCCTTTAGGGCACCTGTTAGTGAGAAATGTTCCCAGACAGAAATGTGACCATTTACACTTTTGACAGCATTTATTTCCAATCCTGTATACGAAGAGGGCACTGCTTGTATTTTAATACTCCAAGTCAGTGAACATGGGGTAAAGGTCAGCAGGGTAAATACTGTTTGCTGTCACAGAATTGCAACAAACTGGGTAACTGCTGACTCCAGCAGTGATGCTCAATACCTCGTTAGCTCAGCGCTTTCAAGAAGGAATCTTTTTCCCTGAAAAATGTTTTTATTTCACCACTGAGCTCCATTCATTTTGAAACAGACGCCATCTTCCTTACTGCTAAGTTGAAGGACTATTGCTTTTATTTCTGTTTATTTTTATTGCCAGATTTGTAGCTGGCAATAGTTAGACTTTTTTAGGAGTAGTCTTCATCAGATATTTGTCAAAATTTCAGTCACAAGAAGGCACAATCATTTCTGATTCATTACAAGAATATCTTCCCATGACAATCTAGCATCTCTTTTTCCTAAAATAAAAAACAAGTTAATAAGGCTACCCTGCTTTAAATTTATAAGCACCTCCGCATATTTTAAGTTGTCATCAATAGAGTATTAGGAAATATTTTGAATTGCTGAAAATATTCTTAGTTTTTTTGCAAAATTTCTCATTACTGAGCATTACTACAAAAGTCTGTCTGCAAATAATCTGTGGCAGCAACAGTTTTGATGATAACTTTGTGCTATTATCCACAATTCAAACCAGCCTATAAAAAGCAGTGATCCCTCTCTGATAGTCACACTAGGGGATGATCATGGCATTCAACAGCTACTCAGTCTGAAAGGCAGGTGTTATTGTCTTCCAGGAAGAACTGAGAAAGGTTGCACCACAATAAGGTGTGAAAACATTCTATTATTCCAGTTCATAGACAGAAATGCAGCAACACTTTTGCTTTGCCCTGTTTGGTGCAACAGAGGACTTCCTTGGCTTAGAGACTTCACAGCAGCACCAGGGTCCAGGCAGTAACAGTACCTGGAAAGGACTGCTTTTCCAGCTCAGAGAGCCTTCAATACCCAGACCTCACCTTCTCTTTGACATTTTTTATTAAGCACTATATTGGCTTTTATAGATGCCACTTAGTCACCTAACTTTCCTCACATATTGCAAATAAGTTGATTGTTAAATTCAGGCTGTGAATCCCACAGCATTGGGGGGGCATCTAAGAGTTAGGAGCTGGTTAACTGAAGTCCACTTTTGAAAACATCATCCTACATCCTACTGAGAGTAGCAGATGAGTTATACGTCATCTGATGAGTTCAGAATGAATAGGATAACTACGTGGAGAATAACTCCCCTGAGAATAAAACTGTTCTGAATTAGGGAGATAACGTTGCCTACAGAAACACATCAAAATAAACACTTCTGAACAGACCTGAAGATCCTCAAATGCTTGATATTCCACCTGTATTGTCAGGAACTGAAGCTTTAAACACCTACTGGGAATGACTGTGATTGAACAAGGTGTTTATAAACATTAGCCATATGGAAGGTTTTGGCAATATTTTATACTGGCAGCTAAAGCCTCCACAGAAATATTTGGCACAAATGTCCCACTTTGGAGTCTAAATTAATGGAAATTAACTGCAGAGTAAAAGCTGAGTTCTGACCTCTCAAAGCCCAGCCTTGAGCACAAGGACATCTAATTTCCACCATTTAACAAACTCAGAGGCTAACACAGATTTTCTTCACCTGTTTAAAGAACTTTCAACAAAGTTGCTATGTGTGGCCTCTGATCTGGAGAGTGGGTGCTGACCATTCACTTCAATAGCTTTCTGTTGCTTCAACTTCTCCTGAGTCACTTCCTGCCATTTTCCTTTGAGCTATTAGGACCATGGATCCATGTCCTGTGGAATGAGAAACAGGGAAGACTTGTTCTGTTGAAAATTACTGTTAAGTAAAAGCACTGTATTCAGACAATTCTGATTTACTCGACACTTGTGGATGCTCACTTCTACCAAACAGTAGATTGGGATTCTCTGGATAAGTATGAGAAGAAAATCTGTCTCTTGCTTAAATTAGATTCTGTTGAAGTTTAACCATACTGTGTCATTACACTTTGGTTTAATACTTGATACAGGCAGCATAAGCTGAATGGTAAACAATCATCATATGCAAATTTCATCAGAATATAGCAAGTATAATAGCTCGAATAAGATCGTGTAATATGACTTTCAATCAAGGTAAACAACAAGATTTCTTCTGTTTATCTAGTGTGACTATAAATAAATCCTTACAAACCATCAGAAATACAAAATGGCTTTGGCCTCAGATGGCTGCAGTCAAAATTCCATCTGTATTTAAGAACATACACATCAACAAAACTAGGGACAACACATGTTTTATCTTGTCAGGCTTGAATTAGATGCAACACCTGGCAAGTTGTGTATCGAATTGGTTCTAACTGCTCCACTGCTGTTACCTACAAAGGCAATATAAAAGCTCTCCGAAGTTACACAAACACCAGTTACATAATTCTTACCAAAGAAAATACATAGCAGTGACCCATTTCATTTTTGTACTGTCTGTTGGCTTCATCTTCCAGGGACATCACAAACAACATAAAAAGTTCATATAAAGTTGTCATGAGCATTATTTAATGCTATGAGTTCAATATAATGCTTAGTTTTGTTTGGTTTGGTTTTTCCAGAGAAGGGGGGGGGGGGGGAAGCATGTTAATACTTTAGGCCCCATTGGATCTCAGCCTACTTTATTTATATGCATATTAAGAAATACTTTGTAAATTTTTGTTATCTCAGGATAACATGAACGCACACCAAAAAAAAAAAAAAGTCTCATGGATCTGAACATTTCTAAAACCATGAAAAATCCTGAGATTCATCCTTTTCCTACTAGTCACTTCAGTCCTGTGTGTGTATTTCTTCCTTCCACTTTGCGCATCTTGCCTAATTAATAAGGCAGTGGTTCACCCCTACTCTTACTTCCAACTACAAGTTTCAAAAAAACACAGTTGACGCTGCTTTCACTCTTGCCACAGGTTATAAAAATGTCCCTGCTTTGACTCTTGATAGTGATTATGGAAAAAAAAATACCAGAGAAAGTCCAAGATTCCCTCAAGGACAGGTTCCTATCTTGTCAGATATTGCTTTGCAATTAGTTTCCAGGTCTTGAATGATATTTTAGTTTTGAATGGCACTTTCATCCTCAGAATTTCCAGGAACTTTAACAGCTCTGAAAGTGCTTCAGCAAAACCTCTGAAAAAGGATAGTTGCTTTGAGCTGTCCAGAGTGTGCCCAATAGATGAAAGCAAAATAAATTTATAAAGATGTAAAATTTCAAATTTCTTTAGGTAGGGTGGGAGATTAATAAAGCTTTTAAACACATGTGAAGTTTAATTATTGACATAGTTGGCCTTTTTCTACACGAGTTTTCAAGAAAGTAAAATGAAGAGAATAAATACCAAGTACCTACAAAACTAGTCTTATAGATTACGAACACAGCATGTAGCATTAAGTAGTGCAGATACTCCGTGCAGATACACAGCATCAGTGTAGAAACCGTGTGGCATATTGAGAGACAATGATCTAATGTGTTTTGGAGCAAGGGATTTATTCTAAAATGTAACATTGAATTTGCTGGTTTGCCCAGATTTCTGGGTGACGAAAAAAAGACATAATCTCTTTTTAAAAATGTTACCCTCTTCAGTCGATATACAACTTCAGATTTACAACTTAACCACACGTTTTCCATCGCAATATCCCTTGATTTCCACCTCAGCTACACCCCTATTGGGGAAATGCCCTTTATCTATATGAGCATACTGTCATGTCCACTAGAGTACTAAAAGCACCACACTGATCTTGTCACAGGGGTGGAACCTGCAATATCCTTCCAGAGCAAATAACAGAACACACCAAAAATAGAAGTAGATTAAAAATAAGGGTCATAAACAGTGCACATTTTCATAAGTGCAAAAATAAACTGTGTCCAGCTGGAACTGGCTTCAAGAAACAATCTGTGGTACAAGTGTAGGACGGCCACAGCTGTCCAGTCCTATTTCACCCTGCAGAGCACCACATTGCCCAATCCTGTTAAACCACTGATCATGTACCAGCATTGATACCAACACCATTAAGAGCTTCTTCTCACCCCTAATCCTCTCCTCCCAGTCTCTCTGGTGCCTTGCAGGTCTCTTCTGGGCTTATTGTATAGATTCTTCTGAGTCTTTGTAGCATAAATGTAGGTATCCCGAGACACGTTTAAAAGGCCTTAATCGGAAACAGACCTAAGGTAGTGAATGTTTTCCCGTCATTATTACAACTCAAATACATCTGTATTTTTCCAGCAACATTTTCAATGCTTAAAAGCCTCCAGGAAAAAAAAAGAGACAGTAACTAGAATAGGAAACCACTACAAAGATCAAGAAGGGAGAGTGAGAAAAGCAAGAGGAAAGAGAAGTGAAAGAGTTAGAAGCAGCAAAGAAAAGGAAATCATAGAATCATTTAGGTTGGAAAAGGCCCTTAAAATCATTAAGCCCAACCATCAACCTAACACTGCCAAGTCCACCCCAAACTATGTCCCTAAGTGCCACGTATTTTAGATAACTCCAGGGATGGTAACCACTTCCCTGGGGAGCCTGTTCCAACGCTTGACAGCCCTTTTGGTGAAGAAATTTTTCCTGATATCCAATCTAAATGGCTGCTGGCACAACTTGAGGCCATTTCCTCTCATCCTATTGCTTGGTACTTGGGAGAAGAGACCAACCCCCACTTTGCTACAACCTCCTTTCAAGTAGCTGTAGAGACCACTAAGGTCTCCCCTCAGCCTCCTTTTCTTCAGTCTAAACAACCCTAGTTCCCTCAGCCACTCCTCATAGGAGTTGTTCTCTAGATCCTTTGCCAGCTTCATTGCTCTTCTCTGGACACAGAGAAAAGGACCAAAAGGAAAGGAAATGGGAACAAATAGTTACTCTTAGTCATTCATCTCTGTTGCACAAAAATAAAAAAAAAAGTTTCCATCAAATTAAAAAATTGAGGGGGAAAATAATCACTTGTTCCTTAAACTGAAAGATTAATTAAGAATTTAATTTCATTTTAAAGCTTTTAAGAGGGAATGCTAGCAGTAGTCTTGGAGGCTGTTATTCTTAAAGCTTAGAATTACATCTTATTTATGGGTGTTCAATGCAGCCCACATGCTATTTCAAGATCTTCATTCTTTTAAAAATTCAACTACAGTTATTAATCATACCATAAAGGAGATGTACAGAATTACCAAGGTATGGAAAAGAATTAGCAGCTGCTAAAAATAATTAGCTCCAACATCAAATGCAACTTCAGAAAAACTCATAGGAACATTAATTTCTAATTGCTTTCCTCTGTTAATCACCACCTGCATTGTACAACTTGCACTCATTAGTAAGAAGCATTTCTACTACATCAGGGGATGCCATTGTATGAGCAACACAACACTGACTCTCGAAAGCTGTCAGCAGGTCTTGATGAGGTGTGGGCTGCTCCTTTCACAGGAATTATCAAAGTCAATTGGCTTATTGCGCTCAGCCACCACACCGGGCGGGGGATGGCTCCCACGTGGCACAGCACTGCCACCACCCTCCACCAAGATGACAGCAGGTTAGAGGCCGCATGGGTGGGCTCCGGGCTACAGAAAGGTGTCCCTGGGGAAAGATGAGCGTTCAGCATAAGTGCATTGGCTGCCTTTGGAAAAAAGCTTTTTTCATCTTTTCTGCTCCATTTTTCTATTATAGTCATATTCTCTCACAAAGTCAAATGGAAAAATTCTCCTCCCCTTTAGTTTCCATCTAAATCCCTTTTACAAAGCCCAAAGAATTTAATCAGTCTAACATGCTGCAGTTATAAGGAGGCATCTGTTTCACAGACAGAGAACGAGACTATTATTCCCGACATGGCAGTGGTAGCAGGGCAGTGATTGAGTGACATAAGCCCTGACAGCCCCAGCAGGAGAGCTGTTCCCCAGGCTTCAGAGAAAAGTGGAAACCTGTGAGATCTCTGTGGGCCAAATTAATTTCCTTCTCCAAATCAAAGATGCTCAAAGATGAGCACATATGCAGAAGTAAAAAGAGCAGGCAAAGATGAGAAAAAGGATCCGTTTAGCCACCTCAAAGGACTGGCCTACAGGAGTCTTGTGCCCCACTTTCAGCTAAGATCAGCCCCGATGTGTCAGAGCAAGGCAGTAAAACGATCTTGTACCACTCACGGCCGAGGAATGAAACATTCCTAGCCATGACAGGAGAGCCATCACCATAATTTGTCTTAACACAGAACCACAGGACCAAAGTGAAGAGAAGGCAGGCAGTGAAAGCAACTCCAATTACCAGATGTAATCACAATTTTAAATTGCTGAATGTAAGAGCTTGATTCAAGTAATGAATTCCAGTCTTAGTTTGCACCTGCACTTTTTAGCAATATTCTCTTTGCAATTTTCTCAGAAACCATTGGGATTTGCAAGTAAAACATGAGCGAAACCAGTGCCACTTTTCCACAAAACAAGAGGGCAGTTTTAAATACATGCATGTTAAAATAGCAGTCATGAAACTCGATACTTATTTACAGCATGATCGGCTGATATTTTGTTTGTTTTAAAAAATGCAGATTATGTGCCAACTCCAATTGAAATCATACTAACATAGGCTTTAATATTTATAAATTTAGCCAACCCTGCTTTATGACCATCCTGCAGATAGTTTCTCATGGGCATCACAAGCATGAACTAGTCCCTCGATGTATCATTTTCTTCTTTCCCAAACTAGGTTGGAAACGCTGTTAATGGCCTTAGCCCAGTGTAAAGCAGGATTTGTCTCACGCACTGACTGATCCGTAGCACAACATACAAATGCGATTGTGAACGTTTTATCTTTGCAAACCACAGTTTCCTGAAACAGTGGTTTAAGAAACTGTTTTTTTCCACGCCAGCCTATAAATTTCACCCCTTGTCACACTCAAAGGTACTACCTTTACCAACACAAGCATGCCCTATACATTAGATTGCCTACATGATTCCCCGGCAACCTGGTCTTTAAATTTCTCTCCTTGCTATTGTTTCTAAACGAGCACAAGGGTTGTGCATACTCACACAGCCTTAGCAGCTACAAGGTCACCCAGATTAACTTCAATTCCTTGATTGCGGGTGGAAGTAATTCAATTATCTCATATTTGCCTTCAGTGACAAGCACGTACAAACAGTTACTACACACTCTTTGCTTTCTCATTTACTTCCAAAGTAAATTTACTTATCTTAAAAAAGATCTCTGAGATGTCTCACGTTGTAAGAAAATGGTTTATATATTTTTAAGCTTTCCATACTTTAAAACAATTCACCCATCCCAGTTCATGTAAACAACCTATGTGTAACTTACATAGCCCACTTGTACAGAAACTAGGGATTCCATTGAATTCTCAGGGAAACTAACAGAAAAATAATTGACCAAATTTACATTACATTTAACTTGAAAGTATTTATTTCTCCTTTGCTAGAATTAATTTCTTCATATAGTTATTTTTAAGAATGCCAATGATGGTTTTTTTTCCTGCTGATAATCTTTTTCTTTATAGCAAGAAAACTTTAAACATTCACACTTCTGTGACTTCAGAAACTTCTGTGTCTTTGGAGTCTACGTAAAGAAACTCACCCCCCACTTTTTTTAAAAGAATGTGTTGTTTATAAAATATAATTAGTTCACAGGGCTAGAAAACAGTATTCTTTTCACATATTGATAGATGGTGACCATAAGAAGATGTGATGCCAATCAATTGGCTTCTGCAAAGACAACAACTATATATCACACACACGTCACAAAGCAGGGAAACTTACCGTGAGCATGCAACGTAGTAGAAAACACAAGACTCTTTTTGCCTCTGTGTGGCACTCGGAGTGCTTTCAGGGAAAGTACTGCCCACCAGGCCATTTCCCTCCTAACTACCTACTGCCTTGGAAGTAATGACACTCAGTACAGATCTTGAGAGTGAGAAGACCAAGGCTTATCTGCAGCATGCTGTCCAGGAGAGCCCCAGAAATGTGGGGCACACTCCCCTCACCTGAAATAATCCGATGCATGTTACTTTCCAGAAACAACGCCAGACTCTGGCCAGGGTTCGCAGAAAAACCTGAATGCCCCTTCTGGCTGGTTTTGGAAATTAAAGGCTTCGATGGACTACTTCTGTTTTCATCTGTTGGGCTAAATCAGTGTTTTCACTGGCGCTGGCTGGCAGAGTTTATTTATTGGTACATTTTTCTTCACGCTGCTGGGCAGCACTTGCAAATCTAATTACTGCCAAAGTGGCTCTCAGGGTTTGTGCACAGGTGTTTTGTTTAATATTAAATCTAAATAAAAAACACATGAATAGGGACCAGTTAATAACAATTTGTGACATGAATGCTCTCAAGGAGAAAAGCCACAGCTTTCAACCACCTACCCCCCCAAAACAATGCTATTTAATTCCTCAGGCAGTAGCACTCTGCAAATCAGCAATTATCATCACATCATTTATAGGTAACAGTTTTCATAGCTGCCAAGCAAGCATACTCAAGTGGGGCTTTCCCTCTCTATCACTGCTGGCAACACAGAACTAATTGATTTGTGAAGCTTTATCTCAACAGCACAACTTTTTTCATTTTCTTCAATTCATGTTCTCAGTGACACCTCTATAGTCCCGCAGATGCAACTGCCAGAGATTAATAAATAATTCCATCGGAAAAGTGCAAGAAGAAATTGAAAGTAAGCCAAAATGCTTCAAAAGGCAATTTAAAATGTAGTTGCTACTCTACAAGGCACACTTTTTTTGTAAATACACAAACGTACACGTTGAGTGAGAAGTTCCCTTTTAAGCATCTTGTAGTGTTTCTCAGTAACACCATCAGCATAAAAGCTTTGAAGTCTTGACACAAACAAACAAGTGTGACATGTTTTTCATCGAGTTTGATGCCAAAATTGTGAAGAGCACAGCTGTGACCAATAAAGGAAAAATATTGTAGATGGTGTTGACACTCACTCTTCTTCATTCTTTCTGTATATATTTTCACCCGTGCTTCAAGATTTGATATTAAATCTCTGTGTAGGTTAGAGGAGTCTTAAATGAACTGTTAGCTTACTTATTGTCAGCTGTGCTTCTCTAGCTCTCACAGCAATTTATATTACCTGATCAGAAAGTTATGCTGAGAGTTATTTAATTAGTTTTTCAAGCTTTTTCCATTTCTGAGGAATGTAATGAGTGTAGAAGACAGCAGAAGAACAAACATATACAACAGTTTCTTTTGCTGACTTTGAAGAGGTTTTTGCTGGAATTTTAGCTTCTTCACAGTCTTGGATGTCATTTACGCATTTTAAATCAGCCAGCAATACTCCCCTCGTAGCTCCATCGTTCATTACTTTGCACTGTTCACGCTGTTCAGAGAAACTGGAATAACCTTGTGAACAGCCTCCTGTCATTGCTGCCTTCTATGAGCCAGATAATATTTTTATTACTAACCCTATCAAAAGAAATTCTCCAGCCATTCTTCACCAGTGCCTATTACACTACGGCAGTGTGATGCTAGCAATTGTGGAGCTTAACAAACTAGAACACATGAAACCCACCCACAAACTCTTGAAAAGTCCAGATGTTGGGGTGGGAAAAGGAGGGATAGTCATGTCATTCACAAGTCCTGCAGCACATACAGCTCAACCACCCTGAGAGAAATATTTTACTTTGGTGTTTCATACGAACCAGATTTGGGGTGGTTGTTGTTTTCAAGCAATCTTTTCATTTCTTCTTTGAAAATTATATTTGACAGTTTTGCCGAAGTTTGTTTTGCCAAAATGAAAATCTTTTCAGTTGACCTGAGGCAACAGCCTTGAAAAGAAATGCCAATAGCAGGTTTTGCCACTTTTTACTCTAACATGGAAGAAAGGAAAATTTCAAAATATTTGGCCAATTATGACCCCTCTTCCACAGGTTTCTGTCTGACGATTTTAATCCGATTCATTAAAACAAAATCTAAAATTTCAATTTACAGGCATTTTTGTTTCATGAAACAGCTCTTTAATCTTTCCTTTAAATAAAACTAAACTTGAACAATAATTAGGCAAAGATGGCAATTACGTTTTTCAACCAGTGGACAAGACAGGGTCATAATATGCTTCAGTCTGTACACAAATTTATTATCAAGAAAAGAAGGTGTCGATTCCTTCTTTAGCTTCCCCTGAATTAAGTGACAAACCCGATCCTTTAGATGTTTTTGTAACAATAGTTAAAATCAATCAGGGAGAGGGAAAAAAACCAAGATCACTTTAACCATGTCATGACTTACTTGTGACTCCCAATACCCTCAGAAGGTAAAAAGATTTGTATTGTCAAGGCAAACAACAAAGAAAGAAAGGTGTGGGAGACTTGGGAAAATATGACTCATGGGGATCCAAGTGACGTGCTTCTCAGAGAAAGGCAATAGGAGACCTGCTCTTCTACTATTAACTCTTCTGAAGTTAGTGACTTGCAGCAGCAGGAGAGAAGAATCAGGTTCAAGACTCGAAAATGATAAATAGTAATAATGGTGCTCAGCCTGTCAATGAGGAAAATGTGGACTCTCTTCAGCATGTTTATGTCTAGATGACTATAATTTCTTCCTGTCATCTTTTTCAGAACTTTCCATCTGAATGAGAAGTTGGAATGCTGTATATTTGAAGACAAAAAACTCTACCCAAGTGGCAATGAGATTTAGTTGTATAATACTTAGTTCCAATATCAAATGGAAAAATATTCGAAGAAGATACAGTTGTGAGCCTGAAAGTGTAAGAATCGGCAGTACAAACCCATTTTGAAGATCAAGGTGTTTTCCAGGAAACCATGAAATGCCAACAAATTTCAAATTCCAACTAAGGGAGGAGGTAATGCATTTTTTAATGTTTAAAATCCCAATGTTTTTATAAGGTTATAATCAAACTTTTTCCAAAACCTCTTCTAAAGGAAATTGGAAAGTAGTTGAGTGTCTCGTCTAAAAAAAAAAATGTATCCCGAAGAATGAATGCTGACAAGCATAGGTGCTTATTTGAAATTACTCAATTGCTTCTGTTTGTAATATTTGACTAAAAGCTTCTTGACAGCTTCACATTCATGATTTCATATTTTCACTTCTGATCTAAGAACATCATGTAAAATAGTCTTTCATGATACTACCCCGCATCTACTTTGTTCAGCATTGATAGCACAAGATTTGTAGACAGAGAAGGCAATTTTCTGTGCATTTTAGGACTTCAGAAGAAGTTTCAATTGAATTTGATTCTAAAAATAAGTTAAAATTAAAGTTGTGGCTGGAATGAGGATTCATGTTTAAAGTCAGCTAGTTTGGTTCTCAACTGAGTCTGAAAACATTTCTCCTTTGTAAAAGTGTCACCTTTTATGAAGAAACAGATTTTAAATTAGATTCTATGAGTACAAAAGAAGGGATGTTAGTCATTCTCTGTGAGGAATCATGAAAGAAAACCTGAAGGCATTCTACAGAGCACTTGGGGGAGAAGGAAGCTCAAAACTTGTGAATTCCTGTGTACTGCTTTAGAGCATTACCAGAAAAAGAATGAGTGAACTTTATGCAAGTCTAATGAAACAGGACTAAACAGGGTAACTCAAAAGCGTGGTGACAGAGATGGAAGGTGTCCTTATGTGTAGAGATTCTTCTGACACACTTTCTGACATGTGATTTCATTAGGTCTTTAAAGATTAAGGTTTTACTTTAGGCAATTGAGGCTGGTTTTGGCAAGTCAAAAGACTTGTAGCAATTTTACCACTGACTTGCAGAAAAAAGCCAAAGTGAATCCTTTCATCTTCCTATCCCCGGGTAGCTGACCTACTCACTCCAGCCACTTATTTTTAACTTTCTTTTCAAGCTTCACAACAGAATGGAAGGCTTTGAAAGTGTCTTCCTTTCCTTTTTGTGTTTAGACAACTGGTCCAAACAAATTTAGGATCAATAATTTGATATAGATACGTAATTTGATATCACCTACTTCATACTATTAATTACAGAACTACTTCTTACCCGATTTCCTTCTTTGAAGAAGTTATGGCTAAATGAACAAAGGCTTGTCAGAAATGTTTATTTGCGAGGATGTTTTCATACGTGAGGCAAACTGTTCTGAAATTCAACATGCTTTGAGATAATCGGTTTTGGTTCGTGCCATTTCTTCATTGGCTTTATTTATCTCAACTTTGCATTTCTCCAACAACAGAGATGGATGCTTTTCAGTTCACTCCTTGTTTCCCTCAACCTAGTGGAATCCAATTGGGAAAAAAACTTCCACACACAATCTTTCACCTTCTAGGGCAAAATTTGGAGGGTTTGGGACAACTTTAGAGTGAAAAGGCAGCCTGAATTTCACATATCCCTCCCAGTGAACTATGAAGCCAATATTGTTGTGGTTCTACTTTTAAAATACTGTTCTTTTGTACTTTTATGAATTTATGATGCAAGTAACTAGGGAAAAAAGAAAGATATTGTGTCTTATTTAGCACATAACCAAATACATCAAAATAGTGAAACATTAGTAACTCATTCAAGTATTTCAGTGAACAGCTTGTCCAACAACTATTTTTTATGCATTTTATATCCGTTTACCTATTTAATAATAAATTTTAAATATAGAATCCGATTTAGAGTTCTTACACAGACCTTGAGATGGTCAGAGTCTTCACTGAAAAATTAGAAATTCAGCTTATATAAAAAGGTAGCAAAAGAAAATCTCTAATACCAAAACGCCTGAAGAAATAGACACTTTATCCATTAAATGGAAAGCACAGCCCAACAGATTTGTTTATTCCAGCAAGTATTTATGCTGAATTCATCTTACCACCTTTCAAAAGGTGCTCACCTAATAAAACAGTAAATCCAGCTTACCTAATAGGTAGGTAGATATAGAGGAAATAACCAGCACTTTTGAAAGACATAAAAATTCATAAATAGATTAAGCCATTTCATTTGATTTAAGGAAGCTTTAGATCTTTAGGAGCATTTGTGCAACCGACTTGCAAGCATGCACCAGCACAGAGCAGGCAGAATGCAAACTTCACCACAGTATGTCTGTTTAGTTCTTTACTTCTCAAATAGGCGGCTCAGAAACCTATTTCTTAATAAGACACTGTCTCCATTGTGTTTTGTTTTATGATAAAAATGAGAAAAACTATTTGAGATGTGTGGTTACTGACATTGCAAGCAAATAAGCAATCCTAGATTCTTCATTTGTATGTAGACCAAACTGCCAAATGCAAGGAAGTGGAGAAAATAGCAGATTTGGGGGATGTGTAGATGTGACTCTAGAAAAATTATTCTATGGCAAATGACCATAAATTCTGCAACCTAGACACAGTATCATCCAGCCTCCTTGTTCTCCTCTTCACCACTCTGTCTGGTTAACATGTTATGTGACAAAGTCTGTTCATCAACACAAATCACTAAGGAGCTGTGGGGGAACAGAGCTTATGTTCAACAGCCACTTGCTTTGCTCTGCCTTTGCTGTAACTTTCTTACAAACACCACTGATTGTTTTCTTCCCTATAATGTAATCTGGAACAGAAAGGCACAGGTTATCAGTTATACTGTTGTCTAACACACATGCAAGTTGCACAGTCAGTAAGAAAAATCATCAGACTACAGGTCCAGTTAGTGAACTTGAAAGGGTTACTCTTCTGTGCCCTCTGGCAAGACCAGTTGTACATACATTATTCTTGACATATATTTCCGCATCCTGCTCTTAAAGACTTCAGAGTCTGACAGATTTAACTCTTTCTAATCTATGCTAACATTACAGTGTCCTTACCATTAAAAAGTAAGGTCCTAGTCCTAGTAAAGTATCCTCACCTTTAAAAAGTAAAGTCCTAGTGAGCACCTCTGAATTTTTTTCACTTTAATGAAAGCCTGTTCTTGCTCTCACCAAGAGCAGCCAGGCAGAACAAGCCATTCCCTTCCACGCTGCAACAGTCTGTAAATACGTGCAAAGGATGGATCCTCTCAATCCTCTCTTCTTTAAGCTAAAGAACATTGGCTTACTTCTTCTTTCCTCACATGTCATGTTTCCACACTTCCAGCAACTCTCTTTTCCTCTCTCTTCACAGTCCTCAATTGCTACACAGCTCTCTTAGATTTTGGTACCCAAATGCTCTGGGATTTGGTACCTGATACACTACAAGAAGTCTTAATAATGCAGAAGAACTCATTCATCTCCCTCCCAGGCTACATATTGTGCTTACACACCCCCAGTAGGATTTTTCTTTTTCCAGTCTTTCTCTGAAACTGTCATCCTTTTCTGTACGGATGCTACGCAGCCAGCTCTCCCCGTACCATTGTTATTCCTAAGCACAGTACTTTACATTTGTATCTGTTGGTGAAGTTTTATTCTTTTCAGACTACATGTCCAGTTTGTTTGTCAAGATCATTTCAAATCCTGAGCTTTTAATTCCCCCACATATTTCTGGCACTCTCTCCACTTAGTGTCCTCTGAGGATTTTAAAAGGCCATTCTCCAGTTCTTTGTCCGAGTCATTAAGAAAAACATGGAGTAGCTTTCATCCCTGTCCTGTCCCCATCAATGTTATACGCTTTTAGACAGAAACAGCAACAGCTACCTGCAGACTTCCAGGAGAAGATGTCAGGGTGTCATACCTATACATAAAAGATGACTCAATATTGTCAACTATCGTGTATTATATTTTATTCCTAGAAAAATCAGGCATTTCTGATACCAAGGAGCATATGCATTTAAATCCACCCACCTATGCCAACAGCATCCTGGGCTGCATCAGAAGTAGTGTGGCCAGCAGGTTGAGGGAGGTGATTCTGCTCCTCTGCTCCACTCTGGTGAGACCCCACCTGGAGTACTAGAAGGGAGACTTAGATTAGGTATTAGAAAGAAATTCTTTACTCTGAGGGTGATGGGACACTGGAACAGGTTGCCCAGAGAAGTTGTGGGTGCCCCATCCCTGGAGGGGTTCAAGGCCAGGCTGGATGGGGCTTTGAG
>JAOXJK010000032.1:6277714-6293669 GCA_025774025.1 Xenus cinereus
GGTAACGGTCATGCAGCGTTGTATTAAGCTCACTAAAGGGAGCAAGCTAAGTGATTTTGTGATGTTATGGAAGTGTTACTGAAAAGAAGAAAGCTAAGAAATGTGTTCTGCATGAAATTGTAAGACGTTGTGAATGACAAGGTCTTACAATTGCAAACACTGTAGCAGAACAGTGGTAGACTGGCTATAGATTTAAATTGTTTTCACAGAAATTTCTGAACAGAGTTAAATGAAAAATAATATTTCAGTAATTTATCAATATTTATCTCACTTAATTTGTTTGTTCTGCAGAGCACTTTTTTTCTGCTTGATTATGCCATATGGGTTTGAATTTTACAGATATAAGTATTTTTTTCCATTCATCCAATAACTGAAAAAACCTAATCAAGAGTAAAACGGAGAAAGTGAATTAGAAGGCAGAGGCTGTTTTTAATCTTACATATTGTGTACATATGTACATACATAATACTTTACATATTAAAACTCAAGATAATTAAAGTTCATTATGCAATAACAATGAAACAGGTAAACTGGACTTGATCTTTGTGAACGACATGTGAAAGCCTTTACACCTGACAGCAGTTCATACTACATTTTCCAGTAAAAGGAAAGCAAGCAAGGCTTCAAAAGAGTAACCAAGAGTTCCCGTGTGCTAATACATCCTTGATGCTTTGGTTTTATCAGTCATCACGCTCTATAGCTGCTGTTACAAAGCTCTCACTATTGAATGCAAATGTTTGTGTACCTGGGATTGTGACTCCTGCTATAGCCAGTACCTTTTACAAGCCATTGATGCCTATGCCCTGCTGCTTACCGCCAGGTTCCACCTCAGCTGGGTTAACTCTAATCATTCAAAAGGCAGGCAGTACAATTTACAGGTGATAATACACAACAGTCGGTAATAATTGGTAGAATAGCCACCCGTCACTATTAGAAGAGCTTAAAAGTGGCAATCTTTCCTAATAGATTTCCAAATAGTTTACTGTGTGTTAAAAACAGGCTTTCAGCATCAAAGCTTTCAAGTGACAGTATAATGAGCACAACCCTGAATTTTAAATGAAATCCAATAATGAGTACCCAAGGTTACAAATTTTAATGACCGTCCTTGTTAGAGCTGCATAAATAAGCTTCACCTATTGAGATGTGCAGCAGTCTCTGCTAGCATGGCCTCAGGCTGCTGGCATCTCCGTGCTGTTCCAGGGCTGCTTCTCGGGTGCTATGGCAAGCCTCAGAGGCTTTCACTGCTTGTAGCTTTCCTGCTACAAACTTTTTAGAAAAGGAAATGATGGAGCAATGAAGGAATGTCACTGGCCTGATAAAGCACTCCTTGTTTAGGCTATTGAAAAGCTCATTCACTGGTCCTAAGCAGGGAAAAGTCCTCATAATTGAGCTACAGCCTCCCTCTCTCTTAACAAAGATTGTGTTTCTTTATTGTACCTTTACCAGCTTTTCATCCAGCCCAATTTTAAAACAGGCCCAACAATGAGGTTTCAGCACTTCCCAGGAAGCCGTTTACATAGATAGTAGTTCTCATCATGAGGAAATTTCACCCTAAATATTCAACCTAAATTCAACCTGGCTTAATTTCATCCCATTATTTTGGCTGTCAGCAAATAAATCGGTCCTTCCTCTCTGTTCTGCTTAATCTCTGTAGCACATTGGTTCTTTCGTTACCTTCCAATTTCTGTTAGGCTCCATCCCATTTGCCAAAAATCATTACCTTAATGACATCTGCAATCCAGCCTTCTAAATTACAAAGATGTATTAGTAGAAGAAGGGTTTGTTCCTTGCTTAGTAACAAGGTTCCCAGATAGCCAGATTGGCTCCTGTTGCTGTTATACGACACTACAGCTGCCATCTGCAAGCCTGTCGTTAAGGCTTTTTCATGTTACTTTATTTTCCAAGTTTCTACCCCAAATCTATCTCCTCACGTGGATTTTTTTTTTCTTTTCACATGTTAGTTTGCCCTTTTCCTAGGTAACTATAGTAGCCTATTTTCTAACCACATAGCTAGATCTCTGCCCCTGAGCTATTACTCTTGTGCATAGAAGTGACCTTCTTACACAAATATTGGCTGGGGGCAGTCCCCTCAGAGCCAGAAGCATATACACATCTCTCATCAGTAAGCAGTAAATCAACTAGTCAAGAGTTTTCATATTCTCAATATGAGAAGTTGATGATTATTTTTTATTTCAATGAGTCTTCAACCAAAAGGAGATGATGATTCTTTAACGATCTTGTCATTAAAAAAAAAAGTTGAGTACTCCTTGCTAAGACAATGTCTTTCATTTCAAAGTTCCTTGAGTTTCCTTTAACACATTAAATGAGATAGTAAAGTAGGATAAGAAGATCCCAACACACAAGGAAATGCTGAATATTGTACATCACATTGCAACTTAAGCACGTGTGAATAGGTACTAGAAGATTCCTTACCTGCCCCCCCCAACCCCAAAACCAGAATCATAGTCACAACACACATCTCCAAAATAGCAATGACCAGTGGGACACTCGTCACCCTGCAGACCAGACTGCATGGCTGGGCTTTGTCAAGAAGTTACTTTAGCCTGACCCACACAACGTGAACTTTTTTTACGTTTTATGATCTTACTGCTGCCATGTGTGCTTACAGTGTGATGTGCCCTTTCTGAATGCTGATTGCAAAAGCCTATGGTCCAGACAGCTCTTACTTTTCTCAGGGAAACAGAGGACATTGTGCCATTGAGTATCAGTGCTCTGATCCCATCACACAGCAGCAAGATGTTCACTAGCCTACAAAGCACTTCATTATTTCTTTTCACTAAAGAAAATCCCCCCCATCTGAATTCAGAAAGCCTTGGAGGTCCTGAGGAGCCTGCATTTATCCAGTCTGAAAATCATAGATATTTTCTTGAAAGAGCAGAGCAGCTAAGGAGAGTAAGCTCAATGCTCCCTCCAGCCCCCTATGACAGCTGGGAGTCTGAAGTAATTGCTAAATACAATGGAAATGCCTTCAGACATCCAAAAACAGAAGAAAAAAGATCAGCGTCCCTGCAGCACAATAACAGGAGGGAAAATAAGCTTGTTTATACTTATAACTTTCTTCTATGTCTTACGCAGTTTGTTTGCTCTTGAGACACGTGGATTGTTATGCATGGATGCATCAGTCATTTATTGCAATCACTGGATTCAGAGATTATGAAAATAATTGTGGAAAAGAGCTTATGAAGCCAGCTAGTCCATTCCCCAGCTTCAGGGCAGGACCAGCTAAAATTCTTCATTTCTGATATTTTCTAATTTATTCTTAAAAAACCCCTCCAGTCAGGTAGAGCCCACGACCTTCCTGTCAATCGCATATGACAGTCTTTTCTCCATCCCACTACTACCAGGCAGGACTTTGACAGCCTAATTAAAAGCAGAACTGGCTTTCTGTTGAAAATGGAGTGAGGTTTGCAGCCTATGATATGCGATTCAAGGGAACATAAAATGCACTATAGAAGAGTAACATGCTATGGTAGAAAGCATCTGTTCAATTTGCTTTAAGTCACAGAACTATGTTCCTTTTACAGACTGCCACTGGGCAGCAAAAAAAGAAAAAAAAAAAAAAAAAACCTCTTTTCCCAGTCCCTGGCTGATGCTGTGTAGCCTCCAGAAGGAACTGAGATTATGCATCGGTTCTGGCAGCATCTGGGCAAGCACTAGAGGGAAAAGGTTTTAAAGACCAGAGCTGGGAAAGAGACTGAACTCCAGCCAGCAGCACAAAGGGAGCCTGGGAGACAGAAATGCACGAACAGAATCAAGTGTCTGAAGGGAGAGAGAGAGAGATTTACAGGGAGACGAAAGGGACTCTGTGGGTAGGATTTGTCAGCAAAAAGGGCTCAGAACAAACGCAGATGAACCCGCTGTGATAGGACATAGGGAAGACAGCACTATAACTCCTGCTTTATTCTGTTTTACCTGCCCTTGAAGTTTTGGCTTTTTCTACTTAAGAATATTAATCATTCTCACCTACAAGCAAGTAAACACTGGCTTTTAAATCTAAAACCCTCTTTTCAGTTTGCTGTCATTAAGGAAAAGATCCAGGTACATCTACCTGAAAGGCTCAGGATCTCATCACACGTGCAGAAGTACAGACCTGGAGCACACCCCGGTGTGCCGGCACCGTCCCCAGCACACTAGGTAGCAGAGTTAGTAGAATCAATTATCACAGCACAGCAGAACACAGAAAGGGAGAAAAGCTGCTTTGTCTGCAGCAGCCTGGAATTCACGAGGCTGCACTTCCACTTGAGAGACAGAGATCTCACGGCTCCTGCTGCAGAGCCGTTCCATCCACCCAGGTGCTAAGTGTGTTGCACTTCACTTTCCAAAGGCTGGAGAACACCTTACTGCATTTTCCTGTTGCTCTCAAAATGGATTGCAGCCCGGGGTTCAAGAGCCAGAATGAAAGTCAAAAAAATACTGCAGATCATTCCACAGGATAACATCTTTCAGTCTCTGTTTTATATTTATCATATGCAGAGCTTTTCTGAAGCCTACATGTTAGATTCTGAATACTGCTGTGTAATGCTAACCAGAGCACCAAAGGTCACCTAATCCCCAGCCACCACCTGCCCTGATCTCTACGTAGGCTGCTAGAGGGGTGGCAAAACAGCAGATTAAACGATTTGTAGATCATGACAAAGTAACTAACAAACACCACTTTGGCCCTACCAGGTAATGCCAGAGCAGACAGCTCTTTTGGATGGCATGGCAACAAGTTACCAAGATCACATTTATACAAAGCTAGTTTAAAACTTCATAGGCAGAGAAAAGAGGGTGATGCAGATCATAAAGCCACAGAGGGATCTGTATCCATATTCTGGTTGCTGCTGTGCATGCAGATCTGTCATGTGACATCTTCATTACCATTACTGCTTTGCCAACTAAATTAAAATCATCAAAGACAGATTAACGTACTAGTCTTCCGCTTTAATACGATGTTATTTGGTATAGCGTCAGTGTCACATTTTCAAGTGGGAGAGACATCTCACTTCTTACTAAGATACATAGGAGTTTAGATATGGACTCAAACCCATAAATATATTTTGAGCATCTGCACATCTTGCTAGATGTGGAGCTTTCATTTTTTAATATTTCCAAATACTGTAATACAACTCCAGTATAGAGAGACTTCACTCATTTCATCACGCGTTAGACAGAGGCATAGGTATTTTGGATTATGAGTCCTTTGTCTTCAGACACTGCATGACACTTACTCTGCCACAAAGCTCCGTTCTGAAGTACCTGTAAGACGCAGGTCTCTAGCCGCATCGAAGTAAGAAGCCTTACGCTGATAAGACATTAGAGAAACTTAGATAAAATTAGATAATTAACAACAAGTAAACAACTTAGGATAGGATATTAGAGAAACTTAGAGAAAATTAGATAATTAGAGAATTAGTAAAAACATCCTCCCAAAACATGTAATTCAGTAGAGAATGATTTCTTCTATGTAATTTAAAAAAAAACCAAAACCTATTTTATAAAACATTAATTTAGAACACTTTAGAGTTCTTACTTATGATACTTATCACAGTGCATGTAATTAGGCCTTCAATTTCCAATTCCAATACCCAGGCTACTAAAAGCCATCTTAGTCACATCATATGTGAATTTTCTAAGTTTTACTCTGTTTGCCTTTAACTTCATCAAATTCTTAGTAAACAACTCAACAGCAACCAAATCCTTTCCTCTAGGCCAGCAATTCATACACTATGCAGAGAGAAGTCATGCTACTTAAATCTTGTTGCAAACAGAAAAGTTAGGAACTGTGTGGGGTTTTTTCATGTAAGCCAGTACAAAATGGAAAGACAGCTATTCACCGAAGTAGTTTTGCTACATTATGCATCACAGCAGATAATTAGAGCCACAGGCTAAGGCAAAAACATTGTTTACTATGCAAAACGTCTACAGCTTAAATGACGCCCAGGGGATGAATGATTTGCACAATCATTAGGATTTTGAATGTTGCTCTGACAGATGTTTCGGGGAAAATAGTTTGAAAAATCCTGGAAAGATGTTTAAGCAATAAAGTTGATGCCTGTTTTTTCCACCTTACAATTGTTTCTTGAAGGCATAAGAATTCATATACATGAGCCTGAAGTTTGGCCTCTGATTCCATATTTCACTGCCAGTGCCTTTTAAGACTAATGAATGCTCAAAATATTACAGTGTTCAGACTTTCCACTAGGTTGACATCTCAAGAGCCCAAGTTTCATCCTATTTTGCAAAGTTTTATCCTTGGAGTGTTTTCAACCAAGCAATCTTGTAAGTAACCCCATGACTTTGTTCTCATTAGACCATGAATATCCACCGTACTGGTCTCATTGGGATCTCAGCCAGGATATGATTCCCCAAAACGTGCACAGAGATGACAGTTCTTCTTCACAATACATTATTTCATTGCTAACCGCTCCTTTCTCTAAGGTAGACAGTATTGAGAATTGCTATACCAGATGTCTGTAGTGCAATACAATTTCTAGTACAAATAATTTGTTAATTTTGACTGCTTTCATTCAAACCTTTACTTGTTCTCAATACTTTCAAGTACCCCATTTCTCTACAACAGCCCCTTCTCCCGCTCCCTCAGCCCCTGCAAGATTAAATGGGGACCACGCAGACTGACACCGTAACAGGATTACAGCCAGTGTCCCCAAGGGCAGATTGGGGCTAAACAGGAACATTTTGCCAGACTTGCAGGGAAGCTTGGGCTCCTGAAGCCCACCTCGCTGGTCACAGCATGTTGGCAGCATTTATTCTTTTATAAGCCAACAGGTCCCACCTATGGACGTCTCTCCGTTTCCAATATCCTGCTCTCCTTAACAAACATAGTTTTACTCTGAATATTACTGGAGATAATTGAAACGTATAAGTCATTTATTGAATTACAGAACGAGATGAGGAGTGCTCCAATGCAAACTCCAGGGGCTAATTATAAACAGTAGGGCCGTTCTCCTCTCCTTCTGTAGTACTGCCTTTGAATATTTAATCACAGCTTTCTAGTCTCAGGAAATACCCTCACTTTAACAAACAAACAAAGCCCAAACTCAGTGCGCACACAAATAATCCAGCCACCAAATAATTTATTGCAGTCTTATTTTAAGCCATTTGAAAAACAGAGACTTGCCACAGATCTGAGAGTCTCTTCTTATTTGAAAGGCAGAGGATACAGCAAGCATCTAAAATAGCAAGAGGATGTTGAAGCCACAGTACTTCCACACCAGCTGGGATGACATTTTCAGTAAGCTAGCAAGTGTAACAGAACATGCTCTCCAGAAAACTGCTTTACTTCAATAAACAAGTTCCAGATCATCTTTCCTTAAAATTACACACCAGAATATGAATGCCAAATTATGCACCAGAATATAAATGCCAGGGTAAACAAAAAAGCCCACATATACAAGGTTCTGTTGATTAAAAATCAAAGAAAAACATACAATCGGAAGAGCAGGATTTAAGTCAATGTTACTTTTGTGCAAAACTGAAACAGTTTCTATACAAAGCCCGCACAAGGGAGAGTCTGCACTTTTCACAGCAGATGTAAGGAAACAGATAGCTGGTCGGGCTGCTTGTTGCTCTCTGAGATGTTGGGAGTTTGCGTGACGTCCTTTCAGAGCAATAGCATTAAATCCTGCAGATTCCCCAAGACCTCTTCTGTCCTCAACCTTTTATGCCTGTTCTATGCCAGCCAGCAAATTCCAAAATAAATTGCCTACAGTGTCTGCCTAAAATGAACCACCATAACAGCTGCCTTTCCCCACAGTCCGAATAAACAGATTTCTTTATCTGGAATTTAATTTTGGATTATTCATTACAACTCAGGCAGGAATTGCCAACAGCATGCCAACAAAAAGAGAGCTGTGCATGGCATAACACAGTGTTGGGGGGTGGCTACAGAAAAGAAAAACAGCTAGTAGCTCTTTTGCAGCTATCCTAGGAACTTGCTTGGTACATTCAGGTTTAAATGGATGGCTGAAGAAATATCCTTGAATTAAAAAAAAAATGTCCTGCCAGTCATCAGGTATTTTCCCATTTATTGTTAGGGACAGTGTCTATCATTTAGAGCTATATATCGGTTACTTCCCTTTATAGATTCACCATCCAGAGTAGCATCCCGTATTATGATGAATAAGAATTTCATCATTTGTGTTTGGTCTCATTGTAGGAATCTGCACGAATTTGTGAAAAGTTATTTAATGAAATTCAAGTGGAGAAAATAAAATAAAGTGTTCATCATTATTTGCAATCTGCTTTGGATACACACCAAAGAGAAAGTAATTTCTCTCTATTCATTAATAAATGCTTACTGAAGCTTGGCTTATAGTCAGCCAGCCAATATGAGGCAATAGAAAGAACTTACTGACATTTTTGCATTTGACACCTTTGTTCACAAAGAAAAACAAAGACTCAGTCAGACCTTTTTGAAGATGTCAGACATGTTGATGTGGGGGTAAAAAAGCAGCTTTTCCCCTTCTTACAGTAAGAACATTTTCAGAATATACATGAAATTGTCACCACCATACTACTCACCACTTTCTCCTGCTGTGCCATTATTACAATATTACTCACACCTTTATGTGGCATCCATAAAATTGTGACAGCTAAGAAAGCCAGCATTAATTTATTCCAGTAAAAAGTATGAACTGCTTTTTCTTCCTCTAAGCAGTTGCAAAGTCATATATAAAATCCTGACTGAGGTCCCCACACAGCAGCAGGGAGGAGATTGGAGAAAGGGGATTGATTGAATCTTTTTTCTTTAGTGTTAAGTTTTCCCTGTTTCAAAAGCCAGAGTTACCTAGTGTGATTCTTTTAAAATTTTGCCAGAAGTCATTCCATTTCAGAAAGCTTGGAGTCAAAAATGCCTTACAGACAATTCAAAGTTATCATGTGAAGTGATTTACGTAAAGACTGTGGCATCATAACCTGACCCAAAGGGCCCAAGATGAGAGCAAGAGAGACAGAGCGTGCAAATGAGAGCACAGGGTGGTACCTTACAGACCTCACCCCAGTTTTACAGCCACATTTTCTACTTACATTGTATGGATTTATTTGTCCTTAATCAAATCTATCTGCTTACTCATTTTTTAAGCAAAACAGTTTTATTGGTTTGCTTTTCACTAGAAACAAGCCATTTTTTCCATAACATTTGCTCACAGCCAGTGAAATATTTTTATGTTTTCATTTGCAATAGCATAATAAAGAATCCAAAGGTAGAGTTTGCTCTCCTGCTTTTGACAGTTTCTGCATGCTTTTATAATATTTAGTGGCTTTCTCTCACCCTCTGTCTTTCTTTCTCCACTCTGCTTGCACTTTGTAGAATCCTGTTTTAATCCTTTAACCATTTCCACTTTTTCTAACCACTTTCTCTTCCCACCTTTTTCAACTCTTTTCCCTTCCCTTTCTTTTCCTAAGGGAAACAAACGGCACCCAGAGGGGCAACAAGAGGAGGGTTCCAGCTCCCTTCTGCCACTGGCCTGGGATCACTTCAGTACCTCCTCCCCTACCTCAGTCTCCATGTAAAGCTCTTCCTCTCTCTACTCCTCACACACTGGAGAAAGGGCTGGGACTTCAAGCTCACAAGCTGGGTCACCATGCAACTGCCAGCCCCCGTCGGTCCTGCTCCTGCTCACTGCCCCCGGATTCAGCTGTGTCCTAGTCCCACATTATATCAAGGTGAAGGTCTGTTCCTCTGTGTTGGCTTCCTAAGAGAGAGATACAGGAAGAGAGGTAAAAGAGTAGATATAATCACTTCTTTAATCTGAATGGCAGGACTGCAAGACACTCCACCACTGGTCAGTCTACTCAGTCTCTAGCTGTTTAGTTCAGATCAGCTTTGACACAGAAGCATCTGGAGGACCCACGTGAAGATGTCATGTTCTGGGGTTTCCACTCAGGCTGTGCATTGTGGACATGCCTAATACTATAACAGGGATGACTTTTGAGCGCTGTTTAACAGAAGACAGATGTAATCACTGATTCTGAAATAAAAGAGATTTAAAAGCAGAGATTAATACAAATGGCCACAAGCTGCAGCAGGGAAAATTCTGACCAGCCATAAGAAAAAAATATTTCCAGTGACAGCAGTTAAGCACTGGAACAGACTGTTCAGCAAAGCCGTAGGATATTCTTGGAGCTATTAAAAACTCAGCTGGGCAAGTCCCTGAATAACCTGCCCTAACTTTAAAGCTAGTCCTGGTTTGGACTATATGACCTCCATAGCTCTCTTTCAATGTAAATTTAATGCAAGATCAAAGATCAGGTAAATATTGTAAGTTTGTGTGGCTACAAATCTTTGTAGACATATACCCAAAAGTAGTTTCATTGCTAGCCCTGTGGAAATGAGGCATAAATCATGCAATGCAATGTCATTTCTGTGTCTATTGTTTCTTACCATCTTCTTCCAAACCTGCAATAACTTTTGAAACAACTGAGCCAACATCAAATAGATTTGATAGATATAGGTCTCAAAACCAATCATATTTCTAAATGTTTCAAAATAAGTATAAACATTCACACACACTGGGCAGTCACACAGTTGGAAGCAACCAGAGCATGTGATGCTTCTTGCCCAGCTAGTAGATGGAAGACAGCAGAGGTACCATGAGAGCATGAAGAAGAACGTAACATATTGTGGCAATAAGTGCTGTAGCCATCAGGAATAAGAAGAGCAGGAGTTTGTTCTGGGAACAACCATAAAAGTTCACAGAAAACTTGACCTCAGTCTACTGTTCATGGAATACCTTGTTATTTCTGTCTATTTTGTCCTACCAAATGAGTAGCAGGTTATTCAGAGGGCAGTGCAAGAAGCTTGCAATAGAGGGATGAAAATAAATCTTCCCTCCATATAGGAGACACTGAAATTCAGCTGATCGGCACACGGCCCATGGTCGGAGTCATTCTTCCCACAGGGAAATGGGGCAGGTGAGAAAGTAACAGTATATTAGGTCTTTAAGAATTAAGCCGTGTACCTACAGATAGGATGGACACTGAAGGGGAAGGCTGGGAACTCCATAGAGCAGAGTTTTGTTGAGATCCAGTTGAAAAGAGCAAATGAAAAACCAATGAATCCACAACTGCTGCATGAAGACTTCGGGCAGTGAATAAGTGGGCAAAGCAAGAGAACCTGTGTGAAACGGGAAGGTAACAGGCCATCTCCTCTCCACTGTGCAGATGGCAGCCGCAGCCACCGCAAACACCAGGGGCAGCTGACAGGATGCCAGACCCTGCTGTGCCCTGAAACGGTGTGTGTGGGGCGGTACAGCTAGGGCTCTGCCACTAAGCATTTTACAACGTTCCTCTCTCCCTGCCTAAGGGCTTCATCCTGGATGAAAAACGGGCATAAAAGGACTGGCAGAGCAGGTCGGCTGCAACACTGAGGCAAGATGCAAGACAAAGAGGATAATAATGCATCTGAGAGGTGTCAAAGAAGTTCAAGAAAAAAATTGGGCAGGAGAACGTGGATTTAGTCCATGCATGTGTGCTGCTTTTTCTCCTCACGTCAACTTCTCTTACGTCTTCCTATGTCTCGGTAAATACCTTATATTTTATAAAACAGAAAAAGAAAAAAACCTTCAGAAAGAGTCTTGCCCAGTAGAATAAGAAAAAGCAATAGCACTGCAGTATACATATGAACTCTCAGCCCGACAAGCCCCTCGTTATTATCAGGAGGGTTACATCAGCACAGACAGTATGCTAGGTGACTATGCAGCTTTTGCTGATTTTTTGTGTGGTCCACATTGCAGACAGAAATGGTATTTTAAACAAGACATCCAAAAGAAACTCTTCAAGCTTCCTGATGCTTCATGAGAAACTAATTCATTGATAGGGGTCCACCATCCAAATCACTGAGAAAGTAATTGAAAAACAGATCAGAAGCAGGTCATATTAGAGAAGCAAGGAACAGAGACAAGAGACATTTAGTGTGCCTTTCCTTTTAAACCTCCAGAAATCTAAAGTGCTTCTCATGTTGTGTCCGACAAACAATGTTTTACAGAATATACTGGCAAAACGCAAAAGCTCTAGAAAGCTATTAGCCCCAATTTACCCGCAGGAAGCCATTTTCTGCTTCTACATACAGCTTTCCACAGTGAACAAGAAAGTTCTCATGTAAATCAAATAGTGAGATCCGTTTCAGTGCTGTTGAGAAGAGAGATGCTTTTGGGTTCAGTGTTACAAACACAAACACATATGCACAAAGAAAAAACTAAATAAAAGTTTTCCCTCTGCTGCACAAAATTTTAACTACTTGAAGGTCATATAAATGTGAGACCTTCTTTAAAATGGCGATTCATTTGGTTTTTAACAGAAGAGTGACTTGGGTCCCTACTTGGAAGAGAGGGTTCATAGCTGTACATGTCAATCTTTTCTCCAAAAGGTATCAGGCTCCAGCCCAGATTCAGGGGCCAAGATTTCAGACACAGGTCTCTCCCTGGGATTCCCTGCCACCAGCCAGCCAGCTCCTGCTCAGCACGCCGTCAGCTGAAGGGCACGGACTGACCTTCCCCACACGTAGGTGTGTAGGAGTCTTACAGACTGAAATATCGTCCACATCACTTGGGTTTCTTTGTGAACTTAGCTTAAACTCATCAGATCCATTAACTGAATCAATACATTTCACTGTTTAACAAAGGAACTCATCCTTCATGCGTAGCAAAGGCACAGCTACCCTCTGACTACAGAGGGCTCTGTCAGGCTTATTTGAAGTCAACTAAGACTTCAAATTTATCCATTGATCTGTTGTTACGGTGACTACTCAACACAGCATAATGCCACCAAGGCACCCTGCAGGGAGCAGAGCTCCTGAGTGCCAATTAGCTCCAAGATTCACATCAGCCTGCCTTCAGTGGTAAGACGTGACTCAAACAATTATACACGTATTTTCTCATAGCTTTTCTTTTTAATTATTCCATTTTCAGCCTTTTAGATTCTTAAACTGTAGGCTTGTGAATCAGCTGGCATTCAATAACTCTGCTAAAGATCATAAACTCATTTTGCATTTGTGCCATTACTGCAAGTTTTTACTGCGCAAAATCATTGCTTCAAGCCTTCTCTTACAGAGATAGTGAGCTCACTCTTCAATAAATGATAACAATTAATTAACTCTGCATAAGTTTACCATAAAATCAGGCCAAGAATTCTAAGAATCATGTGTTCAGATATATCCAAACTAACAAACTAATTTGCTCTGCTCTACTAAGTTACTAATTCACCAGTTAAATTCTGGTTCGGACTAATTTGAGCCAGCAACAAATCTGTCAGAGTTTTGTTTGTATTTCCATGAGACTTATATTTGCCTCATCTAAATTCTGGAAAGAGAAAAACAACACACCGCAGCCCTTCCCCCACAAAACAAACAAACAAACAAACAATTTTTTTAAAGAAATATAAATTAAGACAGACTAAAAAAACTGCAAGAAAAAAAGGTTTTTTCCGAAACTTTGGTATATAGAAGAAAATAAATAGCCCAAGGGTACCGTATTCTGTGTTTTGGAGAGTTTTTTACATTATGAAGTAAAACTTCAGTCCTTGATTTCCAAGAGCTTTCTTAATATATACTGTATTAATTCATGTAAATTTAATCATAAAATCTAATTTAATCTTTCTTATTATGCATCATACCAGCATGTTAGCATTTCATTTTCTGAGTGTTTGTTTCAGCTCTTTTTATATAACAATCTAGAAAAACCAATATCTCCTCACATTTTTCTAACACTTTTCATACAAAACAATAACACATTTCCTTAATCTTCAATGAAGTCTCCCTCACATTTTTTTCTCTGTACTTATTTATTGAGCTGAGTTTCACAGAGCAGGCTAAATATCTGTCACCCATTAAATTATTTCTTTTTCAAAGTCCCAGAAGGTTGTAAGCTAAAGAACAAAAGTCTCTTGTGGTACCACCATAAAGCCTCATCTATTCCACTGGAACTCAGAGAGAGTACTAGAGTGGAATACACATTACAATTATCAAAACAACAACAAGATGATTTTGATTCATTATTCCACCATGTTTTTCAGACCATCACGTAAATGCACGCATTCATTTTTTTCTACCCTCTGCCCAGAGAACTTTTCACCTCTCCTCTCAAAATAAAGCCGTTGTCTTGTTCAGTGCTGGCACTGGAAATACATTTTGAGATTGAGACTGACAGAGCGTAATATGGGATTGTCCCGGTGAGTCCCTTTCCTTCCTGGATTGATTTCTCAGCTCTGCTTTTGGAAGGCAGAGCTCTTCCTTGACGCTCCCCTCCTCCTGCTACTTACTAGCCCGCCAAGGGTGACGCCTTTCTTGCTTAGTTCCCTCTGCTGCGTAAACCATTGTGAGAGATTGCTGCGTGTACCTTTCTCACGCCGGTCAGATTTACCAGCCCCAGGTCCTGGCGCTGCCTGCTCCTCTCCTTACAGCCGCTTTGGGACATGCTACAGTCTATTCCGTGCTCGTACCTCATTTTTGTGGCTTCAGGTTGTGGCTGTCTGGCTGGTTAACCTGGAGGCACCTGACGACAGATGGGCCTGATACTCTTTGATACATGACTGCCAACCTGATACAAAAGTTAATATGTTGCAGCTCTCCCCTTTTCTTTCGCTGTTTTCATGATTTCACATCTCTCATTTTCATCCTTCCTCCTTCTCTGCTGGTCCTGGAAATAGTCATATATTTGAATAGGGATGTTGTCTTACAGCCTCTTTAGAATATCTGTTGTGACTGCATATTAGAAGTCATAGCAAAAAAAATATTCAACTATCATCCAGGAAAGGCCTTATTGGTTATCCACATTTACCTTTTCAAGAAAAGCCACCTCTGTATTCCATGTTTTATTATTTAAATTATTATTATTTAAATGTGAATTTTCCTGAGGGACCCCAACCATAGCAAAGTCATGAGGAACTGCAGTTGCCGTAGGCTAAATTTCTGCTCTCTATTACTGTGAGGAAGTTGCTGCTATAGACACAGCCACAGATTCTCTCAGATTTTAAAAGTCATCATCACGTTTGGGATCATTTTGGCTGCCCGTTCCATGCTCTGATGCTAATCACTACATGAGGCAGAAAGCACTTCCCTGAACTTGCAGTAAGCGAAGCGAAATACAGGGCACAATTTTGGGCAGAGGAAGGTCCCAAGTATCTCTACGGCCCACAAAACTGCCACAGAGAAGAGATGGCTCCGGGTGGGAAGGACAAGGCTGGCAGATTCGCCCCAGCCCTGATGGAGGGAGGCAAGAGGTAGCCCCACAGCGGGCCTGAGTGGGGGCTTTGGTGCCCCCCACCACTTTGGTGGGGCTGGGCACCACCGCCTGCCACAGCCCTGCTCCTCCAACCCAGAGGAAGCAGAACAACGGCAGCAGATCATTTTAATTTTGTAACAACATTGGTGCCAAAATGGTAACAGTATCTAAGGAATGCTAATTCTAAAACAGCTTGCAAAAAAGATTTTACTCAAATGGCCTACTCAAGCATGTCAGAAGTCACGCATTTATTCCACATGATCCCAAGTTCTCGGTAATCTTCATGTCATTTAATGGTTGTATCATCTTGTTAGATGCTGCTATTGCAGTCCCCACCTGAAATTGTACCTGTGTAATACACAGTATCTGTGTAACACCTGTGGTACTCTGTTAAGGTCTGATTCCTACCTATCAATGTGCTATTGAAATCTCCTATAAAATAGATGATCAGAGGGATGGAGCACCTCCCCTGTGAAGACAGACTGAGAGAGCTGGGGTCGTTCAGCCCGGAGAAGAGAAGGCTCCGGGGAGACCTCATTGCAACCTACCAATATCTGAAGGGAGCCTACAGGAGAGCCGGAGAGGGACCCTTTGTCAGGAAGTGTAGTGACAGGACAAGGGGTAATGGTTTTAAATTGGAAGAGGGGAGATTTAGATTAGATATGAGGAAGAAATTCTTTGCTGTGAGGGTGGTGAGACACTGGAACAGGTTGCCC
>JAOXJK010000032.1:6293769-6308485 GCA_025774025.1 Xenus cinereus
ATCTAATCTAAATCTCCCCTCTTTCAGTTTAAAACCATTACCCCTTGTCCTATCACTACACTCCCTGATAAAGAGTCTCTCTCCATCTCATGTGTCCATGTGCTCTGTCATACGAGCAGCGTAAGGACCTGCTCTTGAGAACTTATTGGGCAATGTTGCAAGAGGGGTGGCTCACCAGCTTCAGGAGGTGTTAGAGGACACCCTGCCCCAGATGTTGTGTATGACTGCCTCTGCCCTATGGAAAGACGAGGGTCTGTGCTGCTCTGCAATACAGAAACTGTGCAGGAAAATCATCATCTCTCTCCCTTTTTCCTCCTCACTTTGTAAACAAAGCAATTCATGCAACATTTTTCCAGTTGAAAATTCTGCCCCCGCTTCACCCAGCATATTTTTGGCTATATGGTAACAGCAGCCTAAGAATAGCTGACCTCCTTCTATCTGTCTTGTCCCACCCATACCACGTTTCCTAGGGTGGACTGTGCAAATGTAATATGACAATTTTATTTATTCTCCTACACAGGCAAACAATCCTGCAGTCAACAGAGCCTATTGAAATTAATAAGCCTTTTACCTGGTACTTCTTGCAATTTTCCAGTGCAATTAGGGTATAACTTGGCAACAAGTAGGAGTGAATGCTGGCTGTATTTTACCCATTTTCTAATTGAGAGACAGAATAGAGAAACTGCTGCTAATTTTATTATAGCAATTAATGGTAAATCTAGAGCTGCCTGACCTGAAATGTCATTCATCTTTGCGTGCTCTGTGTATTCTTGATTTACTACCCTGTTTCTGTACCTTTGCCCGTTTTTGCATTTTTCTCAGTCATTTTACAGGAATCCAGATTTGCATTAATGGGTTGAAGTGCTCTTTTGAAACTATGCAGAACTGCATTTCTTCTAGCTAAAGTTGAGTATTAACTTTTGCACTAGAAAAATGTTTTAAAACCTCTACAATCAGAACAGAGTTTTGAATACCTAGAGCACTGCATCAATGTACTAAAGACATTTTTTTTGGTTTTATAGTGTATTGGAAGGCTATATATTACAATATAGAAACATACTAAAAGAGAATGTCACAATTCCAAAGAAGTATTTGTGTCAAAACCAGTTTAAAAACCCTGCAAATATATTGCTGAAATAGTCACTTCTTATATGAGAATAAAAACTGTTGCTTTCAGAAATAATATTTAATTTTTTGGGGTTCTAGCATCAACTTTAACCTTATTTTTGCTCTGTTTTCATACCTATATTTTGAATTGTGGCTTCTCTGTTTCTCTGTTTTAGTAATTCTGATATTCACTATGGTTTCTGTGATACTTTTATTTTTTTAGGGAATAATATTTCTCTGCATCCCTAAATTTCAGGGTTAAGTCCGTTAAAATAGCAGAAATTTAAGCTTTTCTGGGGTATACAGGAACACTAATTTTCTTATGCGTATGGTCAAATAGGGCTTGATTCTGAAAGGAAATCTAAATATCTTTTGTACTCCTTAACTTAAGAGAGGTTGGCTTGAATCACAAGAGGTTCATGGAATTTGTCCTTTGGGCTGGTTTAGCTCAAAGCTCGCTTTTCAGTGATGCTGTAACAAGTAGATAACAGTTTTCCTAAAAAAAAAAATAAAAAATAAAATTTTAAAATTCCTGCATTGTCCTTTGTTGGCTTCTCCTTGCCTTTGTGGTTTTTAAAATACCCATTCTAATAAAACATTTGAAATTATCTTTCTGTTTATGCTGTACTCAAAACATTGTGAAAAGGTGTCACTGATTATGAATGCAGACAGGTTTGCTATGTAAACTTATAAAGTACAAAAATATTTTCTCTCCAATAATTTGCTTACAAAATAATATTAAAAATTGCTTTTTGTGTGAGGAGAAGTGTTGCATGACAATTTCTTTTTAAATATTTTATTAGGAAATCCTTAATCTAAACATACAGAATTCTTTTATTTTTTTTCCCCCTGAGATACACAGGAAATCAAGAAAACGTTGCTCATCCTAGTTCTCAATAGCCATTCTCTGTCAGTATGTATTAAAGACCAGAATACTTATAAATAGCTAAGGAGACTAAACGTATGTTTTTATGTATGCATTGCCTACTGCCAAAAAGTATGGTTTCCAGGAACTGGAAAGGAATTTTTGCCTGTTCCTATTAACACCCTGAAACAGCTGAGTTAAGCTAAATGCGGTGACACTTGCAGGTTGTGTGAATTATTTCACTCCCATGGATAAGGTTTTGTTATTTGGAAGCTTCTTCAGCAAAGCTCCATTTTATAAACGCTTAATCGTTCTCTATTTCACTGGAAGATTTCATAACCCCAAAAAATTATTGTAATTCTGGATCCCTTTGAAGGATCCAGTCCTAAAATTCCTTGTGATAGAGCACTTGAATGCTGCATAATGAATACCATTGAATCTGTATTTAACGAGAACAATCCCTTTGCCCTTGACAGCTGAATCATACTAATGTGAGAGCTTAGGATAATCCATGTTTTCAGGGTAAAAGAAAGGGGTAACCGTGTTTATTTGGGCAGAAAACACTTATATTCAGGCAAATGCATAGGTTTTTCCCTCAATCTCCTCAGCACAGGGTGTTTCACTTTTCCATCTTTGAGGGAAGAGGGCTTAATGGACTTTCTGGACTCAGTGAAAACTTAATTCTTCAGCGATACTTACACTAAGAATATCTAAGCTTCTTTCTCTGATGTGCGTTCTTCAAAGTGCTTATGTTGATTACTTGGATTTTTAGCACCTCTTGACAGAGTTTTGTGATTCTCTGGAAATTACTTTGAGAAACATCCAGGCAATCTTTCAAACTGAGTCCCTCTGGTTCTGAATGAAAAATGTCTAAATCAAAGGTTTTCAGATTATGTAGAAATTTAAGAATACAGCTTGTTCATTAGGGATAATTTCAAGCAGATGCTTCTTATAACGATGGAGAGGAACATATCTGACAACTGCCATTTCCTTTTTACCTCAGATGTTGTGGTCCTGTAATGGCTTTCTGTAAAAGCATCTGACTTCTCGAGCAAACTTGTTTGAAATAGGACGAGGGGTAATGGTTTTAAATTGGAAGAGGGGAGATTTAGATTAGATATGAGGAAGAAATTCTTTACTGTGAGGGTGGTGAAGCACTAGAACAGGTTGCTCAGAGAAGTTGTGGGTGCCCCATCCCTGGAAGTGGCTTTGAGCAAGCTGGTCTGGCGGGAGGTGTCCCTGCCCAGGGCAGGGGGGTTGGAACTGGATGATCTTTGAGGTCCCTTCCAACTCTAACCATTCTGTGATTCTATGATATTCTGGCAAGTTCTAACACCTGAATAACTTAAGGTGTGTGATTTCTCCTTAGAGTACCTCCATCTGTCTTCACAGCTCCAGAGCTCACCATTAATATCAAAAGCAGGAACTTTTCTCCCCTGTGCGGGCAGTGATACCGACTCCAACAGTGCAGTTCCCTTTCAGAGACAGATAAAGAAAGCTCTTCTCTGACTCTCTGCTATTTTTTCCATATTTAGCACAGAATGACTTCTACCAATCAGTAATTTTCTAAGGAAACTCTGTCCTTATGCCTTATTTTCAAGACCCCTCCTCTGCTGAGAAAAAAAAAGTGACAAAAGATAAGCATTTACAGAATTTTCTGTTGGAGGATTTATGAGTTTATTCAACACTTAGCTAAGATCTCTTTCTAGCTGTACGCAGCAGAGATCCATAAAGTAGAATATCCATTTAGCTTTATCAAGCTCTATTAAGTATATTACATAGAAGGAACTAAATTACATCCCATAATAAAGTCAGATGAACTGATGGCAAAAGTGAGTCAACAGCTGAATAAAGACTTAATGCAGAAAAAGCATCAGTTCAGTATATTTTCCAGCTCAGTAGTTTTTTCTCATCTATGCGTAACAGTATTGCCATTAAAAGGATGGATAAGATGGATAAACTTTACATCTTCCTTACTTCCAGTCAGAGTTCCCACGTGACATATGACCATTAGCGATTCATGTACAATATTGACACCCCATGAGCCATCAATTAACATTTCTGTAGTGTTCTGAGCATTTTGTTGGTTTAATAACCGCGACGCCAGAAAGGGGGAAACCGTCACTGATTTGCTGCGTTGAACTCAGACAAGATACTTAGGCTTTTGCTTCCATTTGCACAACCACAAAAAAGACAAAATTCAACTTTCATTTAGGAAAGGCTCTCTCTCAAGGATTACACAGGTGGATAAAGAAATATCAAAACATCTTTGTTTCAAATTCCGTTTGGGTTTCAGCAGGAGAGCTGACTGAGCTATGACACGGGTGGTGGATTTCTGGGCATGCCCAAAACCAGAAATTAAGCATTTAAGCAGCTTCATTGTAGATTTTCAATATTTTTTTCTGTATCTGTCTAAGAATGACTGACATTTTCTGAATTTGACTACCCGTAACTTAAAGATTCCCTTCAGTGACATCATGTTCTGAAATTGGCAGTGCATCTCTAAAGCAATTATGACTACGGCTATTAAATTAAAAGTTCTGTTAATTAATTATACATGATGTAACCAATAAAATGCTGTCTTCAGTGCTCCTTTGAAGTGTACCTGTTCAAACAGTTTGCTTCTTAGCAAACACAATCAATGCCAAACCCCAGCAAGAAACAGCAAAAGTGCAAATTTGGAGGAAAGGATCAAGATGTGGGCAGCCACACCTGCAGAAAGAAATAAGAAGATTAAAGATGAATCTCACATTTACGTCAGTTACCAGAATCCCAGTCACTCCTTTATTTCACTCATTGTTAAAATCATTACCTACTATGATTTCAAACTCCAAAGTCAGCCTGAGGTTTAGATATCATCATGTCTCATTTACATCAGCTATTTGTCTTCTTGCACTAAAAGTCACAATTTTCACACAAACATCTCCCAGACTTTTATCACCAATCCCCCATCCCAATCACTTTGGTTTCTGAAGAGGCAAACTGACGGGACAGCCACAGAACCCTGCCCAGGGCAACAAGAAATAATGAATCGCATCTGTGCTGCTTCGGCTACCTACACACCCCCATCGCAGCGTACTGCCGTCGGTTCTGTTCTGTAAGTACTAAACCACAACAGCAAACTGGCACTTTTCTGAATGACTGACAATTCAAATGGATGTTATTTCTCTCTGTTCCCTTCCATGAGTTTCTGTAACATACACGCTGCTAGTGTAAATCTTGCTAGAAAAAGATGAGTAAAAAAGTAAGCTCCCTCAGCCTGATAGCAAAAGCAATTTTTTTTCAGGCCAGTCATGGTGTTCTAAGAGGTTTTCATTATCCGGGGATCAAACAAGAATGAAAGGCAATCAAAAACTGCTCTTAAAGTGCCAGAAACTCTTGATTTGTTCAATCACCCCATTCTCATGGAACTTGCCCATGTTACAGTTTTTAGTGGTTGTGACTTGACACAATTTAACCCTAATCACGGCGCTCTCCCTGTAACCACATTGCCACACTGCTTTCTTCAGAACTGACAGCATGTTTCTGGAATCCAAACCACCTCTCCTCATCCATATCCCAGGTCTCTGTGCAAGCTGGCAACAAATGACCACATCCCTCCTTGGAGCAAAGAGGTATCACGAAGTCAGTGTTTCCCAGGATAACTTCAAGGCAGCATAATACCCCAGATACTGTAATTGCTCTGATCTAAGGCCAAAGTCAAATCATTCCTCTAGAATTTAGAGAGGACTAATCCTTTGCTATATACAATATAATTGTTCTGCTTATTCAACTTCTCACTAATAGTGGACGGATCACTGCCAGTATTGCAACTGACATCCTTTTTATATACAAAACCTCACAATCTTCCAGCAAATCTTAGGCGAAAGAGGCGTGCGGTTAAGCATGCTCAAAGGTCCTTTTATGAACAAAGGCTAATTTTGAATCTGCAGACAAGGTTTACTTAGACTTTGCTATTTTCACAGAGGAGCAAAGAACAAAAGAACTTCTGAACAGCAAATTAGCAAGCCACTCATTTTCAAGCTTGCCTCTTCCACCACTACTGTGGAAGTCACACTTCTACTTCGGGGAATGCAGAGCTTACAGTTCCCATGGAAAAGACTATCCAGGGCTTGTAAAATGGGATAAACGTAAAAATTACAGCCCAGACAGTCCTCTCCCTTGTTGTCAGTCAATTACAGCTGCACTCACCCATGGAGTCCTCAGAGCCTCTGCATCAGAGGGTTCTGACCAAAGTTCAAATTTCAATGCTGTATCTTTAATGTATGGTTCGACCTAACTACTCTTCCCAACGTAGGACCCTTTAACAAGGTATCGTAAAAGCCTAAACCACATCAGAGTCTTCCCGTGTTCTTCTTGTGTGCTTAAATCCACAAGGACTATAAGCCAGAGAGTGTAAGTTCAGGTTTTGTGACAGTTTCTGAAGCCTTGCAATCAACATACACAAAATTCTCAGAAATCTAAGGTAACTGCTACCCACCTGTGCACGCCTCTCCTGTGCGAGGCAGTGGCAGTAGCCACTGGCCCAACAGACCCAGGCAGGCAGTCCCCTCCTGCCCCTTCCTTGCCAGGGCCATGGTGTTGCCAGGCAGCCACCGGCCACTGAGTCTGTGGGGAACGGGAGCAGATCCTCCTCTTTGAAAAGATAGGTTTCCCACAACTGGGAACAGAAATTACCTTCAAAACATCAAAGAGATGCCAGGGCAGTCCCAATCTGCAGAACCTCATTGGAGAAACAGACGTCTGTGGAGCTCAATCATGTTGGTCTTGGTTTCTGTTCTGAACTTTCTGTTCAGTGAGAGAGGCTCTTGCTTATACTTGCTGCTGTGACAATCAGGGTCAGCTGACTTGGTGGTTTATCCCATGAAGGAGTCGCACCTGTGGGGAGGAGTGAACAGGATAGCTGACCCCTAACTGACCAAATAGGGCAATCCATTCCATCTGCAATGCTCAGTATAAAAGCTAAGGGATCAAAGGGTCTGGAGTCTTCTTCAATGGCTCTTTTTCTTCAATGACTGATGTCTGAGGAGGACCCTGTCAGTTTGTCTATCTTTGATCCTGATCCATGGGTTCCTGAATCAAGATGCAGAATCCAGTTCGCATTCACCACTGAGTCCAGTCTGGAATTTACCCAGGGCCTGCTGGTGACATCTTCCTGGGAACTTGATATGGTTTATATAGAGAGAGTATTCCATTATTTCCTTTTTATTTTATTGTTAATATTTAATTAAAGTAGTTTAGTTTTTCCTGAATTCATAGATCTTTTTATCTCTCTTCTTCCTCTCCATGGAGTGAGAGGTGGGGGAGAGCATCTGTCATCTCATCATTGGCCAACCTGGCCCAAACTGTGACAAAAGCAAAACCCCTTGCTCCAGGGAGCGGGTTTTATACAGCAAAACCAAAATTTTAGGGAGCAGAACACTGCAACGGGAGGACAATCACTGTCAGGAGCTTGAACTACTCCAGCAGGGAAAGACCGGGATCTACATCACAATTATGTCTCTGTCCTTTCTAAGCATTTACTATTTCAGACTGAAAATGTAGATTGTATGTTTAAAACAGTGGTTACAATGTGAACCAAAAAAAACCCACACTTTGATATGGTCAAATATCAACTTGACTGTATTAAAGCAATCTGCTCTAATGATAACTTTAGGTTTTATCAGTACTGACTATGACAAATACTCTAAAGCCAAACCAACCACTGCCGAATGACACGTCTGTCTACAAGAACCTGACTCCTCTTACACCACAGCTCTCACATCTATCAGTTTAACATTCGCTCTTTAAAAACAGCAAGTCCCCTGCCTCAGGGGGCTGCGGAAGCTCTATGTCGCTGATGCTGCTGACACTTTGACCTTAACCTCGCTGTTACCAGGGGAGCTGCATTCACAAACTCGAAGAAGCGAGTTCAAAAACCAAACTGTTCAATCGTCAGGCCTTCAAAAGTAACTACGTCCTTGAGCAATCAGCCTGTGGAGCAAGAAGGGAATGCGGCTGGAGAGCAACAGTTACAGCTTTTAGCCTGTGTTGGGTCAAAAATAAACGTGGCTATTCCCACTGGCGGTTTTAAGTATAATTTAGTCTGTTCATTTATCCCCTGGGGTGGCTGTCACAGGCCCGTCCGTTAGACGCTGGACAAGTTCAGCATCCTCCACAGAGAGCTGTGGGCATTCTGAAATGTGTAAACAAGAAAAAGAAAGAGACAGACCTGCTTCTGTTGATGTTAGATCTTTACTGTCCATCCGTATCTGGCATTGCTGTAGACAAGCACAAACCCCGGGTGAGAGTGAAACCGGGGGGGATACCTCTCCTCATCCGTTGTTTCTGAGACTAGCAACTGGCAGAAGTCTGCTTAAGACAAAACTCTGTCACAACTGAGGTGTTTCCTGCTGTATCCAGAAAGGAAATAACAGAGAAGGCAGCCACGTTACTTACCTCTTTCCTTTCAGAATAGTTTTGAAAAAACTAGCAGTGAGACTACAATTAGTGCATTTTGTGAGCGGTAAGAAAGCTACAACGCTGCGTTCAGCCCTGCAAATGAGCTTGGGGAACGACGGACTGAAGGGTTGAGAGCCAGTGCCCAAACCCTGTGGGTGCTCACGTGAGACTGACACATGCCTGTACCTCCCACCAACACCGTGCAAAGATGGGCCGCTGGTTGGTTTTTCTGCCCCTTCACACTGCAGAAGAAGTAGGCCCCTCGAGCAACCAGTGTTATTTCACAGCTACCAGCGTACAGCCTGTAACAAACCACTGCAAGCACTTGTTTGAAAGGTCTCATTCATCTACACACACACACGCACGCAGATGAATAAAATGGGAGGGGCTCAGACAGAAGAAACAGGTGCATGTTCAAAGCTTTCCTTCATTTTCATTGATTTTCTTTTTTTCCAAAAAAGTTTCCAAATAGGTTTAGGTCAGTCTTCAACTAGAACAGGTTGAAAAACACTGCCCTGTCTTCTCCCCTCGCCAAGGCAGGGCCAGCCACATCTACAACACTCCTGACAAAGAGCTGTCTCCACTGAGTCGCTTCCGTTCATCTAGGCATTCATCAAGGTCACTCCCAAGAAGCCATTAATTAACAACCTCCTGACAAATGCAGCACTTCCTTGTGTGAAGAAAGTCTTATGCTTTTTTAAAATGTGACTTAGCAGGCAGCCCCAGGGAAGACAAACTGCTCTCCTAGGAGTTAACAGGGGAAAAAACAAAACCTGCCACCTGGGTCAGAGGATAGGCCATTTAATCCAGTAACTGGTTGCCAGCAGCAACGGTCGTGAAAGAGCATCAGAAACAGAACAAGTACAGAGCTCCCCGCTAGCGCCCAGAAAAAGCAGCTGGGAACAGTGTGACGCTGCATCTGGTTTCAAACCTACCGATGGGCCTGTCTGAATGAACTTGTCTTTTTATGTTATGTGTCGTTTATAGTCACAGTCTCCATAGTGCCACGTAATAGCAAGTTCCATAATTTAATCATGACATGTGAAATTTTTTTTTCCTTTCATTTTGTTTGTAAACTTACTACCCGGCAATGTTGCTGGGGGGCTCTGGCAGTAAAAAATGACGACTCCTCTTCTCCTGGTAATTTCTCAGTTGGTAGTCTTCTCTCATCCCTCCTCCCCGCCAGTCATTTTTCTTCTCAGTGGCAGTCCCCGCGTCCTTTTGGTCTCAAAAGCAGCAGACAAAGCTTATAGTAACACAATAAGGCCACAATGACATCAGGGCTCTACCTGCACGTGGACTGAAGCAAACTGTGACAAGTTATCTTTTGTTTAAGTGCAGTGTTAACTTGAACCACGCGTGCCGGGAGGGCTGCCTGGATCCAACTCTGCAACAGAAAAGCCCAGTATGATAGATCAGACAGAGAGAGACTCCAAATAAATACAGATTGAGACACATCAGCCCTGAGTGAAGGTGAGACAGTGGGTTCTGAGCCAAGGCAAAACATCATGTAAACAGATAAAATAATTAAGCCATCATTTTGACTTCTTTTTGTTCCCTCTAGCCAGAGGATGTCTTTAATGGATGTCAGTATACTTCTACTTGCTGTAAATGGCATTGTGAGGTGGCTGTTACATTATATCCTTGAGGTTAACAGATGTTTTATACCCAGCTGTATGGAGAATCACTGCATGCGCTCTTCACGAAGCAGCAAGTTAGATTACCTGAAGATAACAGGATCCATAAAATGCTTAAAAATCTTAACATGAAGCAGGAGGAAAAAGGCGGGAAGGAGGGGACACGACACCAAAAACCCAGCCTCATTCTTCTCTTCATCAGTCATCTCAACTTTGCCTATATCACTGCTAAGGAAAAATTTGGCTGTGTCTATAAGGAACAACCTGAGAGAGACTGTTTCAAGTGAAGTCCGCATATGGGTCTGTGTGCAAGGCAAGCAGTGCCATTGAGATGATGAATTCGATAAAAGTGCAAGTTGCAATTAAACTCTAGCTTACTGAGTTTGTTAGCAGCAGCGGATGGCAACGCTGTAAAGTCAGTTCTATTTCTAAGCTGCCATTGTTGAAACACACTAAAAATTATTGCTTTTTTTTATTAATGTTCATATTCACTTTGTGGTGCCAACACAGTCAGTATCTATAAACTCATTATTTTCTCCATCCATCCTTGTCATCAGAGGACTGGTTTTGGAAAGTAAATATAAAATGTCAGAAGGGCGAGCACAGATAAGATGCTAAAACACAGTTAATGAAGCTTTAGAGGCATCCACAGAGTAACTGATTCAATATTTCCACACACAAAGCAGTCAGTGTGAAAGAACATAAGATGGGATGAATACTTGGCACCTAATAAGACCTCTAATGACATTTTCACTACATTTCAGAGACGCTATTGTGCCTCTTTGGCCTCATTATACGTAGCCTGTTATCCCTGAAGGAGGCTTTGAGAACAGGGAGGGTAAAGGGAAAGTACATTTATACCAAGGTGTGTGGAAATAATCATCTATACAGGTTGGCTTCCTTTTTTTCCTACAGGTTACCTCACTGCCATGACACATTTCATAGATGCGTGTAAAAGAATGACCAAGACTTGGACCTCTTGTTCTACAATACTGCTTCCTATTAAAATTAAGGCTAGAAGTAGCCAAAAAAAGTTTAAAACTATTCGACTATTCTGTGGATTAAATTCTATTAGCATATGCTCTAGATTCAGGAGGATTTAGGAGCCCAGTTCCCATAGATATCAATGGAAAATAAATGCTAAATACTGGTGGTTGTGGACCTGGGCTGAAACTTTTGTGTACCCGGAATATCACAGCAGTTAACCCCTTGAATCTAGAACACCTGCTACGAAACTGCAGAAAAACCTGAGGATGTTTATTTTACTTTTCCTTCTGGTAGGAGATCGATGCTTTTCCTCTGTGCATCAAAAGCTCTCCAGAAGTTATGCTGGGACACGGATCAGCTGCTCTGCTGTAGCTGATGAGCAGCTAGATCTGACAGAAAGAGATCAAGCACGCAGTTCCTCAGACTAGAGAAGCCCACAAGAAAAAGTGGCCAAAGATTTCTTATGATAGCAGACTAGATTAGTCCATGTCTTATGGCATCTTTCCTCTTTCCTGCTCTGAGAGTTTGTCATCACATCATACAATTACCATCTCCATTATCACAACTACTTGAAATTTAAAAAAAAAAAATTCAAAACCACATCTTTCCCCTCATTTCTGCTTCTTGAGAGTAATGAGTTTTTCCTGCTAATTACACAGTAACTTTCTAAAATATCAGATCCTCCATAGCCTTTCTGTTTCTCTACGCAGTGCAGGGCACTTACACGGGTGCTTGAAAGGTGTGAAAGGAACTCAGGGACTGCAAGTTAGAAATCTCTGTACAGAAAAATAATACTGCACAGCAAAATCAGTTCCCTACACTCACAAGTTTTAAATGCATGAGTTTAACAAAAATTTATTTCTAACTTCTCACAAGTGTGACTGGGGAGGAATAGTGGATATTGTGTATGTTCAGACTGTAGAAGGTAAACGTTCAACATCAAGAAAGATGTCATGTTCATAAACCCAGTTTCTATTTCCAATAAATTATATTGTTCATTATTCCCCACACATCAGCGCTCTCTCATTTTATACTGAAAACAAGAGTATATTAAAGGATTCTGAAAATATAACAAGAAAATGGAACTGTCTGACCTATGCTTTAGGTTGAGGAAACCAGAGAAAAAAGTCTGAAAACGTACAAAAAAAACCCCCATTAGGCAAATGATAATGAGATCATCTTGAACACCACCATCGTCTCCGTGAGATTATTTGGAACAACAGCACCATCCACTGCCTACATGGCAAACGGCACAGGCACCGCCTGGAGAAAATGACTTTCCTGTTCCATGTGGGAAATGGGGATTGAACTCTGAACTCCACCGACACAAGGAAGAACTTGCGCTTGAGCTACAGGCGCTAAAAGACTAGAAACAGGCCTTTCCAATTAGCTCCTTTTGCCCCTACGGTTATTGCAGGAAGTATTTCTTGAAGTCACAACTAGAAAAACCTTTTGTGGTTAATTTTCTTTCTGAAGGAGGTAGGCGCGTTGCCAGGCGGGGAGGGAAGTCTCGCTGGCCAGACTGGGAGGAGGCACGGGGTGCTCTCCCTCGGGTGCCGGGCACAGCTGAGAGGGGGAGACCCAGGAGGGCTGCACCCAGCCAGACACGCACATCACACTCATTAATGCCCGGGATTCGACTTGGGCCTCACAGCATATTCCAGCCATCGCATTTTTGATAATAATTAGTGAATTGAAAACTACGCATAATTGAATTGAATCAGTGAATTGAAAATCCATCCCCACGGCAGCCTTTGTGCAGTGCCACCAGACGTGTCCCTGAGGGCAGGAAGCACATGCAGCCACTGCAGCAGGTACCAGCTTGGTCCTCTCCACCTTCCAAGGCACTGCTGGCACAAACGCAGGCCACAGATGGCTACTCATGGTCGTGACTGGAGCCCTCTGGTAGCCCAGAGACCTCCCCACGAGGTTTCAACATTTCAGTAGATGCTTTGTCGAACAGGGAAAAAAGTAACCATACAATTAAAAGCTTTACTGAGTCCAAGAGATGAAGCCTTTCACTTACAAGTCAAAAATGCAATGTCAAGAGTAATGAACTACAAATACTTGACAAGTAAGTTATCTACAAAGCGCTTTTTACTCACATTCCACGTATCTATTCCAGGCTCTGGGTTCTTTTCAATGACATCATTTTTAATATACTCTTCTTGAGGAATTTTTTTTTTTCATATAAAACTTGCAAGACACAGAAAGGATTCATTTCACTGGAGAAAGTTACTATTTCTGATGAAAACAATCCAGAGCAGCTGCACGTTCTGCACCCGCCACCTCACCTCACCTTGAATGGCAAATGGACGAAGCTAAGAGCCTGCCTGCTCTGCCTGTCCTAGGCAGTGAAGCCGGGATTTTACACGAAGAGTAATTCATTTCTTCAAAGAACAGACAAATGTATAGCTATGGTCACAGCGATGAAATGGGGGAAAAAAAAAAAAGAAATTAATTGAGCTCTGAGGAGATCCTGTTTCTGAGGCACTTGATTTTACTTCTGACAAGACAAAAATCATCCTCAAAGCCAGCATCTCTATTAGCAGCTTCGGCAGAGGAACGAGTAAAGGACTGATCTAATCTCATTTCTCCACTCTCCAACAAGCTTGAAATGCAAATGCAGTGAAAAGGTTTGTACCCTGTCATTGGCCCAGCAGCTCCACCTCTCCCCAGCCCCGTTCCTCTTTGGAGGGGCAGGGGAAGGGGAAGAAAACATCAGCTTTGACTGCCGTCAACTTGCGTTTCTGGAAGATGCCAAAAATACCTACTGAGAACACAAAAGCCACCATCCACACTCTCCAGCCTAATGACTCACTCACCAACACACTGGACACACTTTGCTCATCTATGACTTTTAGAGGTTTTGTTAACTAAATCAAAAAGGAGAAAAAAATTGTTATTGTTTAGGCTTTTCATGCATAGTATTGCCTTATTCATAAATTACTGCTTTCGAGACAGATTTGAGTAAATAAATGCCCACAGAAATTTCAGCTGTCATAAAGTTGAAATGGGATCAAGAAACAATATGAACAGCACCACATTAAGTGATCCAGTGATACACATCCACAAAATCCTGTCCAATTCTTAAAATTAACTCTATGCTTCAGCATGAGTCTTTTTTTTTCTATTTTAGATTTAAAGGCCTCAACCAGAATATTTTCTCTAAATGACTGGATTATCTAATGAGAAAATAAGCAGCTGAATTTTATCATGAGTCCAAATAGAACAAAATTATTTTTTTATATGCATCAACAAAAAATGGGAGGAAAAAAATCAAGTAAATAAGCTAGTAAATTTCACTTTTTTCCATCCAATACACTGTATGCAAACACTTTGTGGTAAAAACAAATAGATAAAGAGTATCATATTTCTAGTAGTAAAATAGTATCTCCTAAAACACTTTTCTGTGTGAGGGAGAGAAAAAAAGGAGGAAGAGTAGGCTCTTCAGGTAAAACCAACAATATTTGATTTTTTGAAGTTTCTTTAAAATAATCTCCATAGACTAGAGGTTTGATTTTACTGCTCATGTTACAATTTGATCTTGACTTCCCAAAGAGATTGACAGGACTTACCAGCCTCATGAAGTTAAACCAAGCCAAGTGCAAGGTCCTGCACCTGGGACATGGCAATCCCAGGCACAAATACAGGTTGGGCGGAGAATGGCTGGAGAGCA
>JAOXJK010000032.1:6308585-6361691 GCA_025774025.1 Xenus cinereus
GAGCTGGGGTTGTTCAGCCTGGAGAAAAGGAGGCTGAGGGGAGACCTTATTGCTCTCTACAACTACCTGAAAGGAGGGTGTAGTGAGGTGGGGGTTGGTCTCTTCTCTCAAGTAATAGGCGATAGGACAAGAGGAGGCGGCCTCAAGTTGAGCCAGGGGAGGTTTAGGTTGGATGTTAGGAAAAAATTCTTCACCGAAAGCATTATCAAGCATTGGAACAGGCTGCCAGGAAGTGGTTGAGTCGCCGTCCCTGGTGGTATTTAAAAGACGTGTAGATGTGGTGCTGAGGGGCATGGTTTAGTGGTGGACTTGGCAGTGCTAGGTTAATGGTGTAGTCAATGACCTGAAGGGTCTTTTCCAACCTAAATGATTCTATGTATTTCAGACCTTCTCCAGAGCAGGAAAATATTCTGTGTTCTCGCATCCAAGATTCTTTTCCCTGTCCTTCACCAGAGGTTACCTTCGATTGACTGAACGTTACCTCATGTTTGGCTGAGGGTAAGACTGTGCACATAGATTAGACTAACAAGCTATTGTGTGTAAGATGTTCAACTGTATATGAGTGGAAAACCATTTCGAATACCTTGAAATGGAAGAAAGTATTCTTCCTCCACTAGAATTGAGAAGCAAAGTGTACATGGAGACACTTAGTGCAGAACAAAAGGCATGTGTTAATTTGATTTCAAATCCACAACCTCCAACACAAAGTCTAAAGGGAAAAATGGAATTAAAGACATCTGTTTGATAATTTCCTTAAATTTGAGAGTTCCTATAAATTAGTAAGGATACTAAATATGGCATAGGAAACAAAAATCCTGTAATCCAGAAAAAACTATTCTCATAAATCAGATGATAGGAGAAGAAGTGGGGAGAAAATAAGCTTTCCCTCCCTGCCTCTTCATGTGCTATTATACACGACCCACTTGGAACATTTTTATTAAGCTAGCAGAAATTGTATGTCTCGTTGCCTGGTGTAAGCTATACTTGGCATTAGAGGAAGCCCAGAATTCAAAGCTTGTCTTGCAGCGCTGGGAGGGCCTTGCTGCCGCAGAGGGAAGGGGAGGGAGGACTGCTGTCTTTCTGAGGTAGTGCAGTTCCATTCCAGGTGGTTAGATGCTAAGTGCTAAATAATTTGTTAGACAAATGCACACCTTTTTCCAAGTTATTCAAGGATTTGTTTTATTTGTGAAGTTTAATAGATGCATTTGTATCAGTAAAGGTAATGTATCAATCTTTGTGTATGCCATTTGCTATAGTAGAGAGATAGTATTAACATATTTCAAAGTGATGAGGACGACAGCTTTATTAATTTCTAGACACCTTTTTAATTGTTCACATGATACTAACAGAGCCTTTTTTAAATTTTCATGTTACTCAGTAGCTTTTCCTTATTACACGTCTGAGTCACTAACGAGGTTTGAATTCCATTTGGCTGTGCTCACACCTGTGTCATTTGGCACTTGGTGCACAGTTGCTGCCGTGTCTGTGCCTCAACCTGATCGACAGAACTTTGGAGTGTGTTAAAGAGGGCAGATTTAGACCTCGCTGCATTTCTTTGTGTGCGCCTGTGTGCACTGTCTAGATGGTTAAGCTCGAAACATGATTGCAGCATGGCTGTATATCTGCTTTGGATATAACATGTAAGGAGAAGAAGACTTACTTTTGCAGAAAGAGCTGTGTGTGTGTAAGCAAGGTGGTGCTTAAACTAAAGTGACCCACTTGAATGTCAACCACAATTTTTAAAACCATTTAGTAACCCATAATGTTTTCTTAAATATTGTTATTCTACATCTAATCCATATGTGCCTTTCCACATGTGTATTAATGAGCAGCTCACTGTTCCCTTCATGCATCTTTGAACATGTGTGGAATGCGCTTCAATGGATTAGATTCAAATTAGACTTTCATAAGTAAATCAGGCAATTTTAGTAAATGATTTGATCCTCGGTCCTGCAAAGGAAGCCAGCTGGGTGGATCTCATGTTTTTGCTGAACTGTGTGTGCACTTCTGGGGCAAAAAGAAATGATGGACAAAATATTGAAATTTACATCACAATCTGCATTTCTGTTGGTGTTTTCTGAGATAAACATGACTCACTTTAAGACAGAGCTGACCATTACATGTTAAAATTCATGTAGTGAGGTTATGTTCATGTCTTACTTTGGCAAAGACACTAAATTCCATTTGTTTTGCAGACTCTTTTCCTTCTTTCATCTGACGCACATCTGGAATGCATTTGTATGGGTGAGGGAGCAAGTCTCCATCTTTAGATGAAAAATGCTCTTTGAATAACCACGCAGACTGCATCCTCATTGCTCTCCCAAACTGGATATATCTTCTCTATACCTGGGTCAGTGAAATTGTCCCACTGTAAGATGTTGACAAGTAAAAAGTGTCATCACCCAAAATGCTTACTGTACCTATGGTCTAGAACTACAGCCCCGACATTCGGTTCCAACATTGTGCTTATTTTGCTAACCTAGTTTACTTAGAAGCGAACCTAGGTCAGCTAGTAAAATGGCTGGAGAGCAGCCCTGAGGAAAGGACTTGAGGCTGTTGGTTGGCGAGAAGCTCAACATGACCCAGCAATGTGCGCTGGCAGCCCAGAGAGCCAGCCGCATCCTGGGCTGCAGCAAAAGACGCGTGGCCAGCAGGGGGAGGGAGGTGAGCCTGCCCCTCTGCTCCACTCTGGTGAGACCCCACCTGGAGTACTGTGTCCAGCTCTGGGGCCCCCAACATAAGAAGGACATGGACCTATTGGAACGAGTCCAGAGGAGGCCACAAAGATGATCAGAGGGCTGGAGCACCTCTCCTATAAGGAGAGGCTGAGAGAGTTTGCGTTGTTCAGCGTGGAGAAGAAAAGGCTCCAGGGAGACCTTATAGCCCCTTCCAGTACCTAAAGGGGGCCTGCAGGAGAGATGGGCAGGGTCTCTTGATCAGGGAGTGTAGTGACAGGACAAGGGGTAACGATTTTAAACTGAAAGAGGGGAGATTTAGATTCGATATAAGGAAGAAATTCTTTGCTGTGAGGGAGGTGAGACACTGGCCCAGGTCGCCCAGAGAAACTGTGGGTGCCCCATCCCTGGAGGTGTTCAAGGCCAGGCTGGATGGGGCTTAGAGCAACCTGGTCTGGTGGGAGGTGTCCCTGCCCATGTCAGGGGGGCTGGCACTTGATGATTTTTAAGGTCCCTTCCAACCTAAGCCGTTTTATGATTCTATTTATAAATTCTGACAGTAATTTAGATCACTCAGTTCAAGTCAAAGCATCAGGTTTATAACAATGGTCAACCTTTGCTGGAATAGCTTCACATGTGAACCAACCATCACAGATTCTTCTGCCTTTGGTGCAGGAAACACACCAGGAGCCTGTTATACACAGCATACACTGAAGGATGCATTTCAAGTGTCAACAGAAAACACATGACAAATTCTACAAAAGGAGCAGTAACAAATCATGAAGATCTGAAGCTATTTTCCTAAGAATTTTAAAGAAGCTGACAAACTAAATATACTGTCTAACCTCCAGAGCAGTAGAAAGCAGCAAATGCAACACCTTAGCAAAGATTGTATAGGGATCTACTGGGCTGAAGCTACAGAGCAGTAGTTCTGACATCCACACTGAACAAAAGGATAAAAAACCACAATAACGAATACTGGGAGTGAGGATGACAAAATATGATACATTGCAGAAGAGCCAGCACAGCTTTGGGGGGAAGAAAGTCAATAAGCATAGAAAAAAGGAAGAGAACTAGCTCCAGGTAGATCTGATCCCACACAGCCCTTTTCAGAGCTGTTTTCAGAGCTGCTCACCAGCAATTATCTTGTACACGATGTTACCCTGGCAAATAGTAACTCACTAAAAAAAAAGCCAAATAAAACAAAAAACCCCACCTAAAAAAGACTGTCACAAGATTTCTAGGCAGTGGTGATGCTAAGCTTGCAGTGTGTGCAGCTGGCCACATTAGTCAAGGATGACTAACTGCAAAATAGCACTCCTTGCTAACACATTTTGTAAATACTTGACAAAAGCAAAATTTACAAATGCTTAAAATTGATCTCATGAAAGTGGAAAAGAAAACAAAATCTGAACACATAATACAGTTTTTAATTCTGCCAAACATGCAAAGATCTAAATAAAAATATTACTGCTTGAATTTTATTACTGTTATGTCACGTTATTTGGAAAACATTTGATCATATTCCAAAACACTGCACTGTACCACTCTGACAAGCTGGTAAACACAAGGTAGGCAAGGTTTGTAACTGGTACAGCAGCAAAACATACAAACAGCTCAGATATATCTAGACTGACTATTTAAGTCTTCACGCATAAAGTCTCAAATATATTTTATGTAATTTTTTAAATAGCTTCTCTACATCTGAATTCTGCCCCAGTCTCCCTCACCGCCAAGTAAAGGTGGAAAAGGAAATGTTATGATTAAGGCGCCGTCATGAGACTCACGCAATCTGATTTCAGGCACCACCTTTGACTGCACATTCAACTTAAATTTCTTAATTTGTGTCTGTCCCTGCAGAAAGCCATTTGAAGAATCCCTTCACTAATACTGTGAGGCTCTTGCGATCCCGGGTACAGTTTATGACAGCAGACACCACTCCAGAGCAACCCAGCTGCAGACCCATTTCCCTTTCCACAAACTTTCTTTTCACCCTGCACACGTTCCCAGCCTTTCCCTCCACCAGCAGCGTCCCTCACCGGCTGCCTCCATGAGCTACTGAGGGCATCAGGCTGCATCTGGTTGGATTGTGCCAGCCCAGGCACCCAAAGGATCAGAAGAGCTTCAGTAAAAAGAAGAAGAAGGGCAGGGCAGGATTACAGCAGCACCATTTACATCAGCTTAAACTCTGGTGGAGATGCAAACCACGCCCACAGCCATCCCCACATACAGCAATAACATGCAGAATTCAGTAAACTGTCCAGGAGGAGCAGAGGAAAGCATTTCACTGTCTCATTTGAAAACAAATTAAAATAAAATCTGTTGCTCTGGTTTTAAGTCTGTAAGTCTTAAATTTGGACAAAAAGAAGCAAGGAAGAGAAAGACAGTGAAAGTGAGAGTGCATGAGCAAGAAAGAGTGAGTGCATGTGTGCAAAAGAATGGAAAACAAATAAGGTTTCAGAGTGGATTAGGTTTTAGTTAACTTATTTACTTATAAAAAGAGCTTTCACGTTTTACATTGGAAACCAAGTACTTCTTAGCAAGAGATCATGACAGTAATAATTCAGAATTACAATATAAAAAAATTAAAACATTACATTTATTCAATATGAAAGTTTTAAAGCTCTTAATAATCTGTGAAGAATCAATTTCAACAGGAGTATTAAAATGTACGTGACTAAGCGATAAGCTAAGTTTAGAACCATGGTGTTTAGCCCTTATAATGCATGAAACAGAAGTCTCTTATTCTCCTTCACACATGTCAATTTAATTTTCAAAGCCAGCCATAAATGATGAACTAAATCAGTGCATTTTAGGCAGCCTATATAACAGACTGGTGCTTCTCTCGCACTGTGCTGTGCTCCCTGCTAACCTGATGAGACAGCGGTGCTGCAACCATCCTCTTTTCACCCAAAATCCCTGAAGCACGGATCACTGTCTTTCTGTCTCTTCTTCACCTGCTTCCATCCCAGAAATCTTCCATTGGCCCCAGGACTGCAGCGTTATCTGCTCTACGTGGGCAGTGTGCAAACAGCTCTCCTTCCTGCCCCCGGCTTTAGAGGAGAAGAAAAAGACAAAGCAGCACAAAATGAGAACACAACGCCCAGCAAGTACCCATAGTTCAATATTCCAGCTATACTGAACAGCAGCATCACCACAGCGCCCGTATACTACACTAGACATCAAGACGTACAGTTGCAAAACACCATATATACTTAGAATCTTGCATAACAGTAGGAAAAATACACCAACAGTTTGAAGCAGTGGAAACATATGAAAGGGAAATAGATCTTTGCCCATTAAAAACCACATACAACTGTGCTGAGAGGGAAAAATTTTATTAGTGCTTCAGATTTTCAATGATTGCTTGTATGATGTTCTGCAAATTCATTCAAATATTACATACAAAGGATATCACCTCTTCATTTGCAGTGTTAGAGCGAGCTTAACATTCAGTGGAAATGTAAGAAATAAAAGCAAAAATTAAAAAAAAAACCTTCAAATTATTAGTGAAATACATGATTTTTTTTTCCTATTTCAGCAAAGCACTTGCAAAGAACTGGGTTCTGTGCTCAGTACTCATCTTCCATGAAGAAGACTCTTGCATACTCACAGAAGGCACTTGAAATTCCTGGGAGCTGGGATGTCAGGAAGAGGAGGGACCGGCTATCACTTGGATAACAATATACTCATTTTTAGTAAGTGCACTACTAGTATAAATTCAAACAGCCACAAAGCACTAAGGTACAAAAACTTAGCTAGACATGCTATCTGAAGGGCTGCAAAGCTGGAGTACAACAAATCCTTCGTGTCACCGTCACCGTTACTCATCATCTCCACCACAGAGCAGCAGGAGCGCTTTCCTGTAGTCCCCAGATGTATCTTTCTGTTAATATAAGAGACCAGTCACCATGAGTCACCACCACAGAAATGTGAGGAAAAGCAGCAGCCAAGGAGGACTCCAATAGATTATACATTCGTCCCACCCACAGGAAATCCACTTGGATGACTCTCCACTCAGGAATGACGCAAGGAAATTCTCTGTCTCTTATGTTAGAGCTGTATTTACACAGACAGACTTTCAGAAACGCAAAAAGCCTTTGAAAGCTTTACTAGAACTGAGCTACCCATTGCATATTAGAATGCATTCGTCTGCAAGTGAGAAAGTCCAAACAAAGGAGAAGTCCAAAGCAGCACCCTGAATCGTGCCAAGGGCACCTGCCATCGCTTAGAAAGGCCCCAGCCCCGATCCCCGTAATTAACGGGAAGCTCTGCTGCTAATTCCGCAGGACAGCTATATGGGCCCGACTGACAGTGTCAAAAGCAACTCCACCCAGCCTAATTAAGAGAGCATAGCGTAAGGAATGACAACAACAACAACAACAAAAAATCATAAAAAGCAGCATCAAAATATTCAAAATAAAACAAAATGACAAAAAAAAATTCCTAGGAAAAAAAATAAAAGCATTTTGGCTTCAACTTTGCAGCAACAGCTGGCTCTGGATTTCTTGCTGGCTCTTTCCCTTCCTGCTCCTTCCCAGCCACTCAAAGGAGGTTATGACTCAGACTGATTCCACAGTGCAACGCTTTCCACTTCGAAATGATCCAAAAGGTTACACACCACAATCCAAGATTTAAACTTCAACCTCGTGATAATTGGGACTCCCAACCCCAGTATTATTTCTCTGGAGCCAGCACCCCTCTCTGAAGCACCAAAAATTAGAAGGAACACGGACAAGAAAAAGGAAATGAAGCAGTAGCTAAAAATGGTGTATGAGTAATTGTAATTTCAGAAAACCACATCTGCTTTCCTAGTGAACACTGGAAAGAAACCTTTAGCTTTTCATAGGGAGTGTCCCCCACTTAAATGACGCTACGCGGTACTTCACAAAACTGCAGACCAACCACCACTGATCTCAGAGTGCCCTTGCTGTCCTGCTCTACTCACATCTGCCCCCTTCCATAAAAATAGGCAGTGGAAACAATGACATCTCGATCACCCCTGTTTTCCCTGACAGTGGAACAGTAATTTTACCTGAATCATTTGATGCAATGATTTTGCAAAATTCTTTCTCAATTCTTGTCTGATATCCAACAGATCGACTTCACTTCTTGAAACCATGACTCTGATCAATGTATCATCATCAGTGCCAGCCCCCTAAAGAGAAAAGTTTAAATAACATGAAAATATGAATTTGTTCTGGACAGATGTTATAGCAAAATAACAAATACAAACAATCAGAGTGCAACACGAAAGCACCGAGTGCAACCTGTGATGTCTCAAAACACTCCAGCACTACATTTCTGCTCCAAAACAGACAATATCTGGGACAGTATCACAAGACATTCACACCACAATGTGGAGAAAACAGAGGACTGACCACACAAGGTGCTCTAATCCCTGGACTTCTATGAAGCGCCATATAGTCAGACCTCTAATTTCTTGTTTCATCTCAGAGGCTTCAACTATGAATGCTGACATAAATTTATAATAACGCAGTTCCAAGATTACACAGTAGTATACCTGATCACCACGATCAGAATCACATGCAGATCACCTTTTCAATGTAGCCTGAGACTGCAGAATCACAGTCGGTTCTGGAACTGGGCACATAAATCCTAGCAAGGACTAATACAAAGCACGTAATATCGTACAGCAAGACACAGGCAGAGCATCTCATCCCACAAATTATCCAGCTGTTTATTACACAGGCAAACTTCATAAACCTCTTCCAGCCATGCCAACATGCTCCGCTCTTCTGTTCATCTTTGTTGCTTTAAGCATTTTAAGTTCCTGTGCTGGCAGGCTGTGCCAGACTAAGGTCCTGACCCCTCCTGCGCAGACAAGTCAGACTCCACACAAGCTGAAACAATACGGATGTTCACACGCTGACCTGCTCATGCACCTCAAGGAAGGACTTGGCAGAGCCCCCACCATCATCTTCAGCCTCCGGCGGCACTCAATCCTTCGACTGGGTGAAATATTCTTGGGTTACATCTAAAAATGCCCTAAACCCGCTCAAAAGTTATGCCATGAGTCTGGTGGTTTCTGAGTAGGATTTGACATTAAAAACTGGTAAAATCCAGGCTCTGCCCCATCTAATCATGAAAGCAAATGCTGCGCGTTGTAGAACTTTGTCATGCCAAACTGATTAATTAGAAGTACAAACTCTCTGCCAGAGTAATAAATGATCATCTTTCTTATCTGAAGTGCTTAACGATTTTTATTTATATTAAAATGTAATTGGGTATGTCACCACCAGACATTAATCAGGTCCCTTGTAATAGAAAAGCAAAAGATTCTAAAACCTCCAGGAAAATGTTTTCTATTGTACTCTTTAAAAAATTAAAATTGATAAATAGATAAATAAAGAAAAAGCAACCCTCATACAGCTCAGCATCATGTATAATATTTTGTATTTTCCACTTTATTTTACACTGATATTTATAAAAGCAGTAAAGCAGCTTTTAAAAATGAAGCTATCATTTCATTTCTTTTCACTAAATCTCACGCTGACACCTCATCAACACAACCATCTGGTGACAAACATACCTCAGTGCTTCTCAGCAAGGGGAAGTGAGGAATTCTTCAGGGAAGCTGATAACTTGCCTGAAAACAATAGACTACCTACCTTGGGTTTTAATTAATTATAGCCACTGTGAGTTAAAAATACGGCTTTCCCTGCTTATCTCTTCCCATCCAAGAGAAGGCGAAGCCAACAGAAACACAGCTGTGTCACTGATGGGATTCCCCTGCAGAATCTTTTGTAGCTGTTTAAGCCTCTTTCCTTTTTCTCTGACAAGTTTCTTTTCCTTCTAAAAATGGGATGGATACTCATCACAACGTGTTTCAAAGCTAACTACGCCTTCAGTCTGTAAATACTCATCTCCAAAACAAAGTGCACTAAATCTGCACAACCTACAACTTTGGTTTTGGTCATCTTTACTTCCTCAATATATCCACCACCTAAAGACATTGTAGCCTTTCTTTAGTTGAAGATGCCCAGTGGATCTAGCCAGGCATTTTCCAGTGTAACAAGACCAAGTCCAAAAATTACTGATGAGACTGATATTTCCTTTAAAAGATTTATGGTCTGACAAACTTACGATGAACTCGAAGTAAAGCTTATGAATCCTCTCCCAGATCTGCATTCCCCAAACCTTTGCAGATGCTTAGTGATACAGTATCCTGTTGGCATTTACAGTGAAAGGAGAAATGAAGAACAAGAGAAAGGGAGAGGAGTTGTAGCTGGGGGAGATGGAAAGTGACGTATGGAAAACACATACAGACCTTCATGGAATAATACAGAGTCTCGGCAAAATAGGCAGGCACGCTTCGGATGCATTTCACTGAAAAAAGGCAAAGGATTAAATTACTGATTGTTTTTCAATACGGAACAATCTTTCACTCTCAAGACAAGGTGTGTTACTGGGTCATTCTCTCCAGTGTGGACAATTAAGTACACAGCTGCCAGCTACTCTGCTCCTCTGCTAGAACAACACTTTGGGTTCCAGGAGTTCGAATGCAGCATATATTTCTAATAGAAAAGAAACCTTGCTAGTCAAATTCTACTCCCAATTACAAATCTACTATAATATTTTCCTAAATGAGATGCCAGGAATACAAAAAAAGGCAGAATTTTGTCTCACTTTCTGACAGAGATGCATATGACCAAACAGAACGCAGTTCACTACCATTCCCTGTCCCACTTCCCCCCAACCCCTCATCTATTAAAAGAAGAATAAAGGCCTATTCTCTAAATATAAAAATAGATCCCAGGTGATTAACTTTAAAAAGGAACCATGTTTTCATCCCACTTCCCATAAAAACTGCCATTTAAGGCGGCCTGAGAATAAATAAAGAAGGCTAGTTCTAGATCTATTAAGACTTAATTACCAACTGCCAAAAGCAGCTTCTCCAAATCCCCAGAGGTTTCACGGTCAATGGTCTCTTCAATTTGAAAACCGGAAATAGTCATGTATTTGTCAAACACTGCAAAACAGAAAGTGTGCTCAGTCAGGTGTCTAGCCAGCATTTCTCCCAGCATCCTCCTCAGGACAGGTTAACGCCATCTGTATCTCATTATCTCATACACGATCATCCACTCATTCTTCCCTCTGTCCAATTTTAAATACCTATTTCCTACCAGATTGCTACTATGCAACACGTTCCTGTACCTGGGGAAGAACAGCCTCGTGCACCAGCACATGCTGGGGGACAACCAGCTGGAGAGCAGCTTTGCAGAAAAGGAGCTGGGGGTCCTGGTGGACCACAAGTTGAACATGAGGCAGCAATGTGCCCCTGCCGGAAAGGTGACAAATGGTGTCCTGGGCTGCATTAGGAGGAGTGTTACCAGCGGGTGGAGGAAGGTGACCCTTTCCCATCCGCTCAGCACTGGTGAGGCCACACCAGGAATGAGGGGTCCAGTTTTGGGCTCCCCAGTACAAAAAGTGTTATGGAGCAACTGAAGCAAGACCAGTGAAGGGCCAACTAAGGTGATTAAGGGACCGGAGCATCTCTCCTTTGAGGAAAGGTTGAGAGACCTGGGACTGTGGTCAGCCCTGAGAAAAAAAAAAAAAGGTTTAAGGGGGAATTTCATCAATGTGTACAAATACGTGAAGGCAGGGCATAAAGAAGATGAAGCCAGGCTCTCTTCAGTGGTGCCCAGTGCCAGGACAAGAGACAACAGGCACAGGAGGTTCTGTCTTAACATCAGGAAACACTTTTTTCCTGTGCAGGTATAGTGGCACAAGTTGCCCAGGGAGGTTGTGGAGTCCTTGGAGATGTGCAAAAGCTGTCTTGGACATGGTCCTGGGCAGCCTGCTCTAGGCAGACCTGCTCAAACAGGGTTGGACAAGATGACCTCCAGAGGCCCCTGGAGGGCCCTTCCAACCTCAATCTTTCTGTGACTCTGTGAAGACACCCAGTGAAAGGGCGCAGGAAGAAGAGTGAAAGGGGAAAAAAAGAGAAGGTTTAGGAAATTCCAAGCATTTTTTCCAGGGTGCAGCTATCATTTAGCCTGAATCTAAGCTCTTGTCTATAGTGGGCTATTGCATCAAATGAACTTCACATAAACAATCTGGCCTATCGGCAGTTTGACAAGTCTGTGTTCATGAATACCCACAAGACCTGAGTTTTCTATGAACTCTTACATTTCTATCACGCTAAGTAAATGTTGGGTGCATCAAAACAAACTGCAGGATTACTTTAATGCAAATAATGTTAAAAAAATAAACAGTAAAACCACAAATCAAATTACTTTTGAAAATCCAAATGAATCCAAATATTCAAAAAGGAAAACAAAAAGATTGGAGAACCAAAGTGAAACTTACTGGTCATTATTTCAAATGGCCTGAACAGCTTGGTAAACCGGACTTATGAACAGGTAAGGAGCCGGGAGAGGGGGAATTACTGTCTCTCTAGTAACAGCTATTAAAGTATGAACTTTAAGGGTTCATACCCTTAAAGGGTTCATACCCAACAAAAGGGTTGATCTTTTCAGGGCTGGATCTCCATCAGATTATGATGACTCATAACAGACTCTCAGCATCACCTCTACTTCCATGACCTCTTTCAAATGGGAAAAAAAAAATAGTAAACAGGCATCCAGAAATAAACACCCCAGCTGTCCCTCAGATCTATTGCACAACTCCTTCAAGCAGAAGATAGCCACTGCTAGGGGGAAACCGAATTACAGGAAACAAAATTAAGTATATTAAGTAGAGAAAAGAGGTGATTAAAAATTTCTGGGCTTGACAAATGTGGTACCAGAAACAACTTTTCTACCATTTCTACCATCAGTTGGTTAACACTGGGACTTCAGGAAGAAGTTTTCAAGCATATATGAACCATACCACCTACCTCTCCTTAAATGGGAAACGCTTCGCGTTCCCAAGATGGTGATGAACTTTTCTTCATCTGTTCCCCATTTCAGCTCCCCAGCTCTAAACAAAACCTGTCATAAATTCGAGAGATCAAAACAACAGCATTTGTTATGTGTCCACACACCCTGTTGAAAAGCTCTATTTGTCTCACTCTAAGGAGCATTAAACTTACTAACAAGCTATAGCTAGAGGAGAAAAAAATGAAATAAAATTGCCAAGTACTGAACTGACTTTAGAAAGAAATAAATGATAAATTCTGAAATCAACTGTGAAAGCACTCACATGAGTAATACTGCTTAAGGCCCTAAAATTGACTGTGCTCATAGTCCCTTTCATAAGCCTGAAGTTTTCTGAAACTGTGATAATACAGGAGATAAAATCCATTCCCAACACTGCATTTTCTGCCTTTTTTTTTCCCCCTTCCCCTTCTTCAAATCAGACTAGCAAAACTTTATTACATGATGACTCATATCAGTGGGATAACCATGCTAACTTGGCCCAGGAGGAAGTTTTCCAAAAAGGAGGAGAAGATGGATATAGAAGCTCTGGGAAACAGGATTTGTGGGCTGCTAAAGATTTTAATCATTTAATCGTTTTAGCACATTCATTGCTCTTCAGGCAAGTCTTTCTTCAATACAGACAATGACAGGGCCATCAGCAGCATTTAGGAAAGAAAAGTACTTCTAAAAGTTCAAATAAACAACAGGAGGGGGAAAATGAGAAAGAAAAAAAAAACCAACAAAACACCACAAACAAAAAAATCAGAAAGTGAAATTATTTCTTTTTCCTGACACTCAGAAGCTTTTTTCCAAATCCTGTGCTAAACACCACATAAGGAGAAAGGTTTGTACATACTGTAGTCTATGGTATTATTTTTCTCTCCTCAGCGAGCAGAAGACAGGCAAACAGGTTACTACCTATATTCAGGCAATCAAATATTTCTTAGAAAAATCCCCACAACCAAATCTGTTGCACTGCAATGCTGTTGGCCATCTGTCTGTCTGTACTGTAAAACCCAAATGGGATGTTATGATTTTCCTGCTTATGCTTGTGCCACAATCCAACTTGAAACATACTTGTGACTGCTGCATGCTCTTTTCAATACTAATGGTACAGACTACAAAAGGGACGGGTAGGAAAGAAAAAAAAAAAGCTATTAAGGCATTGCACATATATTTAGTTCAAATAATATATGCTGAGCTCTTCAAATGAACACCAGCGCTCTCCATCCAGTACCAAATGTGAAGTCCCAGCACAGTATTTAGAAATGCCAGGAATGCATTTCTTTAGAGACACAGAATGAATGGCATTTTACGTGAGCTGTAAGTTTTTACCTGCCTTGCCACTGTGCAATCCCCAAAATGTACATCAATTGCATGATTTTGAAAAAAGTGATATTCACAAAATCTCTTCCAAGAAGTTAAACTTTCTCCTTCAAGCATTCTCAGAAAAGTCTTGCAAGTTCCCTTCATATTCATGCTATCTTGCAGTATGAACGCCCATTCCTCAACTGCTTTGAATTAATGTTTAGTAATCATAGACCCCAAAAAATTAAAAATCACCACTGAGCAAAAAGCTTGCCCTCTAATATATCAAATCCTTCACAGAGTAACATATTAGCAAGAAAAACACTGGAAGCCAAAAATAGTTTTACATTTGCACTATCATGTACCTCAATTCACACCATCTGTACCTGGCAATAATAATCAGAAAATTCTCTGAGTCTGTTCCAGCTATGTTGGATGTTGAATGTAGAGATCAATAAAGAGAAATGTGACAGAACACTGCTCTGTTTGAGTCCCAGCTCAAGCCAAACGTACATAGCAAACCACAGAGACCATTTAGAAAACCAGGACTTTTCCAACGTTTAGGTATGGCGCCTCCTAAATATAGATGCTCATTTAAACTCAATTAAAGAGGCCAAAAGGAATCTGTCTACCTACCAAGGCCTGTGGTTCATGGGCTTCCTCAATTACATGAGCCCAGCTAAAGGCAAGACTGACACAATTTCATGAAACAGTCTAGTTCATGATTCAAACATTTGCCTCACTAATTTTCAAGCTCCAAATTCCACGGGATTAATTTTACTAGCGGAAGAACAATGCTTTCTGAATTTACATAACAAAGGACAGGCTTGTGCCAGTAAAACATATTTTGCTAGCCTGTCTCTCCATCTTGCCCTGCTACTAGGAGAATGTTTTATTGATCTGGTATTCTGCTTTTCCTCCTTGTCAACTTGAACAATCCATATATTTTCTTTCATCTCAACCAACAATTTATGAGAGGAAAAGGTCTAGCCCAGACTTATCTGAAATAACCAAGAAGAAATATGCATTAAATGAGTTCTGTAATCAACTCGCTGAGATATTGACCACCACTACAACTAACAACAAAGCCAACTGCACCCAGCAAGAGACTCCATCAAGGATACCCATTAACTGCTGGTATTCCTTCTCCTGTCTAGAACCCAGTGAAGCCGTGGACAATCTCACAAAGGGCAATACGTAAGTCCCAAGAAACTTTAGAGGCAATTCTTTGACTGTCATCTGGTTACAGTAAAGCAGAATATTTGGTATATTTTCTCCTTTGAGTATTTCTCCCTCTGTAGAGGCATTCCTCATCAAATAGCACTAACATTTCACTACAACATGTACATGACACACGGTATGTAAGAACTGAATTCAGTTCAAGTCAGAGATTAAGGAATGAACCATTCGCATGTCTCAGTTTTCCAGCAGTGCATCTCAGCATCACAAAGCCTCAGCAATCGTAACTGTCTCTTCCAGTGATCTAATCATTGTTCTATTCAGGCACCTCATTAAGTAATAAGCAATGCTTTACAGTGAAATGTGAAAGTGCAAAAAAATCTTGATCCCAACGTTTCAGGTTTTGACACTTCTTTTGTCCTGAATGTATAAAAGCACATGAAAACGTATTAAGAAAAACACAAGAAAACCTTAACAATTTCTTTTTCACATTGGAATTCTAGCTCTATACGCTCTTTGCAAGATAACTTATAGAAATACCCCAAATCCCAAGTCATTCACCCACCTGAGCATCCTGCTCAACAAGACCCTCATCAACTCCGCTGTCAGGATCTCTATTTGCCTAAAGAGAATTTTTAAAAGATGTTAAACTGAACAATCAAAAGTTGAATTAAGAAACAACTTATCCGTTATATTGAGCCTGTAAGAGGTACTGCGAGAAGACAACCCTTAATGCATCTGCTCCAAAATCACCTTATTTTTCCCTTTTGCTTGCATGTATCGTTATGAAATAAATGTTCTCTTCTCCTATTGCCTTCAAAACCCCACTCTGCTACACCCACGAGCATCACAGAAGTTTTTCAATTCACAACAAAGCTCAAGACGGACCCCGTGAGTCAGGGGAAGTGATTCAGTTTCAGAACCAATCCTGCCTGTCACTGGGCTTGTTTAGAATCCCATCTTAGTGAGCAGAAAGTGACAAGGGTACATCAGACATGAGAACAGAAGTGAAAATCATACACACATGCCTGTGCACAGAGACACTGACCTGCAGCAGGACCACCAGCATTCGCTGAAAAAAGCCCGATGTTTCTCCTGTGATCTTATCCTCCAAGTTGGCCTCATACTCTGCAAAAGAGTAATACCCATCCAACAACTTACAGGCTTCCTCACTATTTTGAGGAGAAAGCAAGGAAAAGCAAAAAGTTAATTTGACTCACTGCTTGTAGAGTCATTTATCAGAAACAGCTTTAACAATTAGGACATATTCTGCTCTCACTTATAACCTAGCATTATCATAAAAGAGGTGAAAAGATAGCATCTCACACCTAGTATCAGGAACAGATTATTCAAAATATTTTGAAATACACGGTGACAAGCACAGACTCAGCTCTTTAGGGAACTAAAGAGCATACAGATCTGTAGTTATGCTAAAATATGGCAGTCTCACAACTGTACAGCAACTGTGGTCCCAGAAAAGTCTAGTACAAATAAATTTTGCCCTTGGAGACTCTAAGTTTTGCCTCAAACTTTATTAAAACATGAAAATTTCTTGTGTGGCAGGAATCTGCAGAGAGGTAAAAGAAATGTGTTGAATTAAACACTGCCTTAAAACAACTCAATCCCACCATCACAGAGTAAAAGCACATACTCCTACGGACAACCAAAAAGCTGCGCCTGCTTTAGTGTAAATGCATTTGAACAGAACACTGAGCAAAGGGCAAAAAAATAACTTCTGTTTTTTTCTGTGATATCACTTTTCTAGTTTCCAATTACTAAAAATCCCCTTTCAGTCAAAGGGATGAAAATAATGGGAAATGCATTTGAATGAATTCTAACTATAAAGCACAAAACAGCATAACCTGCAGTCTTAGCCCCGAAATAAAAACTATTTTAGTTTACAATCCAAGCTCTAGTTTCTTTCAATACGAATTTCTGCAATACGGCAGAATGAAATCCCACTTATTGAATATATCCATCAGTTCACAGACAGACTTTATTTGAAAGATGAGCTAAGATGATATTAAGAGGACTGACCGGAGACCCTAGAACTTTATTTTATACAGAACTTTACCTTGCAGATAAACCTGTTTAATATTCCGCACTTCCTCAGGTGTTCTGGAGGCAAGAATTTCAGTCAACACTTTCTCATTGGTTCCTGCTCCCTGCAGGGGTGCAAGTATAAATCAGTTGATGGAATAACAGAAGGAAAACAGAAATTCCCTTTGACAATCAAAACCAAGCATCAGCTTATATAGTCAGACCAAATAAAGAAAAATTAATTTCTTCTTTCTGGTATATTGTGCGGGTTTTGGAAAGAATTTTTTCCAGTTCTGGTTTTATTGTTTTCAAAACCAACCCAACACTTAATAAAGGCTCACTGCTGCAGGATTTGGATGAGCCCTTCCATGTTCACGCACACCCAGATATGCATCAGTTCTTCACTATTACAGTCAGTGACATCACGGCAAGTGAATGAATAGAATAACAGTTTTCATCTTAGCTCTAGTTCACATACTGTCTTTCAGCAACTAGTACACAGATAAACATAGAACCACCCAGCAATTATCTTCATCCTTCTGTGAATTGTGCTGTGTTAAACCCACCCTCTCTTCCACTGCAAACACATTTCTCAACAGAATTGCTAACCCAGATAGTTTAAGCTGCTGCACTCTAATTACAGCAGGCACAACAGGCACTCTTCACAACGATAAAATTTACAAAAGTCAAGCCAATATCTTGTTTCCACGAGTCTGACTGTACTTTGCCTGGAAGAATAAACCATTACTCTTTATGCTTCCAAAGAAGTCCTTTCACAAAAGCAACAGTGAAATACAATACTGTGTACTTTTTGATTCAGCGTGTCATTTTCAGCCTTTCCTGTAAGGAAAATCTGAATACTAACTGAATACATCTTCACCCTTCTGTGAATTGTGCTGTGTTAAAGCCACCCTCTCTTCCACTGTAAACACACATTTCACAACAGAATTGCTAACCCAGATAGTTTAAGATGCTGCACTCTAATTACAGCAGGCACAACAGGCACTCTTCACTTTACAACTGCATATAAAAATATTCAAAATACAAATCTGCCAGGTTACATATAATCATTTGCAAAATAAAGATTGTTTCACAAATGTGCCAACTCAACAAGTGCAGCAGGCACAGTTATGTTAGCTCTAATTTAAGTAGCAGCAGTGAAAACTGATAGGACAATCGGCAGCACAGATGTAATGCTCTTAGTGGAGTTGTTATCTTGCACTGAAGTCTCTGCTATCACATCTTCTTTACTGTTGTTATCCTCTTTAGCTGAACTGCAGACAAGTATCAACATCTTTTCCTGAGCAGACACGTTCTCTGAAATCCTATGATCTTGTGTTTAATACCATTTTTTGTAAGTTACAAGAACAAAACCACTCTTGTTTCACTATCTCTGTTTTCCCTCCTACACCCATCTGTTCTGTCATTTCCCTGTTGGTCTTTGACTCCTAAATCAATAAGAGCAGTTCGGGAACACATTTTTTCCTTTTAGTCAACAAGGCCTTTATCAGTTTCTTTGTCAGGTGCCATTTCCCCTTCCCCCACTGCATATAAAGACATTACAGAAAATCTCCAGGATTGAAGTTTCTGTTGTCTGAGATACTATTTGCTGGGTCATGGGTTCATGAGCACTAGCTTGCACAGTTGACTAAAACCTACATATTAACCAGTTTGTCATCAAGGTCCTTGGGAGTTTACATGTAAGTGTCACCCAACCAAGTACTACGTGACACTGGACAAGTTCAATGTCCTCTACTTTAATCAACGGGTTCTGTGATTCCAGGGACATCCAAGTTCTGGATTTCCCCAGATGGATGATATCAGACAAGTGTGACAGAGGGAAAAAAAAATAGGATCACATGGAAGAAAAGATACTAAAATATCTACACACACAGATTGTAAATTGTTTACCTGGCCTTCCCAGAAAGGCACTAAATGCATTCAGCTCAATAAAAATGCTGGAAAGGTAACAGGGACAGGGCTATCAACTCTTCCCTCTGTGTTACTGGAGGCAGTTTTTAGAACACATTCAGTAATACAGATAGTACCTACTCATAATTTTGGTGGACACCAGTTTACACAAGTATGCTAGGCCATCAGTTTTGGAGTTGCACTGTAATCCATCAAGGGCAAAACACTCTTTAGCTTAAACAATAGTCAAGAACAGACATATAAATAACAGCACACTTTAATAAAATACCTTGAACTAATTTGCAGCCTACGCATACAGCTGTACAGCTATAAAACCTAGGCTGCTCACAGCAGAAAAATCTAGTGTCCACTGGATTTCAGCACTGTACTTTAGCAGCAAAAAGAATTTAAAAGTAACCTGACCATCAGGTTTAAATCAGAAGCAACAAGTTTTATGCTATGTAGATTTTATTCTGCATCTACAGCAACACTGTTCTCTTACGATTACATAGTTTCTCATTAAAATAATTTCACATAAAACATTATGCAGAGTAGATTTCAAAACTACCTCTAATGAGTTATTAGGATGAATAAGAAACCAGGCAAAACCATGGCATTAGCAATAATAGCAGTTATTAGCACCACATTCCTAATAAAAAAAAAAAAAGGCTATTTCTATTAGCATTCCCCTTATCAACCAAGAGTTCATTCCTAAAAAAAACAACAAAAGAGCAACAAACATTTCATATAATATATTAATTTTCCACACTGCTCTTACCTTGATGGCATGTTTCAGTGCATGAGCATCAAAAATGTAAGTTGGTCTCATCAAAGATACCATCAATGTTTCAAATTTGCCAGTAAGTTCTGATTTCAGGTCATCTACAAGATCCTAATGCAGAACAAACAGTGCTGTAATGAACAACGACTAACCATTTTAAACGGATGCAAGTGTGTCTGCAAGCTAGAACACTCCAGAGACACATCAAAGAGTGTAAGGGACAGGGCTCCTTTTGTTTTAATTGGTACTGAACTGAAACAAATGTGGCCAAATGAGGCAGAAGAAAAGGATACAAGGGCATTTGCAAAACCTGAAGCATAAGATGATAGGTTTTTTTAATACAGAAATTCTTTAAACCCTAGCTGTTCACTGCACTTGCTATTAGAAACAAAGATTACCCAGCCACAATATTAAAGGATCCAACAATGTTGGAAGAAAGAAACAAGCCGTCGTTGCTTTAAACTCACGTATGGCTTTATCTACCTATACGTTTGGATTTGTTCTCTCCTACAGTATTAGGCTGCTTTATTTTTGACACATTGTCTAGCTCAAGAAAATTCTTTTCCCTGAATCAGTCATAGAATGAATCACAGAATGGTTTTAGGTTGGAAGGCACCCTAAAGATCATTTAGTTCCAACCCCCCTGCCATGGGCAGGGACACCTCCCACTAGACCAGGTTGCTCAAAGCCCCATCCAACCTGGCCTTGACCTTCCTGCTATCACCTTACATTCCAGAGCTTGTGATATAATATTGGATAACTCACTCCCATACCAAGAATGAGGTCAGTACTAGAAGCACAGTAACTGGAAAGTACAGGAGCTTTTGCACAAAACCCCATCTAATTCATATTGGACCAAAATACAAAAAAGGTAACTTACTTCTTTGTTCTAACCTAAAAGGAATATTCTAACCCAACCAGCAATTAAGGATATGGCAGGATGGGAGAGAAGGGAAAACAGAAGGAAAACTAGATTTTCTTTGAAGGAACCATTTACAGGGACCGTGATGAATGTGCCTCACAGTTTTAAGTAATCATCATAGGCCACATACAGCTCATTTCTAAAGGTATTTTTCTTCTTCTCACCCTGCCAAATAAGGTTTTAAAGGCAGCTGCAATTTCTTGACGCTGAGCATTGTTTCTGCTGGTAAGAATCTTCAGAATAGTTTCTTCATCAGTCCCTGAAGTTAAAAAGAACAAAGAGTTACAAACATACTCTAAAAAACAAACAGCAGTGGCACAAACTCAAAAGGCAATGAAAGATTCTTTGAAAGTAACAGTCTACTGACAAGGAGCAGAAGCATTTAAGTAACAAATGTCACCCCAGCCCAAGCGGAGCCGCCAGGTTTGGTGTTCTGCTGTTGCAAAAATACGACTGGAGGACCTCTGTGTTGTTTGTTCTCCATCAGTGCTCTGTTCCAGACACTGCTCAGAGCACCCCGGGCATCAGCTATAACATTCAGGCACAGTCTCCTGTGAATAGAGCCTTTGGGCTCACCAAGGGATTTACTTTAGAATAAACAATCTACCCACTCACAGCAAAACTCAGTCCAGGAACCCCAAACACCCCAGAGTACAGAAGCGTGGAGCTATTATTCATTTTATATATGACAGTTTGCAAGGTAGCTCCAAAGCACAGCATCTCACTAGCCCTACCAAATTTGCCAATTGGCTGAGGTGTATCACGTTTCCCTTCTTAACTTCCTTCTACCTCCTCCTGTAGGCAGCTTCAAAGAAAGTAGCAAATTAGGATTTGTTCTTACAGGGAAATTTTGTGACAGAAAGCTACAGCATGAGTTTACAGACCACTTGCTGGTCTACATTCATGCTGTGTGCTTGTATTTTTTGTTCACAGTAGCTGCAATGTGCTTACACACTCCCAGACCGAGGGGGCTGTCGCATATTTTCCAAGCACAGAGCTTCTACTATACTGTCATGACTCTCCACAGTTGTTGCTTGTAAATCCACAGTCTAGCTTACTGTGCAGTAAAACTCTGTGTGCAGAGAAGCCTGTGGAGTATCAATTTTTAATGGGCAACGTGCAAATCACATTGAGCAGCACAGTGAAAACTAGGACATGCCCAGACTCCTGCAGTCTCGGGGTTGTCATTCCATGGCATGTAGACACATGCCCTACCCTTATCAGCTATTATAAAAAAAATTAGTTCAGAGAGGATGTTTTCAAACGACTGAAAGGCCTTTTCTTTTTGTAAAATAAATTATTCTTACCTATTCCCTTCATGGCTTTACGAAGAGCCTCTGCATCAGCTCTGGCATCAAAAGGAGAGAAGGCTGTCACGGTGCCTCTTGTGTACTAGAGAGGGGGGAAAAAAGGGTGGGGAGAAAGGGAAAACTCCATGAAATAGAAGATAGCATCTTTCAGTTCTCCATACATCAGCTCAGACTAAATTTGAATCCACAGTCCAAAAGATGATAGCATTATTCTTGGAATTGTCTGACTAAATGGCAGTCTGTGGGTATTTAAACACAGCTCTCATTCAAAAGGTACTACTATGGCTTTACTCAGCAGCACACCCGCTAAGTGTGGGTATATTTACATAATGGTAGTTGGCAGCATTGGTATTTACAACACTGGAGCCTGAATGCGGGAAAATGACTATGAAATTATCATTTGTTAAAGTAATTTGGGAAATTATTTGCACAAATTGTGTATGCTAGAAAAGCTGCACAAAGATCCAAGACATGTTTGGAAATAAGAACTTCCTCTCCTCAAGAAAAACCTACTGGAGCTCTCAACCAGTATCACACTGATTATTTTCCATCACGTTGCAAATGGGGCCTACTGAACTCTGCAATGACTTTCAATTTTTCATCATGTTTCTTTTGGTATAAGCAACTTTTTGCTCAAGTGATTCAGCTACATTTCTCATAGTAGTCTCCAGCTAAAAAGAAATAACAGTTCAAATATAAGGACAAAAGATCAGCCCATCCAAATACAAAAATAATTCCACTAGGTTTCCATGGAACATGGCTCTTCAGGGATTTTTTCTTTGGGTCAAACACAAAAGGATATTTATTGCCCTTATGGAAAAGTCTTGCCTTTATTTAAACATGACAGTTTAAGAACCTACACGTGTATAGCACAGCAGTCCATTTATAAACTATAAAAGTTATGAAATGGCCAAGAGGGGAAACAGCTGGGTTTTGGGAATAGGGAGGCTTTTCTAACAAGGAAATTTCTTGTAAGCATCGCTGTGTGAAAGTCGTAATCACTGCAGGCAGAGCATTTTTCTACTCTCAAGAAAGAAGATGAAAGGAAGTGCCAAGACACCTGCTGAGACTGGCACCAGATTATTTCACAGGCAGCACAGCCATCTGGCCTCTGCGATGCAGCCCTTCCCTCAAGTTAGCAATTTCAGCCACACAGTGCTTTGGTTTCAAGTCAATATACTCATCCAAGATAGGTCAGCCAGAAGAGCACAGAGAGAACAGAGCAGGCGAGCACCAACCAGAGCCTCCTGAAGCGCTGCTGCCTCTCAGGCCACCTGTGCGTTATTGCCATCTCCCTACGCTCCCGCTGCAAGAGCAGTAATGAGTTAGGTTTACCTCCACTGTATTTTGGCAAATCAGAACACAAAGTATCATGGTGTTTAATAGCAACAACAAACTTTTTTTTCCTAGTAGATTTCCAGTATACTTCAGAGGCATGACAATTCCCCTGAAGTATTCTGCTTTTCCCATTACAAGCAAGTTTTTTGGCAGTAGCTCAAATTTAGGCAAAGCAATATGTACTTACTGTCATTTTCCTAGCTAATTCCAAAGGGTGTCACAAAAAAATCTCAGAGATTTGGGACTCAACTTCATAAACCAAATTTAATTTGGTAAAACAGATAAAGACTGAAAAGCCCCTGTTTTCCTCCTCCTCCCTTATCACCCCACCAGCCAGCATGAGGTTATTTAAAATTGTACTTCCTGCTATTTTGTTTCATATCATCTTAACATAACTAATATCATAGAACTACCACAATTCTCCTTTGGACATGACTAATAGTCAACAGGTCTCAGAGGAAACAGTTATCGATCTTTAAGTTAAAGTTTTCCTTTGCTTATCTTGTTATAAGCAAGTGGATTTCCCCTTCACAATTTCTAAGTCTTGCGACAAGAGCCCAATGTCCCTCTGCGGCTGTTTTAGAAAACTTATGTGTGAGCACTAAATGCTAGATTAAATCTATCTCTGCATAACCCTTCTCATTTTTGTTAACTAAGAGGAATCTCTCCATAACTCTTTTTTCCAAGGTACAGCATGGAAAGCTTCAGCATACACGAAGCTTGATGAACAGTTCCCGAAATTCTTCTGGTGCAGCTGTAGTCTGAAAGAGCTTTCTTGATGTCTGGGCACCATTTGCATTCCAGGCATTCCCTTCCCATGTTTACTGGATTTTGGCTACCTCCCTGCCACAATCACCCTCGGTCAGTACTTGAGCTGCATCTAGCTTACAAACCAGAAACATTGCTGTAGCTCTGCCATCCGGCGTAATAGAAATACACATCACCTGGGTACCACAAAGCCAGCAGCTAGAACCTCCCACTACATCTGCTGCCCGTGACCATACTGGTGCTAATAGAGCACAACCGCAGCAGGGGCTGTTACTGTACGACAAGCTTGGATACAGCTTTGTGGGCCCCACTCCAACCTACAGTCTAACTGTTCTAAACCACCAACACTGTCTGAACCGGTGAAGGCAACTTTCAGTCATGGAGAATGTGGAACAGGAGCTATGAACCAGACATTCCAAACGAAATAATAGACCCAGACAAAAGAGTTTCTGACAGAAGCCAGACACTCATTTGTCAGACAACTCAGCTACAGTTTCAACATTAAGTAGAGTTTAAACTTTATTGAAACAAACTGGTTCTTGCAGATGGATCACAGCATTACAACTGCTACACCATCCTGACCTAATATGAAAAATGGTGAACTGAAAGACGACTACTTAACATTTATTTTCAAACTTCATGACTTTTTATAGAGGTGAATAAATTCTTATTTTTAGTGTCTATAAGAGTGTTCCTTGCCATTTATGCAAACAGATACAAAATAACACTACAGGCTCACAGGTCGTTTTTATTTTGGTTAGTAAGTTTCGCATCCAGCAGAACCCAAAGCACATCAATGGAAAGAACACAAACACTCTTTTGATATAAATCCTTTTGTAATCTGCAGTGATCTCTTACTAAATAACAACATCCTACATCAGACAGTAAAATAGAAAGAGAAGCACAACCCATCAGACCTCAACAGAAAGAATATAACAAGCTTCTAACATCCCAAACTTACCCACATTCTTTTCTTTCTACATTCCCCAATACACTGACTGTTGTTAAGCAATGGTGTGTAATGCAAGCACAATTTGTAACTATACACTAGAAATAAACAGCAGCTTCCGTTTTCTCCAGACACCTACCGACGAGAGCAAGGAAACCCCTAGATACACAAAATTAGCATGAAGAGGAAAAGCAGAGAAAAATAAAAGGGGGGGGGAAGAGATTTCAAAGCAAGAGATGATGTTGCTTTAGAATTTATACCCCTCCAAATGAAGAAATTCACGTTCTTGGAAATTTTTGTTTATTCTGCCCTAGCAAAAAGTTTGCAGAAGGAGAAGAGGATACAGTCTTATCAGGTGAGATGTTTCTAACCAGCACCTTCGATCTACATTAACTTCTCCCAAGAGACAACTTTGGCTTCACAATTTGATGTCATGTGGCCAAATACCCTGGCAACAGCATTATCTGTAAGATCAACAATAGCCACTTAACAAGGTTCCTTTTAATTTTTCCCACCAAGCACACAAAAAATTTTCCACCCACAAGATCCCATGTTTAGCCACTGTTAAATACAAAGGATTTGTTTTCAGCAAACAAAAGACCACACTTGAACTGATTCAGACTTCTTTCCGGCTGCCCTTGCTCTGTACACACTCAGAGCAAGTTCTTACCAGTCAGATTTCCCATAGATGAAGAGCTAACCCCTTTTCTCGATGCTACTCTGCAGCAACAAAAGTAAGGTCTCATCAATTTGCCACTGGAAAGCCCAGTGTCTAGTGCAGAAAAGGTGGTATGTGACTTTTTTTAAAGCAGCCATCTGTTTACAAGATGGCCCAGGAAAACCGTGGAGCGGTAAGAATGGAAACAGAGAATGTTTTCCAGCACAGAGGTGGACAAACAGAGAAGGTAAGCTATTTTCAGAAGACAGGAGAGAGCCCAGAAGGTCACGTGCTAGAATAAATGAAAGACTGCCTTAAGATTTCTTACACAAAAATAGACATCTTGCAGAGAAAGCACAACACAGGGTTCATTGGTAAATTGAAAGCCTTTATGGCCATTGAAGACCACGGAGATCCCAGTTCAAATTGTGCTTTAAAACAAACATCATGTAAGAACCATTTCATGACATTTTTACCAAAATTTCATGGTCAATAGGATGTAAATTACATTGTGAGTGGGTGAATATACACACAGATCTGATGCAAATGCAAGCTATAAAGAACTCCTCTATAAAACACCTCTCTAAGTTTAGTAATGCTTCAGATTGTCCACTTAAATGGAAGGAGTAAGCTCTGGTCAGCAGACTGTATTCACATCTGCCCCACTAAATTTAAACTCCTGCCAAAAAAACGGAATTACACAACATCTCTGTTGAACTCTGAGTCAGTACACCATGGCAATACCAAAGACAGGGAGAAGGAAAAACAAAAAAGGAAAGAGAGGGGGTGGGAGAGAGGCAGAAGAGAAGAGCAAGTAAGAGCAATGTAGGAACCAACACGGGTACTCTGCAAAAACACTCAAAGAACCTGTCCTCACAAGTAACCTCACAAAGCCAAAGAGCTGCTTAGGACTTGAAAAAGCATTTGTACCCTGGAATGTGAGACATAATTCTCTGAAGCACCACTGGAGTTGGTGATACTATTCCCGTGCTCCAAGTCACACGTGCACATTGGCAGAACAGGAACTCCAGATATAGCGCACAGCAGCCACACCTTCACCAGCAGCAAGCAATCCCTCCCTGGCAGCTTACAAACGGATACACAAAATGCTCCCAACTTCACATTCTGGGAATAAAGTGGGAGCAGGAGACCAAAACAGAGCAGCCCACATCATGCAAGCAGAAAATATTCTTGTTGCTTTCCTTCCCGATTTCTGAATTAGCAAACACGGGGTAGCATTTCCAAGGCAGGTAGTTCATCAAGCAGGAACAGATCGTACCATGTTGTGCCTGTGTATTAACAAAAACCACTACACATATAGATGTGTGAGTAAAGGCAGCCTGTTAGGACAGCAGCACTGCTGCAAAGAAAGCAGATGAACACAGGCATGGAGAGACCAGCCCGCACAGCATATTACAGTATGCTGTAGTTTTCCCACAAAATGAATGAACCTTTTTGTCCTGGACATGGAACACACAAAATCCTTCAGGTCTTTGGGGAAAAAGAAAAATAATCTTCCCATAACTGAGCAAACACTTCAGTGACTAAGACTCCAAAGATAACTTACCTTCTTCAAAGGTTTTATTCTTCAGTGATGTACCTAGACTAAATTGGACTTTAGCACAGTGCTGTGCAGCCTTTTTGAACTCTGAACCTTTAGCTGTACACATAAATAACTACTGTCAATTGATGCTTGACATTTCATGGTTGATAGGCGTTCTCATTTCTTACCCTTACTGCATGGCACAACAAAATTTAGAACAGACACCTGCCACGAGGAGCAGAGCTTACTCTTGAACTTCTTTTTAATTTTTATAAAATGAATTACAGGCTACAAAGCTTTAACACTCCCAGTCTTTCATGACTGCATAATCGCACAAAGAATACTACTGAAATGGAAAACAGCCCTCTGAATGTGGAAACTGAAGGACAAGACCTACCTAGTACAAGCCCTCATTGTTGCAATGACTTCAGCCTGCCACCAGTTAGTAATTCGGCCCCAAGTGCTACCTCAGGCAGCAGAAAATTCCACTACGTGAAGACAAGAGTAACTGGTTTGCACTACTAAAGAATGAAATATTCCTTTAACAAAGATGAAGAATTAAGGTTTGTGTCTCTATGAAACAGACAAGAGAATTGCAAATTTCCATGCTTTTACTAAAAAGAAACTACCCTCAAGCCTACCGTCATAAAAGGCAGATCAGTCTGGTCAGATGCCCTGCACTGACATGGGTAGGCGTCCCCATATTCCTAAAATGCATCCTACAAACCAGGTTTTATTTTTAAAGAAAGAAAAATCCCCTTTTCATCCATAAAAAAAAACCAAAAAACCCACAAAAAAACCCCACCAAAACTTCAAGGATTTAGTGGAATACTTTTATAATTGTTTATTGTTTTTAAAGTGAAGAACCCTTTCTTTTTTTGAAAAACTAAATCCAGACAGAATGTGGGTCAATATTCACAGGAGTGTTAAACCCCAACTAATCATTCCACTTATTGAGTTAAAATAATGAAACTACTACTACACTACTGTGCAGTTACCCTGACCTTTGTGAAGGTACTCAAACAACTTGATGGCTTTCACTTTCTACAGCAGTATAAAACCCCTAAGTATGCCGTTAAACTCTTATTTTACTTTCCAGAGTGTATACATTTGATGCAACTATAGAAACAAACACCGGAATCCGCCCTGTTTTCCAGGTCTTCATCTGGGCTCAAACGTAATAGCAGCAACACAAAGGCTGCAAAGGGGAAAAAAAACCTACCAGATGAAGTGCTGTGCAATAGCTGCAAGGCTGCCACAAAAATTAAGTTAGAAACGGGAAAGCTGGGAACTGGAGTACTGAGCCCCAGCCTCCACAGGACATAGCCACGGCAGTATGTTTTTTTTTCTCCTTCCTCCTCCAGTGGAAGAAGCCTCCACCCAGGCACAATATAAACACACGATACCGAAAACTTGGCCGAATTAGTGGAAACTGTCAGAAAAAAAAAAAAAAAATCAAAATAAGTTGTGCCTGACGCGGGCCTCACATGATTAGCTGCTTTCCCCGTCCCCCTCCACTCCGTGTCTCCCCTGGCTCGGGGATGGGTTGATTTAAGGCAGACCGAAAATAAATCAGGAGTAAAAGTAAGGAAACGGGTAAGAAGAGGATGTCCCGGGACGGGCCGCGGCCGGGCAGGGCGAGCCCGCCGAGGGGCCGCGGCGGCCGTTCGCCCTCCTCACCTTCGCCATCTCTGGGATCCTGCGGGCCGGGTCCGAATCCGAGTCTGCAAAGAGAGATGCGACGGTCAGCGCCCGTCCCGTCCTGCCACCCTCCCTCCCTCGCCTGGCCTCGCCTCGCCTCCCCCCCCCGGCGCCCCTCACCGCAAGCCGGTCCGCCGAGCCGCCGCCGCCCAGAGCTACCGGGAGCGCTGAGTAAGGCGGGAGGGAGGGGGCCCCGCCGCCGCTTGCCTCTGGCGCAGGGCTAGTCCAGCCTGGCCTTGGCGAGCAGCGCGGGGGACTCGGGGTGAAGGCGTGGCCCGGGCTTGTGTGAGCGCTCCTTGGGCTAGAGGTTCTCCGTGGCACCGGCTCTCGTGTCCCGGGATGGAGAGAGCCAGCCACCCCCCGTCCACTGTGCTCACCTCACCCAGGGAAAAAACAGGGGCTGGCAGGCAGGCGGGCAGCCTGGCTCTACAGAGATTCTCCTTATATCAATCACAGAGTGGGACCTCCAAGCAAGGATCACGGGTTGACTGCCAGCATAGATGAATTAACCTGCTGCAGAAACCATAGTCTTCCTTCTCCCTTGCCAAGTCATCTGGCTGTGCTGATAGGCCTGGCTGCCTCTGGAGACCTCTTCTCACATGCAGTCCTTGCCAGAGCTAGAAGGACAAGTCCAATTTTATTGCTTGATTTTGAAGTGATGAGTGCGTGACAGATAAGAACCACAGAATGCCAGGGAGCTTGCAGGACTCTGGCGTCGTGATTTTGCCCTTTGTTGGAGTTCAGAAAAGATACTGAGCCATTTTGCATGCTTCACTTGGCGTTTTTATCTCATGTATGGATTGATGCTGTGTGTGCAGACTAGGGCCCAGGGCAGATTTGAAAGGGAGGTATCTGTACTGTACCTTACTGATTCTTAACACTTTAATAAAACACAAGTCAGAGTTGCAAAGAAATACTTCAGGCACTCCAGTACTTTCTTTCAGCCCTCCTTCTCTCTCCATTCTTCTGGCTCCTCCCAGTGGTCTCTATTGACCCTGCCAGTGAAGGCTTGCAGCCCCCTTTAAGGGGACAGTTGGCAGGGCTTTGAGCATTCGTATCCAGCCTATCTTTCAGCATATGGGCTTCTTTACCAGCTCATCTCCAAACCTGTGAGAGAAGCTTCAGTGGGCACTGGCAGCATTAAATTATTTGCAGGATTTGGACTTACTAGTAAAGACACCTGTTTGAAAAAATGACTTCTGGTCTTTTTTAGTAGTGCAGTTGTGGACCTGAGCCATGTTCTGGAGGAGTTATTTACAGACGAAAATAGCACTGGAGAAGAGAGTTTGGCTTGTAAAATATAAAAGAAAATTCTTTGCCTGGCATGTAAACTGCCACTCCAGTTATTTCCACATTTGTGAGGAGATACAGAGATTCCTCTTTTCTCCTTGTATTTTTGGTCTCTACTGCTCTGGGGACATGTTTGAGGAGGCAAGCTGAGGTGGTGACTAATGAAGTGTCTCAGATGTCTTTCCATGATGAGACAGCCACCAGTGTGGAAAATACTGCACTTTTTCTGGGGGGAATTTTGTCTCTTGCTCTCTGCTATAGGGAACCCACTTTCTTGTTCTTTATTTTAGCCTTCAGCAGAGGAGGAAGATTTAGGGGTTTTCAGGCAAGTCAGCAGGACCATGTTTAGAGCTTCAGCAGATTCTCACCACAGTGACATTCAGGTTAGACCTTGTTTCCAATTTATCCCCAGTCTCAGCTGTTACAAATTTACCTGGACTCCTCTCCCTGTGCAGCCCATCACCCTGATGCTGCTGTTGCGAGTAATCATTTGGGTCAAGTGATTTGGCCAGAGCTGTGGCACCAGGCAACTCGGTGAAACAATAGCAATGGTAGCCTCCAGCATGCTGATATCTGGGATGTGCAGGAAGGTGGCTGTTGCCAATGCATGGAGTGGCTCTTGTGATGTGTGGAATGAGAGCAGCAATTGCTGGGTCCCAGGATTTTGCATGTATGCAATGTAAGATCTCTGGTTGCTTGCAAAACAGCTGTATGGGGCTTTTATTCTTCAAAAGGTTGATATTGATGGGTAACAGGACTGTCCATCATCTGAAGATGAGACATGGAAGCTGGGGCAGAATGTGGGAAGGAAGCAGAAAGAAGAGAAAATGAAAATCGAACAGGGTAATTGCAGGAGGGCAGGGGAGATGTGACTGACTTTTATGGGAAGTACACCCCCTTGCTGTGGGTTCAGGGAGGAGCAGGTAGCTGAGAACATTATTGTCCTGATCCACTTTGGCACTTTGAGGGTGCCATGTGGTAGCTGAAGGCCAGCTCTGCTTTAGGGGTTCTCCAGCAATATATCCCTAGCAAGGTGTACTCAAGAGCCTGGCAAGTGTCCCAGGGCTCAGCACCCAGGCTGCTGTGTCACTGCTCCTGCCAGTGGTGGTGGTGATGCTGAGGCTGGGAACATGCTGCAGAGTTAGAGTGTTCTGCTGCCCAGCTCCTCCTGCCTTTCAGATTCTGCCTTTTCTTAAGTGGTACCGTGTGAGGAACTCATGGCCAGTGATGGATCTGGGCCTCCTATGCTTGGTGCTGCATCTCCAGAAAGTGAGCAGTCCAGCTCTTCTGAACCAGTGCTTAGCTGCACTTTCAGACAGAACTGCCCCTGCAAAAAGGATCTGCAGGCACTTCAGTGCATTGTTTGTCCAGGTTTTTGCCAAACTCTCGTATTTGAGAGTGTCCTGTAAGGAGTCTGAACGCTTTTACTAGAAAAAGGTCTTTAACAGCCAGTCTTTCAGAGACCCTGAATGGGATTGTTATCTTGAACTGGAACTGTCATATAGGAGTGGTGTTGCTGGGTCCTGGCATTTGGTGCCCTTCCAAGTGTCAGGCATACCACTGGCCTTGGAGTAATAAGGCATTAAAAAATAATTTTGTAACATGTCAGAGTTGATTCCTCTTCTTATGATTGCAAGAGCTCTTCTGCTTGCAAGCTTTTCAGTCTCATAAGCTAGGCATCAGTTCTAAATGGTTTTTGGAAGGAAACATCATCAAGTCAGCTTTGGCCCTCCAGGGTAGGCTTTAGCTAGTAGCAAACTTACTGGAACCACTTGATGATAAAAAATAAAGACCAAGTGAAGACTTTCTCCAAAAAATAAATGTGCCTTTTCTCGTCATGCTTATAACCTTGGTATTGCAGCCATGGAATCCTGCAAAGGAGAAGGGCTTAAAAGTATGGACAAATGTGAAACTAATTAGCTCGGTGTTATTGTCGAAGCTGAAGGAAGTGCTGAAAGAAAATAAACATTCACAGTGAAACACAGCATGGATCTAAACAAATTCTTTCAGCTTTAGTAATAATCTGCAGTGCTTTACTACTAAATGAATGACTGGAAGTTTTTTTTATTCTAAAGCTGAGGTTGTACTCTGACACCATCACCCCCAAGTCTGCGTGGTACAGCATGGACCTGCTTTTCCAAAGGGATTTTTCCACGGAGGCTGGGCCAGACTCTTCCCCTCTCTGCTATCAAAGTGTTTCTTTGTGTGGGCAATCATGGTAGCTGCATGTGTCAACTAAGCATGCAGCTGCATGCACAGCTTTTCCTTTTGCTTTGGACTCCTGCCTTTCAGAGATCAGGCCATGAGTGATTATGGTTTTTTAATTTGCTTTGCAACTAGTATGATCCCTGAGAGTGCCTTCATTTCCAGAAGAAGCTGGTCAATGGGTTTGTCTTTAGATAAAGATTTTTCTGTACTCTGCCCTGAGCGGAGCTTGTTGGCTGCAGGGAGGATTGTAGCTGCAGTTATGTCTGCCGTGAAATTCCCAAGATTCCCATCACCACCCCCGTTTAAACATCCCCCAGCCCTGCTATAAACAAGTGAGAGACGCTCACCCGGGCGCTCTGGCTGGAGACAGAAGGGGAGCACAGAAAATAGTGTCAAGTCATGAATCATCTCAGTGGGGATCGACAGCCACCATCAACAAAACCAGACAAACCTGGGGCTCGCTGCTTAATAAGCAGTTTATTTCTGGTGGAAGTTACAATGTGCAGGCGAGCTGGAAGGGCAGCAAAGCACCGCTGGCAAGCAGCTGCCTGTGCTCCGTGCATATAGGGCACCTCCTCGCCATGCCCTGTTGCAGCAAGATACCTGTAGGGCTGTGGATGTAGTGTATGGGCCTCTCAGCTGTTTCTGGCCCGTTTCCTAAGGTGACAAATCCTATGTAATAGTTCTGTTTACCATGGGGCCCTTCTGGCTACTTTTGAACATGCCGGACAGTTTCAACCAAATTTGAGAGAAGAATAGAAATTTCTAAAATTGTTATGTTTCTACAGGTTTTGTGACACTCTACAGTCACTCTACACTTTGGACAGGAGAATCAGGCCAATTCGGCACCATGCCACGGGAGAGACATGGAGAGTTGCAGCGGGTATGGACCCTGTTACGGAAGCTGTGACCCGTATATGCAGAATGCATGCATTGGTATGGCACACACCAGGACTAGCCAGAACAGGGGATGGGAAGAGGTATGAAGAGAAAGCCAGGATTAATGCAGTGCAGGAGGCACAAAGGCAAAGGGCACCAATGTGGAAATTGGCTCAACAGCTGTTTTCTTCCATTCCAAGGTCCTGGTTATCCATACCAGCTTGTGCCTCTTAATTCTTAAAAGAAATCTAGACTGTGCTCATGAATGAAGATTTAGGTACACCTCTGTAGCTTCATGCACTGAGTGTGAGACTCACATGATTGGCTGCATCCTAAGCTCCTCTTTAACCAGGTCTGAATCTTGAAAATGGTGCCTTCATCCTGAGGGACTTTGGGGGGGATTTAGGTGCAGCCCACCAGCTCTTGGCAAGTTTCCAAGGTGGCATGGCTTCTTTTCTTGGGAATTCCTCTGTGCCTAGTATATATATGCTGTCCCCTTGCCTCAGGTATATGGGACAGCAAAGACTAGGGGATGCTACATGGCCCATGAAGTTTTCCATGGGTACTGTCTATGCAGAAAGTTCATGGGCCCACAGCCTTATGGGGATTCTTTTTGACATAAACAACCTCATACCCAAGCAGGAGCCAGTTTTTGCCTTATGGAGTGCCTTACCACATTACTCTGTAAGGGCTGTAGCTCTGTTTTGCAAGATGATCTCCTGCTGTACAACTGATGCCAGTGGATCCTTGTGATTAACTGCACACCCTGAGGGTTCCTCCTTCATCTGTGCCACACTGCAGCGCTTCTCATCTGGACTGATTTGCTAGGTTGTCCGTGTGCCCGGTTCTCTGGGGTCACCTTGACCAGCCACCCTCCTCTCCGTTTGAATCAGGAGCGCATGGCCGCGTGTCTGTGGCTCAGGGGTGCAGCCAGCTCCCTCTGGTCACCATGCCCCCTGCTTCTACAAGGTTATACAAGGAAAGCTGAAACTTTCTTGCCAGAGGCGGAAGAGCAAATTCAGTCTCCAGCAGACCTGGAACAACGAACAGCTCGGAGAAGGTGTGCTTCCAGGACATGTGCCAGCACTGAACCAGCACCAGTGGCAGGTTTACAGAAATGCCACAGGCAAAACGAGAGCTCTGGTAATTCACAGGCTCCCCAGGTTTGACAGGCAATCATCCAGCCTCACCTCTTGAATAATACTGGCCCCTTCATTTCATATAGTTACCCCTGTCCCACACCCAATAATATGTGCTTGCCAGCAGTGCTTTTGGGAAGTTAACCAGCCTGAGTGCAGAATGGAATGGAGACAGGCAATCTACCACAGTCACGGGTTGATCAGCCACACTCTACAAAACAGTGTTTTATTTCTAATCAGAAATTGCCTGGTTATGGCATCCGGCTGTGGTTCCCATTCTTCCTTTCTTCTGGAGATTAAAGACTGTTTGAGTGCCCCATGTTTACTCCCCAGGATTGCAGTGGGATAAAAGCACTTTTCTTCTGCTCAAAAGGCTAAACAGGCTGTGCTTACTGTGGGGCAAATTGTGCAGCTCTCGGCCATTGGAGTCTCTCTTCCCCCTCAGTCCTCCAGTGGTCAACATCCCTTTTAAAGCAGGGAAGTAATGCTTTTGCCAGTGCTGTACACTGGCGTCCTGTGCCTTCTGTTATCCCTACCCACCATGTCCTTCTCTGAGTGTCTACTGTGAGGAATCAGGCTGGATTATAACCCATGTTCCCAAAGGGAGGTGCTTGGAGCCATTTTATGTGATGCAAGGTGCAAGTTGAATCAGAGAGGGACAAAACCAGCAGTAACAGAAAATCTTGTCTGAGCTGTAAGGGCCAAAAGGAATTAATCACTGCAGGGAAATGGGCTCTCTTGTCTACACAGAGGGTGGGAGAGAGAGAAAAGAAAGCGCTTTAGAAGGGAGAAAGGAAAGAAAGGTCCTTGTGGTGTCCCTGTCAGTACCAAAATAAATCTCTGAAGAGAGAGAGGAGAGACAATAGCAGCGGAAAGCTGCCAGAGCAATGGCAGAGCAGAGTCTTAGGAGCAGATCTTTTCCTGACTAAAGGCTGCCAGCTCTGGACCTTTGTGGTTAGTTTGCTTTGGTGAACCCAGTAACCGCTGGCATGTACTTGTCATTCTCATCCGTGGATTGCTTGCTAAACAGGCTGGTGGTGATACTGAGGGCAATATCCTAGCAGGAATGTAGTTGAGCCGTTGGATCAAATACTGGATTTGAACCAAGCCACTCTTGTTTTGGAGCAACTAAACTGTCCGGTGGGCTGGAAAAAGCTCTGGGGAACCTTGACCAAGGTTGCTAGAGAGCGAAGTAGCAGAGCGTTTCCATCCAAAAAGGATCCAGGCAACATGTCCTTACAGTAAACAGAAGAAAGCCGTGCAGTTCTGTGATCCTTAAGCATAAGGGGGAGTGGATGAGGCTGCTGGGAGCAGGCTGACAGCCCTGGGAGGTTTTATACTGACAGAGCACATCTGCAGAGAAGAGCTGCCAGGCTGTCGTGCAGACCCACTGGGGGACCATCTCACACTTCGAGCACATGCTGTCTGCATCTCCAGGGGCTCCTCACACCTTCCTGGACATGACTGCAGGTGAGGAACCAGGTCAAATCATTGGCATTATTAACAGCAAATCTGACATCTGGGCTGGCTAGTGGAACAGCCCAGGCATTTGCTTTGTTTATTTTTCTTATGCCTTTGGCGCTTTTGCTCTTTACAGAAGAAGGCCTGTGTGCGTTGCTAACACACCGCTCGGGGTAAGCACTAAACGAAACTCCCACTATTTTGAGGAACCTAGCTCAGGCATTTTTTAAATAATTGCTGCTTTTGTGTGATTCTTGGACAAATTGAAACTAAAACCTCTTCCCTGACACACTGTTTTTATCTGTTGTGCCTGGTAGGCTGCTCTGTGGTTGCAAATCTCCAACACGTTGACGTACCCTGATTCTGCTCTCACTTGGCCTAACTTGGCACTCTGGAGTAATTTCATTAGTGTCAGTGGAGACATTTCCTCTTTACGCTGGCGCAGAACTAGTTTGGATGTAAGCCCCCACCATATATAGAGGAGAGCTGCAACTCTCCCCAGCTGCAACTAGCAAGATCTGTGCAACAGAGGTGAACTTGCTGGAATTCAGGACGTGAGCACAGAACTGCTGGGGACTAGGGAGAGCAGCTCTCCTTCCTTCCACTTGCAGTGGCTTTGCCAAGAGCAGGTTTTCAACTGGGGGCTGTTGATTTCCCTGGTACATGCTGTACAGTGCAAGGGAAACAGACCTTTGCATTGACCATGGCCTGTTTGCAGATGTTCTTCAGACATACCCGCTCTTCGCCTTTTTCTCTCCACTTCCAAATGCACCCATCAGCATCTTGGTGCTTGGTATCATGAGCTGTTTGCTCGCATGACAACAGGACTCAGAGTGTTAGACTCTTTGGAGCAATTAGGGTCTATTTTTAGCTGAGCTGCTTTCAAGAGCAGTTGAGTAGGTGTAGATATAGTGTCCAGGGATGAGTTCTTGGGGGTTTGTGACTGTTGAGAAGCCGAGCCGAGCTCTGGTGAGTCCGGCAGTGGGAGGTTCATTGATCCTCTGGGGGTGTTGCAGGGAGGGGGCTGGAGTGGGTGTAGCTGGTGATACGTATAGGCAGCCAAAACCTGGTGTTGTAATGTCTGAGACGGTCTGAGTTTGGAAAAGGCCCCGATGATATCACCCTGCAGAACTGTTAACGGCAGAGTGCAGGAAAGGAAATGTTCGCAAGTCCTTTCCAAATCTGTAAAGGAGAGAAATTAATGCTCCTTCTTCCCATCCTCACTGCCCTGCTTGGAAATGACTTTAATTCACCACCAGGCATCAAAACGGTCAGTTCTTTCTCTTTTCTCCTTGCTGCTGCCATCTCTCCTACCACATGTGGCAGAGAGTGCTGAGGACAGAGAGTGCAAGAGCAGTGGCTCTTCCGCACTTCAGTGTCCTGCGAAGACATTGAGCTCTGCATACCATCCTGCAGTTTTGCTTTATCTACCTCCAGAAGAGATAAACAAGCAATGGTGCTTTCAGTGCTGCCGCAGAGCATGCAAAAAAAAAAGAGATTAAGTTCTGCAGGAGCTCTCCCATGCTACTTCTCCTTTGTGGCTGCTCACTCTCTGCAGCTCTCCGTACCCCCCGTTTGCTCTGTATGACTGCCAGCCCCCACCTGAGTCCCTTCCAAGTTCTGCACTGTCGGCCTGCTTGACTGCAAGACCTTCCTTGTTCATGGTGGCTGTGGCCAGCACAGCACAGCCCCTCTGCTTAAGAAGGCATCTGTTTTCTGGAGGTGGGGAGCAAGACCATGCAGAGGCTGCTTAGTTGCTCTGAGCTCTGCTTTTTTAACATGATCCACCCACTGTCACAGGATCCTTGGGAGGGTGGGAAGGAGAAGCCCGAAGCTGGAACCAGTTAATGTGAATTAAGTGAGCAATACTCTGCACAGCACAAGCAGCGTGAAGAATGATGTCAACCAGGGACTGTATGAACTAGGCAATTATCTTTGTGATTTTTCTCACACCAAAATACAGACAATGTGTGTGAAATATTTCCCCCTAGAGCTTCATGCAGCAAGACCTGCAGACTGACAGGGCTGGTGTGTCCTGCTGAGAACAAGTGAAAGCAGTGCCTCTTAAGCTGCTTGGACAGGGGCACCTTTCTCTTTTAGCCAGGTACTCATTGCCAATGCAGAGTGTCTTGCTTTCCCCCTTCCCCAGTGCTCAGGAGCATGGGCTGGTCTTCCTTCCACCATCTGTGATGGATGAGATCAGCATGGAGCTCCCGCCCTCCTGCTCACAAAAGAGCCAATGTCGTGGGCAGTTCGAGGAAGGGGCAAGGCAGATAACAACCCTTCCCTACGGCTTTCATAAAACCTCATGTCCTGGAGTCACCTATTCCAGAATGGACCCTTGTCTACAGACTGGCTAAAGAAGGAGTATGCTAATTTGTTCATGCTTGTGAGCATCAGCTTGGTAGCAAGCATGGTCCTACCCTTGTGGAAACAGAAAGATAAGAGATAGAATTGACTTTTCAATAACTTTCACTGATTTTTGGAGTGCAGCCCAAAGGACGTCAGTGGGGAGCATGTCAGGCAGGGGGTCTGTGTTGCATTGTGGATGCAGGAAAGGTCAGTGTGATTTTCCTCTCCGAGGAGGGAAGTGAAAGTCTTTCTCTGAACAGTTCACCAAATATTGTGATCTGAATTGTGGATATTGGAAGTGTTGACAGACCAGGGAGATAGATTGAGCATAGTGCTAACTAGTTTAGCCAAAAGATGACTAAGGTGCGGGGAAACGTTGTTGTCTCCAAACATCTGTGAGGAGATGGGGATTATGTTAACAAAGGAGAAAATTTAGACTGAGCATCAGGAAAGTACTTCCTAGAAGTGAACTGTGTCTCCCCAAGGAGGGGGTGGGAGTCCCATATCTGGCAAGATGGGAACAGCAATAAGTAATAAGAAATCTGATTACATGTAATGATAACAAATAATGTAAAATGAGTCTTGATAAAGAGCTAGAGTTCTCTGATAACAACCAAATGCACAAGTCATGGGATGAGCAGGGTGGGACTTGGGGGTTTTCTGGTGCTGGCAGGGTGCACCTAGGAGTTCTGCTGAGATCTTTGAGTAATAAAGCCTGAATTTAGGCTTTTGTTCACTCAATACTTTGAAGCAGAGGTAAGTTCAATTTCTGAGCCCCTTCTCTGAGTTTTTTCATTTGAAGGAGAAGGACTCTGGTACAGCAATGATGAGTTTGTGCTTTATTTACTGGCAGTGGGATCCCAGAGACACCCCCCCCCAGCTTTATTTCACTGCTGTTTGCAGTGGAAGTATCTGCCAGCAAAGAATGCAGAAAGGCAAATGTATGTTTTGGATGGGGACTGTTGTGTGATACGAGCCAAGGCCTGGAGTGGGGTCTTAAATGGACAATCATATCCAGGAGTATGTGAGAAGCATCTCCTCTGAGATGTGGCTGATACCCTGGCCAAAGGGACCCCTGCCTACAGAGCAGGCAGAACTGTAGATGAGAGGAGCAACTGTGTCTATGGGCCCAAGTGGGCCCCAGACACACAAATTACAGGGCCAAGCTCTCAGGTTCCTCTGCAGCTGGTTTCTTGCAAAGAGACTAGTAACAGTCTCCTATTTATGCACTACTCAAAAACATGGGGTTAAGGCCAGGGCTCTTTAATGTCTTGGGGCTTTTGGTTTTGGTGAATGTTGAGTCCTTGATTTGCTTTCGTAACCCTGGAGCAAGATGGCAGCATTTTGTCTTTTTTACAAACTTGAAGCCTTGGTTTTGTTTAGCATGGGCTGTAGTGCCAGCCCTGGGGGCTTAAAATGTGAAAGGGGATCACCCTTTGCTTGTGCCCTTGCCCGCTTGGTCTGTCGATGATTATCTCCTAAGTGATAGTCATAAGATAAGAGGGAAAATGTGACTGAGAGAACTGCACCAGTCCTGTGCATCACCTGCCCCACCAGTGGAAGAGGAAATGGGTGACTCAGGGGCTGGGAGCACAGCAGGGGCAGGAGGGAGGTGACAGCTGCCTTACAGGGTCCCAGCTGAGAGTGGCTGAATGCTACGCCTGGGGGTCTGCCTCTGTCCCCCAACAGCTTTGTGAGCCATGAAGGAGAGGAGTTTCCAGGCTGGCCTTACAGCAGCCACACCTCATGGAAATGTCAGACCAGCAGGCACTTGACTGTGTGAATGTGAGACACCGGCAAACGTGGGGAAGAAAGACAAGAAAGGGGCTGGTGGTTGAATTACCTCTTTATCCTGGAGCAGGTTTGTCGAAGTACAGCCACATCTGCACAAGGAGTCGTCTCATAGTCTACAAGGAAGCAAGCACAAAGGGAGAATAAACTATAAGAATCAGGCATTTCAGCAGCCAGATCAGCAAGACTGTTGTCCCCAGTTAGCCCAAAAGAGGCTGCATCATTTCAAAGACACTTCCTTCTACCCAAGTCCTGCTGCCTTCACCCAGAAGCACCCCCATGGCTCACCCAGAGCAAGATCATTACATGGAAATGGATCATATACCACAAGAACAAGTGCCAAGAAGAGTGGGACAACATGGAACAGAGCCAACCTGCAATGGCAATGTACCTCCAGTGGAAAACTGGTGGTCAGCTTTTCTACCAGGTGCTACAGGTAGGTGAAGGGAGCCCAACCGGCAACATGCACACCATGTGCAGTATGAAAAGAACCTCAGAGTCACTGAAACCCATTAGCAATGTCACTTGTCACTTTTGTCTGCCTTGTGGATGGCCTGGCTGAGAACTGACCAGCTGTCCCATTCCCACCAGCCCCACCTATCTTTTGTGACAGGGATACCTAAACCAAGCAAGCGTGGGTAGCCCTGAGCTCACCTGTACTGAAACAGCTCCCACATCTGGCTGCTGAGCTGGTGCAACACTGCTCAGAAATGTCCCACAGCAGGAGACCAAATGGATCTTGCCACAGGAAGAAGAACCGCCATAGCCAACATAGCCCTGCACACCTCACCTGTTCCTACAGCACCAGCTAGCCTGGCTTTGCAGACCACTAATGGGGGAAAGCACTGGGGAATGGTCATCCCTCCACCTCCCCAGCTCCACTGCTAAAGCCTGGCCTGGTTTGGAGGCTCAGTACTAAAATGTCTGAGGAATGAATGGAGAGTCCCATGAGGGCAATGCTGGGAATGATCTGGAGTGCACATTTCCCCCTGTCCCTCCCTAAAGCAGACCTGCCCTGGGTACCATGAGGGCCATGGAGAAGTTAACTCCGCAGCTGGGGAGACATCTGCGATTTGGCGAGGATAGGTTCTTTCCACAGAGGCTGCTAATTCTGCATGACCTAATCTGGGTTTGCTGCTTCTCTGCGCTGTGAGTCACAGTGCGCACGGTCCTTTGGTCACTGCGGCAGGCTGCAGGACTTCACAGTGGCATTCTGCTCTTCCTAGAGAGGATGACTCTCTGACTTGGCTGCCACGTGCTGTTTGACACTTTCCATTTATGTGTAATAAGATCACCGCGATCTGCAGCAATAGTAGGTTGTCATCCTAAGATCTTCTCAGCAACAAGCAATACATTAGCTGGCCGGGAGTCGCACGGGTCCACAAAGATGCCTGTGTGAAGAATTTCCCCAAAGGAGCCATTGACAGTTCTTAGGAATTGAAGGCCTCGAAGAGATACAGCTGTTAGTGTGGGGCAGCCTGTCTTGTCAAGGTAAAGTTTTGCAGAGCTGGGTGGAGAGGAAAAGAAAACTTGGTAAAAAAATAAAGCAGAAGCGGCTCATTCATCATGAGGCGAGCGCTGCCTTCCTCACCAGCGGGCCCAGCACTGGTTGCCATCAGTAAAACCAGCCCGTTGACCAGAGGACTCTGCCCTACCCCACACCTACTGGTACAGCTGAGCCCTGAGACTCTGCAGATTCCCAAGCTGCAAGCGCTGCGCCATGGGTACCAGATGAGTTCTTTTTTATTTCCTTTCATTTAGCAGGATCCTGCAGAGCTGGGCAGCTGCCAGTCAGTCTGTCAAGACACGAACTATTTTGGGAATTTTTATGATGGAACAATATTTTTTTGGTAAACAAACGGAAAGCTGTTAAACAGGGACCTTCACCTCGCAGCTCCCGGTTCAGCTCCCTCACTGCTGCGATGCCACAGTGACTGTACTGTCCACTCTGCAGAGCTCCCTTCATGGCTCCAGCAGGGGCAAAACAAATAGCAGCTTTTTTTTTCCCCTTTTCATGAACTCCTCAACAAAAAAAAAAAAAAAAGAAGAAAAAGAGTAATTTTGGTTTAAGCAGGAGAAGCATTTTCTTGGTGGACTTAACCCCTCAGACACCTGAGGGCAAGCTGTATATTGGCTCCATGTGCTGCATTATCTAACCGTGCAGCATCGAGCCACATCCCGGGCTGGATTTCCTCAGGACTGCTGGAACGCGAATTCAACCAGCGGTGACACAGGGCTGACTGCGCACAAAAGGAAGACTTCCTTCTTCACAGTGTCTGTTAATAGGAAGCCCTGATGGAGTCATAGAGTGCACAGAGGAAGATGTTTGTATGGAAGAATCGAGCAGGGAAAGAAAGGGCAGAAACCTCTCCCACTCTAAAATGGAGATACGGCATTTCTGTGGGGAAAAACCCATAAGGGACCAGTGAGTCCTTGTTGCTGCCACAGGCTAAAATTTGTCTCACAATTCCGATGTATTGGTGGTAGTGGAGAATCCAGTCTCACACGGGATGTATCTGCTGCAGCTTTTGGGGGAACTGATTGATGGCAATCAACTGGAATGAGCCAAGACATTTGTCGGTTCCACACACGCTTCATCCACGTCACTAAGGCAGTTTGTGGTTTTCCTCGGTTCCTGGAAAGTCCAGTCCAGCTTGTACAACAGTTCTGGCTCACGCAGGCCCTACTGGCAGCCCGTTAACTCCCAAGTATGCAGATCGCTGAAGCGTCTCGAGGGATGGCATTCTGCTTCTCCTGCCCCTTGTTCCACTGTCAAACTCATCAAGGAGTTGTAGTTTGCCCCACTGAAAACTCACACGATGGCATCTTTTGCTTGCCCCATCCTGATTCTGCCTTGGGATCTCTCCTATAACTCATTAACTGTTCTCACTCTGAGACTCTGCTACTAACGACTTTTTCAGAGGAGCCTTCAGTAAAGTTGCCTGTGAGTAACTGCACCTTCTCCCTGGCCAGCTGTCTTCCCTTCTTCTTGGGCAGTTGCAAGCCCTGTGCTTCCCTCTCTCATCCTTCTCGGGTTTCTTCTGTTTGCTTTTGCAGCCTCAGCAGGTCAGCTCTGGCACCTCTGTCCCTTACCCTTCTCCATTTTTCTTTGACTCTTCCTGGGATTCCTCTTATGTCCATTTGTATGGGTGACCTTCTTCTCACCTACAGGTCTTCAGCACCCTTCCAGGGCAGCTTCCCCACCCCGTGGGAAGCTGTTACTTCTCTTCCTTCCCTCTCCTTTCCTCGGCTCTGTGGTCTGCTCTCTGAGCAGAACTCAGCTGTCCCCACGGTGGGAATGCCTGGGCTGTATGTTAGGGTCAGCGGTCCCAGGAGTGCTGGGAGGACATGGAGTGAGCATCTCGGGAATTGCAGCAGTGGTGCTGTGGGAGAGACACACACCAGTCCTCAAGCTCCCTGGCATTTAAGGCATCCCCATTCTGCAGCTGGATGTTCAGAGACCGATTTAGTCAGGTCTTTTGTATCCATTTTAAACAGACACCTAAATTGTCAAAATCCCTGCAGCTCATATCTCCTGTGATTACAGCTTCTGCCTGCTGTTGTTGGAGTCCCACTCCCATTTCCTCTTCTTGGTTTGGTTTCCCTCTCTTCATCCACTAACGTCTTCTCCCTTCATTATATCACACGTTTTAGCCCATGAATTGAACTTATGTTTGCTTAGCTGGTCCTTCTGCTCCACAGAGAACGTACTCCATCCCCCAGTAAATAGCCGAGCTCTCCTCATTTTTATCTTTTTCTCCCAAACTGGTTGTGCTCTTCTGCAGGGTGTTATCTTTTTAGCACTCAGTGGCTTACCCAAATCAGTGTTGCTTATGCCTATCAGTCCTGTTCCTCCTGCTCAGCCTCATTTCTCCCCTAAGGAAAGCTTCTCTTTCTGATGCAGTTTTATTCTTCCAGCTTTTACCCACCTTGGTCTCCCCCACTGCCCTTTGTCTTCCTTGCCAGCAGGGGAGGTATGCTCCAGAAGGGTCACCACGCTGGAAGGGAGATAATCTTCCAGTAAGTCATGCCAATATAATGTGTTCTGCTTATGCTTACCTTATGCCTCTCTGGGCCTTAGCCTGTAGTTGTCCAGCTCTGTCTTCTTCATGTCAGGCCATCAGAGCCAGCTTTATGATCCCCTCCTTGGGTCTGAGCACTTGTCACGTGGAGGTACAGCAGAATACATGCCTTTTGTCCCGGCAACTTCTCTGCTGTCACTTGGCCACAACTGCTTATAGCTCTAGGCAGCTGGACACTGAAAGGATCCTTTGCATCTGTAGGTTTTATGGCTGTTCCTTTAGTCAGATTGTAGATAAATGCACCCACAAGTCTGCAAGGCAACTTAGCCCCTCTGTGGCTGTGACAACAACCAGCTGGACTACGGGGTCACTGGTGGGGGCCCTCCCACAAAGTTGCCTTGTGCTTGGGAGGAGCAGGGAAGAGGTCTTGAATGGTGACACTGTCAAAACCAGTGCCCTGGGCAGGAGCTCAGAGTCCTGCCTCATCTTCGCTCAGTCTGCCTGTGCCTCCGTGAAGAACACTCTTTCTCTCAGCTTCCAACCTGCAGGCATCTCCTGGTCCTCTCTTGTTTATAATACTGCAATTTGTTGCCTTGGAAATGAGTGCTGTTTTATCCCAAACAGAGCCTACAGTTTCACAGTGCAATCAAGTGAGAGGAGCAGATGGTTTCCCCGATCTCTTCTGTTGTATTTCCTATTATCCTCATCCACAGTTGGATGACAGGAATCTATGATTCAGCGCAAGTATCTGTGGCCCGGCTGTATCTACCCATGTAAGCTGGGGAGCCATCTTTCTGCTGGGATATGACATGCTTTTGTGTCTAGCGTCACCATTTTGGCTTCTTGCAAACAGAACTTGACCAAAAGCCTAAAACAAACAACTTCTTGCTCACTTCAGTGGTGTCTGAGTGGTGGGCAAAATAAAAGTTCAATATATGCAGTTTCTGTTTCCCAGGGCTTTGTAGTACCTCTCCTTAAGCTTTAAGCTCTCTGAAGCCTCATTTTACTGTTTTACATGTCGAACTTTGGACAATATACGCCTTGTACTCTCTGCAGACAGTGGTATTCTCCTTTTCTGCAGCTCTCCTGGGCTGAAGCTCAGCTGCAGTTTGGCAGCAGCTGTGCTAGGTAGGACTTGGGGAACTGGGTGGGGGCTATGTCTTTTATGAAAATGTCTTTTCTTGGGAGCAGTCTTCAGAAGAGCTGTTGGTACAGGCGCACAGCGGGGTTATGGTTCTAATATGCACTTGAGGAATCAAAGAGATGTGGGGACTGTAGGGCTGAGGAGCCTTTGGGATCTGAAATGACTGGGGGAATCAGCGCTTCCAAGACCAAGATTAATTGCTTTGCAAACAGTTCTGTTTTCATTCCTCAGCGTTATTCTTTGTGATTCAATCTGATTTGTTTGAATTCTGTTCTAAGGCTTATGTCCTACCCAGCACTTTGCTGCTTGGGTGCTGTCTTTCATTGCCAGAGCAAATGTGAATGAGTAAATTTAGGCTGGAGATTAACAGAATATTTCTTCCTTTCATAGCAGTAGGATCCTCGAGCATTTTTCTAGTGGGAACAGAGAAAGCAAAACCCTGATTGGTTTCAAGATTGAGCCTGGTTAGTTTATGAAGGGGATTATATAAGTGATGCTGTTAGAGATTGTGGCTGGATTTAGTGATCCAGTGTCTCTTCCAGTTCTACCTTGTTGGGAGCCAGCTATGTTTAAAATTCATTTGAAGAAGGGAAAATTATTCTCAAGGTTCAAATGTTCTGAATTAAAAATGGAAAATGGAGCAGAGGTGATTGAAAACTTTGGTTCTCGGTTATTCTTACCTAGCAGCAGGCAGGCTGCAAAGCCAGGGTAAGTGAGGAGGTTGGCTTGTGGAAAGAAACAAAATTCCTGTAGTTCAGCATGGAGATGTGGCATGGGGAGGGCAGGGCAGAGGCCTGGGGAGGGTGATCATGAGTGATGGGGCAAGGAAGGAGGGCCAACTGCAGTACTGGGGCAGGGAGTGCAAGCCCATGAGATATGGGAGGAGGAGAAAGGAAGAGAGTTGCCTTCCCTGTACATACCGTATCTGGCTCTTTTGCTTATCACGGAATTTATCCTTTCTGCAATGAGTAACTGACTAAGGCTCCTTGTGCTGCACCATTAATCTGTGGCTTTCCATTAACAGGCAGGTGCTTGTACCCGGGGGACCACCATGCTGACTGCCAGAGATTCCTGGCACCGGGTACTACGGAGTTAAGCAGCCAGGCTGGAGTGTGCAAACAAACAGCAAGACCTGTACTAACAGCCCTGCTTTGTGTTAGTGGGAAGCACAGGCTCCAACTTCTTCCGATTTCTCACCTGTCCAGACTGGTACAGAGAGAAAATGCCTCTTGGAGTTGCAGAGAAAACCACACCTATTTACAGTGGATTCCCCAGGGCCCTCCTGTGGGGTATTAACCCTTCAACCCCAGGCCCACAGTCTCCCTTTTGGCAAGGAGAGTTCCCCATCATCCCTGGGGAGATCAGCCCTTCTTCCTCTGCTGCAGGGATTTCTCCTGTTTGTGGCCCAGGGCATTGGCCCATCCACTCCCCAGAGCAAGTCACGGCTTTCTCTTTCCTCTCTATTTGTACAGTTATCTCTGTCCTTTGCATAACTGTGCACTGGGGCTCTCTCCGTGGGAGCTGGGCTTCCTGACACAGCTCCTTCCCCCCGGAAAGCAGAACTTGCTCTGCTGTGTTTGGGTTGGACCTGTGATCGTGTCGCTGTGTTTGTCTCAGACCCCACCATGTTTCCCTGAGATACCAGCTTATCCCTCCCTCTTGAAATATCCTTGCTCTCTTCAGAATTCTTCCTGGTCTCACTGTTTGCTTTCTCTCTTTTCCCTGGTTTCTGAGTTTTCTCGGAAGGAATCCCGTGCTCTGGCCTCCTCAGGCTGGAGTGTTGTGTTGTTGTTTTTCCTTTCGTCGCTATGGGCAGGGATTTTGAATACTGAGCCAAGGAGAGGGAGGGAAGAAGGGAGGCAGTGAAAGAAGGAGGGGAGTACAAGGGGAGGGATGAAGAAAGTCAGGAAAGTGAGAAAGCAAAGTGTGCAGGGGAGCGGAGTAAGGAAGAGACAGTAGAGGAATGAAATGGGGAAGGAGGATAGAGGGCATTGTGGAGAGAAAGAGTTTTGTGTAAATATCAAGGAGAGCTTTTTCATTGGCTCTTCTATTAATAACACTATTGCAGCAGATAGCAATATCCAGAGGAAGGAAAGGACATTACCCCCAATCTGCCTAGGACACAAGGCATCAGAGGTTATTCAAGGCAAAGAGATCTTTCAAAAAATGAACATCCAAGCCTAGACAAGCCAGTAGGAGCACAGGCTGCAGAAGGGGAAATGTTAGATGGGAATTTGGTGGCTAAGGAGAGAATGTGAAGTACAAAGACCCAGAAAAAATTGTAGGACCGTCTCTCATTTTGTTGAAAGTAGTAAGCCTGGGGGAGGACTAAGAGGTTTTCTGGGAACAGAGAAGAAAGTAGTGCAGCTAAGGAAGCTCAGGGCTCTGCAGAGAAGCTAAGTAATTCCTATACCTCAAAGAAAAAAAGATAAACCTCCCTAATAGTGCAGCTCAGCTGCTACAGACAAGTCACCTGCAGGCAGTGAGAACTTCTGAAAGCAAACACTGGTGTCGAAGAAAAAAACAGTCCTCGGGACTGGGCACCAGGACCTGAGGAACAGAGTGCTAGAGACCAGCAGCTGTGTGCAGAAGTAGGGGAAGGCAGAGAAAGCCAAGGAATTGTGGACACAGGTCTTACTTTGATCCCAGGTAAATTGCTGGGATGCTCCTCACAGATCTGCAGGTCCTCTCTGCACACCCGCTTGATCTGCTACTTTGCAGCAAGAAATCTGCAGCTCGCTTTCCTCTGCAAAGGAAGATCATGCTCCTGGAGCTGCGAGAAGTTATGGAGTGTTTCCTGCTGTAGGAAATAACAGCAGGACATGAATTCTCAGAAGCCTGGGAGCAGTGTCTTTCACAGGAACTTCTTGATGAGGCTAAGTGGCCATGGAATGATTTGTGCTGGCACTGTTGAAATACTGCAAAGAAGTAGAAACCAAAGGCCCTGAAGGCTCAGAGCAGTTTGTCTCTGGGAGCCATGCAGGGGTGGCTTTATGGTAGGATGGAATCTAATCCAGAGACTATTATAATGCCACTGATTAAGTCTGGGATAGACCTTCAGGTGCAATACTCTGTGTACTGTACTCATCACCCTTGCTGGGGAAAATAGGGAAGATACAGGCAGATACAGAAAGTTACTAAAAGGATGAAGCCCCTTCCACTTGAGGAGGGATTGCAAGGTATGCAACATGTCAGTTGACAGAGAAGATAAATGGGGAAGGGATATGAATTAGATAGGACTGTAACTTCTTTTAGCAAAGATTATATATTACGAAGTCTAAGCCAATGCCTAACTGACAAAGATAATAATGAAATTCCTCTGTGGAGAGGTTATTCCACAACTGTCCAGCATAAAGATTATTTAACTAAAGGATCCTACACTGTCAGAGACAGGCTCTTGCACAGCATTTGCCAGCCTCAGTATCTAATCGGCCCGTCAGCCTGTGTCCATTAGGACGCTGTCTGACTGCTGTAGTGGTGACTGCTCTGGCTCCAGCATTGCCACCAGCCCAGACCCAGCTGCTTTCCCCCAGTGACTTGGGGGCAATTTACCATCCTCTCACTCCTACTGCTTCTGTGATTTGTCTCTTCGCTCCCCAGCCCAATTCTGCAAAGTGTCTGGGAGTAACTTTTTTTAAAGAAAAATCAGACTAGAAATGAGGTAGGATTGTATGAAGGGAACAGCTAAACCAGAAGTGAGTTGTGGCTGATGTGGATGGTGTGACATGCAGCCAGAGGTGGCCAAAGGGCAGCTGAGTCTTGACTTGCATCAACACTACCCTCCCCTGCAGGCTGAAGAGCTCTTTCTTGCTGCAGATAGGTACTGTATTCTGACTTACAAGAGTTTGAACGTGTAAGTCCTCGGTTGCATCCTTCAGTGGATGGTTTTCAGTACTGACCATCAGGATTGCAGATAATCCTAATACTGAATGCAAAGATCAGCAAAAAGGGAGGCAGATTCATGAGGATTTGAGTGATTTAGGTGGATGGGAGACATGAAAAGCACTGTTTCATGTAGCAAAAGTTAGATGGTGAGTGTGGGAGCAAGGAGCCAGTCTGAGGAATCCTAGTTAAGCAGAGCCACAGCACAGATCTCTGAGTCCCAGTGGGTGGGAAGGGAATCATTAACCCTGTCAGCCTGCATGGAGACGAAACAGGGAGGGAATTTTACACGTAGGAGGTCAATGTGGCGTTATGTCTGCCAGGCGTGTCCCATGTACACGTTGTTGTGCTAGTCAGCCCTGAAGAGGTTACAGAAAGGAGATGAACTGGAGTGGCTAACATCCTGATTAGACCTAGAATATTAATTAATATCAAGCACATAATACCGTGCTTGGACAAGCAACAGAGATATTTAGGTCTAGTGTATCATTGGCTTTCTTGGCCAGGAATATCCTAGGGAGGTTACTGTGAGCTCATCTCTGATGGTGGCATCAGGAGGGTGCAGAGGGCAAGCAAAGGACTATTATTGCTGGGGTCTTAAACATGCTTTTTGTGCGCTTGGGGGACATGGCATATTAAATGTTGAGGACCCTCATGAGCCTTTTCAGTGCTCTGGCTCTCATCACTGTGCCACAGACGGGGCTGTAATATCAAGAGAGATGCTGAGAAGCCTGGCAAGATGGACCAGTGCTGACTCTGCCTCCCCTGCCCGCCTTCAGAGGATGCTGCCATGAGAGGGCCACCAGGCAATCCAGGAGGGAGGGGTGAGAAGAACAAGGATGGCCACAAGGCCATCACGTGGCATCTGGCCTAGGCCTGTATCTGGACAATGAGCTGCACAGTTCATCCACATGGGGAAGGCAGAGAAATGCATGCTGTCAGGCAAAAAGCAAAGACTTTTCCCAAGGACTGGGAGCAAATCCTTTGCAATCAAACTCCTGTGCTGGTGCAGCTCTGTTTTGCTCTAAAGTTCGCTCTGTTCCTGATAACTTTCTGGCCCTGTGTTTTGTTGCAGGGGCTGTGTTTCCACATCCATGAGCCTTCACCTTCCACACACTTTATTTTGGACAAAAATATGCAAATCATCCCTTCCGTCTGAGGAGAAAGTGATCTTCCAAGCAGCAAGGTACCGACAGCTTTTTATATTCTGTGCAGTGGAATTTTTGCTTTTTTTTTCTCGGCCACTCTTGTCTCCATTGCAGATGCTGCCATTCCCACTTGGTCAATTTGTCTTTGTCAGCACATCTTTCCACAGCAGTGGCAAGACTGACAGGCCCTGGTAGGGCCAGCAGTGTTTACCCAACCACTCCGCATCCTTCGGCAAGCAGCCTGTTGTTGGTGACTTTTCTGTTCACTTTTACCCACTGAAGCCACAAATTCTCAATGAATTCTTAGGCCTTTCCTAGCCCAAATGAAACTATCTGAAAAGTAAACATATTTAGTGTTTACATGAGGCAAAACCCAGCTTGGGAAAAGAAAAGTTCAAGCACAGGCGGCTGCAAGAATGAGGAAAATTCCCCTGTGAGACAAGTGTTCCCAACTCAAAAAAGAATGATGCAAGTTTGTCCCTTTAAACATGTGCGTAAGCACTGTCCAGAACATGGATGCTTCCCTGGAACTAGCTCTTCAACAGTTAAGTTAAACAAGTTCCAGTTAGGATTAACTTGGATTATCATAATAATGGAGGCTCAGCTGCCCCCAGGACCTGCAGAGGGGAAGCAGGGAAGGAAAGGCATCTAGGCTGAAGGGAAGGATTCAGCTATACCCTCTCCTCCCTGCTTCCCCACCTTCTTCAGCACAGCCTTGGGTACACAGCTTTGAAATCAGTGCACTGCAAACATGCTGCCAGTGCTTGTCGTATACACACTGGTAGGTGGGGTTCCTGCTCCCGGCCTGTGGGAGCTGGCTGGGGAGGAAGAGCACCCATGAAGAGGTCAGCGCTCGAGGCCGGGGCTGTAGGTGTTTGTTGCAATGAGATCTCCCAGCTCTGCCGGCTAGAGAAAGGGAAATGAAAAAGGGAAAAACAATGGAAGACAGTGCCAGGAGAGCTCTCTTTCTTCCAGCCCCCGGTGGAGAAGGGGAAATGGCATTTTCCCACCTTCCCCAGGGCAGGGAAGGGCTGCAGGAGAAACCAAGTGCTGGACTGGACCTTGTTCTGCAAGGTCATCAGCCTCCTCTGAAATCCCCCTGGTTTTCCCTCTCCCTGCCCTCAGGACCCAGCAATTGCTGCTGTGCCCTGAAGGCAACCTGTGTGAATTGCTAGAGAGAGATATTTTTTGTCAACCACACTGGGATCCCTCCAGCTGAAGGCACTAGAAAAGCCTGATCTATCTGATAGGTGAAGGAATGCATATGGGAAAAATGCATCTCAGCTGAAACTGCTCCCTTCCCCCTGAGAAGAGATGCCAAAAATTAAGAAATATTGGGGTTGTATGCAAAGGTGTATAAAAAGTGTTCTGCTTCTCTGAAAACAAAAATAAAAAGCCAGTAGCATGAGGAGAGTAGGAATGAGGATACGTGTGCAGTGTCCTGCCAAGCTGCCAGGCTGTTACCTATTTCTGTAGGACATCTTGGGCAAAGTATATCCTATATTGAACGCAGTGTTTCTGGTTCCCTGTTCCTGCTCAGTCCCAGCTCCCCAAAATGAATTCTCTTTCTCTTCCTGAGACACAGATGAAGAGGACAAGGCTGGAAGTGCTGACAGTAAGACCTTGTGGACGATGAATAGCAAGAATCTTCAGTGGTGAAAAGAAATTAAATTGGTGAGTGCTGAAAAGAAACAATGACTGACAAGCCAGGAGAAGGATACAAGGTAGGGTAGATGGTGCCTCTCTGTGCATCTGGGTGGGTGGAAAGGATAGGGCAAAGAGATGGTGGTATCGCTCAGCTCGATCACAGGCTCCTCTTGTCTGCAATGACCTGCCCACAGGGCCCAGGGACACACAAGAGGTCTCAGAGGAATTTGCTGGTTGTGAGTCCTCGCTGTGGTTCATCCTGTTTGGGAGACACGTCTCACCTCTTTCCCCATACTTTGGGCATAGGCTCAGGCAGAGGGAGCTGGGTGGTGCCACTCAGCCCAGCAGTTTTGCTAACTACCCTTGTATTTTTTATTTCCAAAGAAAAAGGAGTGTTTCTGTCCTGAAATGCTTTAGGAGCAACAGCCCTGGAGCATCCAGTACCTGTGGCAGGTCCAGTGTGGCCCTGTGGCTGTGCAGAGCTTTGCTTCCCAGAACAGTTTGGCAGATGTTGGTGGGATGGGGCCAACGTTAGAGGGAAAGAGGAAGGAGACAATTCAGATCCATGCAAATAAGTTATCAGGAAGGCCCCAGTCCACCACCTGCTCCCCCATCTCCACCTGACATCATGATGCTAGAGCATGGGGCACCATGAGCGTGCCTGTGCCTTGGGCAATGTCCCTCCTGGGATGTCCCAGAGATGATAAGGGCAGAAGGCCAAAAGAGCTGGGCAGGGGAACCTTGAACCCCTCTGCTTCCTGGCTCCTCTCCATCCCAGTCAAAGGCCTGGCAGAGCTGGGGCTGACAGCCCTTGACCTGTGTACGGGGAGAGACAGCATCGTGTGGGGCATGAGCAGGCCAGGCTGGGGTGGGATGTGGTGAGATGAGGAGCTCTCTTCCCACCGGGCGGTGTGGTTGTCCTGCAGCTCTCCCTGCCCCCTGTGGCTTTGCTGCCCAGGGCGAGGTGAGGTTGGCGCTGGGCAGCCCTGGCCACTAACTACTCTCTCTGGTCCTTTGCCTCCTTGTTCCCGGGCGCAGGACCGAGGAGCGGGGTCTCCGTGCTGAGCCTCCCCGCGGGAAGGGCTGCGGTGGCACCGGGCCGGGTGGCTGGGGCTGCCCGGGACCGGGTCCCGGTGTGGGCGGGGGTGGCGCTGAGCCGGGGGGCGGCACGGCACC
>JAOXJK010000032.1:6361791-6378991 GCA_025774025.1 Xenus cinereus
TTTCAGGTAGTTGTAGAGAGCAATAAGGTCTCCCCTCAGCCTCCTTTTCTCCAGGCTGAACAACCCCACCTCCCTCAGCCACTCCTCACAAGACTTGTTCTCCGGACCCCTCACCAGCTTCGTTATCCTTCTCTGGATCTGCTCTAGTACTTCAATGTCTTTCTCGTAGTGAATGGCCCAAAACCGAACACAGTATTCGAAGTGCAGCTCCATCAGTGCTGAGAACAAAGGAACAAACACTGCCCTAGTCCTGCTGGCCACCCTGTTCCTGATACAGTCCAGGATGCTGTTGGCCTTCTTGTCCACCCGGGCACACTGCTGGCTCATGTTCAGCTGGCAGTCAATCAACAACCCCAGGTCCTTTTCTGCCGGGCAGCTCTCCAGCCACTCTTCCCCGAGCCTGTAGCGCTGCGGGGGGTTGTTGTGACCCAAGTGCAGGACCCAGCACTTGGCCTTGTTGAACCTCATCCCATCGGTCTTGACCTATCAATCCAACCTGTCCAGATCCCTATGTACAACCATTCTACCCTCAAGCAGATCAACGCTCCCACCCAACTTGGTGTTGTCTGCAAACTTACTGAGAGTGCACTCGATCCCCTCGTCCAGATCATTGATAAAGATACTCAACGGAAGAGGCGCCAATACTGAGCCCTGGGGAACACCACTTGTGACTGGCCACCAACTGGATTTAACTCCATTCATCACAACTCCCGTAATGATAAACTGCAACAGTATCCAAAAGTTAAACATAGGAAAAGAGAACTATCTTCTTGCCAACAGATGAAGTTAGGAGTAAAACCTACTCTAGTAAATCTAAACTGTCATCAATATTTGTTTAAGCAAGCAAATATTTGCATAACTTCATGAAGCAAGGAGGCCTGGGGGAGCGGGGGAAATGTTAGAGTCAAATCATGTGAAAGATTTGCCAGTCCATTTGGCAAGAGCAGATGTTTGGAAAAAAAAAATCTGCCAATCATCACTGAATTTCAGTCTTTGCATTGATTTGAATGCAAAGGGAAGAGGCAGAAATAGCTATACCAACAAATCCAGAATGAACCTGAAGATACAAACATATAACTGGAGGGAAATGCATATCGCACTGACTGCCTTCAGTGGAAACAATTTAAGTTGAGCTAGAACAGTTGCAGATGGTGGGACCTTCATGGTCATCGTGGGCAAGAATTTAACATGACAGCAGCTCTGGTATTCAATAGTGTTCACCCACAGGCCACAAATAAGCCTTCTAGGTTTAGTATAACTGTTTTATTCTTACACACGGAAAAACCCCACATTAGGTGAAAGCAGTCTTTCCCCCTTTCAAGCCTCTCTCTGCTCTTTGCATCTTCAAACACTAGCAGAATCATACCAGTCTGCAGCTGCTGGCACAGTGCACTTCCAGTCCTTCCCTAGTGCAGAGCTGCAAACACCTGGAACAATAAAAAGCAATAAAATACGATGAGAAACAGAGTGGCAGTGCCTTAAGGATATATTTAGCTCTGGCACACATTGTGACCTTGCAATCAGGCACCTGTCAGTTCCCAATCTGCTTCAAGGCACACATTTTGTCCATAAAGAGTGAAATTCCGGTGTGGGTCTCAAAGTCACACATTCAGAGGAAAACAAAATGCTCAAATATCACACTGAGGCTGAACATGCCTTGATTAAGCAACCAGGAAGTGTTCAGCAGCCAGAAAGCCCAAATAAGCTCAGAAGCACAGGTAACATTAGTAACTTTGCACCTCTTTAGGAGGCAAAGATGGGATTGCATCCATTTGGGGATACAGTCCAGGGTCAGTTTTTTGCTCTGGAGATACATTGGCTAGTGCTGCTGTGTCCGAGCTTATCACTTCCCTCGCCTAAGCTGTTGAAAGGGGATTTTAAAAGCTACACATTAATCCAAAACTGCATCATGACAAAAAAATGAGATGATTAATTCACATCAGGGCTTGCTCATTGTATGTTTCTGTACCGACAAGGTGAGGACCTGGCAGACACATGGCAAGCCTGAAACCCTACTTTATGGGACTTCACAGCATCTTCCTGCAGAAAGGGTGACAGGAGAGAAGAAAGGAAGATTATAATGGGGACCCATCTTCATTTACTTTTAGGAGAACATGGGTTTTGTTGCCTCCCAAACAAGTGCTCCAAAACCCGCTTTTTCTTCTCCAAAGTTATTGTTCCGTATATTGTTTTCCTTTAAAAAAAAAAATCCAAAACCTCAGCATAACCTGCACCTCTTGGCCTAGGTTCAAGAGCCTGTTGGCAGGATTGCACGTTACATAGGACAAAACTAGTATGCACATGCTGCCCAAAGAAGCATGATCTCAGTAAACTTTCTCACTTCTGTATGAAATTCAGATATGTTAGTAGATCTAGGCATATTTATTTAAAATAAATAAGCAAGCAAATTTTCCTTGAGCACTGACCAAAGTATAAACTCTAAAACTTCCATCACACCACATTTACACAACAGTCATTACGGTAGTAGAAGGGAGGCAAAGATTGCCCGCAAGAATCATCAGATATGTGAAATAATTAATTTGATATGGGGTTTCTAATAAGGGGCTGGAAAAATGTTTTCAAAGCCTGGTTGTAGCATTAAAATGCATCTGCATATTTTTCTGGAAACAATGTAAAATTCTTAGAGTTAGCAAAAAACAGTTAATTTCAGAAGTACGCCGTCTTGCAGTTGGTGTCAAGAGCAGGTTGCTATATCATAGGAAGACCCATAATTTAAATTTTTAAAAGATAAATAAATAGAAAGATGGATGGTTTGCTGTATCAAGACAGTCTTCCCGTGGGTGTCCTCATCTCCTGCCCAAAAGCACCATACATCATTTTGCTACTAATAATATTTCTGAGCTATTACATGACGCTACATAGCTACCTTTAAGGGCATCACCGAAGACAAAAAAAGAGCAAGGCCCATATTAAAGGAAAGTTTGCTTCTGCTAAGTATCCGATAGCTGCTGAAAAGGGAAAGGTCCTTCAATTTATCTAACAGAGTTGGAGCACAGTAATCATATTAGAGCCCTTTTCACATGATATAAAAAGGCCAAGGGCAGTTAGTGTTCTAGTTAAAATATTTTCCCTTTAAAAAAAATCCCATTACAAAATATTTAAAAGCCGATTGTAGAGTCACTGAAGTGCAATAGGCTTAACCAAGGGAGATTTTCAGGCTTGGGAAATTTCATGGAGTAGACAGTTTCTTTATGAAATTATAACCAAAGACCAATTTTAAATGCTTTTCAACACTTTATTCTCTCTTTGGAAGTGAAACAGTCAAAACTGCTTGATGAACTAGAACTCAGAAGCCAAGGTGAGTGAGGAAAAAAAAAAAGAGCTATTTGAAGTTGATGCTTTGATTAATACTGACAGAGAAGAAATCCATTCTGTTCCAGACTGGGTGCCATGGATGGCAATTTCTCAGTGTCTCGTTTGCTGTTCTTGCATAAGAGTGGAGGGAAACAGTTCAGCTGTAGGAACAAATGAAGAGAGCTTTGTGCTGCACATTGGGTGGAAGGTACGAGGCGGACACTAAGCAGTAACGCTACTAAAATAAGGGAGAAGAGGGGAGGGTGATACTGTTTTACAGGCAGGGTAAAAAGTTCAAATTTTAATACTGACAGAAAGTTTGTAAAATTCTTCCCATGCCGCATGTGCCAGCATCAGTGGGCTGCTGAAGGATAAACTAAGAGTACGAAGTAGAAGAAGATTGGGGTTTTTTTAAAAGCGCTTTGAGACTTGCTTTGGAGACTAAATATTGGCTTATATTCCAGCAAAGGCAACTTCCTCTAAGTGATTCATTACTTCTAATCCACAACCCATTACAGAGCAGTACTCTGTCAGATTCTTGATTTCTCTTGGGATACCAGTACAATGTGAAAAGGTTAATAGCAGCTAAGAGCATTCATACCAGTTACAGCATCAGGCAGCTGAATTCATCTTACTGAAAAAATATTTTGTTTTCTTTTAGTCCGAGGAGGCGCAGGTTTCTTTGAAATTGTGTTTGGAGAAAGACACATCACAATGATGTCATCAATGCAATAATCTCAATTCAAGCAAAGATAAATCATTTGAGCCAGATTCCAGTTCTTGTCTCAAGCCCTGGATGCTTATCTTGATTACTAGGACAGTTCTGCAGCACTATGCTAAAGCAGGGTTTGATCTCTAGGCTGCCTAATTCTTCCTGAGAAACAGAATTTCCATCCCTGATGACTCCCTCTACTGGGGCAAAGGGAGAGAAAAGGAGCCAGGTGCTTACATTATACTTCTGTATTTCTAGCTGTTCTGCACTACAATTTTCCTTGAGCAGATCACCTAGGTTTTGTGCTCTACACACTTCCACACAGTGATGGCGTATGAGGGGACTGCCCACCAATAATAGCAGAACACTTGTTTTATCCCCCATTCAGGAACTTGAAACATTGTGTGAAGAATTTAAGAGCCATCACAAACCTTTGAGATGGCAAATAAGTCACTATCAAGAGTCACCAATGCAAGTTCAGAAGGATATTTCCCTTAACTAGTTAGGCCATTAGTTCTACTTAGAAAAGAGGAGCAGAAAGGAAAATAATTCCATTCCGTTAGCTTAACGGAAATTTCAAAAGTCTGAGGCAAAAAAATAAAAATCGCCCGAGTAGTTCTCTCTCTGTGGGGAAGAGAAATAAAAATCAATTTAGCTGAAATGAACTGGCATAATGTCACTAAACAAGTTTGGTCTTTGCATTTATTATTCCCAAATACTTCTAACTGAGGCCTTGTAACAAGACCTCTTTCTCATCAAGGGACCTACCATTAGCATCCCCACGAGAGTCTTGAGATACAGGAACACTATTATCTTCATTTTCAAATGGAGAATAAAGGTAAGCTGAGGCTCAGTAGTTTCCCCAAGGTCACAGCCGGTGACTGGTAACTGAGCCCAGGTTTCAAGTCACAAGCTACCGACTTCGCACTACTCTGTTCTTTCTCTTTTTATTTTGCCGAAGGGCCTCGGTGTCATTGAAAACTGCCTCCTTGGTTTACGTATTCACTGATGAAGAAGAAAAGAATCCATAAATTATTCTAAAGATGCCAGGATAAGAGGCACCTTCCCACTTCTGCATCCTGCCCAGCTGTTCTCACCTGAAACAGCACAAGTCTTGACTCTCATATGTAAGAGCAGAATTAGGCCCACAAGATTTTTGTTTGATTATGAGGAAATAAGTCTGGAGGCAAAACCAAAAAAAAAAAAAAAGGCTACAAAAAAAAAGACTTGTTTTCAGCCTTTCATTAAGTTTCTAAAACACGTTGATCTCAATCTTCCAAGCCACTATTCATCAAAACCCCAAATAACAAAGTGCTTCAATTGCAGACTGTGTGCAGCTCGCACCACCACCTAGATAACCCAACAGTTCTATCAAGAAGCATTAGTGTCTTACAGAGCTTTAGTAATTTTTCTGGAATTTAACTTACTTCCATTCTGTCTTTCCATAACTGTTCATATATTCCCCTGACATTGGATGTTTAGTGCTCCTGTAAACACAAGAAACATTTTTAGCACTTAGCTCAACACCTTAAAGCCCCTTTTCTGGTTTCTATTGTACATTTTGACACCCGAACTAGGACAAATCTACCTAAACTGCCAGTACATAAGTCAAGTCTGTTTTAATTCCTCCTGATAAGTCATTGCCACTCCACGCCCAGACACAGACACTCTAGATTAAAAGTGCCCCATTTCTTTCTTTAAGTTTGAAACTTTAAAAGGTAAGCAAGTAACTCAAAGGTTGATGCAAGGATAAAGCTACACAAACATGAGACATTGGGTATAGTGCTGTATAGGACAAAATTCCATAAACCTTCTCTCACTTGCTCTCATACAAGGTTGAAGGGCCTGCCAGAGTCTAAACCCTTGCCTCGAGAAAAAAATTTAAAGACACTTTTAAATAGCATTTCTTAGCATTCTTGTGTTTCCACTTTGATCATTGCCAAGCACAAGAGGTATTTTCCTCCACGGGTCGCTGGCCCTACTGTTCAAAAATAGGACTAAGTTTTGAGTAGTGTGATATGCATTTCTTTTGTAATTCTCTGGATCATATTGTCAATCCCTTTCTCTATATCAACAAATGCTGGGTATTTGGCATTTTTTTGTTTTCTTTGCTTTAATAAAAGGTGAGATTTACAGATGATAGTATGATTCAAGGTGTCCAAGTCTTAGCAAAGCACAGTAGCAAACATAATGGACTTCTGATAAATTTGTATGTATAGTTCACATGGCCAATAGTTTATACTTGTCATCTCCATCACATTTCTAAGAGCTGGTTGCATGACACAATATTTCTGTTCTTCCTAAACTAGCTGTTTGTCTGAAAATGAAGAATAAAGTTGGGAGAAATGCCTGTGGTCACATTCCTCTAAAAAGACTCAGTGCCTCTGCATCTCAGGGACTTTAGGTGGAGTTTTTCATGGAATTACGGACTTGTCAGAGTTGGAAGGGACCTCTAGAGATCATCTAGTCTAACTACCTTAATTTGCATTTTCAAGCATAAAACGATTAATATAGCACACCAAGAACTTCCAGTAACAGTAACCACAGTAGAGCTTTAGAAACAGATTAGGGTCCAGGAACAAAATAACAAATTACACGCTGATGCAAACTGCAGTTCTGTTTACTTAAAGGAGTTTCCCCATTCCCAGCAAGAACATATATAGTGCAATTATTCAGGTAAAGTATTCTTAAGGGCAAACCTAGTTTTCTTGATCGTATTGACAGCTTTTTGTAATGCTAATTTTTCCAGAGCAGAACAATGAATTGGAAGTCAGGGGCTGTGAGTCCTTTTCAAGATCCTCTATTAGGCTACAATGAAACGCGAAGTCTCTTTCCACGTGTGGTATAGTTAAAATAATATTTATTCTTCATAAAAGCACCTTGATGAAAATCTCTACACAAGAACTAGTAACAAGAACTAAATCCTAAACTATGGATTAGCATTGTTTTCACAGTGTTCATGTAGCTACTGCCACGTATCCTGATCTGTTACCAGACCAAAAACCAGACTGGTTTTTGGCATTCAGATGCAACAGAATGAGGACATTTGCAAGAGAAACCACAGACTGCCTTATGTTAAATGCCATTCCCTGCCCTCCTCCTTGTATATCTTGAGCTCTTCATTTTGTTGCCTCTATGTCCTGTCAGTGGTTTGAATGATTTCTCGTGGGCTGCCTACAACACTGCTTGCTTGCCCATGTCCCAGGTAATCAAAACCCTACAAATAAAATTGCTATTTCATTTCAGGTCTGCAGGTCATTGCTCAAAAAAGCAAACACCCAGATACATGCGTGGAGCAAGGAAGGAATGAGATGCTACAACTGAGCCAGACAAATCACCTTCCCAGAATGAGAAAAAAGAAATATCCAGGCCTCACTATCCCCTTGCATATTTGCCTGCACTTGTAGCAGCAGATCAGTGAAGTTAGAGAGCACTAAAGTTTTGACACACAGGTATTCTAAACATGGCAAATCTTGCTCCTATATACCTGCACACCTCCCACCTCTGGACTGGGAAGACAGAGGAAAAGAGCAGAAATTCCTACCCTGATCCCTCCAACACTCTTTTAAAATCCTCAGGCCTTGTGTTCCCGCTGGCAGAGGCAAAATCCGCAGCAGCAGCCTGTGAGCTGTGGAAAAAGCTGGTGCATTCACATATGTGCAATGGCACTAGGTGAATCGGCACATTTAAACTTTGCATCCAAACTACCAAACATGAGGAGATGCATTTTATTCTTTTAATACCTAACTTATTTGCTTCCTGGTATTATATTATTTGCTGAAGACAGCTGCAGACATAAATTTCCTTTTTTCCTTCAGCCAAAAAAATTAATTATTTATGGCTATTTAGGACTTCCCTTTCTCTGTTGTGAGTGTTCACCTGGCTGAACTGCTGCAATAAGAGGCAACGCGGCGAGGCCGAGCCGAGCAGCCGTACCTCCCAGAAATGGGTAGCAGCCGCTGTGCCTCTAACCACAGGAGGAAACCAGTAAACACACAGGCTTCCTAGCAACACCAGCCTCCATCTGCACAGTCATTACAGCAAGTGACACCATTCCTGTCCCACGTTGTGGCTCTGCGGGTCAGCGCTGCACAGACAATTTTGCCACTCGCTGCACGGGGTGTCAGAACAAACTTCCACGGGCTTATAGCAAGAGGATAAAGAAACAGTCCTTTTGTATCCAGAGGCCAGAAACCCATATTGGTTGTGCCTGGCTAGTTTTGGAGCCCTAGCGTACATAATCTGCTTGAAGGCAGTGGTGAATGTCACCATCTGAATGCGTACTGGTGGTATTTCACGGTATAATTCACATTCTGCTGCACAGACACACAAACCTCCTGCTCAGACCTGCACGCAGATGCGACACACAGCACAATTCATACATAGCTTTGCTTCAAAATTATTTTCAAATCAAAGGAACCCACAAAAACTACTTTATGACAAATACCTCCTAGTGTTAGTAGCTACAGAGCCAAGGGCTTGGGTTTTGTACAAGGATTTCATTAAGATGTACATCCCAGTGTAGCAGCACTGCTATACAGCAATTCAGAACCAAGTTATCACAAGTTATTCTGCTGAATACAGTAGCAGAGAAAGATGCATTCATTTTGTCAGACTCACACTCCCAGTCTCAGCCGCTGTAGGAATTTTAGTTAAACCATGTTAAACCACTCTTAGCGGCAAATTTTTCTAAAATAACTATGGTAATAGTCAAAGGGGAAGTGAAAACATGAATAATGTAAAAGCTGACTTGCTGAAATCCCTTCCCGTATTTCAAACACAAAGTGACACCAGTGATTTTGGAAGCAGCATAAACTTTATAGAAAACGGGACATCTAGTGGCACTGCACAGGAATTACAGCACGGAGGAGAGACGGCATCTCCTTAAACCCTCTTCCACGAAGACTATGACAAAGTAGAGGAATAACAGTGACAGCACATAAGACACCAAAATCCTGGCACACGGCAAAATTTTATTCCAGGAGTTCATTCAACAATTTCCCTTTATAAATAAATCGAAAAAATACCACCAAGTGATCAGGCAGGTATTCCACTTGATGGGGTTTTCTTATGACACACTTGCTCTTTCCTTTCTTTTTGCCCCAAAATAGAGTCAAAAAGTTTACATGATGCCATCCCACTGCATCTAAATTCACCCCTCAAAATGCCATGGTTTTGCCAAATTAAAGCAGAGAGCTCTAGCGTTGGGGAAAAAGAATGGCTTCGTTTACCTGCACTATCCCCTACACATCCTAGTATTTGATCCCAGAATATTTTTGTATATTCAGTATTCCCAGCAGCTCTAGGCAGATCCCTCGCTAGCTCTGCTCTTTTCAATAATGAAACCGTGACCAGGTTTCTGTATGTAAAGTGTTTCATACTGATAGATAATCTCATGCCAAGAGTTTGTCTTTAACACAGGAAAGCTAATTTCTGAGCTGGAAAGGGGCCCAATACAGATGCAGTAGGGTCAATGGACAAAAAAATAAAAGGTCCTGAGGTTTTCAATTTTTTTGTCATCAGTCCTTAATAAGACTTTGAATTTAAGTTTGGATTATATGTTACATATTGAGGAAATAGATTTCATGCCTGAGAAGCTACACAGTAGCAAATCCCACAGTAGTGATGAACAAATAAGGAGAAAACAGTAAAGCCTGTAGATCAGTCAGTTTACTTCAGTACACACTGCAACCAAAACCACCACAATTCATAAAAGCATTTCATTTTTCCCTCTGCACTAGCACTGAATAGAGTTTCAGTACTTTCTCGCATTCAAATAACTTCCTTCAAAAGCAAGCCGAAGGGTGAAGGATTTTTACAACAGCGAGCTGTTTGTACAGTTGAGTCAGATTCCAGTCAAGCAAAGCTTTTTTAATTTGATATTCATAAAAGACATCAAGCAAAACGGCTTTCAAGCAGTGAATGAGAAATCCAGTCATGCATTGGCTACACTCAAAGGACCGGTCAAACCTGGAGATACCAGATTTAAAAAAAAAAAAAGACAATAAAAAATTTAATTTCTCTTTAAAATAACATTGCACAGTTCCAGGATTACACATTTACTTTAAAAGTTGAAGTAGTTCCACAGAAGCTCACAGGTAATACTTCGTTTCTCAGAGCTGCAGGCTGAGACAGGCAAACAGATCAGTTTGTTACATATCTGCTCACATCAAACAGCTCTGCTGTCACGAGCATTTGTTGATGCTTGAAGTCTTTTACTGTCTAAAAGGTTGCCACCTTCAGGTTTTCCATAGAGCCTGCCATTACTTGTGGTGCTGGCAGCAGAAAAGGAAGGCTGAAAAGAAAATTTGTTTGGGGGCTTAGTGCTACCAGTAAAAGCCACCAACCTGCTATCAAAGGTGTGGACTTTTGTGGGTTCATTAAGCAAGTTTCCTCAATGCAGCTCCTAGTAACTGGCCACCCACGTGGCAAAACAAGCCTGCATCACGGTAAACACCCTTTCCCCCCAAGTGGTTTCACCTGCCTTTCACACAGCAACAGGACAAGGGGAAAAAAATGCTGCATTTTCCCTGAAGGCCAAACTGCAAGCTTTGTTTACCTGGTATTATAACACACTTTTTGGCAGTCTTTTGGGTTTCTGACCAGCATTTAAGCAGCAGATAACAGTGCATGCAAGCATAGCTCTGAGCCCATTTGGATTTGGCTCCAGAAACCCAACATTTTGGCTTCAGACACCTCAAGCCACTGTCTTGAGGCAAGTGGGTCACCTCAGCCCACGCTCAGATTTTGGGAGGCACGTGAGCTTCCCACCGGTGATCCTTACCAGTGGGTCATGTTGTGTCCCTGCCAGTAACTGACTTTATGCATGCTCAGATACAGCTTATGTTTCAATTTTCCCACCTGAGGAATTAGGGTAGCAGGGTTTTGCCAAACATGGCAGCCAGGAGAGGATAAGTAGTGCACACACAAACCAGGTGCAGCACATTTCCCTCCCAGCTTTTTTAGCCGTGTACAAGGTGATGGAATTCAGCTGAGGTTGAATGAGTTATGTGAATACAGGGCTGGTGTAGAGCAGTGATGAATCATCTTTTCCTCCATGCTTATTTTTTACACAATAATGCATTGCAGACCTCCAATTCCTCTGCTAAACATCCATAATCTTCTAACAGCTGAAGATCCTTCAGGGATTTCATATCTGAATCAGGGCAGCAGACACAGACAGGTCAGTTAAGGCAGACCAGTAAATCAGAGTTTCAAAATCTAAAGTCTTCTATTTTAACCAGAGTGCACATTTTAACACAGGAGAGGTTAACATCACTTCAACTACTGACAAATTACCATAAGTTGCTCTTTAATGAGATCGTTTCATTAGGGGCTTATGAAAAGACTCTCTTTTCCCCAGTTTTAAAGTAAAAGAGGGCACCTTACCCTAAGGTGAGACGCACCTCCCGCCGGCATGAGGGTGCTAAGCTGTGCTCACAGACAGACAGAAAACCCCTGCACAGATGCTAAAACTCCTACAGTAGCGCTGGGGAGCGTGTTAACAGACTTCTCCATATCTCCCCTATGAGCTTGGGGTCTCCCTGCTAGATACAGGGGTACTGAGGGCCCCTCTTCCCATACGTGGCATGAGGTGGCTCACTTCTGTTTGAAGATGAAGGCAGCAAGACTCATGAACATCCCCAGAGTCTGTCTCATGTCCAGATTTGACAAAGCATGGGAAGTCTCATTATCTAAGGCTTTGTAAAATCTCACTATTTTCCTGGAAATTATTTGGCTGAAGAAGACAGAAAAAAAACCCACACAAACACATTTCCCTTCTCTCTACAGAGGTACTTCACTATACAGGGCCTCTGTTCTTTCCTGCACACCAGAAACCAAGTATAGCAAAATACATACATATGCCATCTGCTTTTCCTGTATCTCCTTTGCACTGAGCCCCTCCATCTCCCCGCATCCTTACCTGCTTCTCTTGATAGACACCTTCCAAGGCACTCCAGAGGCATCACTATTGCCCAGGTCAGCAGGCAAGACCTGGGATACCTCTTCCCAGCCCTAACTTCTCTCCAGGAAACCCACCCAGGTGCCTGTCCCACTCCTCTTAACCTCTTTGTTTCCACCCTCCCCTGCAAGTAAACCAGCCACTCCCCTCTCTTCTGGCAACACCTGTATTTCATCCTAGTCCCCTCCACCTCCTGCCCACCCCTCACTCCCCACATGGCTCCCTCTGGTTAGCAGCATCTCTGGGTTAGCCTTGGGCTGTCCCAAAGAGTCAGCAAGCCATCAATACTGTCATAATACAAAGGTCTGAGCTGGGTTTTGGGAGGCTTTTATCAATTTCAGCAAGGGAATATTGAGCTTTCATCAGACGCCTCATGTTACATGGCATTCATGTCATGTAGAAAGGGCCAGTTTGAGTACATCAATCACCCCAAAGAAAGAGAAAACAAAAGAGGAAAAGTATACACCAGCGATCCTTTCTTGCCAAGCAGAATAGCTAAAATTGTCTTCAGCAATCAATCAAGGCTCCAGCAAAACCTGTTCTACCAAAGATAGATAGATGATCTTTCGCGAAAGAACTGATACCTCTGAAAACTTCATTACCATTCATTAAGACAAAGAGTTGCCTCTTGACAGCCTCCTTAATGCAGCATAAATTTTAATAAGGCGTGCACAACCAACCAGCAACTCACAGACTCTGCTGAGCTTTAGAAAAACAATTCTCCGTGGCTCCTTTTTACATCCTGTCCTGATATTGCTGAAAAACTCTCCTGCTAATCACAGGCGGGAGAAAGAGCAGCATGTGCGCGCAGGCTGCAGGTCTGCTTTTCAGTTTAGATCCATTATGCGCTTTCTAATAACCACTTGTCTCGCATCAGCTGCTACGAAGTCGCTTAAGACAATCCAAATGGCTTTTTTGAATCATTAACTGGGTACCCAAAACAGTATTAAAAGGGGACAGTATTAAGGTCAGTAGCAATGGATAATTTTTTTCTACAGATACTTGGTAGGATAAGGAGCTAAGGAAAAAACTCTAAGTCATTCTGTGCATCTTAGGTCAATACACAGGTATTGCAGCCAAATCATAGAATTAATTTTTAGCATTATATTTCTCTTTTTTCTTTTTTTTTGGTGCATTTTGTGTTACGGATCACTTTGTGCAAAAGTTTTGATATAGCTGACACGTTTTTAAATTTTCTACAAATATTAGTACTATACCAATTTTAAAATTAGGAGTTGTACTATATTATCAGGCACATTGATTATTAAATTCTCATATCTTGATAACACTGACAAAGAAACAGCTCACAGTAACATTAATCTGTATGAAGAACACCCAGGCACATGAAGGCTCACTTCATTTGGAAGGAGAGCACAATAAAACCTCAGTTCAAAATGAAAAATGTTTATGTAAGAGTGTGAGTAACAGAAATGTCTCACCTTAGTCTAGAGTTTCCCTTGGTTTCAGCCTCCACCACTGCCTTACACTAACAGTTCCTGTTTCACAAACCAAGATAAGGTTCATTGCTTTTAGTCACTGTGGCTTGGAGGACTGCCTGCACCCTGGAAAGATCATTGCATGGCCTCTGCCTGACCGCCGAGGTACTAGGAGAAAGCGGCCTCCCAGTACAGCAGGTATGGCTCACGTGGCACCCATCTCTCACCCCAATTCAGCAGTTCACACCATTTCAGCATATACAGGGCCCCAGTCTGAGCAGGGGACACTCGTGTCCCAGGTCACATACAGTCTGGGGTAATGAAAAGCTAAAGATGAGAGAAAGACCCTTGGATGGGATCAGTCCAAAGCACCAAGCAGGTGGTGGGAGACATGCAATGAAGGAAGCCCTCACGTTTGCTGTTACCATCATTCAACAAGTTCTTTCCAGTTCATATTCTGTCTCCTGGCTGCACTATTGAAAATGAAAGCAAAGGCAGGCAACCAAGTACTTTTTTACTCTCCATCCATTTATCTTAAACAGAGCATCCCTCGCCAGCACAGGAACACACCAAGCTTGTGGTCACCCCATTGCAGCAGTCTGGAGAGAGAGGTTGTTTTAGGAGGTATTTCACTAACTGCTCTAGAAAACATAAGCACAAGGAAAATATTTACAGCAAGGAAAGCAAGATTTAGCGTTCAGCAGGAGATGCATGCTAGCACACACCAGTTCCCGGGTGTTAAATAGGTTTGAGTATGCCTTGGTGATCACAGCAGACTGGCAATTAATTCAGCATTTAAAGATATTGAAAACATTATATTGAATCTTCTTGGAAGAACAGAAGTGCCATTTACTAACATAGAAATTAAGTAAAGCCTTGTGTACAAAGACTGAAATGAAAAGTAATTTTTTTCTCTCTATCATCTGATATCTTCAGAATGCCATGACTCGGTCTTTTAACTCGTTTTGCAGAATGCTGTTTCTGTTAAGACAGGTTCAGAAAAAGAGTACAAAATTCATTTCTATAAAACACTCATCAAGACAGAAATAATAAACTAAACTGACTGAGGACATACATTTTATCCTTGATTCTTAAAAAAATTATCCAGGAAAAGTGGAATATCATTTTAAGACCATTTCTAATGACATGCTTTGTTCTGAAGAAATTTATTTTGCTGAAATCAAAAAGAAAGTACACGCCTTTTCAGAGGGAAGTTACCTGAAGCATATGCTGCTGAATTTCACTAAAAGTCACACTGAAAATATATAACATTCAGATTTGTGAGGCTTTTCTTACACAATTCCTCCAATACTTGTCTAGGTCTGCCACAGAACTGAATCATACTCCAATTTTTGTAACTACATCAAGTAACATATTCCCCATTTTCTAAAACTTTCAGTCATTACCACAAGGGAAGCTAAAATATCAATCTAACAAAAAAAAATAATATTCATCTGTAAGCCCAAATCAGATAGACCATCATACCCTGTATTGAAAGCTTTGTGCATTCAGAGTCCTTTCCAGCTATCTGAAAAAAAGGATCAGGTCTTTTCTGCACAAGGAGTAAGATGCAACCACAAGACCCCGATTGATGACCACCTTCTCTTTCAAACTTCTTCCTTGCATCCTGGGACCCAGAGAGCTTTCTGAAAAAGGGAACAGATTTGTATCCACCTACCCAAGTCCAGAAGATGGGACTCTCAAACCAGCACCAAGTCTTCCGAGCGTGACACAAGCCGCAGGAGCGTGTGGCTCAGCTGAGATGTGCCAGTATGTCTGAACGGAAAACCTGTTTGGCTGAAGTTGTACCAAGGCACCTCAAAACAGGTCTTAAATGACTGCCAGAGTTTTGATAGCCCTCCATAGAGGTGAATTTTCAAAGCAAAATTTGAGACATGCAACATTTGAAGGGAAGCAAAAGAATAAAGAGGGAATGTTGAGAAATTAAAACCACTGAGCAGGTCTTGCAGAGCCATGGCTGTGAGTAGAGCTACACTACACTGTTAAAATACTCATAGCAGATTAACCACCATAAAAAGAACTAGGTTGCTAGTTTAGAGTATTTGCAAATGCCCGAAGTAGGACATTTCTGGCATAATTCTTCAGATCTCACCAGAAACGACTTCGGTACACTGAGCCTTTGTGTCTTTTAATCTAGAGATGGGAAAAGAGGTGATTACACAGTCAGCGCCTCTTCATAAAAGCACAGCTTTATTCCCTCTTGTGCACTGTCTAGTTTCCAACATACAAACATTGAGCTTTGTGTGTTTTCCTTGGAAGATTATTTCTCGACTTAACACACTTTATCAAGTATTTTCTCCTGCTATTAGTTTTACTAGTCCCTATCTGTACTATGTCGTTATGCCTAGTTATGGTTTATGCTAAATAAGTCATCTTCACCCTCAGTGTTTATATCTTTCAAGTATTTGCAGATGGTGGCGTTCCTCTATAGCTGCTAGCTAACAAAAGCATACATATTTAACTTATTTATTCTTTCTAAATTCCTCAAAGGCTTTTCATTGCTCTTATCTGAATTCCCTCTGATTGCCAATGGTCTAGTAATGAGGTGTCCTGACAGTGCCCAGCAGCTTAGGGCTGAACAGAAAGGAGGCCTTCCTCCCCTCCTAGGACAGGATATCTACATCTATACAGTTCAGCAGCACACAGGACATCTTTGTTGCTTTCCAAACTCAGGGTTAATTTACTGCTAACAATCACATCTTGTATTTCTCTCACCCTGCAGTTCATTTGTTTATATCTTCCCAAGATGATTCACCTGCCTAATCTTTTAGACCCTTCAGCTTACTCCTGATTCTCCTCACTGATTAAACAAAACGATGCATGTCTTTCATTGTGAAGTTGGACACTGGGAATTTAGGAACTTCCCAGAAGAGCTCTTGACAGTGGGACAGACACTCTTTGCTGAAGGAGTGGCCTGTCCTCCTCTCTGAGAAAAAGGACAAGTGGCTATTGGCAGCATCAATCTCCATTTGGAAAAATAATCAGCACAGAAGAGCTGGACCTCCATTCACCTTTCTGCCCTGTGACCATACCACCAGAGGGGAAGTTGTTGCCTCCACAGCTGTGCCCTAAAATCCATATCAAGAAATGGAAATTAATTTGAATGGTGCAGATGCTTGATGCCCCTTGTGTGCGTAATGTCAAATGACTCCTCTGGTTGTCTTTTCAAATTATGCTGCAGGTGACAGCATTGAAATATGGAGATTACTTTCAAGGAGGTCTCGTCCTACTTATGTTGGAAGTTCAGGTTATTTATTCCTACATTGCAGGTGTTTGTGAAATTAGGACATTAGAGACGCAGCACTAGTACCAAAACAAGACAAAACAAAGATCTGATAATCCTCAAACTTCTAAATGTTTAACTAAGTAACTGCCCCAAAGTTTTCTATTGCATTGCATTGGTGTAAAATGCATATATGTCAGAGGAAAATCATCTATTAGCTTCCATTTTCCAAAGAAAGGTAACAGCCTGTGCCCTGTCATTTAAAAAGGTATCTTCTGTGTTGGAAAACGCTAAATTTAAAAGCGCTTCAATCGGGTCAAATTCAGATCTCCGTGTGCCAAAGTAAAGCCAACATAAACTCTTCTGCAAAGAGGGCTCGAGGGGAGTTTTATAACACTTTGTTACAGAATAAAAGCTGCAGGGCAGGCTCACCTTCAAATTTCCCCTGAATTTTGCTCTGCAAACGGAGCCACTCGAGAGAGCGCAGGGGACCAGAGGGCGGTCAGGAGGGAGCGCTTCAGCGGGGGAAG
>JAOXJK010000032.1:6381324-6416758 GCA_025774025.1 Xenus cinereus
GGCGCGGGGGGCCGGCGGGAGCGCTGCCCGCCGAGCCCCGCAGCTGCCGGAGGAGCAGGCAGAGCAGCAGCAGCAACAGGAGCAGCAGCAGCAGGAAGAGCGCCAGGTAGAGGAGCAGGTTGAGCTCCCACTCCATGCCGCCCGCGGACCGCCCGGTGCCGCTCCTCTCGCCTCCCGGAGCCTCCTCCCCTGCGGCAGGGCGGCCGGAGAGGGGCAGCGGGCCGGGAGCCTGCCGAGCCAGTCCTGCCTTCGGCTCCCGCCTCTGCCGCACCTCGGGGCAGCACCGGGCAGCAGGATAGCACCATGGCCGCCCTGCAACTTCTGAGCCCGTGGCCTGAGCTGGGGCGCTTTGGCCGTGCTCCGTGGGCACACGTCCCCTCTTACAGCAACCGTGCTCTGAGACGACCGATCGCCGCCAAGAGAAGGTCGCTGGGGTGACCTGCTTCCAAACGGAGCCTCCCAGCCACAGTGGAGTGCCCACATGGCGGTACCCGCCGGCAGCATCCATCCTCCATACCTCCCCACCCCGCACATACCTCCCCACCTCCACCAGCACAGCCCAACCAGCTCAGAACTTCCTCAGCATCAGAAAATGTCTCTCTCCTTGAAGACATTTGAGAACCTTGGCCAGGAGTGAAAACACTTCCCAGATATTGCCACGGGAATAGAAAAGTTCCTCAGAGTTTTGGCCACTTGACTCCGATTTTGGTGAACGAAATGATTGTGGTGGACCTGTCATGATTTCTGCTTTGAAGGCGATGAAAAAACTTACTTTAAAAATACGAGATGCCCTTTATTGTACTGTATCTCTAACATCTGGCTGTCCCTCAGGTAACAAAGTCACAACCCTTAGAGCCGAGGGCCACCCCGGGGCTAGACCTGGCATGACTGGGTGGTTCCCATTGCCCGCTTTCAGAAACGCTCTGCTCGGTGCAGGAGCCTGCAGACTTAACAGGCAGGTTACTGAGGAGCACAACTGCAGCAGGGGCTCACCGCCCCCCTCGAGACAGCGGCACCAACTGGAAAAAAAACCAAATCAGACATATTTTACAGTCTCCGACTACTGCACCTAATCTCCTTCTACTTCTCCCTGCTCCCAAAAGGCCCCTAGCGCACTGAGGCTGCAGGAGAAGAGGCGAGGCGAAGGAGGTGACGGGATGGCAGCTTGCTGCTACCCTCAGGGAAAACCCTACGTGCACTTTTTGTGCACCAGCTGTCCATTTGCCCACATGATTCATCTCGGCTCAAGTCACATCCCCAATGCCTCCACAGATTTATATGCGTCGGAACTGAAATTTCACAGAGTGAACATAAGCACTGCTGCATACATCGCAAATATTTTCTGGGCCATAGAAAGTGTGTTACTTCCTGAAGAAATACAACCAAAAATGCATAAATTCTACTTCATAAAGCCTCTCAAATTCTTAACATAAGAGCAAGTTTGAGCTAAGGAGATAACTATGTATTGAGTCACCATTTTACACTGAATCGTCTATCCTTATTGGACCTCTAGAATAATACTTCATAATAATGCTCAATAAACAATTTGAAGCAATGTGCGGAAGTGATGATTCAACTTTTCTTCAAGTAGCAAAACTTAATTCTGGCTGATCTTCATCAATACTGTAGAAAACATTATCTGGTGGAAGAAGGAAAGCATCCATCATTCTCCAGTGCTCACACATCCCAGTTCTGTATTCTCTTGGGCACAATAATTAGCACTTCCCCATTTTGCTTGTATTGCTAGTGAGAAATTGAACCACTCAAAACACGGTTTTCTTACCAGCATTTCTTTGCAAGGAATTAAGAAGTAGGATTTTTGGGAAATATGGCAAGATTAACGCCTGCATTTGATATGCACAGAATATTGATCAGAATCTCCATCAGAGACAGCCTGCTCTTGTGCAAGACACACTGGTGGTACAGTGCCCTGCGAGTGGCTGCTGTACACAACAGCAGGTACTTCCAAACCATGCTTTTAACCTTTAACAATGACTGCATTTAAAGATACAATTGTAATCATGAAATTGTATTTAAAATCAGCTGAATCAACAAATATATGCATTGTTTGGGGAGGTGTTTGGGGGGCTTATGACCAAAACGGAATTCTGAAATGTCTTACAGCTGTACAGAAGAGAAAATAGTTCATCTTCTTTTAGTATTGAAATGTTTTATAATCCTGTAACTAAACAATGCAGGGTGCTTCTTACAGTCTAAGCAGGAAAGCATAACACGCAAACTAAGTAAGCAGGAATGCTAGAATTCCTCCCCAATCCATACTCCTCATATGAAGAAGCAGTAAGGCTCTACAGAATAGCGGCAGCAGAATTACACAGATGCATATGCATAAATTTTCTAAAATGTATCTCCTCATTTAAAAGAAACATTTTACTATCAAGATTTACTAGTATCAAAAGAAGTCATCCATATGAACAACAAAAAGAGTTGCCTGAAAAGATTATGACTTTCAGCATTTCAAATAACCAGGCAGTCAAGATCAATTTCTGGTTTGTAACAGATACTTAGAAGCTGAACAAGGAGAAATAATTGAAAAGAGCCATTCCAATTTAGTGGTTTTACTCGATCATTTATTATTTTTCCCACTTATCCTGGGCTGATACCACCTCTCCTATAATCTCACCAAGGGGCGTACAGATGCCTTAGCCATCTAACTAAGATGGTTACAGCTGGCGATGCTGTGCACGCACAGTCAGATTTTCCCTGCATGTTTGTAACCAAACACATGTATTCATTCAGTTATCACTCTGAGTCACGATGGAGAATCTGGGAATGGGGATGATCCTGGTTTGTTAGTGCTGCAAAGGTGGGCAGATTCAATTCACAGGCAGGAGAAATCCAGATCACGTTATCTGAGCGCTCCGTAGATACTTCTTCTGCCAGTACATGAGCAGCAGCGCGATCTGGCATTCAAGACTAATAGAACCGTGGACTGTGAGAAGGGTGGCAGAACAATGAACTGAATTATTCAAAATAATCCAGGTTTCAAAAGATAAAATTATCCCCCAATTTTATTAAATGTGCTATCATCTCTTACGGATCAGATGTGACCCATAAACTTCTCAATACTCTGGATTTCCTCTGCATTGTAGGAATATCAATATGTGGGATGAGATCACATCTATGTGGCATCAGGAACATTTTCTGTCTTCTTTTCCAATAGGAAAAAAAAAAAAAAGTTTCCAAATTGATATTCCCTTCAGTTTTACACTCCTGAATCTCGTATCAAGCCAGTATTTAACCTGACTGCCAAGTAATATTTAAGTCCAGGATACGAAAAAGTGGGTTGGTTTTTTTTAGCAAAAAATTTGATTTATTTTTGCCTACTCTACATGAAAGCAAACTATAGCTTCTGCTTTAACATGAACATTTTTTTTTTACTTTTAAAGAGAATTTGAAGATGCTTCCAAAAGGTTTGAAAATCTTAAACAACACTGAAATCTTAATCCAGACATTGGTTTTCTATGTTCAGAGCCTTCAACTCTAGTTGTAACAATTTTGGCAAAAACCTGACACTTAACTCAGCAACTGTTAACACATGAATCAATAAAAATCATGAATGCAGTTTGTCTGGAGACAGAGAAATTGCAGGATATGGATACAGCATTTAGCAATTGTGCTGAGACTGAAAAGCTGCAGATTCGTTAATTGCACTCACAGGGTGGCTGGACAGCACTTTGACCATTTCAGTAACTCTTTGGAAGACTTCAGAGCGAAATAGGCAGCAGCAGCAAAAAAAAAAAAAAAGTGTAATGCCTTTTTCCCCAACTTTGTTGCTTGTCTAGAATCCAGCCTTGCAAATACTTCCCACTTTCCCAAAAGGATTGCTGAGAACTGGGAAGTGCTGAATACAACCCTGTCTACAGGATCAGAACTTTTGGCGGGACTCTTTGGTGCAAAAAACTTCTTTCACAAGAAGGATAAAACCCAGGAGATTATGTGATGGCTAAGCATAGGTGGAAACAACAAGAACATTTTTGGGTTTACTCAGAAATCCAGTCCATTAAAGATGATCAAACAAACATCCAGCAAGTAGATGAAAGAGAAGTTATTATCAACTTGCTTTAAGCTGATATTTGGATGATTTGCTGACAGTTAAGGGTCCCTTTTTTGGAATAAAATTACTTTACCATATATATTAGGCAACCACTTTCCTAAATTTTAGCCATGCAAGCTGTGACAACTTCCTTCTATTAAGTAAGGGACAAACGTGATTACGGCTGTGCTTCAGATAAAGAGCTTGTTTAAGTGCTTCTCTGGAGCAGGGCCAGAACACCCCGCACCTCACTGCATCAAGCTGGTACCCAGGCTGTGCTCTTCATGCTTTATTTCTGCCGGCCGCATCGCTTGCAATGATTACTTATCCTCCCACTCGCGTGGAACTGTATCTGTTTCAAAGCCTCAGAGGCCTCATAAAAACAAGTTATAAATTATATTATTACATCTATGCAGAACCTTTCTTCCCAAATAATCTTATAAGCTGAAATACTGGATACATCATGTTGTGCATAGATGTATAAATGTGTATGCTGGAGGCACTGGAGAGCAGGACTTGCAGCTAACCAGCAAAGGCACATTACAGTTAAAGCTACCATGAAAAGAGAATATCAGGTTTTTATTTATTTTTATTAGGCCATAAAATGTGGTTGCTGGAAGCTTGCTGTCAAGAAGCTGAGATTTTGATGAAGTTTGTTTTTTTCTTCAGTCCTCAAATGTGATTTTCCCTCAAGGCTCAGTTCAGTAAGATAATCCAATTCAAGTATTTCAGCCTACAGAGCATTCATCTCCAAGGAAGAAGCACATCTATGTGGGCACAATAGATCATTAGGCTCTTCTTTCTGACAAGTCCTGCTTTAGCCTAAGTGCCTGTGATCTATTCACTCATTTATTCACTCTGCAGTGTAAAACACTCGTTCCTTTTCTTTCTGGTTTCAAACACCCAGAGTATTTCTATTACTTGATAACAACTGTAACTCTGCTTTTCACTGTACAAAAATGCAGTAATTGCTCAACTTCTATTTCATTAACCAATTATATTGACCTTGCTTTCCATGTAGCCTGCTTCAGATTTCCAGTGCTGTGATTTTATGCCAGCTTAATTTGTGCATGAAATTCTTTACTCTTCCTAGCACACGTGCATGCACAAAATCTGCAAAGAAAACTTTGTGCAAAGAAGATGGCATGAATCAAAGGAGACAGCTGATTTCCAGCCGCTGCATGTGAGTTGTTTTCCCTGGAATCACATCCAGCTCCTCCTGAAGTTCACCATCAACTCCTCTGTGTACTAATCATCTTAAACGGGACCAGCATCAGAAGCAAAAATCCACCTCCTCCTCAGCAATAAAGGTTTAGCACTTCCAGAAAACATTCCAGAAATGTTTCTGACAGAACATGTATTAGTGCAAGGAAACCTAATGCAAATGACTGACAATACTGTTGAATGTTCTGGTTTAATGTCAAAAATATGACTCCTTTGAAAATACTATTTCATCAAAGCTGTTATAAAACCACTTTTTGGAAAAAAAAAAATCACAAAACTATTGCTATGATTTACTAAGCAACAAGACTGCAACTCCTCACCAGCCCAAACACTCAGTCACTGACTTCTGTCAAGAGCAGTGATGCCAAAGGGCGCGTTGCCACCAGCCCGACAGATCGAGGCACATCACAGTTTGCCAGGAGAGGAAATTTTCCCACTCGAGTCCCAAGCACAAATGTCAGTGTATGCCCAAGTTGACATTTTTGTAATTGACGGAGAGTAACATAGTTTAGAAGGCCCTTCAAACAACACAAACCCTTCCAAGGTTGTTGATAGTAACTGAAGAGTTTCATGAAAAATTGTTTCATTTTGAAATGAAAATGACTGCCATGTTTCACAAAACAAAAATGTTTTCATTTTGACTGCTCTAATGAGCAATCACTTACAGTAAAAATTCCACTGTCTATAAAGCTCGCAAGATTAGTACATTTTAACCCATGTGAATGATTTGTTGAGTAATACATCTATTTCCAGATTACAATCCTCTTTCTCAAGGGGCAGGCAATATAAACATTTTTTCAAGAGTATCAAAGTATTTTTAAGTATTACCATTCTCTTGCAAAACCTGCAAATGCAAACAGAATCATGCTAGTGAATGAGAACCAAGAAAAATGGATTCATTTATCATTACCGAGATAAGCAAAATACTAAGTAACACAGTGAAAGCTAAGCTACTCAAGGAAGCCCTTTTCCGATCAATATCCGAACTGCTGTATTACTGAGGTGCAGAATGCCCCAATTAAGCACGAAATTCCATCCCATCACCTCTTCTGTAGAAGCTATTAGAATCAAGGTAAGCTGAAAAATGCTTAAATTCAATTGCTTGCCCATTGTGATGGAACTGAATACAAATACTAATGTTCCACTTCTCTCACTTGGAGCACAAATACAAATGATTCCAAATGGAGCTAATAGTAAGCAATTAGGCTATGAGTCTACGCTCCTTTAAACCCATGCAAACAAGAAGAAAAGATCCTGAAACAAGCCTGAAATTCTTGTGAATCAAAGATGTGAAAACAAAGGTCAGGTCTTCAGAGTTCATTTCTTCTAAAAAAAGTAGATGGTCTCACTCACCTCTTACATAATTGCTAATTTATTCATGATAGTGATTGCCAACATTACACTTCTCTGCTTATCCAGTGAGTTATACTTTCCTTCCTTCTCCCCCCTCCAAAAAAAAAAAAAAAAAGAAAAGCAGAGGAACAGAGGGAAAGGTGGAAATACATAGTAAGGTAAGTTGGGGTAAGTTGGATTTTTGCACGTTACTGCAACAGAGGTGGAGATTGTTCATCGAAGAGAAGTAGTCCTTATATCGCTGTCACTAGCATTGTAATCAAGCAAGGCACAACTTCTGAGAAAGGCTTCCCTGGTCGCACATTTAGCCTCACCGTGCCTGTATGGTCTCTGCCTGCTCTCCGATACATGTTTGGTTTTTCAATGCAAAAACCGACGCTAATGTTTTCAGCATGCATTGTGTCTTACTACAGTAGGCTGTCAAAGGGCATAGTAAGGCACTACTAGTACACTGCTAAGGCACTACTAAGTCCCACCACCTCTCCTTTGAAATGCTCCAAAAAACCAAACCGAACCACGATTCTGCAATTCAAACAGGGATCTCTCCCTGCTGCATGTCATTACTGTTAATGATCTGGCTGCCTGCCAGACCAGGCATCTAGCGAAACCTCTGCAACCTAACTGATTTCGTGAGGTTAATTGGATGGCCCTTTAAACTGAATTTACAAACAAACAGCAGTAAGGAAATAATCATCTAGTTAATTTCTATTCAACCACTTGAGCTGTGCATGCCATATAAAACACTTAATACTGCTCCTATCACTAACATCAGTTCCTTTGAGCACACGCAGGACTCAGGTTCTGAAGAATAAGAGATCTCATTAAAATAAAGCACAACTTTGCAGCATTGAACTAACAGCTTATGCTCCTCATGGGAGACTTTAACCATCCCAATATCCGCTCAAAAAGCAACATAGCAGGACTGTATTTACCAAGCAAATTCTGTTCATTGACACGTAAAAAGATTTCAGATCTCTTTTTATATTATAAAATGACAGAAATATTTCACGATCCTGCTTCCTGCAAATACTATGACTTACAACAAGGGTCAAAATGGGCTTCAAATAAGTATACAGACAAATATAAAATGACAGCACACAAAAGAGATAAGAAAAAGTATTCAAAGTGGTAATTTTTTGCTTTAGTTTAGGTTTACTTGAATATGCAAACAATTGCAATACTTCGCCAATGCAACTGAAGTGCCTGAAAGTTGTAGTGAGTTTCTGTGGAAAGCAACAGAAAGACGTCAGTGCAAAAAATGAAATGTATCAGTGTGATAGAAAATGAATTATGGTGATATATTGGGCAAAAAGTTTAAATTAGACACAAGTGTTTCCCAAGCTTTATTTTAGACATTATATGTCTGCTAATAACAAATGAAACAACTCAAAATATACTTGTTTTCTCTGAATTAATTTTCACCAATTAACAGTTTACCCAACTGCACGTAACTCAGAAATTAGCTCCAAGATTAAAATTAGCACTTAGAAAATAATTTCCTACTTATCAAATCTTAAGTGATTGCAAGTAATTGGTACCTAGCCTTTACTTTTCATGTAAAAAGCTGCACCAACGGGACTTTGGGCTACTAATACAGAGCAAACTTGGTCCCAATGGAAGCATTTTTTCTTAGTGATGGCAAAGCAGCCGGAATTTAACCCCAAGCCTTCACGAATGAACATTATCACTGAACTTAAACAATATAAAAAGCAAAACCAGACAGAATTGCTGCCTAAGGGCTGCCAGTTAAAACTCCAATGAAAATACCTAATCAGCCATGTATTTGCAATGAGAGACAACCTTATGCCAAGCGTTATCATATTTGTGGCTAGAGAAAAAGTTGCAAGCGTTAACATTGGTTTGCTCCTTATCGTTGCTTCACACATAGTGCCATTTGGAAAAACTATTTGCTTATTTTTGTCCCTATAGCAAGAGGCCCTTTTTGTAATCACATCAATATTCTTTGACACTGAATATTTGTGATGATATTCATTTATCCTAATCTGAAAATATAAAACCAGCATGGAAAAATCAATACAGCACTGTCCCCACTTGCACAAAACTTGAAGTTTCTGAATCGTGACTCAATTTTAGTTTGCACTAGAGCTTCTGTGTGTTAAAAAGGTTTAAAAAGAGAGTATAACTGAGATATTTCAACGATTTTGTGTGAGAAAAGTCAGAGCGTCTGGGGTTTAACGATTGGTGGGAAGATACCGTAATCCATTTTCTCATTTCAACCCAAACTAAGCATAACAGCCACTTGTTCTTACTTGCAGCCTCGAGCTTTTACTTACAGCCAGCACTTCAGAACATCAGGCAAGGGCGTTCCTCTGACAAATTTGAAGCCTTTGTTGCATAAAGCACTGACTGCTTTGCTCAGGCCACCATCCTGGCTGTTTTCCAGGGGCCGCAGGAGCACACACACCTTGAAGGCTGGGTACCCGAAACGGCTGAGGCGCGCTTTTCCAATACCAGACGGCTTCCCCGGCACTTTGGCGCCGGCCCACAGGCGCCTCTGAGGACGCGCGGGGAGAGCCGCGATGGGGCCGGCTACCGCAACAGCCCCGTCCGAGGCCCCGCTCCTCGGTGAAGCAGGCCTTTGTGCCCACCTGTTAAGTATGGTCCTCAAGATAAAGGCTGCGCGATATACCCGGGACAACACCGCCCCAACAGAGCGCTGCCCGCTCTGAGGGGAGCCACCTGTGCGCGGGGCCTTTTCTGAGGGGAGCCGCCCGTGAGGCGGGGCCAGCCCTGAGGGGAGCCGCCCGTGAGGCGGGGCCAGCCCTGAGGGGAGCTCGGCGCCTGCGCACTGGCACACCCACCACCCGGCCGCCGTCGGCGCGTGGTGATGACGTAAGCGCTGCGCGCGGTCGCCGAGCTCTCTCGCGCGCCGCGCCTCAGGGTCCGCCATGAAGGCGACGCCGCTTTCCAACTGCGAGCGGCGCTTCCTCCTGCGCGCCATCGAGGAGAGGAAGGTGCGGCGCCGGCTTCCCTTTCCCCTTCCCTTTCCCCTTCCGCGCTCCGGGGAGGGTGGGCGGCTAGCGCGGGTCCCCCCCTGCCGTCGTCCGGGGATAGGCCGGACTCCCCCCCCCCCGGTTATGGCGCATTAAGCCGGTGTGTCTGTCTCTGGGCCCGCAGCGCCTGGACGGACGGCAGTGCTATGACTACCGCAACGTGCGGATCTCCTTCGGAGCCGACTACGGCTGCTGCATCGTGGAGCTGGGGAAGACGAGGTGGGTGCGGGGGGCGAGCAGGCGGCCGGAGGACAGCCTGTCAGGCTGAAAGCCCGCTGCCATCGCACGAAACAGATTTTAAGGACTGAAGCCTAAAAGTCGTAGCAATTCAAGGTTAAGACCGTAGAGGAGCAGTGGGGAGGGATGCAGTTTCCGTGTTGTCGATTACAAATAATTTACAAAATACAAAATTATCATAATTTTTCATCCCTTTATTTGCTGATCTCGCATTACATTTTACCCTCCTTCACAAATCAAACAGCCCTTTTTTGTGTGTGGAAAAGAGTGTATAGGCACTTACATAAATATTTAGTTATAGATTCTCATGCACTTGAGTCTGTTTTGTTCTGTGCTCTAGTTCCTACATTTGGTTCTCTCAGTTGTTGACCAGACTTTACATATGTATGACAGGCACTGAATGAGAAACTGTCAGGAGTGAGAAATATAAACTAAAAGCCTAAATGCATGCTTTTTCAAAGGATGTATTTTGTTTGTAGTGGTAGGCGGTTTTTTTTCTTGTTAAACTCAGTGAATTAGTGGTTTATTTACCTTTGCAGGGTTCTCGCACAAGTCTCGTGTGAACTTGTTCCCCCCAAGCCAAATCGGCCTACAGAAGGTATACTTTTCTTTAATCTTGAGCTCTCACCAATGGCTGCCCCTGGTTTTGAGCCTGGCAGGTATGTAGCTTTCTTAAAAAAGGCTAAGCAAGGATGATGTGAGGAGCCACTGTTTTGATACGTGTGAGGATAAAGCGTGAATCGTATTCATTTGGGGTTAATTTTGTTTTAACAGGCAGACAGATTTACTGGTGAGACTGAACAGACTAATAGAACGATGCCTGAGAAATTCCAAGTGTATAGATACTGAATCTCTCTGCGTTGTTGCTGGTGAAAAGGTATAAAAATGTACTAATTTCAAGTGGTTTTAAACTAAAATATACATGTAGTCTGTTTTTAACGTGGTCTCTGTCTTGTTTTGGAAACTAGAAATTCTGATTTTAGGTTAATGTAAAGATCCACACATCTGACTTTACAGGTATTTTTACCTTACATGTAGATATAGGCTTTCTGAAGTAGTTGGGACCCTGCACAGTTGAATATTTCTTTGCAGAATAAAGTTTAAATTGTACTTAAGTGGTATGTATTTTGTCACAATTAAATCTAGCATACTGAGTGTCTTGAAATAGACCAGGATCTTTCATCTTCCTAAGCAGAGCCCTGAAGAATAAATGCTGTTCCTTTTATGGTTCAAAAAATGAAGTTGTTTTGAAAAACAGTGATTTCCATAGAATTGTGTCACAAATTACCAAGCAGTTACGTATGCTTTTTCTCAGGTTTGGCAAATTCGTCTGGACCTGCACCTGTTAAATCACGATGGGAACATTATTGATGCTGCCAGTATAGCAGGAATTGTAGCCCTGTGTCATTTTCGCAGACCAGATGTGTCTGTGCAAGGAGAGGAAGTAACTGTGGTAAGTTGTACCAGATAAACGTTGTGGCATCGCAGGTAGCTATTTCCTTCTGTCTAAAAGGGAGAATTAAGTGTTTGTCCAAGCAGCTAAACTCTGAGATACGTAGGTTGTAGGGCTTTGAAATGTGAAAGGATAGTAGGGAAGCCTGCTGAATTTGGAATTTTAAAAACCTCAATTCATGGTAATACTAATTGTAAAAGATTACCGTTACATTTCTACAATTACTAATTGTAAAAGTATTTTACAGTATTTCAATCAAATCAAGTATAAGGCTGATGAATGCACTGTATTTACCTATGTAGGTAGTAAACAGTAAGAACTGCACAAGAAGAGTTAAAAAGAATTTTTTTAATATTTAGATGACTAAATGTTTGTTAGCTTTTATCTTTTTTTTATTTGTTTAAATATCTTTGTACAGTACCTAATTTTAAAATTAAATGTGTTTCATAAATAATTGTCTTCTGGGCCAATTCTTTTCACAGTATACTCCTGAGGAACGCGATCCTGTCCCCTTGAGCATCCACCACATGCCTATTTGCGTCAGTTTTGCCTTCTTCCAGCAAGGGTAAGATTTTTAAGTCTTTTCAGAGGAGCAGCTTATTGTCAATTCTGTAGAGTTGATTTTAAACATAAAAGCGTCTAAAAAGTATTTATATTGGCAAGCCAATTTCTTAAGACATTTTATCTGAAGTGGGATGCCATGGGGAGATATTTGTGTTCTGTACAGTGTAACTAACCAGCAGCTTTCCAAAGATGGCATAGAAAACTTTTGGGAGGAGGGTATACTCATAATTATTAATACATAAACAAATTCATTTTAAATATTTTTTAAGGGTAGTAACTTGCCACAATTTTTTACTGTTGCCTTTAAACTTGAATCTAGGACCTATTTATTGGTGGATCCAAGTGAGCGTGAGGAACGTGTAATGGATGGCGTCCTTGTAATTGCCATGAATAAACATCGTGAAATTTGTACCATGCAGTCCAGCGGAGGGATTATGCTGGTAAAGGATCAGGTAAATCTTTGCCTTGAGCAGTCTTTCTCTTGTATATAAACTAGTTCCTGTGCTGTAATCTTGGTAGTTAAATATCCTTGACATTTGGAAGCTAAGAAATCAATTACCTGTCTGATATAATTGGAAAAGATCATGTATTTTTAGTCCTAGTGGAAGCGCATGGTACTGTGCAGGATGCTGTAGAAGAGACATCGAAAAAGAACATTGTTTGGTCAGATACACAGCTTTTTTTTTTTTTTTTTTTCCCCTGAGACTTGGCTGAGGGAGTCTCTAAATTAATTCAGACTGCACTGTCATGAGTAGCTAGAGGCTGTTGTATGAATCTGTTGCATCCAACTCGTAGTGTATCCAACACCATATACTAAGGTGCCATATTTTATTTTAAGTGTTTGTGACTCCTGTGATGTTTTACAGTTAAAAACATCTTGCCTTCATGATTGTAAACTGTTGCTGTATGTATAACAGGTTCTGAGATGCAGTAAAATAACAGCTGTTAAGGTTGCAGAAATAACAGAACTAATTCAAAAAGCCTTGGAGAACGACCAGAAAGTTCGGTGAGTATTTTGGAAAGGAAGGGAAATGGGTATTTTTAAGAAACATACTAAAATGTAATGTCAACCGGTAGTTGGAACACCAAATTGTTTTCACTAGTGTTTGTTTTAAATAGCAAGTACTTATATATTTGAACTTGAAAAGAGAAAGCATTTTTAAGTGTGAAACATCCTGAAATAATGTCTGTCACTGAATGACTAGGAAAGAAGGCGGGAAGTTTGGCTTTGCAGAATCTATACCGAATCAAAAGATCACTGCCTTCAAAATGGAAAGTGCTGCTGTTGATACTAACAACGTGGAAGAACAAGCAGAAGAAATCATCACAAAAGCTGACCCTCCTTCGGAAGTGTATCTTTTCTGTTGTGTTATTCAGGGGAAAACCAGGCTTCCCACCCCCTGCGCTAGGAGCTAAATACACATCCAAGGTTCCTCACAGCTTAGGTAGCCTGACAGCCTTCAGAGGAAGTATCAATGTCATACTGGTTTTGGTTCTAACTGCTTTTAGGTAACTTAATTCCTAGCCTAAAGTGCAAAATTGAGGTCTGAAGTGACTCTTACAGTAACTGGAGAAGTAGTACTCTCTCTCTCAACTCCCTTTTAAGGATTTTCTCCCCTTGAGAGAAGAGCTATAGCTTCAAACCCAGCTGGGTTGCTCTCAGAATACAAAGAGTTTACTGGCAAATTGAGATTTTCCATAACTACTTCAGTTCTACCACGCCAATACTGCACACTCCTGGGACAGCCCAAATTGGGGAAGGAATAGAGAACTCCTGGGGAGACCTTGAAGAATCTGACAGGGAGGAAGCAGCGGAAGAGGAAGGTGAAAGTGAAGCTACTGCTTTTGAATGTCAGAAGATGGAAACCGAGGATACAAGTACAATGTTGGAAACTAAGAGGGGTAAGTATCTTGATAGCAGAGATGCTTATTATATCACTTTGTTAAACAGTCCAGAATTCAAATGTGAAAGTAGTCCTTGGCAAGAAAGGAGAACCATTGTACACTTTCCACTTGAGAGTTGTGCCCATTTGCTACTTTCACTTCACCTGGTATCTTGTGTTTTCTTCAAAAGAGAACTTGATTTCCGTAGTAGATGGGCTCTAAGTTAAACACTGGCCACCCTGAACCTTTCTTTAAAAATGCTGTGGTTGATAGTTACAGAAGTTGTTTGTACAAAACTGATCATCGGTTTGTGGGTTGGTTGGTTTGTTTTTTTTCAGATGAACCTATTGTAGTGTCCGACAGCGAAGAGGAAGAAGTTGTCATTCTGGAACCACAGGAACTACCGAGGAAAACAAGGTAACCATCGTGTGAAATTAGGCGTATTTTCAAAAGCGCAGGATTTTGGTAAGGCCAAGAAAGGCCTCGGTTGATCAAGGGGACTACATAGATAGATGAGAGTGAGAAGGTCGACATCTAGACCAGTTTGTTCCCATCCTAGGAGGCTGGTCATCCCGGCTGACCTGCAGCCGTCTCAAATGGGTATAGATACTTGGCTAATCTTAATCGCTCCAAAGGGAGAGCAAATAAATGTATTTGAATCAACTCCTCCTTGAAGATGCTGCAGAGATTCTACATGCTCCCCTACAGCTAATCTTACATTTGATCTCCAGTCAGTGAGATGTATTGCTGTATCCCTTCACTAGCCATGGCCACCCGCGTTGGTGGGTGTAGGACACTTTCTAGATGCTAAGTTTGAACTCTGCCCTGAGCGTGGTGGGTGGTTGCCAGGCTATGGATGGATGAGCAGCCTGTGTTCTTTTGAAATAAAACTGCTCAGTACATTTCTTTGATACAAATGTTGTTTGTTCACAGAGGACAGACCAATACAAAACAAGAGAATGCAAGTAAGAAAGCGTTTAATAAAAGGAGAAAAAAGAAGAGAGCTGCTCATTAAAGCTGTCACCCCTCCTTCAGAAATGCTGTATAATTCGGTTCATCATTACTCAACTTATTTTTGTAGATAATTTTATTTCCTCCCACCCCCATCTGGTCCTGCTTTTATGTATATTTTATAAAAATATTGTACACAGCTTTAAATAAAAAAAATTTTGCACGTAAGTGGAATTCTGTGGTTTATATCCGACTCACTAGTTAAAACTGGAACCAACTCGAACTCTGCAACTTGAATTGCAGTGCTAAGATGCAGTTTTAACAACCTCTGCCATTACTGAAGGGAGCTGTGCACAGTCAGAGCTCAGGTGGTAAAAGGTCAGACCCAATTTAATGCCAGGGAAAGCTTCTGTTAACGAAGGTAGCTATTGCCAGACCTTGGAACCGTTTCACGCGTTGGGATGTTCTTCGCAGAGGAAAACGGTGCGTGCTGTGACTTGAAAGTGCTTGCCCCCGTCACTCCATACCTTACCTTTCACCGAAACCGCTTTGTGTAAAAATCAACAGAAATGCATATATTTAACAAAACAGCGTAGAACTACTGCAAAACTTTCATAGAGAAGCAACTTGTACTTCAGCAATGGAGTTTCTTAAAAAGTTTAATTAAATATTACATGCAACAGACAGGAATGTTTCTTGAAGTGTATTTGAAGAATGATGCTCGGGATTTAGAGTCGGGCAAAGCGAAGAGACAAGGAGGTTTCCGAAACACCTGATCCAGCTGCTTTGTTTGAAAACCAAGTCAAACTGGAAACATGCACATATTTACAAGAGCAAAGTAGGACTATTTTACACGTGACCTTAATATTCATGAGATATGAACAGGAGAGAATTTACTGTTGGAGATACTGCATTCCCCAAATCAGGTTTGGAATTTAATGTTTAAAAAAATAGAAAAAGGTAAACTGCTCCCAGCCAAGGAAAGCTTTAGTCAAGTTGTCAAAGCCCCCTTCCCCAGGAGCTAAACCAGTGCGTTTTCTTAGTGTCAGTCCTTCCAGCCCAGAGTCACTGTTAGGAGTATGAGAATGGGTGAAGATCCAGTTTCTTCCAAGTTCTGCAGTACCAGGAGACCTTAAACCTCTTCAGGAAAAAGACTGGTATTTGTAGTGCTGTTTCTCTCATCACACATAACATCTCATACCCCAGATTCCTTGGAGGCTTTATTTTTAAAGGCTGTGAGTTTAAACTGGGAAGGCAAAACAGTAGTACAGCACAACCTGGGATATTTTGTTCAAAGCTTAGTAGCAAGACCTTGAATCATCCCATACCGACTGGAAAATGAGAAGATGGAAAAAGACAGTACTGGCGGCAGCAAGAGCTGTTGCTGAGGAAGGAGGAACACGGGTCATAACTGGGCAGAGCTGCCAGCCCAGGAATGAGGCATTTTTTTAGGCTGCAGAGGAAGTTGTATCAGTACGTTGAAAGCAAAGCTCAGGGAGCAGGGGAGAATTTTTCCCTGCTATGGGAACAGTAACAACCAACTTCCGTTGAAAACAGCAAGGAGACATCTCATTAAGCAGTAAACTATTTCTATAAACCACTGTAATCCTTTCACTTAAGTACTGCTGCTTGCTTTATTCTGGGGAAAATAGTTTGTAACTGCAATCATCCAAAAAATTCCTTTACATTACTTCATAGTTCTCAGCAGTCTTGGAAAGTTTCCAGCACCCACCATTAAAGAAGAAGGGGAAGGCAGAACCCAGTTTGTCAGGAGGAGCACTGTGCTCTATAGTCTCCAAAGAATAATTGCCAGTCAGCGTTTTGAGTGGCCCTTCCGAGGTCACAAACCCATGTCACCGCTGTGGCAAAGGTGTTCCCGTATTACCTACAAGCTCCTCTCCTGCATTCCCGGTGCTACGCACCAAACATGATACACTCTGGGGTTTTTCTCCAACTAGTTTTAGCTTTTCAGTGGCAACCTACTGGAAAGCTAAATAAAGGCTGTTGGAGACCATAGTAGACCAATGAAATATGGTTCTTCGTTAAAAATTAGAACACACAGAAAAGTCAAAGTGCATCCTAAAAAGCTCAGGTTGTCCAAAAAAGGCAGCCCAGTAGTTGCATTCCTTAGTTTTGACTCGAGAGGGTTTGTAACTGAGGCATTTCACGGAGGGCTCAGGCTGCAGAGCAGGGTTGGGAGTAGAACACTCAAGATTTTAATTACTGAGTTGAGACACGTGAGTTGTCTCACTCTAACACGTGTTTGTCAGCTCAACAGCTGATTTTTTTTTTTTAAATGTATTTTAAATAGCCCACACCATAGCAGCTGTTTGACATCTGTGAAGAATTGATACTGCTACCGGCCAGCTGTCCAGCCTCCCAGATGGGCAGCGTTGAATTGGCTTCAAGTTGAGGTGGCGCAGGTTTCACCCTTGCCGAAGAGCTTTAGAAATGAATGCCAGTTGAAGATGGCAGAATTACTCCTCAGTGGTTTTAAGGTATTGGCAAGACCACCAACATCAGATGTAAAAATACTGTTTATTAGCCAAACTGGAAATGGCTTAATTAAACCCACTTCCATGCGCTCACTGCTCCACATGCAAAGAACAGCAGGTACAGGGCAGCGCCGCTCCATTTACACGGGTTGAAGGTAATCAGCGTTAGAACAAGTGGACATTTATGTGCTAGTTTGCTCATGTAACAGTTCCAGAAGTAAGGAAAAAGAAGACCACTTGGTCTACATTTTTGCTGCATGCCGCAGAGGAACCCTTTCCAAGCAAGAGGGACGTACAGAACTCTGCGTGTAGCCCATCGACCCCAGGAGACATCCCCTCTTCTCAAGGGCACAGAGCAGTAGTTCAGCCTCCTGCAGTTTACTCCCTCCACTGCCCCTGAAGAGGCACGAGGTGAGCAGACTGATGACTATGATTTTTTTAGTGGGTATCAATGGGCTTTTGGGACAGCTAACACATCAGTTAAGAACTCCACAGTTTTAAAAATTAGTATGTTTTACACTTTTGACTAGAAAATACCTATAGCAAGACCATTTTCTACGTACTGGAAGACAGAAGTTTGAACTGGTGTTCTGGATTTTGCTGTGGAGTTCAGCCTTCAACCTGATGGGAGACCTGGCAGTATGTGAGACAGCAATCAAGGCTTCCAGTAACTGGCACATACTAAAGAGCTTCAGGAGAGCCAATTCCAGCAAGGCCTTCTCCCCATCGCTATGTAGTTTCTTCCAGTACTCCAGCCGTTAAGCCACAATTTGGATCTATACTAAATCTCAGTTTAAACTACACAGTATAAAAATGCTACAAATACTGCTGTGGAGTTCAAGTCGTTCTTACTTGGAAGGAGAAAAAGCCCTACTGTTATAATGCACTGCTAATATTCATGTTTAGTCTATAATTAGATCAGCAGTCTCGGACTGCACTTGGTCTGCGTGGTTAATTCTGTGCTTGAAGAGAACATTTTTATAAAACCCCAGCTAAATATTCAAGCATGTACAAAAGATTTACAGTAAAACCAAATAAAACTAAATTCATAATTAAGCTCATTAAAACCTGCATTAATATTCTGAGTGATCCCATCTAGAATTTTGAACCATGTTTCAAACTGTACATCATTTTCCTGTAATATACATCTTTAAAAAAAAAAAAAAGATCAGTCTCTTGATTATTACAATAAGTTTAGTGTCTCTGGCGGGTCAATAAGCGATACTCCATGGTACCTAGAGAGGGGGGAAAAAAAAAGGATGCAGGATGTCATCTTGCTCAAAGTGCCCTCTGCCATAAAGAACAGCGTACGTACTGCAGCAAAGAACATCGCTCACAAGGCAGGAAACATCTGGGGGCTTGTTGGCTGCCGTGCCAACACAGATTATTTTTTAGGAGCATTAGGTACCGTCTCCTGCCTACCAACCGTAGGAACATCAAGAAAATTCCTCACCTGGTGGTGAACACAAAGTACTGCTCAACAAAACGTTGTGCAAAAACCTGGGGAGCCTTGTCACTATTTCGCATCGGTGGTGGATTTGGTTAGTCGAGTCCGACCGAAGACTCAGGATGCACCCCCCCACCCCCCCCGTTCAGCAGTTACGTGCTAGGACAACTCCTGTAACACACCAGCTTATCGTACATCTCAGCAGATACTCACTTTGTACTCTTGTACTTTTCCCTTATGGACTGTTGTGTGTGCTGTGCTGCTTTGAGGTAGGTCTTGTGTAGGTCCATGAGGCAAGGCTTGATGTCTTCAAGGGTGTAGCCTGTTACTTTGCACAGGGATTCAGGCTGAGGGAAAAAGGAAAGGGAGAGGGACTATTTGAAATTTTCTGTTCACTTACGCTGACGGCCACTGGTGGAGTTTTTAGCTTCCTGTTGAAACTCTGTTGTTCTAATAGATTAGTAGAGCGCCATTTTCTAAAGCACAAAGTATTTTAGTGCTCACTGCTCAGGTTTAAGCAGTTCATGTAGATTTACAATAATCCTGATAATTATTGTATTCTAAGCAAGTATTCCTTGCCTCCAGTGCTTAGGCTTTCTTACCGCCCCCTTCATCATCACAAGGAAGCTGTTTACAGCTTTGAGGAGGATCACCAGAAGAGAGTGCATCAGTAGATACCGAGAAAACATGCGTGTGTCCGTGTCCCATTTTTCAAATACCACAGGCAACAATCCCAAATTAACAGCCTGGCAGAGGGCTGCAAATTCCTGCAGTCCTGGCCTCAGAATTCAGAACTGCGTATGAATAACACTAAAGATGCATAAAGGTGCGTTGAAGGCTCAAGTTTTAGTGCTACATACCCAAGTTTGTCCAGTGATGGTATAGTCTGCTAGATGAAATGCTGCAGCAGCAATAACTGATGGCAAGTATTTCAAGTAAGGATCAGCATCAATTAGACTCAGCTCCCCAAGGTACTGCAAGGGAAACAAAAGAAAAGGGATCATCTCCTTCCCAAAGGAAGTAGAAGAGCATTTAGCAGTTGCACTAGGGCCGTAATTTAAGCTTCCAATCCTGCCATCAGTTGGAGGAACAGCTTTTACTAGTTTCCATTTACTTTCTCTTTTATTATCTACCGTTGTTATTAAAGTTCATTAATCTCTGCCCACTGAGTAAGTGTGCATGCTTGAGCCCAACCAAGTGCCTGCCTGAGACAGGAATGGAGTATCTCAAACAGTGAGTGGCAACAGGAGTGCTAGTTTCCAGTGGTGTAGCACCACTTCTGGAGGAGTACGCAACACAGCAAATGCACTCTCCAGAACTCAAGTTTAAAAATAGGAGTAATCAGGGAAGCCTGGACTGAAGAATCCTTTAGCATTTCTTTTCTTTTCTACTGGGACTCGGAAACGGAGCTTGTAAAGTGCATTAATAGTAACAGAACTCTCTAGTTACACAGGCCAAGCCAGTAATTCTTACTTACCATTGACAGGCTCTCCACTTTAGCATTTGTCTGCTCATGTAGGAAATACTGAGTGAGGAACTGGTTGATCGTTGGAGCTGCCAAGTCAAATGACAAAACCTTCAAAATTAAGTGCTCCATCCTCAGAACCTGCTTCTTGGTATAGGTGTCATCTGTGATGTAGACAAACTCCGCTACTTCAGGAGGGTAGATTTCTTCAAACTTTCTGCCAGGAGAAAAAGATGTGAGCAAATAATTGAGTACTAGAAAACCAGATAACCAGCAACATTTGATGAAAGCCAGCACGCTAATTTAAAATCTGACTTGTGAAGTAGCTGAGCGCTGTTACCGAATAAGTTTGCTGCACTTGGTTCCGTAGCTCTTGAATCAGCAGAATTTGAAATTACAGAGCTACCATAGGCTGATATTTTAGTGCTAAACAATTTGGGACACAAGAGGCACTGAAATTCCAGAACAAGTCCCTAAACTAATAATTGGCGCAAGCAAAACTTTATTTTCACATGCCTTGTGCATATTCTCTTACATACTGTTTATAAGACTTCTGCTGCTGCAGCTAGAAATAATGAATCCTCACATTAGGGCAAGCTACAAAGCCAGCCTAGAACCTTGCTTGAGGAGTTCCATACAAACTGCCAAGCTTTTAGGTGGATAATGCCTGTTTTTTCTTCTAGCGTGAAGCCCTCCTGAGCCAGCCTGGCTATAAGCAACAGAAGTGTGATAGCCGCAAGATTTCCATCGGTATGAGACCAGCAGGTAGAATTCTTAATTAAGCCATTTCACTTACGATGCAAGCAGCATAGCTGCAGTACCCACAAGCTGCAGTTTTCCTCTCAAAACAGACATTGAAGAAAGAAACCTATCAATATAATTCACAGCTAAGTGCAGGGTTTCATTCTGTAATTTGTATTCTTCTCCAACTTCCACCAGCCAGTCCACGAGAATAGCCCGCATGCTGTTTGTGATATCAGGTTGCTTCTTCATGTAACCCATTTTAGGCTTGCATTTCACCTGTTGGTTTAGATGACAGACAAGATTGAGTTTGGACTAAGTGCCAGGAGGGAAGCAACCGTTTAAACTCTGTTTACCACATTTTAAACAGATCAGAAGTAAACAATGGTAAATCTAGAATCAGTAAACTGTATTTCCATAATCTTGCTTTCCAGCTTCTGTTCGGTGCATGGCACAATCAACTTTATCACAAGAAACCAGTCTTGTGTTCACAGCAGCATCTTACTTCTCTATTTCTAGCAAGATTTAGTTTAGTCACTGTAGTAGTAACTAATGGTTAGGTGCGTTCCTCAAACCCAAATTTCTCCCCCGAAAGCTATATGCAAAGAAGAAAAGAGACAGCAGCTCACCTCCATTTCCCTAAGGTACGTATGGATATCACTAATATAGTCTGGCACATTATTAACATTTGGTTTTTTCTCTTCTGTTTCTGAGGTTATTGAAATATCCATAATACTTGGAGAATCTGAGAAGAAAATAATAGTCATGTTAAAATAGGCACAGTCAGACCACTCCCTTGCAGCACAGGAACAATCCTGTTCTGCAGCACGTCGATGGTGGCTCTCCAGGGCTGCTGGGTCTCTTGCCTCCTGGGCAGGCAGAGAGGGCAGACCATCACTCAACTAGATGGGAGTTCAGGAGGTTCTAGGGAAGCCAAAACATTACTGCAACAGGGAAACTTCCCATTCCCCGTTCTCTTCTTCCCCCTAAGAATAAAGGGATGGGATTATGTAGGACTCAAGTGCACCCTGTGTTACCTTATTACATAGATGTGAACACTGTAAGCTTAGCTACTGCAGCATAAAACAGGGCTGGAGTACCAGAGCTTTTTAGAGAATGCAAAAATGGACCATGGTGAAGTCAGCCCTCAGATATTCATGCATGCGTTACAGGAAACGGATCCAACAGCTCCCATTTCTTACATACTGGGAAGAGCTCAAAACACTCACACCAGTACAGGGTATTACCTGGGAAAAGAGTCCATTAAGCCTCAGGTTCCGCCTGAGTAAAGTCCCCTTCTTACTCTATAGCAGTGGGCAGGGTGAGGCTCTAAGGGCTGCTCTTCTTGTCTGTAATCTGTTTTTTCTTGTGAAGTACCGATCATAGAATAGTTTGGGTTGCAAGGGACCTTAAGAGGCAATCTAGTCCAACCCCCCCTGCAATGAACAGGGACACCTCCAACTAGATCAGGTGGCTCTGAGCCCTGTCCAACCTGGCCTTGAATGTTTCCAGGGATGGGCCAGCTACCACCTCTCTGGGCAACCTGTGCCAGTGTTTCACCACTCTGAAAGTTAAAAACGTCTTCCTTACACCTATATAGATCTACCCTCCTTTATTTTAAAACCATTATTCCTTATTAAGGTTAAAAGCATAAAGCTGCTTACAAAGAGCAGAGAACTGCAGAGTAAGAGGCTCAAGTTACTGATATTTCTGCTGGATTTAAAACCTGTTGTATCAAAATAGCAAGCTCAAAGGAACCAAATCGGCTTCGGCAACAGGAAAGGTATCTTCCGAGCCGAACCAGACCAGCCTACGACCCAAACAGCTTCCGGATCTCCTGCCCTCCTCCAGTTTGCTCTAGAAATCATTCCCTCGCTGACTCCTCGGCACAACCCTGCTCACCCCGCGCTTTCTAGGGAAAGGGCCGCGCAGCAGGATGGGGCGGGAGGGGCCCGGCGGAGCGCACCCAGAGCCCGGGGCAGCGCTGCCCTCCGGGGCAGCGGGCGTTGGGGAGCCCCGCAGGGGTCTCACCTACCGAAGCTCAGCTCCATGGCGTTGCCCAGGGGGGCCAGGGGCCGCCGCTCCCCCAGGGCGCAGACGGCCGCCTTTAGCCCCAGCGCCGCCGCCGCATCCTCATCCTCCTCCTCCTTCTGGGTGGCCGGGCCACCCCGCCGCCGCCGCCGCTCCCCGTCCGGCTCGTCCACATGGATGGTGAAGGCCTGCTGCCCGCCGACCGGCCGCCCCGCCGCGCCATGGCCCTCACCGCCGCCCCGCGCCGCCGCCTGTGGGGAAGAGCGGCCGGTCAGTCCGCCCGAGCGTCTGTCAGCCGCCGCTGACAGCTCCCGCCGACCCAAGATGGCGGCGCCTCCCCCCTTTTCCCCTCACCTCACCTGCGGCGGGAGCCCGGCCCGCTGCTGGCCACCCCGCAGCAACCCCAGCGCCACGCGGGTGGCGGCGGCGGGCGGCGGCGCCGCTTTGCCGCCCGGGGGGACGTTCTCCTGGTTCTCCTGCTCCGCCAACATGATGGTGGTGGTGGTAGCGGCGGGAGGAGGAGACGGGCGGGAGTCGCGCCGGCGGCCGCCGCCGAGTCTCGCGCCGCTCTCGCCGTTCAAGCAGCCCGCGACTATTGAATCGGCCAATGGGAGGGCGCGTCGCGTCACGCGGGCTACGGGCGGCGGCAGGGGCCAAAGCGGGCGAGGCCTGAGTGGAGGGGGGCGGGGCCTAGCGGGCGGGAGGCCGCAGGGGCGGGGCGAATTCCCAAACGGCCCGTTCCAGCGTTCCCGGTGGGGTTGGGAAATGAAGGACCCTGACACAGCAGGAGCGCGGAGCAGGTTTAATGCCACCCACCCTCCAACCAAGAATGAATGAGGTTCCGAGGGGGCACCTCATTGCCCTCTACAACTCCCTGAAAGGAGGCTGTGGAGAAGCGGGTGTTGGCCTCTTCTCCCAAGGGAATAACGACAGGCCCAGAGGAAATGGTCTGAAGTTGCGGCAGGGGAGGTTTAGATTAGATATTAGGAAGAATTACTTTACTGAGAGTGGTCAGGCACTGGAAGAGCCTGCCCAGGGAGGTGGTGGAGTTGCCATCCCTGGAGGCATTTAAGAAAGGTGTGGACGTGGCTCTTCAGGGCATGCTCTAGTGGCCGAGATTGTTGGGTTGTGTCTGTCTGTGGTTTAGTTTAGGGTTTTTTTTGTGGTTGGACTCGATGATCTCAAAGGTCCCTTCCAACCATGAAGATTCTGTGATTCTGTAATGCCTAGCTTTAAAAGCAGCTGCCTTTATAGTGTAAAATCCACAGCCATTCAGCACGTGAATTTCTCCTGAACCTGGTTTCTTCGTAACATTATCTTCATATATCCTTACAGGGGGAGAACAGACCACTGCAACCTGCTCTTCAACAGCACTGAGAACATTCATTTTTGCAAAAAGGAGATTTGGTATTTACATCCAGTTGAGTTTACTTCAGCACTGAAGAACACCGTCCACATGGAAACTCCGCGCATGTTTCACACACACACAACAGCTTATCTGAAGTTGGCTAATATATTCAGTAGGATTTAATAAATATGAGTAAAACCTAAGAGACGACAGTACAACAAAAGAGTAAAAGTGTTTCTTTTAAAAAAAAGTGTTTCAGACTTGATATTGAACTGCCTTGATTTTAAAATGGAAAAAAAAAAAACCAAAACAAAACTCCTTGTCAGGCTGCAGCCTCAAAAAAAGCAATTAGTCCATCTTGATCGCAGCCATCCAGAATCTCCAGAAGAAGAGGAACTTTGGTTTTCACATTGGTGCCTTTGAATTTAAATTTATCTATGAAGAGATCTGTGATCATACCTGCAAAGGTAAAATCCCAGGAATTATTTGCCTTGTTTTCATTATGAGGTATCTCTACTTTAAACTCGTTATTATACACCAACTATTCCAGTTGATTGAAGACTGAGATAAGACTTTTTTTAAACTTCATATTTTAAGCAATAACTTCCCCAAAATGCCGTTATAACCGCCCAGATTCCAGCTTCATTCCAAAGCATGTGTTTTTGCCTTGCAAAAAACACATCTGAAACACTAAGGAGGGAGAAGTGTCACAGGTCGGGCAGTGAGGACCCTGCTGATGCTCTACCTACATGGGCTTATTACAGCTGGTGTCTGGCAGAGGTTCCCTGAGCTAGAGCTGTACGGGGAACACCAGAGGAGGCTACAGAATTCCCTTCACTAAATTAGATCATCTTCTACAAGCCTCCCTCCCACCCCATGTGCATTTCTCTGTTTTTTCTGATGTTTTTCAAAATTTAACCACCCAGAACTTAATCATTCGTTTAACTTGTATACATTCTTAAACACAATCCTGAACTTGAATACGATCCTCAATCATGTCTGTAAAGACAAGGACCATCTGAATATAAAAAGCTGTCTATTAAACAAAAAAGTAGAGAAGTCACTTGCAAGTAATTCTGGTATTTTCAATCTCAGTGATATGCCTGCGATGCCAAATCAATTTTAAAAGTTCTCAGGCAAAGAATTCTGGAGAAACTTTGGAGAATTACTCAAGGTCTGTGGTAGCATACAGACCATTTTCAGGATGTGCTAGGTTTTACTGCCTCACCTTGAACTGCAGGTTTTTATGATTGCAGCCTTGGCTGTACGACCAGACAGACATTTATACTTACATACCTACTGTTGTCCTGAAGCTACCCAAGTGTACCCACTTATCACATTATTTCAACCCTGCTAATACCGACTTTGTAACTATTTCAGTCACATCCAGCATGCTCTCTGAACATTAAGCTGCATTTAAATAAAATGTTGGATTGATTAACAAACCATAAAGTCTCTCGAGATGTGCAGGTTGTCTCTTGTATTCCTCAAGCAGCTGCTCTGCCTCTTCCAAAATGCTGCGGTATTCTGGCAGCAGGAAGTCCGCATTTCCTTCATGAACTTGCAATTCCTCAAAGACATTTTAAATCATATGAATTAACAGCAGTTAAGTATCAGAAGAGCATAAAGGCAAGAAGAAATTAAGCTCGGGTCTGACAGGAGGAAGTACTTCAGAGACAAGACAATCCCTTTCTAAACTAGCAAGAGTTATTTTCGAAGTGCTTCATTTTCTAGTCTTCTAATGAAATGCCAGATGTTACTTGTCACTTCATAGATGAAATTCTCAAAATCCTGGGTATTACAGCTTCCAGCTCCGAGTACTGCCAGAACAGGATCATGCCACAGTCCAGCCCCTACAGTATCACACCTGATGAAGGCTCAAACCCTTCACCATGTCTTCATTTTTAGAGTAAGTTAAATCCTAAAAAGTATAGCACATGCTGAAGTCTGAAAGTAAAAGTAAACTCTGAAAGTACCACTCAATTTGTGACAGCAAATAGTTTTAAAGGCCTCTTCTAAAATGCCCCAGTCTACCATCAGACCAGATAATAAAAATACATGCCCTAGGAGCAGAAACGGAACAGATACCAGTATGACACACAGCTGACTTGAGCTGTACAGCTTGGTATATGACAACATAATCCCCCATAAAAATCCTTCCACAGGAGTTCAGATACTTACTCTCAAAGCATCTATTAAGTGAACCTTCTTGGCCAACAGCTGCTGATACTCTAATTTAGGGTGGATAAGCTTTAATGTGTGCCTCACAGATTCTTCATTTATGTCTGTAGGGAGTAAAAAGAAAAACCCAACAAGCAAATTAATACTACCTATTTATAAGAATATAAAATTACGTTAAGGACAGAAAAATAGAGAAGAAAGTTTTACCATATGATATGTTGAGATTAATCTTCCTTTTAGTAGCCTCTTTGGAAAGCACATCTTTTAGGATGGATATTGTAGAAATGTTGTCAGACTTAAAACATCCCTCACCTTTTCTGTGAAGGAAGAAAAACTTTAAATGAACCAACTTAAACACGCATGCATGCATTAGACTTCTCCCTATGATAAAATAGAAGGCCTGTAAATTAATGCCCAAATGAAAGACAAACCTCTATAAAGGTCCTAACAATGCTCCATATATCAGGTGCCTGTATACACACTTAGGCTATTCCCTCCTTCCCTATTCCCACTGTAATCTTGTCAGAGAACAGTTTCTTCCATAAATCAGACAAAGCAGTATACACAAATCTCAGGTACGCACAAAGCAGTTATCTTTATTGTACGGCACTAAGGTTATACAAGCAAGATGTCTGACTGTATTCACTCCTCCTAAGTTTTATCGCTGCAATACCTTGAAGCCAAACAGCAAGCTTCAATACCAGAAGGGAGAAAAAACACTCTTCCCCTGCTCCCCCAGAATACACCATCCAACAACTTTCTACGTGATGAGTAGACAATATGTATGGCAGGCTGGGAGCAGGTTGGAATCTGTATAATTACAGCAATTAATTTTTTCCCCTTTTTACAGTTCCATTTTCAGGTGGACATATATCTTCCTTCAGCAAGTTATGCAACTAATTCATTTGAGAACAGAGTATTAAACACAGAAATAATATTTGCCTAATATAAGTTGCAGAAGAAGAAGGTTTTCAGCTTAATGCTTATTCACAACTTTGCTTGCATGAGTATTAAATGCCTTTTAAGTTATTTCTGCTCCTCAGTACAAAAAAAAGGAAGTTAAAAAACAACAGGCATTACAAAATAATTTCACGACATTAGTAACTAGGTTCTTTAAATTCGAAAAGCAAGCCACCATCCTAACCATATATCAAGGCTTTCCTCCCTGGCAATTTTGTTTTTTGGACCAACTTTGAGAAAACCCCTATTCAAATTACAGGTTGCATCATTACTGGACAGTGCTCACCCCGGTAATGTTTGACAATCCTTTTTAGGAAAGATTCCTGTTCTCTTTAATGGAAGTTTTGATGGGGCTGTGAGTGGAGAGATGAACAGCAACGTGTGTGTGAAACGTACTTGCAGACTGGTCAAGAATGAAAAAGACAAAAGCCCCAGCATAGTCACCTTGTGCTTTTGTATTTGTATTTTACCTGTAAGTACTTTCAAGCTGCGTACCCAGGAAGGTGTTCTGAAAATAAAAGGTGATACTCTCTCCAGCGGGAGTCTTTTCAGGCACTTCAGGTAAGCAAAACACAACCCAGGAGTGAATTTCAGCAAAACTAAACTGGCCTTTAAGCGTCAGCGTATTCATGGGTCTATGACATTATGAAATTAAAAAAAAAAGAAAGAAAAAAGGAAAAAAAAAAGGTTATCAGTTATGAGGGAAAGGCACTATCAGTGCACTGGTTATCCATATGGAAAAGGTTTAGTTTGACACAGTGGTTTCCTTTTGATCAACACCCTGTAAAAAGTCAGCTATCTTGCTACATAGCTATGTATTACAAATTAAATCAGCTTTTCTGTTTTTGAAGACAAAAAGCTACGCATACGTTCAAGTTTTATCTCCTGGTAGGCATGTCAGAACTGGTTAAGAAACTAATTGGAAGTTTTTGATGTATCCCGTTTCAAGTTGTTAAACCTGAAACTTATGACAAAAGTAAATAACTGACAACACTGCAAATATGACTAAAAGCCTCAACTGTCTCCCCTGCTGTAAACCACAGACAGAGCATAATGGCAGCTCATTTGCACATTAAGTAAAAGCATTTGGTATAATTCCTTCTGTCCTTCAGTTATGTTTTGAAGCAAGGAACACAAGATGTTAATAGAGGCGGGGAAAAATCAAGTAGAAATTGCATAAAATAGTAGGTTCCTAGCAGAGGGATAAGAGGCAAAAGAAGTCTTGGCACCAAACTAGCTATGGGAAAGAATTACATTAAAAGGGTGGAGAGGAAAATGAGGCTGAAACTGAGAAGACTGCGGTTACTGACACTAAGGTAGTTTCCTTTTTACCACACCCTCAGCTCTACTAACACATGGGGCTGCACTATAACCCAGGTAGAGTAAATGTTGTTTCAGCTGGATTTTGTCAGTTTTTCAGGAGAGAAAGGCATTGATTTTTCTTTGCAAATACCTGTCATGGTCAATAGAATGAGTTCTCTGATGAAGCGAAAGGGGTTTAATTTGATATTGATGAACTTGGCAGGTTTTTGGTTGAATTCTTGGAGTTACATATGCTTGAAGTGTCCCATACTGTCCTTCAATCGATCGAACCTTCAGAAATAAAAGCAAAAAACCCCCCAAAACCAAAGGGAAAGGATTAATTTACGACGATTTGTGGCATGTCAAAATATGTTAAAGAATGTGGTACTTCAAGGACATGTAGAGTACTATATTTACTCGATAATGCCACTATAACTAGAGTAGATCACAAATGTTTTAAAACCAGATGAAGCAGTGTCCCATGAAGTGCTACTACATTTGATGAATGAAATACTAAGAAAATAAAACCTGCTAACTGAAATTCTGATCAGTTAAAATAAAAAGTTTGTAACTTGCTTCTAATTCTTCAGTGGCCCCATTTTTTTTTTTTTAATTAGGGAAAAAATACTTCCATAGCAGTTGGCAGCAAAGAACAGATCAAGGAATTTAGAAGAGTAAACTGAATTTCAAAATACGCATTCATCTCTTCATAGCAATCAAAGTTCTTCCTAAGCTATTTTTGGAAAAGTTAAGAGGCCAGAATTAAGTTCAAGTCTCAGAATACCTAATGAGCAGGATGTACAAACACGTTCAAGGTACAGTACGCACTCTTCATGCCTCTGAGGACACAGCAACGTGTCAATCACTTCTCTGCTGAGACCAGTTACACAGACTGCACTAAGAAGTCTGCCTCTCACGCAGAACTGACAAGAGTCAGGAGTGTCCCACCTGTAGCACCAACACAGCTGTGAAAATAGGCAGAGGAGCTACTGAAACAGCTTTACACAAACAAAAGAGCAGATCATAGTATGGATTTGCTTTACAACCTCGATTATGTCCCCTATTTTATACGGTCTCAGAATTCAAAAAGCAGTGTTTTGCAGGAAGACATCCTCTTCAACGTTCCTAATAAAAATAAGTTAATAAAGAATTCTGTTTGGAAATAAAATCACCAAAACTTAAAAGTTGTATCGTCTGCATGTGCACAGACAAAATATAAAAAGAGAATGAACTCCAGGTGGCAAGTGTAAATCACCGGAGATCCTCAACGTATTGCAGCAAGGTGGCAGTAGAAACTGTGCAGATAGAATCCATCACATCAGCATCCAAAGGCAGGAGTGATAGTACAGTGTTTTCGATGACACACTACATTATGATGACACACAACAGTAAGTTTATAAATGTTTTTAGTGGGAGAGAAAAAAAATCCACCCTCTTTTTGTGTATCATGAATGCACTTGATTCATTTTTGTTGTGTTATTTATTCTTTACCTAGTATTTTCAATAGTAAAGGTGGCCAGGGTCATTTCCCTAAATTGAAATAGAAGAGAACTGAGATATAGGGAGATAAAGTGATCTGCTCAGAATCAATAAGCAAACTAATAGCGTTTTAAGAAGGGAAATAAGAGCCTTAGTTCTGCACACTAGGTCCATTATTGCTACTTCACCAAAAACCAGATAACCACCCCCAACTTCCTCACATTTGATGCATCTTATGCAGGCTTAAATTTCTAATGATAATCTATTGACTGAGAGTTTTACATAAACAAACACGTGTCACATTAGGAGGCTACAGTGCTAGGTGACTACATAAAGAGAAAACCTAGAGCCTGCGTGCGTCTTGAGGATTTTCCTAATCATGATTTCTTCCATTATTTCCCCTGGTCGTAGCTACAGATGTGTGAATTTGGTGGATTGTTAAAAATAAACCCCAAAACATCCACATGCCTTTAGTATAATAAGCATGGAATGACTAGATTTGCTTCCCCTCCAAAATACAAATCCAGTCTATATTCCCTGCTTACTTCCCAGTGTAACTTCCTTTAAACACTTCCAAGGACAAACAGTGCCAGAGCTTTCTTTCCCACGCCTCTCTCCACTTTACATCCCACACAGAGTCTCCAGAATCAAGTATTTTCACAATCTGTGGTTTCCCCATTGCTTTCATCTCAGGGACACTGAAGAAGGACCCCAGGTTCTCCCCTGAAGTAACACATTTTTAGAAGCCTTTAGAAACCTTACAGACAAATATCAAGGAACACAAGCCCTGGACTAGAAGATTCTCAGGAAACAATCAGCAGTAGAAACTGGAGTGATCATTTACTCTGGCTGAGCAGTCAGTCCAGGTAGAGATCCCTCCATTCCTAAGCAGATATCTACATAAACATTAATTATGGAAAATATATTGGAGCATTTTACCTTAAGTTCAAGTCTCGTAGTATTTGCTTGGCATCGGTAAGTCGCAAGAAGAAAGTTGCTATTTGGCTGTAAACAGCAAAAAAACCCCACAAAAATAAGACAAAACAGGTCTGTGGATTCATGAAAGTTTGAAAGTTCTACTGGTCTGTTTTAAGTGCAGACATGTACAGTAAAGTCTTTGCTATTTACATACTGCTACTTCACAAAAGTTAAATACAAAAAGTAATCTTTGGTTTCCTTGAGTATTCCAAATAATTTTAATGATCGTAGAATTTAAAAAGCTTCTCTGTATAAGAAGAAAGCAACTAAATAATCTTATACTCTTTAATATCACCATAAAAATTATATAGGTATCTATTTTTCATCTGAAGAATGCATCTGTCAGTCTGCCCCACTCATCTGCAATATTAGTTCAACATCCAAAAACTAAAATAAGATCAGTAAGAAAACACAACAACAAAAAAGCTAAATTAATCATCATGAATAAGAAACTTAAAATAAAAAGTTGATTTCTGAAAGCTCCAGGGGAGACAAATGATTTGCAAATTCAGTTCTTAAAATTAAAATACTTAGAGGACTGTTACAAGGAAAAGGACTTCACAGAACATTTTCATAATGCTCAGGTAGTTTCTGGTTTTCCTCCCCCCCAGCCTTAAGCACTGTTAGTAATTCTTTAAGTTTATAATTATTATATTAAAAATCCACTTAAACATCGGCCTCCCCACACAGCAGAATTTTCCTGTTCTAAAGTGATTTTTAAGAGGCACAGTAAGTAAGGAACAGAATGTTCTTCACCTAAATTACTTTGAAGTACATATATGTGCCACTGGCAAATCTAGAGAAGAGAGCAATACTGAATGTGTCTTTCACACTCTTGACCAGACAAGAAAGAAAGCACAAGAGCTGTTGCTTCTGGATCCTTTTGCGTATATTTAGCTATGTCAGGACTTGCCACTAACTCCTAATTCTCCAGTATTTCTAACAAATCCGAGCTCTCCAAAATTACCGAATGAGTAGTTTAGCTCAATATATTTAAATTTACAAAATTACAAATATATACATCCAAACTCTATTTTTAATATACAATATTAAGAGATACCATCATGTGATCTCTATAAATATAACCGCTTTTGTTTCACTTACCTCAGAATCACAGCTGCTAAAACTAACAACAGCAGAATTTTTATCCACATCCAGCAAGTCTATTGGGACATCGCTCTGCAGAACACACGAGGAAGGAAAAATAAAGAGCTGAAGTTCCTGAGCAGTTTCTAATGCATTTGTCCTTTAACTGTCATCGATTATTTTAATAAAAGAGAGGCAAAGATTGCTTCATCCAAGAAGTAAAAGCCTAACAGACACACAGTTTACTATTTAATCCCAGAGTAACATGATGATCTTTCTCTTATTCTCTTATGGAGTCCTGAACTCTTGTGCGGCTGCCTTACAACAACTCCTGTGTAAGACGTGTAACTCTTTCAGACATGAAAGTATATTCACATCTTTCAGACATGAGAGTATTCTTCATTCATATGCATGACGTTTATTCATGATTGAAGTATTTCCCTATTTTAACAGGGGGATTACAATATTCATTCAAGAAACCAAGGATGATATGACATAATTATTAATCATCCTTTTGCTCACAGTAATGCTTCTGACACAGACCACTTTCTATCTATGTGTGTGTTCACTGGAATTAAAATTAAAGCTAACATTGTTTAAAAATGAGATTAAAGGGTATTAGAATTATTAATTACTTGATTTGGTACTGCTTTATAACTTCAGAGAAGCGTCATGACATTGACAAATATGCAACATACTTCCTAAAAAACAAATTTTTAAAGTTTTATTGCCTTCTCACAGTAGGGGAATAGAGGACGCAGTTTTATATTTCTTCAAAGAAAAAGCTGTAAGTTCTAAACTCTACATTAATTTCAGGGCTACATTAAACAATTTCATTATTCCTCACATAGCTATGGAAACAGCAGATACTACAGAGCTGCAAATTAGCTGTAGGTTAGCACCGGTCTAACAACATCCTTAATAAAAATAAGATTTCTATTAAGAACTGAAAAATAAAATCCTACAGTAGTTCTCTCCCATTTGTTACAGCAATTTCACCTCACAAATTCCTCCCTGTCAAATTTTTCTCCGCATGCATATCCCGGAAGAAGGTAATTCAGTACCACCACTCTTTCTGACTACCAAAGATAACATTAATTTCAGCTGATGCAGTAGGAGGAATAACTAATTAAGGGCGCTCTAGTTGGCAGGAGTATTAATCACCAATTGCACACAAATCAGATGCTGTTGCACACTGAAAGCACACAGGTGGCCCACACCATTCTAAAATTAATTTTCCACTACAGAGGATACTTAACTGTGAGTGAGAATCTGCACCTCATTTAAGATTTAGTGAGTTCACTGCTGTCTAATAAAAAGGACACATGGGAAAACAGGCACAAAAGTTACATAGAAACCTGCTAGCACAGCAGGCATTTTGGTCCGTTGTGGTAGTTAGTGTAATGTTGCTCTCTTCAGTAAAGGTTTAAGTTGTATTTGTTCCCTAACAGTCATTTACAACAGTTACTTCAACATTGCAAGGCTATATGCTCCAACTCCCTCTTAGAACAATTCAGACATTTAAAACCTCATATACTTCAGATACTATAACTTGGCTTTTTAAACTAGAAAGTCTCTGAACTTTTTTTTACACATCAAGAAAGCCAACAAGAACAAAACGACACTCACCTGTACCAGGACATTATCTATAGCTGTCTGCACCTCCAAGATGAGGCTGTAACTAGCATCATCCTTATTTAATGTAAACTTATCATTCACACTAAACGTAGGTACTGATGAAACAGCAGTACTGGATTGAGAAGACTGCTGGTATTTTTCACGTTCCTGAAGTACTTTCATCTGTAAGTGTTCCAATTCATTCCTGGAAAAAGGAAACCACATATCCTGTCTTAAAAAAACAACTATAAAAACTGCCCTATAAATTAAGTAGATTAAGCTTGCAAGGCAAACATGTTTATCTTATGTCAACAATTTTCCAACCAGAAGTGACTGGTGACTCCCCTTTCCACAAACATAACAAAGATAAAATATATCACATGAAAACGGAGATGCTACTGTACCTTGCCAAAAGAGATCTCTATGAGTTACAGGAAAAGACAGCTTTTTTCCTTCAAGAGCACAATGCATTTTGAATTATATGTTAGTGAATACTTTCCTCCCATCACTTAGAAGCTATAAGCATCATGGAATAAGGGAATCTTATCTTACTGATGCTGAGGAAGAAGGCATTAAAACATCATCGTGTGAAGGCAAGATAGAAAGAGACTGTGAAATGAGTCTGCTATTCATTGCTACTTTGAAAAGGTTTAAATCTACTTCTAGATACGTTAACAGTAGAGAAAATCCAGTGAGACAGGAAGGAAAGATGACATTTCAGCTTTTAACATTTCAATTCTTCCATTTAAATTTCCTTCTAGTACAATTACCTTAAGGATGAAATCTTGCTCTGCATTTCTTGACTTAATTTTAGTTCTTCACCTGATCCACCTTCTCTATGGACAGGTTCTGTAGTCAGTCCTGTCAGCCAGCCTAAACCAATATATGAAGTTTATATTCCTTATAAACTATAAAGAAAAGTCTGCACTCAGCTTTTGTATGTGTGGAGTGATGTTTATTCCAGATGCTGGGTAGAAAGAATAGAGACTTTAATTTAATCCTTTCTTTAGAGGATTAATCTAGACACTGAGCATGATTTCTTATGGGTTTCATTCTTAGTTTACAGATTAGAAAACATTAGTTAGTCTTTTTCATCAAATACTTCAAGCAGTAAATCCCTCTGCAGCAGTTTTTAACTGAGCCCTTAAATTTTCCCCCACCTCTGTTTCTCTGGCAAAACTTTGAATAATTAGCAGTACTAAATTTGAAAACAAAACAAAACCCTGTGCAATGCGTTTATAGCAAACTGTATGCTGCACAGTGTGCTTTGAGATTGAATGCTGCCAGTTGAAGTGGAAAAAAAAATCACCTTTTTGTTTACTTAATTACATTTACTTATGAAAGCAAATACTAGTTTATTATATCCTGATACCTCAGGTGTGATATGCAGACTTCAATGGGTGTCTATAGGTCTAGTTACCTCATCTAATGCATGCAAACAGCAAGATAGCATTATTATAAAACGCACCATAAAAGCTGACATATCCACAATCTTCCACATTGCTTAGCCATCTGCTTCAAGTACCAAGGAAGCCCAATAATGGGGCATGAACTTTAAAAAAAATCCACA
>JAOXJK010000032.1:6416858-6436921 GCA_025774025.1 Xenus cinereus
TGAGATATTTAAAAAGAAAAGAAAAAGGGTGACCTAGGAAAAAATTTTATACGGGTATCGTGCTTGGGCATCAGTCCTGGAAGTGAGGGCCTTAATGTAGGAAAGAATCACTAAGAGCTGCCGAGTTGGCTGCTTGGGATGTGTGTTTTCCCTCGCAGCATGAGTACACTGCCTCTCTTAGAAAAATATTCAAGTACTCGTGTAAAATCATGATTTTTCAAAATACTTGACAGTCTTGTTTCACGGGGCTATGACAGCAGCTAGTGGCTATGGAGATTACCCGAAAAGAAGCTGTTTCCATTGACAGCGAGGAGCGGTGGCCACCTGGAGCGAGGCAGGCGCCCGCGGCAAGTGTCAGACGCAGATTTGCCCTCTCGGTGCGAGCCCGGTGGAGCTGGCAGGCTTGCCCGGAACCCGAGCAGATGGGTGTCCCAGACTCTTGGCCAGCAAAGCACTTCCAGAGGCTTGTGGGGAGGCCTGAGTCATTGCCCGTCCCACTGCCTGCGGGCAATGGAAAGTGCTCAGGACCGAGCTGTTCTAACCAGGGGTTGTTCTTCTGAAGTAGCTGGAGACTAAAAAATATTTATAAAAGTGGAGGTAACCATTAAGGGGCTGATGTTGGAAGCCAGCTTTGTGCACTTAATTCCACAGCATGCAGCTTTCCCATGAGCGTCTTGAGGGTTTTTTATACTCATGAACATCAAATATAAGGAGATTTGAGGGGTTTCAGTGAACGAGGATGATTTAGTAGGATTTACCATCCAGCAGCACATAACTGTGCACGCAGGATCTTGCACCAGTTCGATTCATTCTTTTTAATCAACCACTTTTCTCAAAGCAGAAACAAATGGAATATGGGGTAAAGTGAGTAGACTTATTGAAGTTCATTTGTTATCCAAAAATCTCTCAAGGTTAGAAAAAAAAATCTTCCTTAAATTATGGATGAGAAAAGTTAACAGTATGCATATATTGCCACTTGGACTTCTCAAAGATCTAAACATCTGCTTTGTGCTTTTAAGGAAAAGATAGCCTCTTAAGGAGGCTCTGAGCTATAGATGCCTGAGGTGCAGAAGCAGGGTCTGTGTGAGTCGGTAAGAACAAGGCAGAAGGAAAAACATCTGTGACTTATTTTCCTTAAAGATGTGTATTTAATTCTGGTTTACTACTGCATTTCATTAAACCTGAATGCTGAAGAACAGGTTGTGGGGGTGAGAAGCTGCTTACTAGCGGCGGAAAGTTTCGCTTGCAGAGTCTGCGTTCAGAGACCGTGCACCAAAACTTCTACCTTGAAGGAAGCCTTCTGGCTTCCTGTTGAATTACACCCGCGTGAGGTAATAAATTCCATTTTTGTGTGGGTGATTTTACTTTCAGTTGGAAGCTGTGTGGTGTTTACCTCAAATACTGAAAACTAAGACAATTGAACTCGCAAAATCGGAATGTAAATATCAGAGGAAGAAGAAGACCGCAGTGTGTTAGGAATATTTCTTTATGTCTGCGCTGTCGTTCAGCGTTATTTTTCCAGCACGAAATGTTAATGCTACACTAGTGGTGTTGTGGGATATATCCCCAAGACTGTGGATCTTCTGGAAACTCGTACTTGGCTACATGCCATGATTTGAAATAGACTGCCTATATACGCAGGGCTCCTTTTTCAAAACTTCCAGTAGTTTTTCAAAACTTCAGAATGCTCTAAGACTGATGTAAATTCAAATGTTTGCTTAGGTTAGTTGTCACCTTGCTCATCTTCCCTCTGAGAAAGGCAGCAAAACATCAGGAAGGCTGATGGTACGATGTGCCTCAGTATTCAGGACCAAATACTGCTGTCGTTTAATAGAATGATACTTCACTTATTTAATCAGAATGATTATGATTCATACTAGCAACATAAAATACAGGCTTCTATTCCAAACTACATTTGTCTTTAATTACCGGAGAAATGTATGTAGTAATTTCTGATCTATTTGTGGAAACGCTGAATGGGATATCATGTTCCCACAGGGCTGAAGCGGAGGGTTTCTTAGCGTGGAAGCTTTTTTTTTAAAGATTATTCCTAGGTAATGAAATAAAAGCTCTGAGAAATTGAAACATACTTCAGAATATAAAAGGTAGGGGAGAAAATACTCCCTCAGCCCAACCGACGTGCAGTTCCTGAGTGGAATTTCTTTACTGGCTGCCGTGCGTCCAGTGCTCTAAGCACTACTTCTCCTCAGTTACCAAAATCTGCCAAACTCAGTCTACTGCACATCCTACCAGAGTTTACCTTTGAAAACCCAGAGGTGAACATGGGCTTTCGCTTTTTTCTTCATTATATGACTCATGGGTTTTTATACCATTCCCACAGGCACTAAAGGAAGCCACAAAGGACTTTGGTATGATAGGCTGCAACAATACAGTGGCCAAAACAATTCATCTGAGGCCTTTTAAACATCCAAAGATTGGATGAGATTTGTATCTTGCCAAAATATATGATTTTGAGTACAAGAGGTTTCAGTAGTATAATTTTTTGGCACTGAAGATAACCAAAGATAGAGAATGAGGAATATTTTAGCTCCCAGTAGTTACGAAGTGAACATGTTTATCGTGGCCTCTGTGACAGTCAGGCCAATAGCTCGAATCCTACAGAGGGGCTGCTGAGACCCCTTATTTTCTGCTAAAAGCAAAATCAACCCCATTTAAAGCTTAAAAGGAAGGAAATTAGTGAAGTGACAGGAAAACAAAAAAGAAGCTATGCATGTCTATCGAGATTTTTAATACAAAATGCCCCCATGAATAATTCCTTTGGATAAAACATATTCATTATTTCATCACAGTTAGGCAGCAGTCCACACCACAGAAAAACCAGCCACTGTGTTACACAGCAGAACACATTATGAATATTTTAAAATACACAAACATAGCTTAAGCATAGGAAACATTTTTTTGAAATATAAATATTAAATTAGAAGAAATCTTTTCAATGAAACATTATCCTGGTTCCAATCAGAATAAAAATTCTAAGAGATGTGAGCTGCACTAACAACATAGCCTGATTCATTTTTATCACATCACCATACATGACATTTATTGAGCAAACCATCTGATGCTTACCTGAGTATGTGGATGCTAAAATTTCATCATACCCATCTTTTCCTACACAGCCACCCTGGATTGATGCGATGCTCTCTGACAAAGCCTTAAAATAAATACATTCAAGCAGAGGGAAATGTCACTGCACTCATTTTAGACGTTTGGGGTTTTTTGTGGGGGTTTTAAGGGTCGTGCTCTCCCTTCTATCTGCATCACAAAATACCTACTTAGATGCACAATATCTAGACTTACAAACGAGTAAACCAGGTGATAACTATCATAGCTAAATCGGTGTTTTAACAAACGCATTCCAATTCTACTGTACATAACAAAGACACTAAAAGGCAGTTTAAAGCAAAACACTGATGGACAATACTTTTCCAGCAGGAATTACTAATCTGACTGAAGGCTAAAATAGTTACTATGGCTCAAATCCGCTATTTTGAACAAATCATAACCAAAGTAATTATGCTCAGTAAAGTCCTGACAGTTTACATTTATTGTTTTACATGTAAAACACAGACTACATGACATGGGGTTGTTTGTTTCACTGAGAGAGAAGTACTGTATTAGGTTTCACCAAGGAGAGACTTCAGTAGTCAACAAAGCCAGAGTTTTAACACACCCTCTACACTACTTTCATTTTTTCTTAAATCAGGGCTATTTGACTTTCTGGTTCTTAAATATTACAATGTTGCTTTGAAGCTTATACTGTCATATCACAAAGCTCAAATTAAAAACAAACCCCACATTTTAGTAGCAATGATCTTGCATATACATTAAGCTTTGAAATATAGCTTCTTTTTTTTAAAAAAAAACCCATTTTTTTTCCAGCAAGGAAGAGTACGATGAATGAATAGGGCTTACATGATCATATCGAAGGCCAGGATCATCTGCACTCTCAAAGTTATAGATTTCTAGCGCTCCATCATCTCGTCCAACAAGTAATTCTTTAACTCCATCTCCCAGAATGTCAAAACTATCAATACATAAGATACCTAATGAAAAAGAAAACAAAACATCCTTATTTGTTTATGACACAATGATACACAGGCCACATTCAATTACATAGAAAGAGATTCTTGGTCGGCTTTTCAGGTTTTATTAATGCTATTCTTACATGTGTCCACTGGAGGGCTGAAGTCTCTCATCTGTGCCTGAGATTAGGCTCGTACAGGGGGTTTTATAGCAAACAATTCCAAATAAAAACCACGACAGTTCCCTTGGTGAAAAGCGCTGCACAGAGACCCCTTCTGATGTTGAAACAGTTTACTTTTGAGGGGTTTTACTCTCCCTCGTCAAACATTTACCCAGGTGAATTGTCTGTCCCCCCACCTTTGCTTCTTCAACTGGTGAAATTACAAATATTCTTTGTTTCCTATAGTTGACTTAGAGCTTAAAGCTGTTAGTAAATGGACCGCTATCAATTCTGGGTAAGGTGACAGAAGGAGGGTTCTGACTTGTGCCAGACCTGAACTAGGTACTGCCGCTTGACACCCCAGTGGACAAATCCACAATTAGCTCATGTGGAACCAGCCCATGACAACTTAATTATGTTTGGACAGGAGAGAGAGTTAAGGTCCAGAAGAAGGAAAAAGCAGTGAGAGAGTTTGTACCAGAATTAATTTGAAAAACGAGATGGAATTTAACTTTTGTGACTCCTTCGTATTTCATGTGAAAAGCAAGGGCATACTAGGAAGTATTTTAAGAAAATAACTTAGCGATAGCTTTTATGAGATGATTAAATTAAAATATATAGATCTATATTCCATTCCTGGTCTTCTCCTTTACAAAGGAGTATAGGCTAATTGCAGCATCTATTAGAATACAGAATATAAAGAATAGCTAAAATAGGGAAAGTGTTGTACTATGCTCTGATTAATTAAGTCTCAATACGGAGCTTTAGTGAAAGCCTTATTCCATCCTCAGACAAAAACCCTTACAATGAAATTTTTCAAAAAAAAAAAAAGTCTCGGAGGGAGGATGCTAACCTCTCCTCTGAAGAAATTTTAAGACTACTAAACATCTGAAAAACCTGACAGGTATATTTGCACTTAGAAATAGTCACCAAAATGATAAAAATCTCAAGTAATCACATATGAATCGATTTACAAATTTGTAAGACACTGTTTTACAAATGCCACTTTAAAAACACTGTAAAACCAGAAATATACTAGAGTACTGGAAATAATGAGAAGAAAACCCAAAGCAAGACAAACTGCTTAGAATTATTTATAAAAAAATCAGACGAATGAAGGAGAGCTTACATATATTAATATCACATACTGACATAATTACAGTATGCCTTCAAAGTATCTATGAATAAGATTTCCTGATTATTATACTTGTAATAAAGCCTCAGATATGCTGGAAAGCTAAAGAATGAGCGACTGAGACACATACCTCCTCTCTTCTTTTCATTTCCAATTTCCCACTTAGGTATAGGCTTGGAACCAGTAATCTGGATAAGACCCAGTTTACCATCAGAAGTTCCATACACAATTTCTTCTCCAGAATCACCTAAACACACAAACTTAATTTACAATTTATAAAATCAAGTGTTCTAATCTAAAAAAGAATTAAAAGTATTGCGTAATTATACCCTACCACCCGAGGGAAAAAGAAAATACTGACATTAACGTTGCGTGACAGAGCTGTCATGCTTTAAAAAAAACAAATACAGGAAAACTGCACTTGTTCTGATAGCCATGTTCTTCATGGCTATCAGTCTTCTGTGTATGAATGCCACCCTGCACTGGAGTCCTGCCTACAAATCATTCATAATCAAATACTTGAAATTTCAGCAAAGATAGGCTATTAAATTGCCTTTACAGAAGAGAAACAGAGAGATTCACTCAGAACATGCACCCAATGGTGAACGTTCTGCTGAGACTTAAGCAAGTAAGAACTACTTTTCAAAACCAGCTCTGAACATCACTGTCACACAACCTAACTGAAACTAAATTAAGCACCAGATTAACGCACTAAAGCAATTTCGATGAGGTTAGAACAGATTAGCAAGAAGGATGATCAAACTATTTTAAGGTTGATCCTTCCACAGTTTTAGTTTATGTGTGCTCTACACGATATTCTCATCCATCCACAGATGGATGCAACTAGTGATTCTAGTTACAGAAATACATGTGCAAGAGAAACCCAAACCCAGAACTTTGAAAAGGCCCCCAAAAGTCCAGTTCCTATTTACACAATGAGACCGCCTCATATCTCACTACTCTTGTAAGAGGCTTTGAATATAATTATATATATATTATATTTAACATATATATAATATTATATATATACTATTATATATAACATAAGTGTCTATAATTTATATATGTGAATATAATTTAGAACTAAAACAGACATATGCATGTGTATATATTTATTTGTGTGTAAGAACTGACTTCACATAGTTTTCTGCCACATTTTTAACAGCTTAAAAATCAAAGCAAAACGTAATTAACAAATTCAAGCAATAAAATCTTAAAAATATAATAAAATAATATTATTTAGTTATATGTATATTCAAAAATCTTGTTACCCCCATTTCCATTGTTTAGAGCAAGAACTGTAGGTGGTCCAGGAACTTCTACTTCATACAGTAAATCGGATCCCTACAGACAAGGAGAACTATCTTGAAAGAGTCTTACTAAAAAAAAAACCAAAACAAACCAAAAATACCAAACAAAACCACACCAACCAACCCAAAAACTGACCACAAACCAAACCAGACCAAAACCCCACAAGCATAAGGACAAAATTATAATGGATAACAGTAACAGATACACTTCATTTATACAAACTCCCCATACCTATGGGAGAAACATTTCTAAGACAAAACAGAGTGAAGTTTATATAATGTGTTGAAATGTGTTATTAGTAAAAATAATCTGCAAATTTGTCTGGCAAATAAATTTGTTAAACCATATTACTCAGACTTGTCACGACAATAATTTGTGAGAGCAAGAATTTCCAAACTGATAAGGACTTAGACATTTAATTCCCTTATGTGAGCACTTTTAGTTAGAAGAGACCAATGTTACCTATTTCCACCTATGACTTCTAAAGTCTATTTATTTTATTAATCATCATTTTTCAAGTTTACAATCACGATTTTGCTTTAAAAAAATAATAAATATACCAGCATTATAGATGGTAACACTGCCAAGTAAAATACAGTATTCTTATGATATTTAAGTCAGGCTGATATGCTGATTCCCTTAAGAATTAGTTCAATTCCATGACATCAATATAGAAAACAGAAACAGGGAAGTATTTTAACCTGTAAAACTCTGAGGACTCTATCCTGACATGCAAGTACCGGTGTAATACAATTCACTTTATCTACAGGAAGGCAGAGAACATCATTGATTTTATCTCCTGATAGGTAGTAGTGCTGGTCTTTGCAGTCGCAGTAATGGTTATAGATATAGCTTGCACAAAGAAAGAGATCTGCTCCCGAAATATGCCTGAGAAAAAGAAAACACTTCCTGTAGCGTTTTCCTAGTATAGTTGCAGTGACAGTCTTTTAGCCCTACTAGACACATGCCCTACTGCTTGCAGATTCCAGGCATCAGTGGGCCTTGCAAGCCGGTCCAGCTACTAAAAAAAAGTTTCTTACAAACACTGAAGATGTACGATTTCTATAGTTCTCAAATTTCCTGTTTTGCCTTCACATCAATCCCAAGAATATCTTTATAGACTTTTCATGAATATAATTTTATAATATTAATTCCTCTCAAGACAGTTTATATATGGCAGCATCTTATATCATGATCCAAAAATAAAAATAATAAAAAAAAAATTTCCTGTTCTGCTACAGGAAGGGTATATGGACATGATACACTATGGCAATAATCCTGCTCACCTGCATTTGCACTGATGTGAGCGCCTCCAGATCTCTCCCAAACCCCCCTTCACTTTCTAAACTTCACTGTGATTTTCTAAGTTCCTTCCTACATATCATAGCCTAAGTTCCTACATACATATCCTACATGAAGCTGGACTAGTGTTACCTACAGTTTATTTCATAAAATCATAAACTAACAATTTGCTACGGTTATAAAGAAATATAAAAGATACACACATAGCTTTGATGCTTTCAGTGAGGTTAGTTTCAAATGAAAGAAACTGCTTCCCTCTTTTTGTGAAACCTCTAACTTCTGATCCTGTAGCCACAAAAATTTTCTCTTGTGGTGTATTAAGAGCTCCTCCCAGCTCCAATCTTGAAATTTTTTGGCCTGGCAGTGTCTTGAACACTGGCTGTAAACAGAAAAGCAATTTTCATCATTACAATATCATATTTACAGTAATCTTTTAATATAAAGGATAATAAATTTGCTTTACGATTTCTGGCATAACTAAGGATACTATGGATTACATGCAAACAAAAATAACCTGAACATTTCTCTTCAAAATCACAAAGGAATCAAGTGTTTTTTAAGTCAATAAATATAAAAAGCTATAAAATATTATACAGACTTTATTATGACATTGTTATTCACCCATAGGAAAATTGTAAGCACTGCTGGTAGCTGTAACTTTTTTGTTTGTTTGTGGTTTTTTAAAACTGCTGCATTCTTATTCCAGAAGACTACATAGATTTCTTTGTATTTTTATGAAGCCCTTATGAGCGGGCTATGAACTTCCTTAATGGGAAAAAAAATTATAAATTTTTAAGCTGAACATGTCTCATTATTTCTCATAAAAAGTGATCAGTTTGTCAAAATCCTCCAAGGTGAATCACTGCAGGTTTTTGTCCAGTCACAGTAACTGAGTACATGCACAGACTTAAGCCCAACTGAACTGCAACGCAAAAGCTGTTAAGCTTACTTTTTTTGTGATCATACACACTGGTATCTGACTCTACAACCGTGGAGGACCATGTGTTTGTCCAGGCATGAAAACAGCATGCCCTCATCACAGCTAGGTATCAGTCCACAGCCCTACCTAGACACCTTCCACAGGCATCTTATTTCCCATGTCAATAAAAACAGACTTTCAAAGTTCATTAGGAAGAATATTTTAAAAAGAAAATTCTAAAATGGTACATTTCCACTTACCACAGCTTCCCCTTTTTTTATGCCAAAACATGTGATGACCCCATCCTGATCTCCAACAACCACCTTCAAAAGTATAATACATTGTTACTTTTTTATTATGGGCATCAATATTTTTTAAATAATGTTTTTCCTATATCAATCCTATTTTTCTCCATTTATTTTAAAGTCTACAGTAGTTAATTTACATAGCTAGATGTAGAAAAGCTAGATAAACTACACTTAGGACACTAAGGCCTAAGAACAGAAATTTAAGTGATAGCATTTAGAGTCCTTTTTCTGTTTCTACTTGTAAACGCTGGCAGCCATCGGGGAACACACCACAAAGGTGTATTTGGGAAGAGCTGTGTTTCCGTATCGAGAATTTATCATTAAAACAACGCACTGTTGTTTCTATTGTGTTTTCCTATTTAAGTCTCCTTAGCTTGAAGCTGTACTGCGGGAAACTGAAAAAGAAATATTTAATCATGGGTGTTAGCAAAATGGAAACAGAGCAACAGGCAAGAACTCCCGTGCGGTTTTCAGCAATGCCTTAAGTTTTGACAATTCCCTACTGGTTCCGAAAGTTTTCCAAAGACAAAATTCAGACTTTTTTTTGTTGGTTTTTTTCCCCCACAAGTTTCCCGAAGCTCTTCCCTCCGAGACACTACCCAACGAGACTCAAGAGCCGGCTGACAAGGGGACGACGGCCGGGAGGCCGCCGGCGGGGCCCACAGCCGCTACCTTCTGCGTGGCCTTTCGCCCGGAGGCGGGAAGCAGCCTCATCGTCTTCTGAGCCGTCACTCCCACCTGTCGGAAGACACGATCGTTAACCGGGCCCGCCGGTATCCCCGGAGGGGGGAAGTGTGTCCCGGCCCGCCTCAGACGGCTCTAGCAGAAGCCGGCTCGGCCCCGGTCCCACCGAGAGGCGCTTCCCTCCCCAACCCCGCCGCCCAGAGCACCGGGACCCTCTTCCGGGCTTCTGGCCCCGCTGGCCCAGCCCACTCGCCGCCGGTCCGGCCCGCTCCCACCTGCAGGTAGTCGACGCGGGCCAGGCTGAGCTCCATGGCGCCGGGTGAGCGGATCCCACCCGGGCCCCGCCGCTCCCGTTACCGCGGCAACCGACATGGCCGCCAGCCGCCTTCCCATTGGCTAGGGCGGAGGGCGGGGGGGCGGGCCCGCAAGGGAAGGGCGCGCCGCTATTGGACGGCGGGGACGGCCAGGGGCTGGTGCCAAAGGAGCGGGACGACAGGGAGGGCAGGTCAAGTTGGAATATTTTATTTTATTTAACAACGAAGCATCGCAGGCGTTATTTAGAACGGGGTAACAAAATACCAGCCCTGCACGCAGTCTGAGTGTTAAAAAAAAAAACCCAACAAAAACATTTCTAGCACATAAAGAGTAGCTCTGGACTGAGGTCACAGCTGTTTTATTTTTAAAAAAAGTCTAGTCTTTAACTCTTGAAAGTACGTGGAATTAAGAAAGGGTAGCGGTGGGTATGTGTATGTACATACATGTTGAAACAGTGACACTACAATTACAGTCACACTTACCTGATATTCATTAATTCCTTGTAACCATACCGCGAGTTCTCAGCTCAGAGGCGTCACTAGCATCACTAACAAAGGACAGAGATCTCAAGTAATCCTCCACTGAGCGCTAGGCCATTTATTGTATTATGAAAAATCCTACTCGGACCCAGTTGCTGCAAGGAACAGAGTACTACGCTCTATCTGTTATTTTAATTTCTTCTTGCAAATTTAGTGCAAAGAATTCTCAATACGTATCCATAAACCTGTTAAAATATCAGCAATTGACACCATTACCTTTTTAACGCATAAACGCAAAAAGAAAAAAAAAAAGAAGACAGTTCTTGCTTTTAGACGATTAAAATTAAGAGAGCGATCTTTTTGTGGTGAGTTAATAAAATTTCCTAAGACTAAATTCCAGAGAAGCTGTACATAAAGTTATTCAGTGCTAAAAATCTACAATACATTTTTCAAGTATAAGATACTGAAATATTATTGCCAATAAATAGTTGTGCTGTAGTCAAAGCCACGGTTCCTTTGTCGAATCACTCACATCTCAGCATATTAGGGTTTAGTTTCTCACTGAGTTTATGTATTAAAATTGCTAACTCTTCTGTTGCTTGGGACTTATCCTCCAAAAGTTCGTAGCGAAGACTGGAGATATCCTGTTTGATTTCCTTTAATTCACCTGTATTAATCATGGAAAGAAATATGTGTTAGCAAAGATTAGGGTTCATTCAATGCTGTTCTATGAAGTCACATCAGTGCGTATTTCAGATTAATCTCAAAATGTTCACGAGAGCAGGTGAGTGGGGCAGGAGGCTTTATCTCTTCTTTATTCCCAACGGGATTAAGTGTGTCTCCACCCCTAAATAGCACCAAAGGTATTTTCATGGTCCAGTGGACTCTAATGTTGTGCTCCACATGTATACAGAACAGTAAATATTCAAAAAGCGCTTTATATAGGTTAATGAATTAATCACGGCAACACTGCTGAACAGCTGGGAAATATTAGTATCCCCCTTTCAGAGAGAAAAGGCAAAGAGATTTTTTTCTGCGATGTGCCAAGATCACACAGGAAAAGTGTGGCAGAGCTGGCAGTAAAACTCACAGCTTCTGAGTCTCTCTCCTCTTCCTTACCATTATCCTTTGAATTAGAAAAAGTCAACCAATTTAAAATTATGTTAAAATGTGAGGCAAATACAAAAAAGGCATTTAAATGAAAACAATTGTCAAGGCGAGGCTCATAACAAGCAATAGCATTTTTTTCCATTATAGGATATTCATTTAAAGAGCAGAAACTTTTTAAAATATTCAAATACTATTCTCCCAGCAATGTGAGGTATGTAAATTCATACACAGTAGCCACCACAGGAAATTATTTGTCACCTATGAAAGAATACAAAAGAATGCAAAATTCCCTAGCGATGCAAAACAGGGAAAAATCCCTAGACTGAAGTTTAAAATAGCTGCAGTATATAAGAATGCACAAGTTTTCTGTTAAGAATACAGCAGACTTCAAAAATTCTATCTTCAAAGGCTGGATCAATACTTCAGGTACCAATGAGACAGGCATTGACACGAGGAGCACTACCTTTGCTGTGCAGCTGCAGACTGAGGTTCAGGGGTTCCCCGACTTGCTCTAAGTGGACTTTATGAAAATTGTTGCTAAAGCAACAACCATGATGCCCATGAACCATGATTCTTCTGCCCTGTCATGCTTATCTAAAGACATATATGCTAATACCACCCAGGCATCGGGGAACTGGAAAGACTCGTACGCCCCTGGGGCTGCTGGTGAGAGAAGAATCTTTTCATCCATCAGCGGGCAGATGATTTCTCCCATCACAGAGCAGGAACAGGAGGGAAGCAATGGGGATACGGGAGAGGGGCACACTGAGGAAGACACTTTGGGGAGTTTCTCTGCTTTTGTCACTCACAAGCTCAGCCCTGTACAGCCACACAGGATGGGGTAACAGTCAATGCATGATGCTGCCTTTTGAAGGCACAGAGCGGGATTTAATTCCCATCTTCTTTTCTGCTCCCTGCTTCTCGCTGTAGGGAGTTACAGGTAAGCAGAGAGTAACTAAAAGCTGTGCTGCCTTCGCTGAGAGAGCAGCCTTTTCGAGTCCCTAACGTCACATATCCACACGAAATGCCCCATGCTCCCATGCCAGCGAGAGCTGTTGTGATCCCGAGCCGTTCATCACTGCACACCAGCTGGAGAACACACGGCTGCCAGCAGAGTGGCGTGGGTAAGCGTTCCCGGTGCACTGAAACCAACTAAACTAGCCCAGACTTATGCTAAGCAGGTATGTTTTTCTGGTGGCAGTCACACAGATTTCTTACTGGCTGAACCGTGATGGTTATAACCTTCAGCCTAAGGGAATAAAACCATTGCTGGACCGTAGGCAATGTTCCCTCTAGGTTTGTATTTCGTTCCTGGAAGGCTGGAGGAAGGAGGACAGCATTTGTCTTAGTCTCATCCCAGTGGGGATGGGATGTGCACCTGGAGCACATCCCCCTCACTGCTACCAGGGAAGTTCTGCGTTGTCACCAGGCCCCAAGCTCAGATCCATCGTTTCTCAAAAGACCTCCGGTCACACACTAAAATAGCGGCTACATTTGTCATTTTTCTCACCATGCAGCTAACTCTTTGCAGCTTTGTTTAATGACGCACAACTTCACGGATTAATATTCTGCACAGCTTTATGAAGAAAGGTAATACAAATAGTTCATGGTGTGAAGAGGTAAATTGTGTGTTCAGTTGAATGAAATGGAACAGAAAGATATCCTGCAGCTCTGACTAGGACTCTGAAGTGAGAATACAATTAGTGACTTCCTCACAAATTTCCTCTGTAACCATGTGTCGTGTCTGTGCCCTCATTTTCCACCTGTAAATCGGGGCCCATAATATTTCTCAGTTCTAATTCTTTGGTCCTACTTGTCCATTTTTGTTGTCACAGGCATTCTTCCACTACTGTCTGTCTGAGTTCAGTGCATTTGAAGTAGAAATAAACGCTTTTTTTACCTGAAACCTCCATGCACCACTGTAAAACTGATTCCTAATACAATGTGACAAAAATTGTCTCTGAATATTGCAAATGTAGTCTCCTTACCTTCATTTACTTCATCATTTTCTTTGTCCACTTGTGCTTTCAGAACGTAACGTTTTATCAGTCTTTTCATTATTTGCTGCCAGATTAAAACAGTTACATAATCAGGTGAGCATATGTAATTAAACACTATTCACTTTTCTTTCTTAACCATCTCCCTCACATCTGTGTAAGGGCAAGAATGAACAACCCCACATCAAGCAGTTGCCTCATACAGGCTTTTTTGGTGGCCTGCTGAGATTCACCATTACAATAAAGCACCCTTCTCATCCAGTTACCTGGTATTTACAGAACACCACAACTTTTTGTAGGGAACAGGACAATAGGAAAACATGTCTTAAACTAGGCTTCAAGTAGCTTCAGAATAGGTCTACTCTTTGTTAAACTCCGTTCACATGTGAAAGGATGTGTAACATAAATATTTACGTTTTAAAAAGAACAAAAAAAAGTTGAGATTTTACAGTATGACAATGCAATGTCATCTGTAAAGGATCCATTAAGATTGTATCCGTATTTTTATACCACAACTACTATGGTTCCTGGTAGATACTAATATACTTGTACATACCTCATCTAATTTTAAGATGAGCTACATAATTTGCACAGGTGGATTACATACCTCCAGCACTAGAGGAACAAGAGCTCCTATTTACTTTTTTATATCTGAGCTGGAAAGCAGACAGGAAGGTAATATCTGACAGACTCCTCTTACCAGAGAGGAGCATTCCCATCTGTAGGAATGTTGAATGTCACATCTCAGATCGTGAGAAGAAAGGAAGGGAAAGTAATGCTAACTTAGTCAGCTCAATGCTTCCACATCCCTTGCCCAGAAATCGGTTTCAGATGTTTGCTTTTCACACTTTTCAAACTGGGACATCAAAGGAAAAAAATCTAAGTGTTGTATGGAGTAGTTTTTTAAACTCTTCAAATAATGGGGCTTGAACAATAACTGTCTTTTCTCCAATAGCATCCTGGAGTTTCATTTCTACAGGAGGTTTTCTTTATCTGGGGAAGGCAAAATGTCCTTGAAACACAAAATTCTGCTAGTACCTTCACACAGTTGTATTGCTCAAAACACTGACCATCAGGTATGTACTTACCTGATAGCGTGTCGGCTGATTGAGAATGCTGTTAAAACTGTGTGATTCAAAAACTCTGGAGTTTGACTGAGTGAAAAGGTTTAACTAGGAAGAAATAAGACAAAATTAAAATACATTACAGAATTTGCAGTTAGAATTCAGCTCAATCTTTTTTTTCTCCATGTCTCCATCATCACTATATCAGAGTACTATTTCCAAGGAAACTAAGATTGCCTTGACTTATTTGCTGGGTTTTGTTTTGGTTTTGTTTTTTTTTTAAACACAGAATTTTAGCCAACCTATTCACAGCACAACTTCAAAGCAAATGTGCTCACACAGCTGAGGAAATAACGAACGATGACTTGGAGGCAGGGATGAGAGGCTAGAGCAAGGAGAGACTCTCTAAACTTAATAAAATTTAACAAAGAGCCGTTGTGGATCTGCACTCTGAAACATACTTTTAATTACAAATGCATGCTCAAACCCATTTCTGTTTAGTTCAAGGTGTTTTTCCAAAGCACCATTTTCAGGAATAGTAGTACATTTAAAAAAATGGTCATTGTTCAATTATTCAAAGATCAGAAAGCTACCAGAACCCAAATAATTTAAGAGTTTTGTGGATGTGGGCTAGAAACAGAAGGGGAAAAAAAAGCCACCTTGGACAAGATAGCTTTGTGACCAGTATGGAAGGTTTGTTACTACCAGTTTAGGGACCTAACTCTTCTCTCAAATACACTGGTAAGGGTGAAGTAAAAATGTGTATGAAGGTTCAACCCTAATCTGCATCTGTCATTAATTTTCTATGTGGCCAATTAAAAGTCACGGAATCAATTATAGCTGGCCTCTCTGGTGGTGTAGGGGAGCAAAGTGAAGTCACCCTGTGCCTATATTGTTATCTAATTCTCACAAGGGTGTTGTGACACTGCATTCTATTAATACATAGAACATTTAGATACTCAAGTTCAGAATGTCATGTCATGGAAGTGCTGAAGATTATTATTATTACCGATCCTGCCTCTTTCCTGTTGTTTTCTCTTAAGAACACAACCTTTGACAGTAGGAAGTGAATATCATACTGACCACACTTTATCCTTTTCCTGTCTGTCATGAAAGAAAAAGTTTTCTCTCCTTGTCCCTCCCTTCCCCCTTATTTTTTCCACCCTGAACTAAAAATCTTTCTAATGGAGGCTGAAAGCATTATTCAATATTTAGGTCATTCCTTATGGGAATTATTTGCATCTTTGAATACTCAGTTATTTTTGTTTTAATTGTGTTTTTCCAGTCACTGCACCTTGTTATCTTAAGAAAATTTATAGCTATTTTTTGGTTTTATGCAGTACATTTAGGCAATCTGAAATACAGATCTATGAAAGTAAATGCTTAACTAATTACCGAACTATTATCAGAAACACAAATTATACTCTAGAACTTAAAGAAAAGCAGAAGGGACACGCTATTCTTCACTGCAGTTAAAAGATTTCAGTACCTACCCTAGATTTAGAATTGCCCATTCCCATTTCAATATCCTTCTGCAGCCGTCTCCTCCTGCACTTAGAAAAGTTAATGATCCTCATGATGAAATAGAAAAAAGATTTGGGGCTTGGTACGAGACTGAATGGTGGAGGTAATGTTTTTCCATCATCAAAATACGATAACCAAAGTTTAGAACGAGCAAACTTCCACTCAACATCACTGTCATCCTGTGTTAAGATATAAAAACAAGTATGCTGTTTGTTTTGATGAAATGCAAAACTTCTCCCAAATGAAAATTCTTTTAATTATTGACCTTTTCTGGTTTTAAATGAAATATTATTTGCTTGCTAGTAAGACTCCCAGTACTTCTGCAAAAATGCAATCACTTTATCAAGTTTATTTTAATTAAATTTCAGTTGTCTCTTTATGGCAACATCTCATTGACGATACTTAGTTAAAGCATGTGAACCATTTAAACAAGTGTTATTTTTTCACTGAGTGAAAGCCAACATGTAAACTCTATGCTATTTAAAGGGGAACTTTTTTTTTTAAAGTCTTGTTTTTCTCATTAAAGTGGTCACATGAATTTGGTATTCGCACAAGTGACGAAGTATTAGCTTCAAGGCAGACATGGTTTAAAATAGCAGTGCTCACAGCTTTTTACATAACCAGGAAAACTACCTCTGATTTATAACGGAGTACAGAAAGTAAAAGCTTTGTTGCCATGAAGAAATTGTGTTAAGAACTGTCTTAATACATTCCTACTGAAGTATTTCAAGGCTGGACTTGGTTTACTCCAAAGGTGAAAAGTTTATTATAACTAGTTTTCTCCTGCTGAATTCCCTGACATTTCTCGGAAGTCACTGAAAATGGCATATACATTTGTACATTATGTCTTAGCTAATCTCTTTTTTCCTGCTAGTGTAGGTGTGCCCCTGAATCTATGTGAATGTAATACTCTCTGAATAATATCAGAACTCATGGTCTGGAAACTGGCACTAGAAATAGACAAAATATACTTTTACTTTCATTTCTGCAACTTGGAATTTTTAATTTATTTTTTTTTAAAACCCAAGTATCTTATCTACTTTAAATTTTCTGCATTTTTATTGGAATTGGATGGTAAATATTCTAATTAATGATCTTTAAAAATGAAGATAATTTGTCATCATAATGAAATTAAAATAAAATGTATCCCTTTTAACAAGCAATGCAGCCAATAACTTTGTGTGAAATTCAAGTATTCATCCAACTGAGCCATTTAGCAGATTTGGAGAAATACTGCCACTGTCTTTTCAGGGCATAAGGCAAAGCTCAGTAAACCTAGAATCAAGTTTTAATATTGTACCTAAAGTGGAAAAAAAGCACGTATTACAAACAAAGCATGTAAGCACTGCGAAGCGTGACTCAGTCACAACAATCTTGACGATAAGCACCTGTATCACACTCCATGTACAGAGGCATATAAATGTAATAAAGTATGTCTATGTCTCCCTGCTGTGCATGTGTGTCTAACTCCTGCACGATTAGCTAAGAAGTTTTAGTATTGGAACTAAAACGCCAGATTGCCGTTAAAGAACACATCAAAATACATTTAATCTGTATCCCAGTGATCCAACAAAGATCAAAGTGCACTACATTAAAGAAACGTGCAATAGGCATCCTAAGGAAACTGGGAATGAGCCACCCATGTCTAAAACGTTATGCCCAGCACCTTTGTTTTCTACTTGACAGCAGTCTTCATTGGAATATTACATAAGATAAAATTTCTAGATGGATGACATCTCCTTAGATGCATATATGTGGCACATGGTGAACTACTTGTTGAGATCATGTAAGGTTCTGCAGCTTGGCTGGGTTGTTAGATAAGGTCAAGTCCTAGCAACGTGGTATTTTTTGTGATCTCCTTTACTGAAGTAATCTCTTCACCGTACTACTGCATATCAAGATGTGCTCATTGAAATAATTCCTAATAGTACTGTCCTTTTTCAACATAACAAAAGGGAACAACTTGAGAACAGAGCCCACCTCAATTTCTTGATATGAACTGTTGATCATAGCAATCAGCATGTTGAGCAGAACTACCACCATCGTTACATTGTATATGCCATAAAGAACATAACCAATGTTCTCAATGAACTTATGATCATATTTGAGGACAACAGAGGTTACTTCAGACAAGCCAAATATTGACCAAAATAAGGTCTTGAAACTTTCTTCCACTCTGTTGGGGAAAAAAAAAGAAAAAGTTAAAAATAAAAAAAAAAGAAGAGAAAGGCATTATTACTAACTACACAATAAATATATAAATTGTGCTAATTGTGCTAGCAGTGAGCGATAAACAATCTCAAGTAGTTTGTCTGTGAACCAGGTTGTTGAGCACTGATCAAAACAACCAACATGCAAGAAATATTTTTCACAGTATGTTCCATTTCTCCACAGTGCTCCATCTATCCATCATAGAGAATGAAGTTGTAACAATACATCCAAAACAACAGCCCAGGAATTAGAAAGGTGTAACATTTCCAGGTTTTGAGATGAAGAATAGAAGGATCTCATTATTTTCCATTCTAACTCTGCAGGGGGCAGACCTTCCCTGTCCTAATAAACCTAAATACAGGGCTGATGGGAAGAAAACTGCTGCGCTCCTTCTGATTAACCCTTCTATTAAGTCAATTGGTCTTTTGTATTCAGCTTTCTCAGGTTCTGAGATACCTATTTCTCACCGACTTTAACTATCTTCAGTTTTAATGCTAGGAGACAGCATACAATATCCAAAGACTTCATTACCTTAGTGAAAAACTAAAAGTTTTATATTGGCTTTTTACTTAAACGTAACTTCATACTTACGTTGTAAAGGCTGGGTTTAGTTTAGCTCCAAGGTAGTAGGAATACAGTATGAACATTCCAATCATAAATGCAAGAAATACCATAATAAAAAGGACCATAAACTTGAAGATGTCCTTAACAGTCCTTCCAAGTGAAATCTGCAAGGGCCCAAAACTCTCATTTGCAGGCAGGATATATGCAATCCGGGAAAAGCTAAGAACGACAGCAATTGCATAGAGGCCTTCAGATATTATCTGAGGATCGGATGGGAGCCATTTATCTCTGGCTGGAAGATATGAAATGCAGAGGTAAATATAAGGAGTTACTCATTTATCACAATGTTTAAAAATAGATCTCGACAGGATTTTTCCATGAACATGTCTGAATTTAGTTGAGACAAATACTTGAAGAGTCTAGCAGTTTGCTACTCTATTCCCTTTAAGTCACAAATAGTGACTGTAAGTTACATTACCTTTTGCTAGAAAAAAAACCTGTAGTTGAAGAACCATGACATTTTCTTCTACAGTTTGCATTTTAACCTGAACTATATAACAATAAGTAAATCCTCATTGCTTTTCTTAACACAACTCTATTATTTGCTATCTTAATAATCACTACGCTAAAGCCAGAAATTTATTCATATTTTGTGTTTTACTGATGGGAAGTTAACAGTGTCGGGTGATGAACAATTTCATTTTTTAATCACGCTAAGCTTTTGCCTTTGTTACGGGTTCAGGATATAACCTGGTTCCCATTGAAATCATGAAGATTTTTGCCATTCACCTCAATGGAAGTAGGATCATGGTTTTCATACACAATATGCATAGAAAATTGAGTTATATGTAAATTCAGAAATTGTTTATTACACGAATTAATGCATCATCTTAGAAAATAACACTGAATTAAAATGTTCCATATCAAAATACCCTG
>JAOXJK010000032.1:6441556-6466144 GCA_025774025.1 Xenus cinereus
CATTAGGTTCCCTTGAAATATGCAGGAGATGAGCAAAATCTTATCCTTTTTGAGGTGAACTACAAGAGCAAAATGTAAATTAATGAAACTCACATTTTTTTTTGCTATACACTTGTTAAAGAAATAAAACTGAAAGTCCATGTTCAGCACAGAAGTAATTTTACTTATTTTTTTTTTAAAAATTAATGTAACAGAGAAATCTTCCCTTTTCTGATTTACCAATGATCTATCAATGTGCTTCATTTGCAGACAATTCATATGATACGGACTGTAAGGATTTCAAAGAAACTGCTGTTATTTTCATTGTGAGATCATCAAGAAAGCTGGAAGCACCCATCTATTTTCATGTAATTTTAAAGAAGTAAGAGTTCACAGTTACTCTCTTCTACAAATATACCCTACCACATGGTTGGAATACTGCATTTAATGTAATTTCTGCTCTATGGTTCACTTGGTAAACAGACCTCCTAGGGCAGGTATAACAAATATTTTACTTAAAATTAAGTTCTGCATCACTGAAGTCAACAGATATCCTGCTAATGGTTTATATGGGAACAGCATCAGGTCTTAAGATGCTATCAGAGGAGACGGAATACAAAATCTGAGTGGTGGCTTTTAAAAAATCCATGTTACTAATAAAAATACAATTATATAGCAGAGCATGATCTACGGAAATTTAAAAAAGAAAAAAAGCTCTCAGAGAAAAGGGTTTTTTTCTTTCTTTAAACTTCAAACAATTTAGTTTCATGTTTCATTACTGCAGTCCTCTCTTTACAGTGCAAATAAAACAAATAGCATCTTTTGGCTCAAGACTAGAGATTACTAAAAATATAATTAATTAGTTAAAACTTGGAAGCAGCAGAATTAGAGGTACAATATTGCATTTTGAATGACAGAAATTGAAACACAGCTCCCAGAATAGCACAAGATAAGTAATTTATAAAATTCAGTACCCTGCTACATGGTGCAATCCAATAACCAATGGCTAGAAATGGGAGGCCCAATGCCACAACCAGCACAACCAGACACTTGATGGCTATGGTCTGCTCCCGTAATCCTGAGAGATTTTCATACCAGATAGTCAGTAGCTGTTGCTGACAGTTCGGATGGGCCACAAACTGTAAAGAGAAAGAAAGAAAACCAAGAAATACTGTAAGAAGAGTTATATAACTGCTACATACAAGATCATGATCACCTTAAATATGTGTTAATTTAGACCTTAAGAACCACGTTTTTTATCCTTTCCTTTAAAATAAAGGTTGATAAATAAAGAAGAAACTGCTGAGCTGATTTAAAGCAGCGCTTTGGGGATGAGGTTGCGCACACAGACAGCCATTGCTGACAGACACCTTTAATGCGTTATTAGAACAGCTTTGCATACCCAGCTGGACCCTGACAGAGTTGAACCTCAGTCCTAACTTCCAACAATTTCTCATCAAATCAAGCAGATGGAAGGTACATGCAGAATTCCTGCAGACTGAAAATTCTCATCCGACCATAAATCCACCATTAGCCTCTCTCCTTCGTGCGCATGCTTTTCACAGACCTCCTCAAACATCGTTGCCATTTGATTTGGTTCTTTCACAAAGGCTCCAAATACCTCCTTAACCGTCTATACATTTTCAGTCTAAAACTTACTGAGGCAAGAAATAAATAAAGAAAGAATACAACACAGAATTTTAAACCTCACCAGAACATACAGAGATGAATATTAAAAGGATTTCTTCTCTCTTACTGCCATCGATGGTGACAGCCTCTACTTAGATGCACTTGGGATTGGAAAAACAATCATAAGCCACTTACTACAAAAAAAATTTTATGTTTTGTGGAAAATGAAATTTAGCATTTAGTAATACAAGGAAATTCCATTTTGTGAAGCAGATGGAAAGATGACCTTATGGTTTTGATGATGCTCTAAGGACTCTGTTATAGATTGTATTTTGCTGTACAATTTTGTATTTTCTCTAAGTTCACGCCTTTGATACTATCTCACTTGAAAAACATTAAATACTCAAATTTGACAGTTTTCAAAAATAACTTTTCCTTTTGTACTATTTTAAGATTTTAAAGGACCCTGAGGGTACACTGTTATCACTATAGTCTTATGCTATTCTTCGTGTTTTGATGAGTTGTTAACAGCTTAACAACGCACTGCAGAAAGCTCAAATAACATCTGCGTTGTATATTTTAAAAATATAAACATTTCAGGGATTTCTGCGCAAGATAATTTTATTTTTAATGAATTATTTTATGAGGTGCTCTTTTTATCTTTGCTGATTAGTTTACATTATTATTTATCAATATTAAGTATTTGCTCATTTATTTCTGTAGCAAAAGGACTAAAAGGTATTAAACATAATAGAGGAAACTACAAGACTAGATGTGTACAAATATCTGAATAAAAAATATTCAGGCATTTAAACAAGAATGTTGTGATTGTCAGTAGTCTAAGCGTACACAATTACCACTGAATTTCAGTTCATTGAATGTCGGGCCATTTTTGGAATCTTCAACCCTATATCCAAATTTTGGTACTTACTCTCCTTATACCCAGACATAGACATGTGAAAGACAATTTTTGAGTATACTTACCCTCTTTTGACCTAACTCTGATGCCTGCTGAAGTCAATGGTAAAATTTCAACTGACCTTAACTAAGCAGAGCCAAGACATCATCAAGGACTTTTGTAACCAAGTGTTTTAAAATAGGAGGGAGGAAGCCAGAAAAATACCAAGACAAAGAAACAGAGCATCAAGTGATTTTATCAGGATTTAGTCATGAAAAGGCAACCAGACAAGTGGAAAAATAGTTTTAGGATTAACAATCAACTTCTCCTCAGACAATTACAACACAGACTCGCTCTCTTTTTGTGTAAGTTTTGTTTGTCGTTTGCTTCCACAAATACTTCCTTAGGTGTCCCAAAACTGAAATGCAGCAGGGATTGAAATGTTAAAATACTAAACTGGCACATATTAAGGATCTAGTACCCACTAAAAAAAAACAAACCCAAAAAACCAGCTTCCATCTACCTCCTACGCAGCAAATACATACTAACTTTGTTTTCCTAGCTTCAGTAAGATTTCAGTATGTTCACAGGGAGAGGGGATGGTTCCCAAATTAATTACGGAATGATAAAACAAGCTGCTGCCAACAACTGCACTTGTTTAAATATACTTTAAGTTTTACTTTACTGAAATCAACTCTTGGTCAATTTTTTGTTGAAGGGTGAACATGTATTCCTCTATTTTTAAAGCACTATTGTATTTCTTTGGGATGAAGCACTGTGGACAGAGGAGATGGTACTGTGATGCAATTAGGATCATGTTTTGTATCCAGAGTGTGTAGTCCATGTTGGGTGCTGCTACTGAAAAAACATAAGGGGTGGGAGGGAAGGATAATTCTGTAGCTCCCTATATTCTTTGCCCGTTATATTTACGTTTGTGGTTAAGTCCATTTCTAAAGTGTTATCATACTCATCATTATCACTATTACTATTATACCATGTCCTGTGAGACTGCCACATCACAAGAGCATGTGGGACATCAGTTAAGCATGAAGGTAAACAGCCTAGTTATCACAGCACTTTGAAGAAATCTGGTAATGTATTTGTCACATTGGTCAACAATAACTAGTAAATCAGAGTAAAGAATGCTAGGTAATCGCACAAAAAGAATTTGAAAATAATACTGATAACTCTGATAATCCATGTTGGATTAAGAGTGAGATCTGACCCGAGTTGCTTGTACTTAAAAAAAATAAATATATATACTGTAAACTTTGGACATCCATTTTATTATCCTTTGTACTCCGTTAAGATCATAATGTACTATGCACACTGTTGTTTGCCAGGTCTTGCCTGCAAAACTCCATTTATATTCCAAATCTCATTAAAAAGTGCATACAGTAGTACAATAGGGCAGACTTTAAAAAAAATAATAAATTAAGTCATTGGCAATGAAAACAGGGAACCTTAAAAGCCTCAGGAGGAGGAATCTGAAGCTGTTGCATGAACTTTAAGAAGGGAAGCAACTTTCATATTTTAATCTACTTTTCTCTAAATCGAAACTACCAAAGTATTTTGGTGTATGGTTGATTAACACATATTAACACTGTCTGTACCTATAGTGTAATGACCAAGAGAAATAAATTAAAAAAAATTAAAAGTCTTTAAGAATCTAATGTCAACTTGAATTATGTTTGTCGTCTTTTTATTAGGCTGTCACCTTTGCAGCTTACGCACCATAAAAACTGCCAGCCTGGTCTATTTGAAAAAAAGAGACTGGTTTTCTTTCTGGTGTTTGTGTGTTCTGATATATGCCCCAGTCCCTTCTTTTGCCAAGATATATTTCATTCTCAACTCAAGACATGAAGGGACAAATCCCACAACAGATTATTTACTTTCCTGTCTTTGGCCACAGTTAATTATTTCAAATTACAAATAAATTGTTAAAAAGCAGGCTTAAAAATGTAGCGAAGAGGAGAGAGAAGAAACACACACATCACTCCTCCAGTTACCAGAGGGAATGGGAAGAAACAGCAAAGAAGCTTTAAGGGAGCCTGCCTAGAGCTATGAACCAGCCGATGGGCCCTCCTGCATCGCATCCAGAGCTGTGTGCTGATTTATTCCTCCTGGTCTATCAACATTTTGATCTGATGCTAAGAGGAGATCTGCCTGTGCTATAATTTTCCCCAGAAAAGGGAGGAGTTAGTGAATAAGATGCCAATGGTTATGGCAAGTTCTTCTCTGGCAGTCAGTCTAAGGGCTCTCGAGAAGATCTTGGCAACTTATTCAACTTTGGCAACTGCACGATATGTACCACATCCAAGCCCTCAGAGCAACTCATGTCACTTCTCTTATCCATAAAAGCTGTGAAATTCATCCTCTTCTCCAGCTCTGCTGAAATACCGGAATTTATGATTTTGTTGGTTTTATTTCCAGCAACTGCAACCTTTTCTGTTGCCCCTCCCCTTGCATACCTGTCTGCCCTCCAGCTCCATCTCCCCCGAAGACAGTAGATTTACATCATATTTCCACAATCACCAATCACATCATCCTACGACCTTGTTCCTTCTGCATTTCTCTTCTCTCATCCTCCTTTCCATGCAGTTTCTTACTTTTTATTACATGTTGATCATATTATCACATTTATATAATATTTTAGGATCTAATCCAAACCTCAGTGAACAACAACGATGCATGAGGACAGTATCTGGTCACTAAAAAAATCCCAGCTAGCTGCTTTTCTGGGCGTAATTGACTGTAACACTTCAGATGCATTCAGTTTTGTGTCTGTGAACCAAGTCATCAGTATGTAAATATTCTTCTGTATGACTAAAAATTATTATAATGTTATTTATTCCTAACATCCTAATGACTGAGTTCAGACCTAGAAGGAACAGATCCTGACATGCTGTGATACACAAGCACACAAGATAAGGAGAATTTTGAATCTTCTTTCTTATCTATCAATTCAAAACATCATTCTTTGAAAATTAAGTCCTGTGATTTTACTCAAACTCTTATTGATTTCACTTGGAAATTCTACTCTGATTTTTATCTCAGCAAGAACCGCAGAACTTTGCCCAGTGTCAGCAACTTCTCTGAAATTTTGTTGGCAATCTAAAGACAGAGTTAAGATAATACTAAAAGCACGACTGCAGCAGCAATTCAGCATACAGAGCAAGACTACTTGTTCTAACTAGTTTTCCTTGAGTTTTTAATTCCCTTAATCCCTCACTATTGGGACTGCAATTTTAGTCTGAACCTTAGCCTCAAAATCATACTGCATTTACAAGATGGGCTACTCTTTAATGCAGTGCCCAGGGTATTAAGTGCAAGAGTTTCATTACTAATAGAATTTAAAACTCAATTTCCCTAGCAGTGAGGTCCTGAGCACATTTGCTCACTTGTCATATGCTTTTTCCTGTCTCTCCTTCCTCCGAAAAAGGCATACGGCTCATTAACCATTTCATGGACCTGCAGTTCTGTTTGGCTGTACTGTTTGCAAGAGTGAACTGACCTGAATGTAGCTGACCCAGAAGCACAGCTAGAAATACTGAAAGCTAAGAAACCTAAGTCACATCCTTGTCTGCTTCCTACAGTTATAGGGTTGAAAGCATCTCGTGTGGAGTTCCCACACCTGAATCTGTTCTACAGTCAGAATATCGCTATCATCTGCCACAGTTGTAACAGAACCAGTCCCAGCATCAAGGGACCACTGTGGCAGAGACATTTCCTGGCTCAACCCTTGCCATGCCCTCTGTAATGGCTATTTACATTGAACAGCACAATGCATGAATACGGTAACAACTCTGTACCTCTGCACCATCTGTTTATTTCCTTCCACCAGGATCATTAGCCTTGTAGGTTCTGAACTTGATTTGTCACAAACTGGAGCCAAAACCTTGAATTTATCTGCAACTAATTAATCTTTTGTTAGAGAAGAGAACAATTTTGCTATGTGGAATTGTCTTTTTTTTTTGCACTATGCAGATTTTTGTTATTCTTAACAAACCTGTGTGGCCCTTTGCTCAGCAATGAATTTCATCGGTCACCACAACCTCTTGGAAGAAAACAGTCTTCAGAAAGCAAACCGAGACAAGAATCTCAGCAAAGGTTTGGTACACATTAAAATGCAACAGCATAAAGAATTCCTAAGTTATTTAGATATGGTAACATGCTTATGCACTTTGATTCTTTCCCTGTTCCATTCTTTTTAATTAATTTAATACTTGTATATCTTTACCTTGAATTTTGGTAATTAATATGCATTTATCTGCTGTAGATCAATTCTATATTGGAAACAATGATTTGCTGTTTGGAATCTACATTTACAGTTTTTGTTACCATCTTTTGGGGACATAATAAACACCAACATTTCCCAGTTGTCCTGGCAGGTTGCTTACAATTCATTTTATACGGCAGATTGGCTCAACAGGTGGCCACAGAATACGCTGTTATTTATTCTGAAAGACACAGACTTCTTGTAGAGATGATGAAACTATAATGGCCATTAAAAATGGAAATAATGCTAACCATGTAAATAGGTAGCTGTAAATAATACATAGGCATTGCTGTATTTCTCGAGTTACCTCACAGAAGGACACAGTATTAACTATTTTCTGTGTGACCGTAGTGGGATCTCAAAGAGAACACCACAGCTATATATTTAAAACTGTTAGGATAAATGGATAAGTATTATGTCAAATGTGTGATACACAGCTCCATTTTTTAACACATAACATTCATTCACAAAATAAGTATTCGTTAAAAATTACCTTTGAGAGAGGCATCAACTGAAAACACGTTGCACTTTACAAAACTCTGATAAATACAGGTGCAAAGATGAAGAACTGAAATGAACTGATTAACTAGCCACAAATATATTTCATACTTTTCAAGCCTGAATTTTAAAATATTTTTTTAAAGGAACACACATGGTAAATCATGTAGAATTTCTCACTACAACCCACACAGTTGCAGATGAGCTGTTTGGTTTACTGTCATATTTTGAAATAGATTTAAAAAATAATATACTTAATGACAACTTAGATGTTTTCTTTTCCTTTTCCAGAGTAGTAAAAAGAAGACATTTTTTTAAAAAAAACAACTATGTGTTGATAGAAATACTAGTAGAAAGCTGCAAGACTTACCTCCCAGAATTAACTTGCCCCATTAAGTTACTTAAGGTAGAAAGCAAAGATGAAACAAAAAAAATTGTGAACAGACCAGATCTTTTCATTGGTTCAAACCAACACTTTCACCAGCAGAGCCTTCTCTTTTGATTAAATATTATCACAGAGACTGGCAGGAAGACACATCCTGACTTTCACCGAGTTAATTTAGCTCCGCTGAAACGCCTTCTTTTGGATTAATGAGAAGAAGATCTAACCGACTGTGGATAACCCGGCCAGCACAGCTGGTTTATGTCATTAAAATCTCCTGGCAATTTTCAGCTGTGGAAAGTAGATTAAACTGAACTCCTTCACAGTAGTTCCCTTCTGCCAGCTTTTGCCTTGTGATAATCTTGATTATACACACCGTATCTCAGTAACGCATCTGACCACTGTTTCATAACACCTGTGGAATAATAAGATGACACTGTTCCTATTACAATGTCTGAAAGCACTGGCTATAAGGAGTTACCTTTTTGACTTCATACTTAATGGCCAGCTTCACACGGCTCAGTGATGCTCTGTGTCTCTGTGCTTCAACTGGCTCAGAATTCAAATCCCCGTTCAGAATGGCCTCCACTTCTTCCGAGTCTCGGCAGAGATCAAGAACACCAACCACAAAATCCTTGCACTGCATAGACAGCTTCCGATAGTCATTCTGAAACAGAAGTGTTAGAGAAAACGGCCCATAACAAACATACTTAATAGTCAATGGCATGGAAAAAGAATCCATACAGGTTGCTAAAAGTTAATAGTGTGTGACTTTTACACAATATGTCAGGTTTATCAGACATTACAAAGTTCTCGTACAGCAAAATCATTTCTTCTCTGATGCGAGGTAGCCCCTCGAACAGAAGATGAGGATAGCAGTTTAACAGAGCATGGGAACATCACATAGCAGCAGATGGGCAGCAAGGGGAAGTTGAACCGACAAATAAGAATTGCGCAAATAAACTAGGACCCAAACTCTTGAAATACTGACCTCACCCTTGCAAAAACTTTGCAGGCAATTACTGAAATAATTCTTACAGGGTTGCCTCCCAGGCTACGAATATATTTCTGCTCTTTCTACAGTGCTAAAATGGCTGCTTACTCTTTACTCTGATGTATACCATCTTCACTTCCCTTTTTTTCCCTCACCTCTGCTTCCCAATTACCCTTGGAACCCCTTCACATCCAACCATGTGTACAGTGGGTTACAAAGTAACTGCATGGAATAACTGTGGCATGAACTTGGACGCCAGCGTTATGGGCAAAATACCCCAAATTTCCTGTACAGGCAACACAGAAACCAGCTTTTTCAAAGGACATTTGAAAGATGTTAGGCTTCTGAGTCATTCTCTAAGAGACCTTTCCACTGACAACACAGCTGAACCAGAGAGATGTTTCTGTAAACCATGACTCTTATTTAAGAGCTCTGTCCACCTTTCCCTTTCTCTCCTTCTCTTCCCTATCTCTATTACAAACCATTCCTCTTCCCAAAATCACCTTTTACCTTAATCTCCCTCATTTGCTCTCGCTCCATCAGCTTTCCCTTCCCAACAGTTTTGCCTGTATTACCTTCTGAAAGTATATAAAGCAAACACGCTTCCTCAGTTATTAAAAATCAACTCCCCCCTCCTCCAATTCAAATTCTTTTCAGAACCTAATCTTTGAGCAAAGCATTTCTTCTTTTCCCCCCTCACTGCTTCCATTTTGCAGTGTCATTCGCCATTCCCAGACTTGTAGCTTGTTGACTGTAGCTGAGCAGTTCAGCATCCTCCAACCCTTCAACACTTTGGGACTGTGCCCTCAGTCATGCCCGTGTCCTGTGATCCTTTCCATGCAGCTATTAAACTACTGCACCTAGGGTGTAGTGGTACTGCCTTTCTATGTTCATACCTTACCCCTGGTGTGCTGCTCACAGGTTTCACGCTCTTCATCCTTCTCCTTTTTGCTGCCTCCCTATAAGCAAACTCACATTTATCTTCAAGGTGCTACCTTTAAGCTTCTCAGCTGCTCGTATCTTGGTCTTCGTTCATGCATCCATGTCCTCTCAGGTAGATTTCTAGGACTTCTTTATATCTGAGATGCAGCCTCTGATTTCCTCACGTGAGCTATAGTTGGAGGAGGAAACTTGACTGAACCTGCCAGTTTTACCTTGCTGTATCAAGTGTTTCAGTGCCCACCTAAAAATAGCATAGCCTTCTTTTTCAATTCCTCCACAGCTTTTCTTCATTTTTTCCCCCACTAGGCCATCAAAAGACCAGCCTGAGTCCTTAATTTTTGTGTTTTCTGTGTGTTTACTGTTCATTTTCAGACACAGTCTTAAAATCACCTTTTGGGGGCTACAGATTTTTCCTTTGTGGTTCCTGCCTTCTCAAAAATGGTCCCTTACGGCTTCTGCCCTCATAATCTTCTCATTTTAGCTCAAATTCTTTTCCCCGAATCCCTCACTTTTTCCCCCTACCCTAAGTAATTTTTACCTCCTTGTACCAGTAGTTTTGTTAAAATTTTCAAGTTAGCATCTATAAAATGGGATAGAGAAACTAATGTGCTCTCAGTAGTTTGAAATTATTTTGGGAAGAGATGCAAAAATAGGCTGCATAGGATAATTGTAAGAATCAGCTATCAACCCCATAGGTCAGATTCAGACATGAATCAAAATGAAACATCACTGGAGACAAATAAATACTATTAGGAATTGTGTTATTATGGAAGACTAACATCCCAGATACAGACTTGGAAATAACCAGTCCTATTCATAGGCCTAAACAGGACCCGGTTATTTCTGTTGGTCGTAGATGAGAAATTAATTCAGTTGTCAGTGAACCAGCAGGACTTAAGGTTATTTTAGATTTGGGTTTTGTAACCAAGGAGAACAGTACAGAAGAGCCAATTATAAAAATAATATGGGGAAGCGTGATTCAATTCACTGAAAGGATTAGCAAGTATAAGTACAGCTAAGATTTAGGACTGTTAAAAAAGCAAAGTCTCTTAAGAAATGTAGTCAAAGGAGTGAAATGTACTTATAAGCACCGAGGTCCAAATGCAGAGAAGGCTTTTAAGTAAAAGTGATTAGACCGTACAAAGATAAAAACCTTGAAGAGGAAGACTCCAGAATGGTGGCTATAATAGCAGTCTTAAAATTAAGACAAAGGGGAAAAGTCTTTCTTGACAGTTTAGTCCAGAAAGAAAGTTTCATCATAGAGGCCTAGAACTGTAAGTATAAACTGCTAGATGTCAGGCTTGTAAAGGATGTTAAAGCACAAAGAGGTAAGAAAACATAAAGAGAAGATGGGGATTTTCTTCAGTGAAGACAAAGTAGAGACTACAGACAACTCTAGTAAAGCAAAAAACAGTATCATACCTTCAGTTTCCTGAAGTCCTATGTTCTTAAGGCTGTTTATATTGTTTTCGCAACAGAATTACTATGTATCTGTGAGAACTTGAGCACTCTCCCTTAAATTTCTAATTTCAAGCAAGAGTTGCTTGCACATTTCACTACAGCTAAAGAAAGGCATTTATTGAGGTGGCTGAGGAAAAACCATGATAATCATCAGATACAGCATAATGTTAATTCAACAAGAATAAGACTGGTAATTAATTTTTCTTCAACACTAAAGTAACTGTAAATCCACTATTAGCAGCACATGGGAGGATACACCAACTGCACTGACTTCAGTAGCAGTACTATATAGCAAAAAGAAAAACGAAATTCTCTCTCACCTGAATTTTCAGGCGCTTGTAACTTTACAAGAAAAAAAGTATTTGTTTTAGGTTTATTTCTATCTATTGTATGCTCAAAGTTGACATCTCATTCAGGTATAATAAAGTTTAGTTTAGATGGTTTTGTATTATTCAAGTGCTTTATGACATATCACAACCCAAATTTTGTCCTTGCATGCATGAGAGCTGCCCGTGAGAGCAGCTTCACTGACAAGGTCTTTTCTCGTTTCTTTGCTAACTGTGAAGAAAGAGAAGGAGAAATAGTGGACTTCTAATAGTTAGGAAATAACAATGGTTACTCTTGCTGAAGATTCACTCTATTTTCTTTACCATTTAACTATTTTCTTTTTCCTTAAAATAACACAGAAGTGTAATACCAAGAGTTACATTACAAAGAAGTTACTTCTTAACAACTTGCAATATAAAAGTCAGGAAAATCTGTTTCCTTGTGTTTAAGTTATAACCAAGGCTCTCACACATGCAAGTAAACAAGTACAGGCTAACATCAGGTTCATAAAATGTAAATATTCAAATAAGTTTCTGACAGTCACAGTAGTGTCACATGAAGACTGCTATTTCAATAGAATACAGCCTGTTTTAATTCTCTGCTCTCTCATGAGTGAAGACTCATCCCCACAAGTGCGTCAGAGCTCCTGACTGATCCTGGCAGAGGGTGCAAAGCTCCTGCCCTCACATCTCACACTGTGTATTAACTGGCATCCCGAAAAATACACCCGACCACTCTGTGAACAGCCCTGCTGGTTCCTGAAAGACAGCTGCTTTGCATGGACTATTTGCCTACTACATTACATTAGCTACATTTCTACTGAAAAATTAACAGTGCTACATAATAAAACTTCCTGCTTATAAAAGTTATGCTTATTGCCAGGTAAGATTAAACATATGATGGATTAAATTTTATTCTGTCAAATGTAAGTATTAAATACAGGCTACGTTACTGACAAATGCTGTTACGAGGACTGAAAACCAGTATGTGCACTGCTATATCTGGCTCAGGCTTTGAATCTTATGCTAGGAAAACTTGTCAGATTTTTCTCTGCAGGTCTTTATTTACATATGTATTAGCATATCAAATTTATGTCAGTCTATTTGATTGCTTTACAGAATTAAACAGACAAACACTAACCACACTGTAACCATGGGACCCAATTCTCAATCAATCTTCTAGCTCTAGGGTGTTGTGTGAATAGCAAAAACCAGAAACTGTGGTCTCCGTCATCCACGTACACCTCTGCTTACTCTTGAGAAGATACAAATGAAGCCACCAGATCACTCATCTCTTCTGTATCCTAAACAAGGCTATGGGAACTTTCTGCATGGAGATGTTTGAAATGCCCTGCTACATACTGTGGAAGTTGCGAATTTGTTAACGTAAAGCTAATCTTTGGGGGAAGATCAAACAGAGTAAGATACCAATAGACCTGCTTACACAGTGTGGGGGTTCTTGGCCTATTTTTTGTCATAATAAAGGGACTCGCTTCCTTGATCAACAAAGTGCTTCTTCAATCAATTCACAACCTAACTCAGTTGGTTTTACTAGCTAAATCATCTTAAATGATAGTTCTCTCAAAAAAATTAATGGTTACACAGACATCTTTGTAACATCAAAAATATCAACCTGTATTCTGCATTTCACAGATACTATAGCTGACACCAATACATAATGGACAACTGTTAATGACTGGAATTGCAGAACTGTGTCTCACAAGCAGTTTCAGAGGACTCTGGCACACAACAAGGGTTGGATCTCAGCCTGTCCAACTCTGCATATTCTGTTCTCATTCATAACATTAAAGACTACCTTGTGAGTTCATCTAGAATTTTGACAAAGAACATCTCAATCTGTTCAAAGAATGAAGCATATGAACAAAAAGCTTCAGCTGATTTCAGCCATAAGATTTTTAACTATTCCAAAGAAAATTTATACTGAGCAGTTAGATGCAAACAAAATGTATGTATCTGTTTTCTGAGAGCCCCACTCCTGTAAGCACCATGGACTGTGACTATGCACAACTGCATAACTAGTTCACACACATACTTTATACGCAATGATAGATTTATGTTGAGTATTACTTATTAAATGGCCATTTTGAGATCACATACACAGACAGTTTGCATATGTAACTACAGAACTGTATATGCAAATCAAGCACATAATTGCATTAATGATTATGGATCTAGGCCCTGTCCTTTTAAAAGTTGGACCTAAACGTAGATCAAGCTTGAACACTCTTTGTTAGTTCAGCTGACATAACACTATGTAAATTTACTTGGAACACTGACAGATTCCGCTTTTAGTTGCACGTCCACATCTTCCGCTAGTTTCAGCAGGAGCTTTTAACAAAAAAGGGAACAGGGATTTATCCTGTATAAAGCGGGACTACAATCTTTTTGATCCTTGCTATGATGGATCCAAATTCTGACATAGTATCAGCTAGCACAATTTCTACTGGGAGAGCTGAGCTTGCTTATGCAGGACAATATTTAACCAGTATACAGAGACCACCATGTGGCTTTTTAGCTACCTTGTCCTGTTTTTTTTACTATGGTGACTCCAAAGGAAAGTGCCATCAGCTGTTGTGACTGCTAAAAGTTCTCCCATCACTGTGCAGTAACAGTTTTTAAATTTTCAGGGAGGAGGGTTAATTAATATCCATTAACTTCAGTAATCCACAGCGGCCTCAATGGCCAGCGTCTCCTAAAGATAGAAGAACTAGAAAACAAAAATGTGGAATATTTGTATTGCAAAGTATTTTGTGGTGCTACTGGGATTGGAAGACATGATTCTCCAACTATGGTAATGAAGACTTTTGTACATTAAGACAATAACCAGTTCCAGACTGAGCTTCGTCTATCAGATACAAAGCAGTACCCCTCAGAGATCTCTAGCCACTCATACAGACAACATACCAGTAGAACACCACTCCATAACTTTTTCTAACTTAAAAGGTTTTGTGCTTTTCAACAAAAGAAAGAAATTGAACCAGCCTATTTGATACACTTTAAACACACTTTCTGAGCAGGCCCATTGGTTATAAAAGCCCTTCTAAATCTCAAAATAGGGGTGAAGAAGCCCAGAGTGAAGCAGAATTCTGGTTTTGCATCTCAGACACAGCACTTCATCAACAATGCAACTTTCTAATTATCTCTACTACATATAAAACATCCCTAAAGCCCAACAGGAGACAATCTGATCAGCTGTTTTAAGAGTCTGAAATTTGGTGTGATAGCAGTAGGTATGGAAGACTGAAGGGGTTTTTTGCGATTTGGTAGCAGTCTTGACTGCTGAAAACAAAACTGAACATACAGTTCAGTTTTGAATACAGAAAACAAACTGAAATTACTGAAATCCTGCTGTCAGCCCCCAGAATGGGGACTAGGATCACCAAGGAAGGTAAGAGAAATACTGCAGTTCCTGTGCTGGCCACAGGTATGATACGCTGCTATACTTGCCACTAAAATGATGTCTTGCTCTTTTGACAGCCAGGCACTGATAAACTCTGCTGCTCCCTTAGCTGGCTTCCAGACCTAAGGAGGAGTCACCAGCATGTTCACCATGCTCTACCAGGATTAGAAAATGTAATAAAGAACCTAAAGGAAGACAGAGAGTAAAAAAAAAAATAAAAATATTGAAGACAATTAGGCAAGCACTTAGGAGACAAGAAAAAAGGAAATCCAAAGAGGGAACTGAACAGAAAATAGTAGGGGAAGAAGACAAGTGGATGCAAAGAACAAAAAACGGAAACAGTATCAAGAAGAAACTACAATGAAATAGATGAAGAAGAGCAAAAGGAGCAACGGGAGCTTGGAACAAAGATTTCACAAAGGAGTAGGAAGTAAGGAAGCTTAAGGATGAAAGAAGTAGAGAGAAATGGTCTTTAGGGCCCCAGTTTCCTTATCTATTTTTACTCATTTTCAGTACTTATTTTTGGCTACATGTCTCATATGTTCCATGAAAAATGAGGGTTCACTGGTTTCTTTGAATCCTTCCTCCTTGCTTCTGAAGGGAAAATAAAAAAAATTTAAAATCAGCGCAATTAATAAGTTTTTATTATTCATAGGGAACTGACTGTCATGAATGAATGTCCTAAGTCACTTTCCCACATTTCTAATACACTTGTGCAAACTCTGATTTGCACATGAACATCCCAATTTGTTAGTGTAAATCGTGATTCACTTTGCATATGCAAAAGATGTAAGGTTCAATTTAGCAAGCCTTTACTAGGAAGCTCTGCCCTCAGGCGTTTTTAAACAGGTTCATCCTAAATTCTTTTTCTGTGGGAAAACCACCTAGAAAAGTATTTTCTGCACAAGTGCTCCACATCCAGGAAGTGCATTGCTGCAAGTGTGCACAGGAAATGCTACAGGCCTTAATGTACCATAGATACTAAGAATAAATCATTAATATCTTCAAAAGTCCCTTTAAAGAGACCTCCCATTTTCTGTGGGAGACAAACTACTTCATCCATCTTTTTTTACCCTGAAACAATTCTGCTAAGTGTTGTGCTATGGACTGAATTTGATTGGAATACTTAAGCATTTCCAGTGACGAACCTAAAGGAGTCCATCAGTCACTCTGCCTCATAGGGAATGTGAATGTCAGACTAGAAGCCTTCTCCTTTGGGGCATGACAAAGCACATAGTTATTAGCAGAACACATTCAGGTAACATACCTATAGAAAAGAAACCAGTTACAAACTGGACTTACATCAAATTCTGGCAAGCTCTCACGATGGGCTTCTGTAAGAAACAGAAACGTTGCTTGCTTTCTCCTTGATCTAACTCTACAGCTCTCAGAGTGACATCTCATAGTACATCCATGCCGTGAGCACCCCCATCATACCTGCCCTCAGCCCCAGTGGCAAACACAGTCTTCTCAGCAGCCGTGCAATTTCAGTCCTTCCTGAATTTGGTTTAACGGTGATGCTAAGAAAATCCTTGCCTCTTCTTTTTCTTCCTTCCTCTCTCCCTTTTCTACTACCCCTTCTTCCCAGGAAGGCTGGCCAACATTGATACCAGAGGAAAACAAGCAACTGTCCTACCAGCCTTGGTAGAAACAGAAAGAATGCCCTGAGATGCATAAGAACCGGAAGGAAAAGAGACAGATGTGAGGTCAATGAAGAGAATAATTATTTCACTGGAATGTCTTGATTTCGGTAAGAATCTGCAATTTCCATGCTAGCGAGGCACCAGGACTAATTTCTACTGTATGTGCCAAAACTGCATTATCTTATACACCTGGCAAGGTTAACAGCTGTGCAAGTGCATCCAAAAATAGTGAAATCCGTGAAAACAGTGTATTTCTTGTGTTCTTAGGCATCCCAAAATACCAGTGAATAGCGGCTAAACAGTTGAGAAAAAAGAAGAAAAAAAGAAAAAGGAAAAACTGAAACTCAGAATATTTTATTCTGTGACAATTTAATATTTTAATGACTGAAGTAATTTAAGTTCTGGTTTGAATGAGAAGCCCGACCAGAAAACATTGCTTTTTCACCTCCAAAATTTCAAGCTATTCCTTTTCTGATGAAAGTTGTATTCATGATATTTGTACCTTTGATAGTAGAGCTTCCCACGAACTTATATTTTTACTGAAAATTTTCTATTCAGTTTTAATCATCTACATCCTCCCCTTACAAAAACATGATACAGCTTGTCGTAATTTAGCTTTTGGTGGAAGAAATTGTATTTTGGGTTCCTAGGGAATTGCATAACAATTAAACTGAGTCCCTAAGCCCACCAGCATTTCTGAACACAGGTGTAATAAAAAAATTTGTAAGCCATGTCACAAAAGGCTGGGGGGGGAGAGGGGGAGTTTCTGTCCTATCCACAGCTACCAAAGCATTATTCAGAAAACCCATAAATCTCCATCTTGGGTACATGATTCTGGTGACCCTGTGGCTCTCAGGTTGTTGGCCTAGTTGAAAAGGAATCAATGTTAAGCAGGACTGAATTATACACATCAGAGATATAACCTTCTATAATGGTCTCTAAATGAGGCATATACCTGTAATTCATTGTGTGAAGCAGGCAAGCCAACAGGCTCTGAGCATATGACAAAGTTCTCTAATTCTTCAATCTTATGTTCACAGAGAGCTTTCCCAGTTCAGTACTTTCTCAGCAGAGGATAAAGAAAAATCTGACATTTTTCTTATTCTCTTGAATAAATACATTGAGGAAGCGCTCAATCCATACAGCATGGTATGAAGGGGATCCTTCAGCAAAGGAAGGAGAGGAAAGGGTTAAGATGACTTTTACACTTTATTAGTGTGTGGTATAATACATGAATCCTTCTCAGCACTGAAACCTAATTTTAAAATTGTATTTTTACTCACTCCGCTATATCTGGAACTAGTCTTTCTCAGAATTCTAAAACTGTTTCTTCCTCTTCTGGTAAAGTTCTGTTTATTAATTTCTGCCTATATTTCTCTAGGTTGTTGTATATTTCTTCTGAGTACTCCACAGTGTTAGCAATGCTTGCTGTTTTTTGAAAAGGTCAATGCATTGTTTGGCACTCTCAGATCATTTCTAAAGATATTAAACAAACAAGTGGTACCCAAAACTGACGCTGCAGAACACCATTAAATTTTATGCTAAAGCTAGATAGAATGCTGTTAATATGCTCGCTGAGACCAACCTGTCATTCCCCAAGCCGAGCTTTTCTTATTACACGCAGTCTACGAGGGTTTGGGAGGGAGGAGGGAGGGAAGAGGAAGGTGAGTGTTACTGTACTTTTCAAGGTATTCAACAGAACTGCAAAATCATTTAATAGAAAAAAAAAAAGCACTGGGCAACAGTTAACTAAGTCAATAATTGTCTGTTGGAGAATCTGAAATATATAGAAAAGTCAGGGCACTGATGTACTAAACCAGATACAGCTCAAAAACAGCTCACAGAACCTACATCTGTAACCAGTCTAACACCTCATTTCTAAAAGCTGTGTCAAAAATCCCCACTTTCTGTATTCTTAACAATTTGGAGACATCATTCAAAATGAGTACAAATAAAAAAAGGGGCAATAAGGTCAATGCTGCTGTATGCTCAAGAAAAATGTAACATTTCTGCTTTCTGCACTTATACTACTCAGAATTTGTAACTAAAAACAATCTTTGCCTACTACGGCAACCAATATTGTCTTCCATCTGCTGCAAGGTTATCAGAATACACACGAATCCTTTTTCCAATTTTCTCCATACACAGTAGGTGCAAAAGCAATTTCATTTCATTAAAATTTCTTTTTTAAAGGCTTAGGTATTGAAAACTCAAAATCAAGAGCAAGTGAGACAATAAATATCATCAAAGCATTTGCAATTGAAAAAGTAAAGACACAGGAAATAATTTCAAGCATCTAAGGACATGACGGAGCATCAGCAACCTTAAAACAATTACAAAGACAGAGAGAAACACCAAAACACCATTACCTTGAATTCTTTTTCAATGTTGGCCAACTTGGCAAGTTCATTGCTGAGTTCTAGAGCAGTGAGTACCGGATCTTCACTAGAGAGAGACAGATAAGCCGGACTAGCCAGTCCTTTGTACGCATTTATTCTTGACCTAGAGTGACTGAAAGAATCATGCTTTTGCTTCTCTGTACAGTCATTACATTTGCAAAAATAATCATGAGGTCTTTCTATCCTTGCTCCTTTCATCAATAGCATGTGCACGACTTCGTATTTTTGGCAGTGGGCAGCTAAAATTATGGGAGTGATATCTGGAGAAAAGCGGGTACCGTCTTCGTCATACGAATAAAAATCATCATCCTGGAGCTCCTGCTCACAAGGGCTCAGAGTCAGTCGCTTATTTACTGAAAACCCAGGATGATTCAAAATTGCTTCCACTATCCTAATGTAGCCCTTGCTGATTGCGAGCAGCAGGGCATCTCCAATCCGTGCCAAGTTCTCTTTTTTTAACAGAAGTTCTGTCACTTCCAAATGTTCATTCCCTACAGCAAGCTGCAAGGCGTTTTGGCCCATGTAGTCAACACAGTTGACATTCAGTGTTTTTGACTCCTCCAACATTTTGCGCACCACAGGTATGTTTCCATACTCTGCAGCATCTAGAAAGCGCTCCTCTTCAGCCGTAAGACTGGTGCCCCTGTTGTTGAACATGAATGCGGGGCCTCTGATGGCCTGTCGCCTTCCCTTTTCCCTCATCATAGTCATGCGTCTCAGAGATGGACTTTCTTCAATGTACCTAATAAGAAAACAAAAAGGTAACACAATTTTATCGTTACGGTCATTTGTAGCTTCCGCTTCTCCTGTGGCTACAAAAATAACAATGAATTTTGTCCCTTGTCATTTGCCCATCTATTGACAAGAAGTATTCTTTATTGTGATTTTTCTGCTTTCACGCTTGTTTGTCTGCAATCTAAAGACACTTACAGGCTCAGTGCTACAGGCCACTTCTGTTTCGTTAGCATGGTCAAAATTTTTATACTTTTTTTTAATTTTTGTAAGACATCACTTGTCTTCAGAAATCCTTCCCAACTCACTTCAGTACATACAGAAAATGAAAACACATCTACTATACTACTTTCAGTAGTAATTAATACTATCCACCATAGGCATTCAAGCTGATGGTTTAAGGAAGGCAAGATTTATGCTTACCGTACTGTAGTTCACATAAATGAGAAGTGAAAACAAGTTTTCTACCTGATGTCTTGCCAAGCAATACACAGTGAATCCTGATCTCATGCCTTCTAGTGTTACTACCAGAAACGTTAACCAAATCTGGAAGATTCTACTCACGAGTGAATTTGGTCAAATTCTAAGTCTTTGAAAAACAATTCATACACGTTCAACAAACTTTCTCGATGTTAGTAACTAAACTGCTCACAGATTTCTGCCACTGGGCATGATCCAGTGTGGACTGGAATCAGCTCTCACTCTAGCTAGATTTCCACAATGCTGTGGATTATGTTCAGCCTATTTCTATTACACATCTACCATTCCAGGAGCTGAAAGGAAGAAGCTATCTAGTATCACTACATTATTATGTATATGTTTGGTTTTGTTTTTGTTTTAAAAAGCCCTCCTGCATTCTTGTAATACAATCAAGTAATATGGGAAAGTCAAAGAGCTATTGAATGAAAATGAAAATTGAGATGGCAAGCTGCACTGGAAAAAGGAAACTTGGGCGTAGGAAAGCGAGATTGTTTAGGAAAGGGAACTGAGAACCAGGGAAGCTGAGAACTCCCCTCAAAAACCAGTTACAAAAGCAGAAAGAGGGACAAAAGAGAAAGGGGACAGGAAAAAAAGAAAAGGCAGGCAAGCTAATTCAGAAAACACAGAAATTCGAATTACGAACCACTGAAGATACTGTCTGAGAGTAGTGGGGAACAAACAGAAATAGTCTGAGAGAACAGACAGATGAGATGCTAAGCTGGATCTAACTAGATAGTGAAACTAGGGAGGGGAGAGGAGGTGCAAAGAAAACAGACCTAGTACAAGAGGCTGAGGAGCAGACACTACTTAGCTGGAGAAAACAACAGGAAACCACTGCCCGGAGAGGTCTCAAGCAACAGAACAGATGGCATCAGGCTGAAGTGGTCACAGCTGGGGGAAAAACAGAAGCATTTACCTATGCTTGCCAGAGCAGAGGCCAAAGGCCTGAAAAGGTACTCAGGATACCAGAACCCTCCTTCCCTACCGCCTGCAAATAAATGTGAAACCCATCAGCAATCTCCCTTTCCTTTCTAGTCCAGCCCAATATTGAGAAAGACAGCCTCCAGCTGCTATCAGTTAATCCATTAGCTCGAGGGATAGAGATCACTTGAGCTGATTTGATGGGCACAGAGACACCAGTGCAGCTGACAGAACAATATATGAGTTAATGGAGGGTGTGCTTTGAATACATATAACACTATATATACGCTACATAGAGACAAACAGGTCTTAAAAATGTCAAATTTGGTTCTTAAGTCCTATGTGCCTCTGTTCCTCACCTACAAAAAAAGAACAGTTGGCTCCCATTTTACAGGAGCATTGTGAAAATTAATTTATTCACTTTGTTGAAAAACTCAGATACAAGAATAAAAGGCCAGACAAAAAAACTGCAGAGGAAATTAATCCTTCTACCCTCAGCACAAAAGCCAGGTAATGTGCATTAGGAGAGAATGAATGCTGAGGGCAAAACATAATATTAAACAGCCCTTTTTAAAAGCAAACCCCATCAGTCTGCAAAAGGACAGAACCAAGGCAAAGCAAGCACACGCATCTTCGGTGCACACAAAGACTACGCATTTACGTGAATATAGTGGAACTTGCATGGGCAGCTTCAAAAACTGCATATCCTAATTGCTGCTGGTTCAAATCCACCACCTGAGCAACATTCTTCTAAATGCAGTCTTTTTTATTTTTTTGTGTGTGATCTTTCAACAATGAGCTTAACTGTATTTCCGCTGCACAAAATATGCCTGTTGACATCACTGGATTTCCCCATACGCGGCAATGTCAGCCATAACGGTTTTCATTGGGCATAACTAATTCCATTCAGGTTATAAGAATATGTCTCGCCTTCCAGCTATCTGCATCAGCTGTAATAAATTCAGCAAAACATAAAATCTTAATCACTTTATCACAGCTACTAATATCGTAAAAGCTAGTGCATGCTCTGAACATTTCAGTTAACACAAATGGGCAGTTCCATTGGAGACCCAAGTGAAGGATTGTAATATTCATTGCCAAGGGCAGGTCTCTCCTGAGATGAAGCATTTCATCTTTTTACATTTTCATCTGCGGTTGGTATTCCAGGACTACCAGAAATGACCTGGGTGGCACTGCAGTACAAGCAATGTTAACTGGTATTTATTTTTTTAAATATGTGCCAAAACTGCTTTGCAAACATTACGGGATCTTGGTCTTTTTCCACTTCTGTACTCTTTAAGTCTATGAAAAAGGCTGCATAACAAAGAGGATTTGTGAGTCTCTTAAACACAGAATTGATTTAATGTTTTTAAGCCCAGGCATATTTCACATTTGGGAATACTGAGAGATAAAGATTTGAGCCAAGAGTGCACATGGTGAAGAGCCACAGTATGCTACTACCTTATTCCCCAATGAAATCAGAAGTAAACCCAGAAATACTGTCTTTTCATAGTTACCTTTTAAACAAGATCTTATTGTCTGCTATGCAACATACAGCTACAGAAAGGTAATTGTTTACTGTCATGCTATAAAGAAAAAAAGTATGCATATTTTAAAAAGTAAAAAAGACAGAGAACAGATTGACTCGTGGTGACTTCTTGATCTAAGGCAGCTCAAAACTGCCACCGTGCATCCCATTTGTCTTTTATGAAATATATAACAATACATTTCCCCCTATATATTCAGTGTAATTTTTCAGAGTATTTTGAAATACGGCACTTATTTTCTGTTTTATCTATCTTTCTTTCTAAATCCACTGTCTGACTGAGGTGACTCATCTGACTTCTGTAAAAAAGAGATATATCCTTCTAAAGGTGTTGCGATAGAATGTCTTCCCAATAAGGGAAATTTCCTTGGCTATAAATCTTGTGACAGAAATTATTTATTTGAAGTGACTACAGTATTTTCTCAAAATAAAGATGAAAGTTGCTTGGTATTTTAATGACTAAAATATTGTCAAGACCTCCTGAAAAAAATAAAAAGCAAAAAAATCTTATATAGCACTGCACAGCCAGTCAGGTTCAGACTGTTAGGTTCATCCATGCCTGCCTCCTCTGTTCTCCCCTCCTTCCCTCAAATTCAAACACCTTGAAGCCAGTGCAGCTCTGGTCAGAGTACTGGAAGCAAGAAGCATCAGGTGCAAGGTCTCCTATTCCGTTTTCTGCTCTTCTGTTCTTACGTCCAATCTTACATATTTTTAAGCTATCCTAAAGCATGAAGAAAATGATAAAAATTTTAGTTTTAACTATTTAACTGTTTTCAGTACATTTTACATGTAATATTTGCTAACTGAAGTAATCAAAACAACAAAATCTCAAGTCACATCTCTAAATATCATTAGACTGGCTTAAAAAATATGATTAAAATAGAAATAAGTGTGCATTAATTATTTGTGTTCTACTTCCTAAAGCCTTTAAAGTCACATACCTTGTCTCTGTAAGAAGCAGACAACTTACATTAGAAGAGGGAAGGAGAGATGGAGATCACAATGCTCCTCTTCCCAACTGTTCCAAGTAGTTGAAAGAACAGAAAAAATTTAAAAATCTGTAGAATGCATGGCAAAAAAGCCACAAGAACACCAAGGAAGCAAAATGTCAAATTATTTTATGTTAATTCTTCAGCAAAGATACACCATGATGCTAAGAAAGTTCTAGTCCTAGTACACAGGCTGCATAACTACACTACGTGGTATGCAACAGGAAGGTGAGAGGACAGAATTCAGTCCCCTTTTGCTGACATGAAGCAGCCACTGAGCCAATCCATTTTTTCCTCAACTATTTTTCACGTTTCACAGCAGAAAAATGGCCAAGGGGTCTATAAAGCTTCAAGCCTCTGTTTGCTGCTCAGCACAAATAGGAAGGATGGAACTGGAGAAGAGCAATCATGTTAACAGGCACACCAGTTCCACCACATTTCACTTGGCCCTGAGGGTGCACTGGTTAGGCAGCTGTTTTGAGAAACTGAAGAGCTTCACTGGCAAGACAGAACTTCAGAAACTTCCAGGTTAGTACACCAATCTTCAGAATCGTTCATTCACCAGTATAAAATATGTATGGTCTTAACTTAAAAGTTTATTTCCCTAAGTATCCGGCTACCATTTGCGAGCTTAAGTCTTGTTCACTTGTTCCTACTTTGGCAAACTCTCAGCGATAGCCATAAATGAACATAAGTCTCTACAAGATGATTAACAATTAACTAAGATGTGACGGGACCATAAGTCAGCCTCTTGTTGAATAATATAAAAGCAGGACACCTTAGTTTCAGCTTTGCAACAGAACTCTCACATTAGCAAGGCAAAGGCCCCTAAAGGATTATAACACCTTTCAAGACCTTTATCTAATTATAATTATCACAAGCTCTTGGATAGAGCAGTGGTAGGTACACTCTAAACAACTAACTGGTCTGTTACATACCAGGTAATGTCATAAGACACAAAAGCCTATCCTACATTACAACATATTTATGTTTACCTTAAATATTTTCATCTAAAATGTATGACCTTCATATCTGCAATTAAAAATATTTTTTTAAAAACTTCCATGAA
>JAOXJK010000032.1:6466167-6507479 GCA_025774025.1 Xenus cinereus
GTGTTTTGTATACATCACATTCACTATAACCTTACGTTGCATCATATTGTTGCCTGAACAGTTACTCCTACGTGCAAGGCTAGAAATTTGAGCAGCACAGCAACTCCAACGGACTAGAGTAAGCATTATAATTCCTCTGCTTCTACCATGGATTATTTCAATTACAGGTTTCTACTCTATCAGCCTACCCAACCCTTTTCACAACCAAACTTTCTGAACTCTAGCAGAAGGACAGAAACATCGGACAAACAGTTGACCAAAGAATTCCTTGTGTTCTTTCATTATCTCATCAACAGCAGTTGAAAAGATTTATAATCTTGTTTCCAAGTCTATTTTTTAACACTGCAAACTGCGTAAGCTATTTAGAAAAAAAAGACAGAGAGAAGTTGGAGAAACGGAAGTTTCGTTCGGGGCCTTCCCAGATCCATACAGCCATTTTCTAACATTTGTACTGAAGAACAGACTGTTATTCTCCCTGGACTATTAAATGCAATAAAAGATGGCATCAACAATTTACAAGCAGTTTACCCCACTGCTAAACTGCAGCACAACATTAGTGATCTTGATTCTTTTCTAGCCCTGAAAAGGAAATGGAGTCCAGCGATTATAGACAGCTCAGATAAGTGCACCACGGAAACACTGATACGCACGCACATTTAAAAGCAACGCCACCAGTCAGCCGCGCAGGAGATGTGGAGTGTGCCTCTTGTTCTGCCAAAAGTAACCTCTGAGGTCCCAGTTTTAAAATTAAAGAATGATAATTGCCTTACTCCCGAAAGTAAGTGCTCAGACACACACACGAGCAGCATTTTAGCTCATGACTCCCGAGATCTCTTAAACTGAGCGATCTCAAATGTTTGCCTTGCTGCCATCACGGGCAAAGACTGTTGTTCCGTGTGAGGGAGCAGCTCCTGGCTGTGTGCAGGGCCAGGGGCAGTGTTAGAGGGGCAATTCCCCCAGCCTCACTGCCTCTCCCAAAGGAGGGCTTTGCCACCCCTCCAAGCTCTGCCACAGCTGCGTACCAGAAGAAGCTGCTGGTAAATTTGTTTCTTCACCAGTAAAAATAGTGTCACGTTCCTATATGTCTGCATGGAAGTTTGCACGTGTTCCACACAATTTAGGAATCCCCACACCAAATGTAAAATGTATTAAATGAAAGCTTCCTTCTCCATTCTGTGAACTACTGCCTGGGCTTTCCAGAAGAGGGAGGCTAATTCAGCTGAAGAGCAGAACATAAATCAGGCCAGCTGCAGGATCTGACTCAGGTCTATACTCTCCCACTGGTCTGAAAGGACACAATCCATCATCCAAAATGCCCTCATGTCAGCTCACAGAAGTTCTGGCTCCGAACTGGAAAGACTTAGTCAAAAAATGGAACAAAACACAATGAGATATTAGGAGGTGTACACACACTTAGTTTGTTCCCTCCTCTCCCACCTCAAAAATTATGCAGAGCTTTTTCCTACCATTACTCTTCACTAATTCCTCAGCAGAAAATACCAACCTTCTGAACTCCTGGGGGAAAAAAGAACTGTTTTGATGACAGGAGTGCATCTGTACACACAAAAAAAGGCAAACATCTCACCAGGAAAGAATCAAGTTATCACGCCTGCAGCAACAAAGAAATTTAAAGTTCTTTTACACTCAGACCTTTATTTGTGTTCTGTCAGTCCAGGAAACTAAACTATGATTTTCAGAGAGACTCAGGAAATCAGGCATCCAACGGCTACAACATTTAATTTACAGGTTTTGTCCGCATTTTTCCCCACTGGGACATATATAGTACCCTGTGAAACAAGTATTACATCCAGTCTGTAGTCTTAGTAGGAAACTGAGGTTAATTACTTTTTCCAGCAGTATGTGGCACAGGAGGGAGCCAGCTGTACATTGACAGGCATCTTGCACAGGTTACAGCTTTCAGAGTGAAGACATTTCAAATACCAGCTAAGTGCATCTTCTTGTGCAAACTACTTCACATCCTCCTGCCTCTTTCCCCTTGCACAGTTTGTCAGTACTGAATAATTAGACTACAAATCCCTCCAGTCAAGGATTTTCATACTCACTTTCTGCACACTAAAGCCTTACACGTGTCAATCTGAGCGCATTATGAGCAAACTGATACTCATTTAATTAACATACGCTGATTTTAGGCATTTGCACCGAACACAAAACGTTACTCCAGGAGAAAAATCCCACTGCTATACCAAGGATGACCACGGGCACATAACAGGGGAAACAAGGGTCTTTTGCCTCTATGCCCTGTCAGTTCAATACACTCCTATTACATTGATTAATGTCGGCCACTGGGCAGCAGCTCACGATCTCTGCTGTCACAGACTCCCAGGACAGGATCACAAGAATTATATACTGGGAAACAATTCCAACAGACGGAGCTTACTCCAGGCTCAAATGCCTATAGATGTGCAAACTGAACTCTAGTCTTAGTCCCTGGTGGCATAATACCCATTTCTTAAAGAAAGGAACACGCCAACAGTTCTAGGAGATCACTAACCTAAAAGGGATCAAGAAGTTTAGGACTCGTAACTTACAATTCATCTGAGCTAACTTCAACTGTCTAAAAATAAAGTGTCCGAGTCTAAACTAATCCTCTAGGCTGTTTTTATGGTGAATGGAGAAAGACAGGCACCTCAAGAAAGAAGATAAATGACTACACTGGCTTGCCCATTGCTATTTCCTCCCTCATCCTATCAACTACAGAGGGAGCCTAGACAAACAATTTACGCACAACTAACTTTCAGACAGCTAAAGACATGAGAAAGACTCCTTCATTTGAAGTCTGGATTGCTGGGTACAGGGTATTTGTGAAGAACTTCTGCACAGGGATGGTAAAAAACACTTTTATTTGTTGTTATCCCATTCTAAGTCTACTCTAATTATTTCTGTACTTTACAGTTGTTCTCTAGGGGGATTTTAATTAAGGCTTCTACAAATGCTGAATATGTTATCTTAAAACTCAAAATAAAATGTTTGTAATCTGGTAATTAAAATATTTAATTAAGAACTACATAGTGTCCTGAAAGTAGAAAATACTCAAGTAATCCTCAGAGATGATTCTACCTAAACTGCTGCGTGTTATAAAAATAAGTGAATAATTCATGGACAACCTACATTTGGGAAGTCAGAGAAAAGAAAATTAACATCCCTATTAGTAAAATTGAATTTATTTCTCTCGCAGTCAGTCTAGTCACCGTCAGTATTGATATGTTTATACGATTAAATCTTAAACAACAACAAACTGAAATTTCCGAAAACAACATCAGACACGCTAAGACACATCTCAAGAACTGAGGTTTTTCCGCACAGGTGTCCTAGATTTCTGTGGGGAGCCTGGTTTTATGACAGCCTAGATTTAAAAAAATAAATAAAAAAAAATAAAATAAATAAGAGAGATGCATTAGCGCTGCTCGTACTGAAGGGTGCAGTGGGGTCTCTTGAAGCTCAGCGGAGCCAATAGTTAAGGTTTTCTCGGCAGCTATGCTACTAGCCAGGGAAAAATAGAGGAAAAAAAAAATAAAAAAGAAAGAAAGAGGTGAAATCTTTTTATGCCCCGGCACCCCTGCCTGCCTCCTGCCGCCTGAGGGAGCAAAGCCGAGGGGCCGGGGCGGAGGGAGCCGGGGGCAGGCGGGGACCGGACCATCCCCTCACGGCACTTTCTCCCAAGTCTCCGCGCCTCAGCCACTGCGAACCGGGCCCGTCTCCCCCTCCCGGCACCCCCGCTGGCTGCCCGGCCGGGGGACAACTTGCCGGGGGGACGGGGCGGCCGGTCCCCCTTCCTCCCTCCCCCCTCCCCAGCGGCTCCTCCGGGGAAGTTGCCGTCCCAGCACCCTTTAACCCACCCCCGGGGGCCCGACTTACATGGTGCTGGCGAAAGGGGGGGGCGGGTAGTAGCCGTAGGGCTCCCGGAGGGTTTTCACGGCTCTCTGAGGTGGCGGAGGGGGCTCCGGCCCCCCATTGACGCCTCTCCAGCCGCGGCGCCGGCGCTGCTGCTCCTCTTCCTCTGCCCCCTCCTCCTCCTCCTCCTCCTGCTGCGGGGGGAAGGTCACTCTCCCCTGCTCCTTGCTCTTCCTGCTCTTGCTCGACATGGTCAGGGTCCCCTCAGGCGGCGGCGGTGCCGGCTGTCCCCGCTCCCGGCCGGCCTCGTCCGGCAGCGTGTATGGCGGGGAAGGAGGCGGGAGGAGGAGGAAAGCCCTGCCCGGCGGGGCACAGAGCACCTGGAGAGGACAAAACCCTCACCATAAAACCACCGCCGCCCCTCCGCCCTCTCCTCCTCCTGCCGCCCGTCAGGAAGGCGGCGCGATGCGGGGCCGGCGAGTGCCGGGGAGGCGAGGAAGAGACAAGGCTCCCGGCGGCGGCTCTGCCCCTCTCCTCTCCCTGTCATCATCCCTCGCTAGGACGGCATCGTTACTGAGGCAGAGGGGCGAGCCGCCGCGCAGAGGAGCCGCCGCTCACCGCCGCGGGCGCTCCGGAGAGGAGGGGACGCCTCTCCCGCCCCGCCACCTCCGCCCGCCCAACAGCCGTCTGGGCCCGGGGCGGGGTGTGAGGGGGTGGTGCCGCCACCACAGGGCCGTTACAAGTGTCCCTCCGCCGCCGCCCCTGAGGTAAAACCTGCAGCCGGCACGCCTGGCCTGCAGGTAGGGGCACGGCCGCCGCTGTGGGGAGTCCTCCGGAGGTGCCCGCCGGCCTTCACGGACGGTAGCGAGGCCTGTCAGCGGTGCCCGCCGGCGGTACGAGCCCCGGAGGAGGCCGGAGCGCTCGAGCAGTGACGGCGTGAGGCGGAGGGGCTGCCCCGACAAAGGTAGTTGTTTCCCGCAAAATGGCCCAAAAGCGGCGCGCCCCCCGGCCAAATCCGCACATAAAACTCGGTCGTTAATGTGAGAAATACCCCGCCCCTCGGCTGGAGCCAGGTTGAAGTTAAAATTTTCAGGGGAACGGGGCTCTCCGTGACCATGGTAAAACCCAGTTGGGGTTTCCAAAGTCTTCCAGGCGTCGCGGCCTGAGACTTGACAGGTTTCATTCTGGACGGTGTCAAACTAAAAATCAGTGGGAGGGTGTTAAGACACCCGTTGCATGTAATCAGAGCTAATTACACGCTATAGATACCAGTCGTAAAGATGCTTGCTGTATGGCTACATATTACCTCCTTCACTATTACATGATTTTCGATGTATTGTGCCACAGGGAAAATTATTCTATGACAAAACTGCAACCTCATTAAAATTGAGGCAGAGTATATGTGGTTTTATACTCAGAGTATGCAGAACAGTAGGTATACAGAGACTCTATTTGTCAGTTTATATATATATAAGCGATTCCTTTGGCTATGTACTGCTGAGATGCCATTTTCCTCTTGCTTTAAACTTTCTTAAAGCGTTCTGTGGCAATCAGTATAAATTTGCATGAATCTGTATTCAAAAACGTAGGTCCTACTGCAATTGAAATTCACATAAGCTTTCCAGTTACTTCAGAGAAAGTGGACTTTAAGTCCAAGTATGACTGCTTAGAATTCTCCCTGCCGAGCACCAGTAAGTAGTCCCTCAGTATAAAACGCTCATTAGCTGACCCTGTACACTGTTTTCAGTATCAGCCATGGTTTTGCCTTTGTTGTTTTCCATATGTACAAAATTCATACTCACGAAGCACAGGAAACGCCAGCCAAGAGTTTCACAGAGATAATTTGCTCAGCTACAGCTTTGAAGAAAGAATTGTGTTTTGTTTTTGTCAGTTTAATTAGTTTGCATCTTGAACTATTTGGGGAAGTGGTTTTTTACGTCTTTGTCACATGCGAAAATGCATTGAGCTTCAGTGGAAGTACATAGATGGTAGAGCAAATTTTGCTCTCTAAGAAACTATATATAGAGAGTAGATACTCTAATGTACTTGAGGTTTTTCGTTTATGACTATCTAGGTGTCTAACCTCATTATACATACTGTATCAGTGTTACATATTTTAGACCATAGCCATGCAACTATCTCTTTGCATCAAACGTTGTATGCTTGCAGGATCTCTTTGACTTAAAAAAAATTTAAAAATACTGCCCCGTATTGTATTCCTTCTTCAAAAAAATCCTCTGTTATTACAGTGGGCTGCAGAAATGGACTTTCAATTGCCTCTAGAATTTCCCTTGAGAAGAAAAAAGCTGAAAGTAAATGAGAAATGCTCTTGCTTCCCAAATGTATGCTCAGAGCAAGGCTTCCACAAATCATGGTTTAGTTTCCTTTCAGAAATAGGTAAAAGAGGGGTTTCATATTGGTTCTTAGTTTTAAGAAAGCCACATTCTTGCTTTTTCTGTCGCACTGTCCTGATTTTAATTATGTCTTCTATGGGCTGTGTTTGTCATTATTTGAGTATTGCCTACACACATGTTGGTTTGCTGTACAATGAAAGGTTAATGACTACTATCTGTTCAGTTATCCAAGTCTGATAATACTTAAATTGGACGTCATCCTTGCAGAAACCTTCATGATACTTCCCTCTGTTTTGAGGATTAAAATGATGATAACTCTCCAAGTAATTACAATACTATATAGAAGAACTGTCACCTAAACTGTTTCTGTAGTTTGCTTTTGAGAATTGCATGGGAGACAGTGGCAAAATACCACCTTAATAAAGCCATGGTATGGCACTATAAGCACTGTGTAGAAGGCCACTTTTTCTACTAGACAATACCCCGGCAATATGAACACATCTGATTCCCCTCACTGCCTATGTCAGAAAGGAAATGCCGGTCAAATTTCTCAGGGACATGAGCATTCCTTCTTGATACTGAAGGAAAAGGCTAATGTAAGAAAAATTGACCAAATCCTTTTCTGTTTCTCACCACACTGTTACAAAGCCACCAAGCCAAAATACGTGGTTCCTAATGTGCATTTAGATTAAGTGCATTTCTTCATCCTGCTCTTCCCGCTTTACTTGCTTTCTGGTCAATTTTGAAGCCAGCACTTGCTTGCATTTTAGCCCTACAGCACAGTACTAGTGAAGAAATTTTCCCCTTTGTTTATTTGAAGGAGATCCTACCTGAAAAACAGCCAGGATGGCAACAAAAGAATCTATTACAAATCTCAAATGTAATTTGTGTTATTACAGTCTTAGAAATATTTTGTATTTCCAACTGAAGTGTGTAGGGAAACAATCTCAGTCACAATAAAATTATGTATAGAAAATTTACCACAGTTTGAAGTATCCGGCCGCTACCAGAAAACAGTATTGGAACAGGGATATGAGAATCCTTGTCTGATTAAACTTCAGCCATCATTGCCTTACCTGAGAGTAAGAATTTAAAAATCATTGCTGTGTCTTGGTGATACGGTTGAGGCTCCAAAGTGCCACGTTAAATGCATGAAGCTACACTTGTGAAACACCAGAACAACAGAGAAACCCAATAGCATTGAAATTGTACCTTCAGGATCCTGGGTGTGGCCGAATGTTCTCGAAAAAGGATTTCTCTTCATGAGCCATTTACACATATTTGAAAACGTTAGTAATGTCAATGATGCCAAGATCACTATTCTTCTCAAAAATATTTGTATATCAGGTGGATGTCAACATAGCCAAACTGCAGAAGTGAGTGAGAAAGGATGAGTAGATTTGAAATACCAGGCAGAGGAACACAGGGAACCTTGTGCTGTCTGTTGTTCCAGCTGGTTAAGGACTTCACGGTCAAAGGCTGCCAATCTAGTACATTTTGTGAACACTGACTTGAATTTACAGGATTTTGAAGTGACGTCATTTTAATTTAGCAAACTGCTTCCTGGAAGTTGCTTAGACAGGAGTAAAATAATGAAAGGTATACCACTATTAGGACAGAGGCTGAACAGAAAAGCCTGAAAGATTTACAGCAAATAGTGAAACAGAGCAGATACGGTATTACATTATTGAAGGTGCTAGATTACTCTTCATGCTCTTGTTTTTTAGGACATGGATTTAATGCCGTAAGTATTTCATGTTCGAGTTGGAATTGCAACCAGAATACAATCCCTCATGCTTTTCACTGGACTGGCTTGATCAAGACAGGATGGAATTTGATTGTAACGGGGTTTGTTTATATTGATCAACTACTCTCTGATGGAATTTTTCTGCCCTCCTCAAAATTGTGAGAAATGGGGGATTCAGATTTTAAAATTTCTATTGGCAGTATTCTCTAGCTGGAAGGGAATGTTCACAAAATAGCTTTTTCTAAATTGAAATAAGGTGTCTAAAGAACCCACAGCAATACATTTCCTTGAAATATTGTCAAAAACATGAGTTCCATATTTCTCTTTCCCATTTTTTCTCAGTGTCTTTAACTTAAGAAAATGAATGGAGTAAAGATCTGAAACGCGAAAACAGATAGCACAGCTGGCATTCAGTTTACAGAAATACCAGGAAATACATTGAGATTCTTAGACAGAACTGGCACGGCAGTAATACCTTCCAGATCTATGAGGCACCTCACGGAGTGGATATGCAAATCGGTAAGACTGTGACAAGTGACGGGGAAAGAGGTCATTTAATGACTATGCTCGGGGTTTTTCTCTTACCAGAATTTCTCTGAGGGGTACATTTCAACAGTGTTAATTTGAAAATAAATCTAACCTGCCTGTTGAAAATTGGATTGTTGACACTAAGACCTTCTTGTTGAAACTAAATGATTTAGATTTAAGAATCAGCAAGATCCAAAAAACTTCAAGTAAAAATTACCCTTGCAGAACAGCCTTGCACGTCATATGATTATGACAAATGATTATTTTCCTGCTTTATAAAAAAGTAAGAGTATCTTCTCTCAAGAGACAAAACTTTTTTATTTGCTTGAAGTGACGGGTGAAGAGAGGCAAAAAGACACTCCTGGTAATGCTAGAAATAGAATCCAGGTCGTGCAGTACACTGAACCCTTCTCTAACGTGTGTGTGTACTACTTTCATGAAAATTGGGAAGTTGGTGGGAATAGCAACAGTGTAATGAAAGCAAAATTGGCCTTCTTTGCCTCATACTGGGAATTTGCCTACTTGCCAAGAACCCAGCGTTTTCAAGGACATTTAGCTCCTACATCAAGGACTTCTATGAAAGTCTAAACAGGTTAATCAGCATGAAGAAAAAAGGAGGAGTGAGGTGATGTCACTGATCTGTAAGCAGATCTCAGCCTCAGAACTAATATTATGGTTTAAGGCTCTTAAATGCGATGAAAAGATAAATTCTTGAGACTGGAGCCTGTAGTTTCATGCACACTGTGCAACCATTCAGGCCCATGCAAAGTGAGCGGGTATGAAATGTTGTCAGATCACCTACTGGAAACCAGGCCTTCAGAGCTGTGTGTTGCAGTTGTATTATGTGGTCTGCTTTATGATATTAAAAGGCTACTGAAGTCTCCTGCCAATAAAACCATTAGATGATACCAGCTACATTTTCAAAGGTCTGCAAAATGTCTGTCTAGTCAAAATGGACAAATACTCTTTTTTTTTTTTTTTGGCATTAAGTGGCAACTGTATACTTACATATTAGCACCTGATATCTCTTGAAACAAATCCAGTGTCTTTGCACACTTTTGAACAATTCCACAGGATTTGCCAATTGAGTTTTATTCCTCTCTTTTCACTCACACTAGTAGAAATCGCAAGTTAACAGAAGTGCTACTAGGAAAGGGAGTACAGAATCAGTTCCTTTATCTGTATGTTGCCCTGAGGACTGTATGTAGCTTATAAACTTTAAAGAGTATACTTTCAAAAGATTTGCTTTACTTATCATTTATATATAAGGCTGGATTTTCTTCCTTAATTTATTTTCCCTGCCACTGTGTCAGTCAATACTCCTTGAAAATGTAAACGTGAATCTTAACCTATTGCTGAGTGCTGGCAAACACATCATAAGTAAATTTATTGTCACAAGACAACATCTTTAACAGCTAAGTTTTCTTTTGACAATGCTTCAAATATGGGTGGATGAATGCAATGTGCCCTACTGTCCCATCACTGGATGATGGAAACATTTATCGCGTGGATGTGTTCAGTGTTTCAACTAATGAGACTGAGAGTGGATGTATGGAGTGCAGTGTAGCTCTTATTTTAGCGAATTACCGACGATTTCAGTCCTGTGCAGGTAATTAAGTCTGAATATATTTGGACACAGTGTGATTTTTCTCGAATTGGGGGAGCAGGATTTGAGTTGCTGTGGGGATCAGACTAGGGGATCGCTGTGGGGCCATAATAGCAAGAGACAAACGGGTCATGGGATGAATTAAAACAGTTCACAACGATTTTTAAACTCAGAAGCAAGTGGATTTTTCACAGTTTTGTGAATTGATATTGTAATATATTTTAATTTGTGGACACATTCTCCCTTGTGACACCTTAGCAGGATGAAATTTAAACAGCAGCTTACCATTATAAAAGGCAAATCTGAGTGACAAGCACGGCTCCCTGAGGAGGAGAAAATCCCTCATCCTGGTTTGCACCATTCAAAGCTCTGTTGTCCAGGATGTCTGGTGGTTTTGACTGAAAGATTACCTGATTCTGTCATAGTTCAGAGCCTAATTTTCTTAAATCGCATCAGAACCCTTGGATACATACCCTCTGGTACTAACTACTTGCCATACGTCAAAGCATTAAATCCCTCTTGTTGGAAGAGGAGCAAATACTACAGCGGATCGTGTTGATTGCAAATGTAATCTTTCCTTCCATGGGCTGCTGTGGAATAGGTGATAACACTCCACCACAGGTGCTAACTATTTGAGTGACAGCGACTCAGCGGGTCATCCAAAACCGCTTCTTTGCTTTATTGGAGGAATGGGCAACTACAAGGGGAAGAGATTAAAAGAAGATCATAGAATCATAGAATGGTTGGATCCTGCTAAGTAGTGTAGCTATGCTGTGAGTGGGAGTACACCCTCCTGCAGAGCTTCCCAAGTCATTTGTGGCCAAGTGGAAAAATGGCTCAGTGTCTGGTATGGCAAAAATCACGTTTCCAGCTCGACCAAATAATTCTTACCCTTCAAATGTTTTGCGGTTCAGTGCACAGTGGAACACTGAGCACTTTGAGTATCATCATTCGCAAGTGACCAGGAGATACTATTGGCAATGAGTTTATTACCACTTGCTAATAAACTTCTTATGAAGAGGCCATATCTTATCTCTGAAATAAGATGCACTCAGGGACATCCATTAGGAATGAATCAAAATCGATATAGGACACAGCAAAGCTCTATATCTTGTTCTGATTAAAGCAGCCACAAGATGCCAAGAGCCTGTTTTTGCATAACACACAATGCATTTAACTCCTGCCAAATTCAGGTGTTGGGGATCCCATAAGCATATTCTGTGTCATGAAATGAAAAAAATTCCTATATATACTTTTGTTACAGTTTTCCTGCCTTGTGTGTAAGAAAAGCCACTTTTCAGAAAAAGGAATGAGGAAATGCCAAAGTTCCTAGCAGTTGAGAGGTTCTCAATAACAGAAAGAAAATAAAAAACAAAGAGGATATTTCTGTGAGAAGAGACTACACTTATTACTAACAATCTTCAAAGTCACTGACAGGGAAAATGGGGAAGTGTGGAAAAAGCAAGACATGACAGTACTTATTCCCTGAAGCCAATTTAAAATATAATGAAGATGCAATATCTTTTGCCACGAAAACTGGAATAACTCTACTATTGTCAGTAAGAGGTAGGTGCCCATTCAATTAATCTGTGTTCTGGGGAGGAAGGTGGTTGTAGAGGTGAAATTCAGGTTACAGAACCTCAGCAGCGTTGTCTTTCAGCAGTCCCTCTGGTACCCGGCGTGTGTTACCGGGTGCTGACACAGAGGTATGGAGGTCAGATATCTGACTTCCTTTTCTGACTTCAGGAAAGCAAAAACCTTTAAGGATTTTGTCACTATTTTGGTGAGTTCAGGTGAATGGAAATGTTACAGCCGCTTTCAGTGAGTGTGAATTTCGTATTTGGCTTTAAAAAAAAAACAGTAACCCACATTCATGAAAAGCTGGAAGAAATTTTCCCAGGGTTTCAGAATACAGCCAAATCCAAGTGGACTGGTACCTCAGACAAATTAAGAAGAAAAAGTAAATCTCGGGAGACCCTAATAGATTGCATTAATTTTTAAAACACCCATGTCCTGGTTTTTAGGAGTAAACAGCAACTACAGTTGCCATATTAAAACTCAGAAAATGAGACCAGAGATGCTTATTCAGCAGAAGAGCAGTAGGAGGCAAACTATTTTGCAGTAACGTGACAGACAGACGTAAGGAAATGTCTTTCATGCAGAAAGCATTTATATGTCCATAATCAAGGTATTTCCCTCTCCCCCAATATTTTTCATTACATTACCACAGCTGCTGTGTGGAGACTGCCTGCAACAATGAAGTCTTTGTCTAGAAATGCCCCCATTCCTCCAGGCTTCTAGATTCAGGGCAAAAAAATCCACGGGGATTTGATACTAATAGAGAGCTCGAATAAAGTTTCGTCTTAATAGCAAGAGGTAAACACTAAAAAATTGGAATACTGAGCATCAAAGTTACTGTGTAAGGAAAAAGTGATACAAATGGTTTCCTTATCAGGAGAAATAGCTATTGACAGAAATATGTGCCTGGCAAGTCAGAGGTTTTGGAAAATTAGGAATCTGTACATTGTGGACTTACATGTCGGCATCGTGTGAAATCTATGAAATTCATTTGAAGAGATCCAAAGATTATTCAAGCACTTGTTAAAAACACATGTGAAAATATACATCCTGCCTGTAAAACCAGCATGTTTAAAGACATGCAGGAGTATTTTAAAAAATTGCAAAAATAAAAATGTGGCCAAAATTGGATTCTGAAATTAATAAAATCTCTTTAACATATGTAATCCTCAAAAAACAACTATTCTGCAGTATTAGATAAAAAAATTTCAAGGGCGTCACACACTCAAACTTTCTGTTTTTGAAACTGTATCATAAGCCATCAAAGGGGAACCCTTTAACTTCTTAACAGTTGAGGCACTTTCACTTTAAAACAGGGAATTAGCTTTGTCCGTTTTTGAACAGTCCATTTTCAGGTTCAGGCAGTGCTTAGCATAATTCAGTACGATTTCAGCAAGCAAGAGTGAATCTGCTGTGTTACCCGTTCTGTCTGACACTCAGAAAGGGAAAGGACTGATGGCACATGAGTATATGCCTATCTGATAGAAACGGTGTCTCTGTCATACATGAGTGATAGAAATATATCTTGACTTCTCTGCTCTTCCTTCTTGACACTTTGTAATGAAATAAGATAAAAGGCATCCAATTACATACATTTGCATTATAAAAAGTAGAGGGTGAACACAAGCAAAGTTCTAAAAAGGCCAACAGTGGTACACTGACTTCTCATAAACAATGCAAGACGCTGAGAGGAAAAGAAAGGTGAAAACATTGCAAAAGATGTGAAAACATATAGGTGAAAACATTGCAGGCCCTCAAACGATAAATGAAATCGTGAAGAAAACCAGCAGAGAACAAGAAAAGAAAAATGTTACGCCCAGAAAATGATAAATAAATAAATTGACAAATTATATTAAAAGAAATAATGAAAATATCTTCCTGTGGTTTCTAGTATCTAACAACACACCAGGTTCTTTAGCCAACAATTCATTAGCATTTGTTAGGCATGGGTCAAAACTGCAAAGTATCAAGATCTAAATTAGAAACTTTTCTCAGCTCAGAAATTAAAAGACACTCCAGTGCAGCAATAGAATACGATTCAAATGAAGGAAATGCAACAGAGCAGTATTGTAATGTTTTGATTGGTGCACGCTGTTTTGTTACACCAAGTGGCTGTTTAATAGAAATATCCTCTAATGTCTATTTAAAATCATAACTGATTTTTAAAGACTGATGCAAAATTGTGGCAATTTGTGAATACTGTTGATTTGTTCAGCTGCTGAATTGAAGTAGAAACAGGAGATGTAATGAGAATGAATGTGAGGAGCATTGTACACAAAACCAATTGACAGTTCAAGAGAAACAGACCCAATCAGAGCATAAATATCGCCTTAAATATTATTAAAATGGTACATTGGGTCATTCACGCCACTTGATTACTTTAACATTTTAACCATATGGGGCGAGGACTTGACATGAAGAATGGAATGGCTGTTGCACAATGGACTATTCAAATTGAAAAATTGGCCAAGTGCATGACGGGCAATTTGACTTCCTTTGAAGCATCTTGCATTTGCCAAAAAGAGTGGAGAACATTGGACTTGATGGATCGTTGGCTTAATGGAGCATGGCAGATCCTGTGTTCCTATTAAAACTGACTGGTGGAGGGCATTGTTCCAAACACAAATTTGGTATTAAAAGTAAATGTATATATTCTTCTGAACTTCCCTATGTTAAAAAATTACAAGTTGCCCGATTTCTATTAAAACTTATTAATTTTATGTAGCCTGCTTTTTTTAGTGCTGCGCTCTAATTTACAGTGACCTCAGAATAACAATAATTTATTATGAGAGTGAGAAGAAAAAGGGCTGTTCTGAAATCTGGAAAGGAATTAGTGGCGTTGGTGAATTATTTTCTATGTCACATTTTGAGCTTGCTTTGCTAGAACAAGATCATGTGAGAGGAGGCTGTTTTTCTAAATTGCCATGTGAAAAAGCGAGTAAGGTGTTAAGATCTGTGTAGCTGAGAAATGTGGTGGTCTTGTGACACAAGAAGTACTTCTGCCTAAAATGAAGATAATAGTCTCAGGAAACCAAAGTTACAATTCGGTGATCACTCTCTTTGTTATCTTTCAGCAAATACAATGCCACAAACCTACTTATCTCCCAGCCATAAAATCTCTTACCAGAATTAACCCAAAATTAAGAACTAAAAAACATTTAAACCTTTTTACAGGCAAAGGCAGGTCTGGAATAGATAAATATCTCAGAATTACATCATTCTCCACTGTCATCTTCGTGGCAGGTCCGCGCTCTTAGAAAAAGGGCAAGGCAGGGCATCTAGTGTGCCAGCTAGTGCTACAAAATCATATCCCTAAATTTACAGGGACCTTTCTTGAAAGTAGTTAGGTGTTTTACCTGCTTCTCCCTCCTCCTTTGTTAGAAAGTTACTGTAGAACCGTACCTCTTGCTGTGGCTGCTCCCTTGCTGAACACCATCGTTGTGGTCTAGTGACCACATGCAGTAACTGAGCACCATACAGCTGATTTGTGCATGTCATTTTTTCAGGGCACAAGCTGCAAAACTATCACAGTAGTAAATGCAAAGAGCCTTTAAAATCCGTCTACCTCCAAGGCATTTACATCATAATTATTACATTACTTTAGAGCTCGGGTGAACATCCTGCAGTGAGCAGTGGTAGGAGCAAAGGAGACTATCGCACTGCATAACTTCTGGTATCTAATCTAAGAAATGAATTAAGAGTCTGTTTTCCCAGCTTCTTTATATTATCAATGGAGAAGTGGAGTGGCTCTTCCATTCAGTCATGCTAAATCCCGGTGTTAATGTAACAGCTTTCCAATTTTCCCACCTGTATTTGATCCATAAAGTCAGGTGGTGCATTGCAGTCAGGAAAGGGAAGCTCTAAAATGAATTTAAAATCCTTGCTCTGACAGAGGATATCACTTTGTATCGGCAACAAAATGGTGATAGGAGAATTCTAGAATTTAGTGAAACCCAGAAGTGCTGAGATCATTGTATTTTAACATGGCTTTTATGTGATGTCATAACTAAACTAATAGAGGTAATTTATAGCTGCTAACACTTAATTTATGATTGTGCCTTGGTCTTTTTTGCTAACAAATCATATTTTAAAACCTTGAAATAGGGACAGAATCAAAGGCAGAACTGAAAGACTGAGGCAATTATTTGGTTCCAGAGCTCACTTTCCAAATGCTTGATTTCTCTTCTTAATACATTGCCAATCATGTTTTAATTTCTAGCAAGATAAAAAGAATTTACAACTCAAAAATGTATGTTACTCTTAATACTTCCTGTTTCGTTTGTGCTGTCCTGTTTCTTTAAGAAAAGCGTATAACTGTTTTTTTACTTCTCTCTTCTCTCTCCTCTCCTCTCCTCTCCTCTCCTCTCCTCTCCTCTCTATGCTATATATATAAACCTTATGCAGAAGTTTTAACAATCCTGTCTGATAGCCTCTGAGCTGGCTGACCATTTTGGAAATTTCATGGAAATTCTGGCTTCATACTATTTTATAAGATCTTCAGAGGACTTGAATACCCTTAAGTGGCAATTATGTCCATCAGACCCCTCACGTGCTTTGTTTTTGTTCCAGTATGTGGCTTCTTTCTAATATAAAATTATACAATATATTTGCAAATTAAAAACATTTTCGCTCTTTTCTGGACATACAGAAACCTCAGTCTAGACTACTAGTTCCCATTCTGTAGCTGTTCAGAGCTTCAGAGATAATGTAGCTGGATGGCACTTAGACGGGCAGAAGAAAATCGCCCTGATGCAGATTTCAACTGAACATCACAGCATGTGGAGCCACTCCAATGATTTTAGCTTCAAAATGCCATTTTTTATTAAGAAAGTGCTTCTGGCCTCTGTTTACATACAATAAACAAGAGTTTATGGGGACAACAAAACAGAGCTTTGCTTAATTGTGACACCATCGTTTGTGATGGACAAGATTTATCCTCACTTCACATGCTAAAGAGGTATGTTTGAAAAAGAACACAAATAATTGCTATAATGTACCTACTACTCGAAATGTTAAGCAAAATCTAAGTTCATAGCACGTTTAGTGCCAGATCATCTGCTCCACGGCAAAAAAGGCTTGAAATTGCTTTCAAAAGCAATCCTATCTGGCAGCTGTAAAGAGAAGAGGATCACTTCTTCTCTTTACAGCATCCAGAGAAGACACTGAAGAGGCATAAGCCATCACAAATAACAAATTCCCTGTCATAGGACATGTAAGATTTTGGGAGAGGTGGAAAATGATGACCAAAGTGGTAGCTTTTCACACTGATGACATCTTGGGCACAAACTTGTCATTTCTGAAAACCCTGATTATGAAAGTGGAGGTAAGAAAGATGATTGTGGATAATAAGCCAAGACAGTTGCTTGAAGAGGTTGCTTCTCAAATTGCCTGGCCAGATGCCTTCTGCTTTCTGAATGTGTTTCTTTGTGGCATGTGGGTAAACAGAGCTACATCCCTTGATGCTGCATATGCCTGCAAATGCTTCCCCTCTTCCAAAACATAGTTAAACCTAAGGTTTACTACAGCTTTCAGGTTGCAGGGATTTATGAGAAGCTTGCCCTCATCTGTGCAATTCTGTGCAGACAGGGAATACAAGGTCTCAAGGGCTTATTAGAACAAAAACATTAGTTTTATGAGCTTTTAAGTAAAGCATTGGCAAAAAGCAAAAAATATTAGTTGATATAAAACATGCATGCATCTTTATCTCCGCATAAGAAATTAAATTATTTTCAGTCATTTTCAAGGATAAAAAATAACTTTGACATACATTTAAAATCAGGACGGGCTGGGGATAAGAAAAATAAAACATTCTGTGTGAGAGCTGATCTCAAACAACCAAAACGTTCATTTCTCATTGATTCATAGCGCAGGAAAATATATTTGGGTCATTGGCCAGCTACTTTTACCCTGAATTTGGATTGGCCATCTTGCTGCTGTATCAACAGCCTCTGCGCTCTTCCAGGGAACACTTCGGGGAATATCTTTTTGCATGGTGATTGCAATACCAGTAAATACAACTGGTCTTTCAGATAATGAAATACTGAATGTGTACAGTTCACTTAGTGCTGGCTGCCTTTTAAATGTATTATCTCTCCTGTCTTTTTAGACAGTGAGGTCAATAGGTTGGCCAAATGGGATGAGAGTTTCTTAGTCAGGTTGTGGAAAATGCATATATATATATATACACACACATACTAATGTACAAAAACCCATAAATTATGCATTGAACTATCTTTCCTAGGAAACTATTCAATGACTAATTTAAGCTAATAATATAGTGGAGTGGAATTTGATTATAGAATACCACATTTAAATGAAGATTGTACAATAGAGGTCTCAGAAACAGTGGAAATGTAGGGCTAGCTGTAATCCCGGCCATCAGTTCAGTTCTCTGGGATCAAGTCTAGTAACCAACAGTTTTGTATATTTGTATATATTTGTGTAGCCTGTTCTTAGGCATGGCCAGCAATGCAGATTCTATACATTTTGTAAGTAATCTCTTTTAGTGTTAAAATGTAGTTAGAAAGTTTAAGATGGATAATATTTAAAATGGATTTTTTCCCTTGCCATAAAGAAAGTAGATCAATTCTTCTTCTGTTCTTGATGTTATGGAGAGTAACAGTTGGTTACCATGCTTTTATAAAATTTTTTACACATTTGATGTCACCCATCTTCCTCCACATCCTCGCTTTCCTATGCAGAAAAAAATGCATTTTTTTCAACTCTTCTTCAAAGACTTTATTTTCTAAACTTCTTACCACTTGCTCACCTCTCAAATTTATCCTAATTCTTTTTGACACTGAGATTGGTACTCAAATAAGGAAACATTATGTTCCAATTTAGGCCATGTCAAGTTCCAAGTACAACAGAGGAGCTCACTACGTGCTGTATTTCTGTTGATAGCTCCTAGAACAATTACTGTTTTTCTTTTGGAAAGAGCGTTGCATAAAAGCATTCCCTATACCTATCATTTAGGCTGTTAACTTAAACATTAAATAAGTGCACATCCAGGTCTGAGACAGTTGAAAGCCAACTTTGAAACTATTTTGAACGTGAGCTTTCAATGCTTACCTAATAACAACACCGTTTTGCCAGTGTTTCTTAGTTTTCATGTGAGAATACCATTCACATCTTGATATACTAAAACTGTGTCAACAGTCTTAATTAAAGTGACGTTATTCCATACTTACAGGTTAACCGCTACCCATTAGGCTGGATGTTCCATCTATAAAGTAGAAGAGCTGGACTTGAAATGTATTGGTCAAGTCCATGTTGGCTGATTTTATCCTCTTATTGTCCTCTGGATGAATACAAAGTGAGTACTTGATAATTGTTCCATTATCAAAGCACCATTAGCTGGTCTGTAATTCTTCCAGTCCTGTTCTCCTGACCTATCTCTCGTGAACATTAAGAGGTAATTGAGAGCAGCGGGAAGGGAAAGTGGGGGTGATGACAAAACAAGCAGAGGCAGTGACCTCGCCAACTTGGGCGCAGTCCCCCAGGACTCCAGCAAGGCAAGACAGGTCTGGTAACACTCACCAGGGCCAGCCACAGTCCAGTGGATTGCCAGGTGGGCCTGTAGCAATGGGGCAGGTCCAGGAGCAAGACAAGAAGTCAATTCATCAGGGCAAGGTCAAGATCAGCCAAGTACAAGCCTGAGCACCAACATACCTGCAACATAGCTCAGGCAAGGGCTGAAGATGAAGACCCTGACCATAAACGCACCTCCCAAGTGAAGGAGGAAGCCTTGTTGTAGCTTCCCACAGCTCGCTCTCAGCTAAATCTGACCCAACATTATATGGCTATGGGTAGATGGCATTTCAGAGCTGGCCTTTCTCACCCACCCATGCTGAGGCAGCCAGATGCCTCAGAAGGATGTGAGAGGTTGCTGAGTCTCTTGGTACACACAGGTCCCTGACAATGGGTGGTTTTTATTAACTTATTTCCCTCCTCTTCCCCTTATCTTTTAAATTTCATTGTACAATGCGTAGATTGAAAATGGAGTTTTTCACTCAGTATGCTGACCTAGTTTGACCTAGTTTGAGTGCAGCCATGGCACCTTAACATCACAGTCTTCTGAAGTCATAGGCTTCAAGGACAGTTTCCCTATAGGTAGCCCTCACTGGTAGTGCTTATCCACTTGCCCATATTTCCACAGGCTGGCATATACATCATTACATTCACACTGGATGGACTATTATACTTCTATTATCCAAGTACAGTTATACAGCTTTTACATGTAAAAAAAGGTATTTTTAAGTCTTCTTTTTTTTCCCAGTTACCTCTTGCCTGCAACTCATCTTGTAAGGAAGGGAAGAATCAGGCTGCTTCAGTATCTCCAGACATAATAGAAGCAGAGAGGTTGTAAGTGTTCTTAAGAACAATGAAACAAATTTTGTAGCCATTAATAATAAGCATATAATCATTGAATTGGCAAGGACAGACGATCTAACCTATTAAAGCATTATGTTGGAATGATCACAGTTCTAGCAGCTTGGTATTGGACTGCTCTGCTTTTGCATCTGCATTTATCAACAATGTTGGAGGTAATATGCCTGTTTTAGCAAGAAAAATACTGTATGTTTTCATTGGCAGGCATGCAACATTTTTTCACTAAAGATGTAAGGACCATATTACCAGGCATGGGGTTGAATATACAAACTAAGATTAATGGTATAACTTTACCATCTGATAAAGCTTGCAAACCCTTATATGCTAAGGAGCTAGCTGAAGGAGGTGCAAAATATTTGGCCAGATAGAATATGTACACACCCTTTATAGAAACACATAAAAGAAACTTTTATTAAGACAACATTTCTTCAAAAGCTGGAGTGGAAGAGGAGACTTGGTAGATATGTAGAAAGATGGAGGCCTACGAGGGTTATCACCTGCTCCGATCTGGCTGATGACGTTAGTGACAAAAAGTTGTTACACCTAATGGTTTGATGCTCCACACAAAGCTACTTCATGGTTAGCTTAGTTTTCTGTGGACAAATAACCACCTTCCAAAGATCCCCATCCCGAACTGTCTTTAATTCTGCTGGTAACTTCAGTGAAGCAGCTAAGTGACGTGGTGCATAATCTGTTCTCCTGCTCCTGCTTCCAGATGGCTTGGAGACCTGCCGGCAGGTCACGGCAGTGTGGGGCAGGCTGCAGCACTGCTGATTCTGCTCTACCTGCCCCCGAAGGGGTAGATGGAATTCATTTCCAGAATTATTAGTCAGGCTTTTCAGAATTAGTGTATCCAGTCCTCCCCATTTCTGAGAAAAAGTGCTTGCTGGGAAATTGCAGCTTTGTCTCATTCTTTCTTCCTGTTCTGCCACAAGTCTTAGTGATGGGCTGAAATAACGTCAGTCGTCCTGATAATAAGAAATGCTCGTTTCCTTGCCCCTGTGAAGTAAAACAATAAGTTGCTTTAAGATAATATTTGCCTCTAACCACACTTAGACAATGCACTCAATTTCCACTGAGAAGCTAAACTAATGCTTTAAACTCAGCTCCATGGGTTATTTATAGATCCTCTGCTGGCTGGTGATAATGATCCTCCTCAGGCTTAAGTCACAGGCAAGAATAATCCCCTGAATTTGAGCCCTTTTATTAATCGTTCATGTATTTTTGCTTTGTGGGAGGAGAGCTACGTCCTACCTGCGTGCTTGGATGCTATTAACAAAACACCTCAAACAGCGTATTGTATTTTTCCAAAGGAGTCTTACCTCACAGAACAGGGACTTGTAGTACTTTGGCTCCTGGAAACCTAATCCCAAGAAAATGCACAAGCAATGGGTTTTATCTTGAGAATATACTTGCTCAGAGCCACCGTTACTGTCCTCCACATGCCCACAGCTGCAAGAGTAGTCGTCCCAAACCATGCAGTCAAGCAGCTGTGTTGTCTGAGGTATTCAACACTGTAGAATACTAAAATAATTATTTTCCTCTTTTTTTTTTTATTTTTAATTAATTTGGACAGTAGGAAACACTAATCAGATAATAGGAAGGATTTCTCATTATTCAGAAAGAAACAGACACGGAACAAACGCTCCCTCTTCTCTAATGTGCCCTTGGGAACAAAGAAGCAGCCAAATTGGAGCAGGGAGACTTGAGATGCAGGAACGATGAAGCCTTTGCCGTACGGTTTCTTTTGCCAGCCTCACGCAGCTCTCTTCCATGATGTCCTTGCCCAAGGAGCGGTGCAGGTGCTACACAGGAGCTACACAGGACCAGCAGCCGTCCGGGTGCTTCCCTCTGGGCTTCCACACCACTGCTCCTACCGCTGCGGTGAGACCAGGAGTCTCCAGAAGGCATCAGTTTCTATGTATTCCAGCGTGTGACCCCTCATATTTCTTGCAGAATCTGCTTAAAAATGGTTAAGAAAGTCATTCGATGTGTTATTCCACTAAGGCACATGTAAGTTTCTAAGAGGAAAAGAATGTCCTTTGTGCTGATTTGTAGAAGGAGGATGCATTCTTTTTTTAAAAAAAAGTTCAGCAAGCATTTATTTTCATGTGAATAGTACACTGGAAATCAGATGCTTTCCCAAGTTATAAAAATTGTCATAATTTTATGTCCTTTGCCAAATTTTACCCAGTTTTCTGCATATGTAAGCGTGGTAAAACAAAAAGCATTCAATGAATATTTTGAAAAGATGGAAGCCTTTGAAAAATTATTGGTAATCCCACTGTGAGCACGCAATGAGGAGGCAAATGGTAGATTATTTCCCCTCACTTCCCATGCTTCTAAATCCTGATGAGGGTTACAGGTGAGAAGTAATATAATAAAGTCAGCAAAGACAAGTATTACACTGCTCTGCAAAATAAGGAGAGTCAAAACTTTGTTAGAGGATCAGGTCCTGCACTAAAGGTAGGAAAGAAAGTACATTTAATTTATTGACTGGAGGTTAACCATACCAAAAGCAAGAAAATGTACTCAAAACCAGATCAGAAAATGGAGACTGAAAGATCCTGCAAGGTGCTCAGATGGCACAGTGCACAGGGGAGGCTGAGAAAGGCAAGTTGTTGGATAATACCGCAAAGTATTAATGCCACAAGAACAAAGAACCCAGCAGGAAATACAGATAATGATCGTGAAATTCTCATGTTACTTATTCTGTCTTCTGAGGGACTGTCTCCTCAGCAGCTCTGCAAGCACAGAAAGAACTTTGTCAAATGGTCTTGTCAAAAAAAAATCAGAGAGCTTTTTGGAGGGCAGTTGGTTGGGGCACACAGGTTTTAAGGACATCAGCAATGCGTGCCTTCTGGTGTTTGTGATTTTCTCCAGTTGTGAAGATCCCAAATTCTGTAATCAGACGATTCATTGGTGGCAGAGTATTATTTGTACCACCAATAGCTGCTAGAATGCAGCTCCATTCAGGAAAATATGCTTGAAATTAATTTCTAATAGACCATGCCTGCCATACAAGAACAGATAAAAAGTTCTCATGAGAGTCCTTTAGAGAAACATCTTACTAAGGGACCTGAGGAGAAATCTCTTTCGGAAAACTCTTTAAAATGGCGTTTGAAATTAGGAATTTTTACTACCAGATAAAAGGACAAAGATAAAAGTACTGTTTATCAGATTTGCTGATAGGAAGAGTCACTACTGAAATTTCTTTATAGTCTCCCACAGAAGATAAAAATACACATATTCCAAATGTTGAAGGAACCAGTCTCTGTTATTCTACTTCAGTATTTCGAGCAATGGGAAGCCAGAAAGAATAAATTACTCGAAGCATGGCTATGTGCACAATGTGGACTAACTTTCAGAAGCACAAGTGCAGACTGCAAAGTTAGGAACTGTCAAATGGAGCTCTGAAGGTACCAGCCTTCAGCTCAGTCCCTCTCTAGGCATATATTGTCATCCATTTTTTCCATCAGACAGCCTTACGCTGTTTTTTACCCCGTGAAGGAGGGAAGAGCCTGGTTGTAAAGTGGGCTGCTTTCTGGGACCCCTGCCTGAGCTGCTTCAAGGTTCGAAGCGAGGGGGTGCGGGGCTGGCAAAGGTGCCAGCTTGGAGGCAGATGGAGGATGTCCAGGTACTCTGGTGACAGCGCGTAACCCTTCCAGCTAGTAATGTATCCTTAGCAACAGCCTCCGTGGAACCTTAAAACTCACTGAAATTTAGCTCAGTTTCTGTATGGAAAGCAGAAAGCCCACCTATGACACAAAGATTAATTCCTAGAGAAATTTGAACCCTTAGGCCACGGGATGGGGAGATGACTAGGACTTTCCAAAGAAGAAGATGTCTTAATTATTCTTTTTTTTAATACCAAACAGCAAGATTTTCCTTGTGTTTGTCTCTGAGAAACAGCAAATTAAATTCTCACAGCAAAGAACCCCATTAACCTTACCCACAGGCTATGTTAGCATTTCAAATTTAATAGAATTATAAACAGCTGAAAATGGACTTTTCTGATAAGAACTGTTGGATGTTCTTAATATAGATGCTGCTGTTAGTCTTCAAAGTAGCACTCACCCGTTCAGGTGTGTGCACAAACATGTACGTGTGCATGTTTACCTAAAATAAACACACTTTCTTTTGTTTTAATTCTGCTTCCTGCAGAATGGAAGACAGTGGTTTCCAATGCGAATAATATTTAGGAACAGAGAATAGGAAGAGTATTTAGAATAACTAAACAATGGATACTGAGAGTTTGAGAAGGTGATCCATTACGAATACTTTGTGTAGGCTGCAGGGTATAGCAGTGTACAGATATCATAGAACTGATACGTCTGTCAGCTGACCAGATGCTTATGCTAAGAAATGGATGTTATGAAATGAAAAACCCAAGCATGTATGTAACTATGTTTGCTGTGTCCATGTTAGTTCCCTGAGACTGCCGCAGGTAATTATGAAAAGGAATCATATAACCAGCGGCCTCATTTGATTTCAAAGACCTAAGCTAGTAGCAATACAGTGAACACAAAATATATTACTTGGTCACAGTTTTGCAAAGCATCTGCAAAATCAGTAAATAAATAAAACCCCGGAGATTTTGTTAAAATTCTTCAAATGAGCCTACAAAACACCACTTACCACAGAACTTCATTAGAGAGAATTAATGACATAATCTCTGTGTTTACTTCTTCAAAACAATTACTTGAGGCAGGAAATCTTTAGATAAAAACCTCTAATGATGCTAAGTCTCCTATCTAACCTCCTTCCCGAAAACATTACAGTTAATGATGACAAATTCTTTCCTTTTGTATCATAATAAAATTCAGTCTTTGTATGTGGTTCAATAAGAACAAGAGACGATTTGGTCTCCATCTTTCTGATTTTAAATTTAAACTGGTAACTAACTTATGAGAAGTTTACAAAGGTGGAAAATGCTTTTATTCTTTTGTCACTGTAGTTTTTATTAGTTCTGAACTTGCAATAACTAAAGGATCAATTTTAAAAAAAGGCCAGCAAATTCCCAAGTTCTGGGGTACAGCAAATGAGGCACTCTGCGCGGGCTTTTCTGTCTCATAGGCTGCAGATAAAATAAGATGAACCTACAAGATGCAGTCAGAGAGAGGTGGCCAGGTTAGAAGGAAAAAAGTCCAGCTACGGATGGAAGAAAAACAACTTAAGGTCCATAGTAGGTAAAACTATAGCTATAATGAGTAAGATATGTCACTCCTGAAGTGATGATAAAAAGCTTTCCTGGAGCTGGCCATACACCCCAAAGCAGTGAGTTGATGCTGGAGGAAAGCACATCCCCGTCGCACCCGGCCTACCGTTGTCCACGGTCTCAAGCTGAGCTCTGAGTCCCTGCAAACCCCTGCGCCTGTGCTGGCTGCCCTGCTTCCCGGGCTGCTGGTGAAAGGCAGGAGCTAGGAGAAAAACTTACAAACCAGTAAAATGGAAGGGAAAGCAAATACTGCCCCTTAAACCATGTGCTTTCTGCGGTGCATTGCTGTCAAGTCTAGACGGTGGGGTGTAAGTACTCGGGTGGGAGAACCCATTTCCTGATAATAGTATCTAAGGGCCACATGCTGTTTGGAAGCACAAAAGTGTCAGCTGATACTGCTAAATATAATGCAAGTTCATCACAAATCTTCAGTTATTATGCAAAAAATTAACTTTGGCCAGTTGTACTTATATCTACTGAGAAAAGTCACAGACCTCTGCAGAAGAAGTTACGGTGATGGGGATTATGAGTACAAGTAAGAATTGCGGTGCCATTCTTCAATTTAAACATTATGATTTTGCATCTGAGTTTGCAATAAGTGTATCGGTAATGTTAGTGACAATGAGTCCTCTACTACTCAGGGTATTTGCACGAACCTTTTGCCCTTTAAAGTGCCCACCATTAGGATCATGTATGCACAGAAGGCTCTGGAAAATGCTGGTACGTTACGATGGTATCACGTACTCCTGAGTAGATGATACCAGGGTTTAAATCCCAACAGTAATTTAAGTGTTACTAAAGCTGGAATCCGACAATCACTGCTGGAGAGGTGGTGGCAGCTTAAGACATGGCTATCCACAGATGCTTGTTCTCTGCCAGAAATCATCCCGGCAGTTTGGCTAGTGGAACAAATCGCTGGCGTGCTCCTCGTCAACAGCATGGCAGAAGGCAGCCCATCCGATTCGAACCGCTGCCGTGGCTGTGTGAAGTAACTCGGCTGATTTTACACTCGAGTGGGTGAGGAAAGCTCGTGTAGCCTGTTCCCTGGCTGAACTGTGCGGATGTGACTGCCTGCAGAAAGCTGCTGCTGCTGACAAAGAGGAGAGACCTTCTGCATAGATCGTCTGACGGTCGCCTACCGCTGCAGACTGGAATCAATAACAGGTGCTGTAAAGGCTCCTTATCGGTCTGGGTAAAGCCAGAGACTCTCCAAAAGCAGTGTCTTAATGCCTGAAAAAGCATAAAGCTGACGTTTGAGGCAATGTAGGTCTGTCGATACTGGGATTCATTATGAAAGCTCTTACTGAAACAGTCAATGAAATTATGCAAAATAGTTTGTCTGAGTATGCCCCTTAGCATTGCACATGCAAAGGAGAAAGAGGCACATTTAATTCAATATTGCGTGTCTTTTTATTTTACAGGAACTGGGTAACAGTAAGGCATTGACACGGCTGTTACAAGGTCATCAAGAAGTTGTTAGCAGAACAGAAGGTTGTGGTAGTCACTTTGTTACTGGAACTGAGCCAGGAGGGCTGAGGAAGAACTTTCACAGCTCAGAGAATTGCTGATACTTTTTTAATAGGTCCAGCACAGAATATATGTAAAAGAATATATGATAATCTGCTAAAGTACTTGCTGGAGCTTTCTACTTTCTGAATTTAAAATACACAGCACTGCAGTTCAGGGAAGAAAAACAAAACAGCACACACAAGAATGGACTCTTGCCCAAATCTAAAATGTAAAGAAAGCATCCCTCCAAACAAAGACACCCCCCCAACACCCCAACAGCAGCCCTTCTGAGTGTATTGAGTTTTGCTGTTATCCACAGACATTATCAGCTTTTAGTACCTCTAGTACCTCCTTCTCATACTCAAAAGTAAATATGATGCTTCTTAATTTCAACCCTGGGACAGCTGTCTTTCCCAGGCTGTCTAGAAAGAACCACCCAAAGAATTAGTTATTGTTCTAAAGCACAAAAGCTCTGTTTTAAAGTGATTTTCCATCCCCGTGTGGTTTTCTACCCTGTGTGAAAGCATGGGTGCCTCCCGCTCTCCTCATATCGCAGTGTCAGAGCTGGGCTGAGGCAGAGTTTACCACCAGGGATGATGGGGAAAGCAGGCAGGAAGCTGGATGCTCATCTGCTTCTGGTGTTTAGGTCTCAACTGTGAGGTCAAGGGCTGCAGCGCCCGTGTGTGTGCTCTCACCTCATCCCAGTTGCGTACCAGGCATGGCTCTTCTGGGAAGAAAACTGGGGTATTTTGCTTAGAATTGAGCCTAACACTCAGTTGCGACTGGTAGGTGAGAGCTGGAAGTTTTCACCACAGGGCAGAGCAGACATCACCTCTAAGTCCCAGTCCCCAGGCAGACCCAGACCGAGGCAAAGCGTGTCCTGAGAGCAGGAAGACTGTTAATACCACCGAAAGGCTGTGTCAAGGTCTTGGGCTGGGATTTGTTTGTTCAGAAGACAGATCAACAATGCAGCGGGCAAACATCCAGGGCGCAGCTTCCCAGCCCCTTCCAAGCTCCCTGCCCCCATCATAGCTCTTCTCCTCTTCTCTTTTTGGTTCTGCAGGAGGTGCATCTGCTGAGCAGTCCCGGGAAGGGGGAGCAGGGGCTGCCAGGCCACCCCCTCAGAAGCTCACTGTTCTGCTGGAGTGCACTTTCCCCTCATCTCTGCTCTCCCTGCCTCTTTCCAGTACGACAGCATCAACCTCCTTCATCCCAAAACCTTGCATATGACCACAGATGCCCAGGGCTGTGGAGCTGGGGAGGGGTTGGTGAGAGGTGCAGCAGGTGGCAAACAAGGAATCATGAAGAAAATCACAAAACATTAAAAAATAAATCAGCCTTCAGGAGGGTTATGTGATTACAGATAGTTATACCAAATCCATCACTCCTGTCGTTATCATCAGAGCCCTGTCAGAGCCTATCCTTATTGTTTTCGGTGTGCTTTGGATTAGATGTGGAATCAATATAAAGCGTTAAAAGAGCTGAGTAAAAACAGTGGCAAGTCTAGGAGCTTGGCCAGTCAAAAGCCATCTTGGTGCTTGAATGATGGACCCAGCTCAGCAGCCAGCTGCATAACTGTGGGGCTTTTTGCTTTCAGAGCATGTGTCCGTGGGTGACAGTGACAAAGAGAAATACACCTAGAGGACACCGTTTCATCTAGAGCTGCGACAGGGCTGCTCCCTGCCAGCGAGAGCTGACTCTGGACTGATGCAGATGTTCGTTCTGGATTGAAATACTAAATTGGCATCTACGATACAGTAGGCCAAAAGAGAATAGGCTTGCTTTTTTTTTTTTTTGTGGGAGTGCTAATGCTAAAGTAAGCAGTTTTCCTTTTTGCTAAGTCTGCAAAAGCCATTATGGTCAAAGTCAAAGGAGTACTGTCAATTTAGCAGGAGCCCAGTTTCTAAAGAATTTCAAGTCACACTTGTAAAATCTGGTAAGAGCAGAGTTGTTTATGTTGCACAATTAATACTGAAAACAGTTTCCATAATAAGTTTGATTTTCAGTTTCTCTCCTTCCCTGTCCCTTGTAAATGGAAATCTAATAAAATATAAACTCTGTAAACATGTTTCAAAGCAAAAATCTAAAAATCTCCAGTGTTCCCTAAAACCTCATGTCACATCTTGTCCTCTGGTAGCATTTGTAAGGGAAGTTTGCTTTAGGAACTAACCAAAGAAACACACAGTGATTAGGAAATGCATCTGTAGACTTTTGAACAGCTTTCTACCAGTTTTTCACTCGAGGCAAATCTGGTATTTGGTGGCATTTGTCTGAAAAGATTAGGTTTGTTTTCTTGACTCATAAAATATTAAACAGTTGCATTTCTTTAGTTAACTATTGGGCATTTTCAGGAAAACACGTTAATGTTTGTCACATTGCTGTCACATTTGCCACAACACAGTGTTGCCTAAAGCACAAATAAAATCTCTCTAGGGAGAATAACACGATTTACTCCTATCCATGGCCAGCTAGGGGTGGTCATGAGAACTCACAAATGTTTCTGAAGAATACTTGAGAAAGAGGGACACCTAAGCTCAGGTGAAAGAAAACAACTCCTAGGCCCCCCTCCCTTTACAAACTACCTGGCTCGGTGCTGTGCAAGGTTTAGAAAACGTTCTGCACGCTGCTTGGGAAAAAGCACAAACATTTCCTGAAATGGCACTTAAGAGAGAGAGTAACACTTCCCCAAGTGTTATCGACTCTTTCCTTGCTTAAAAGAAAGCTTTCTGGCCATCACAGGGAGGAGGGAAGAGAGTAAGTCTATAGACAAACCATTCTTTCCTGTGCAGGGGGAAGCACTAACCACAGGCTGGGAGGGAAATTGTGCAGCTCCTTCTGCTAGAAGATAAGCAGCGCTTCCCTACCTACCCCAAGCCGGCACCCAGGCACTGCTCCTGCCCTTCCAGGCTCAGAGACCGGGAAATGTGGGAATCTTGGGGCTACTGGAGAGAGCCCAATGCAAGCAGATCAACTCTGCTGTCTTTTGCTCTCTCAAATAATTTCATTTTCAGTTGGTGCTTGGTTTATGTCCTTCCAGTGCTAGAGAATGAGCTTGTGGTCAGAGAAGTTCTGCTTTGCCCTGAGCTGAAACCTGCTGTCATAGCAGGGATAAAGCCATTTTCATCACTACCATAAGAAGCATCCAGCATTTGAGATAACAGCTTTTGAAACAGCACAGAAATGTTTACTAGTTTTGTCCTTTAACACCGACAGTTTAAATAACTTTCACTCTTAGTTCAAGGATACTTGCTGGTGATAGCTGTTTTCAAGGACGGTTTAAGACCTTCAGGTAGATGGGGAGGACACGGCGTGCAAACAGAACATGTTGAGCTATCATTTTCCAGCTACATGTGAGAAAGAAAAAATGAAGACAGCTGATTGCAGAATAGTATAGTCAGAATACAAGCAGGGAAGCTACGTAGTTGATAAAATGCTTGTTTATAAACTACTTATTGCTTGTAAATATGATTTCTGAAGTATTTATTAGGTAAAATCATCAAAATCATATGTCTCCAAGGTTGTGATCTGCGTATTAGCAATGACGCTCAGATTATTGCTAAGTGTTACCACTGGCCAGTTCTTATCATCGTATTTTATCACCAATAGCAATATATTTATTCATACTGCTTTGTGCACTACCCAGGCTAGGTGGGATCTGCGACGATTACACTGCGAACGTGTCAGCAATATTTCATCTGGTTCTCTGGGGAATATTAAGGGCATGCACCCTACCTCCATGGATGTCATGGTTAAAACTTTCAGAATTTCACCAAGACCAGGACCAAGGCTTGCACGAGCTGCTCTGCTCTGCTCTCTCTGCCGATGTGGTCCCACTGCACCAGACTCCAAGGTGAGGGCTTGGGAGCTCCCCGTGGGTCAGAGCTCCATGGCTGGTCCTGACTCCTCGTTGATTAATTCCCTGATCGCAGTACGTCTTGAAGTTGTTCCTCTTCTATTTCTGCTGCTGCTTGTTCTTTTAGTAACATTTTTAAAGTCACCTTGCTCATCCTTAAATGTTGTAAGCCTTGAAGGTAAGATGCAGGATCTTTCCAATATGACACTATAGGCTTTACAAGTGGAGGTTTACACAGTAAATTAAGACACACTCCTTACAGCTTTGTCAATGCCTCACTTACATTTTTCCCATTTACCCTGGAAGACTCTCAGAAGACCTAGAAAATGCCTATACAGCAGTCACTTCACCCGCTCTTAAGAGCAGGCACTGCTCTAGTTGAGTGCAGCCACCTTTGTGGTCTCATAGCAATACTGCATAAGCAGCTATGCCCAAAAGATTGGGAACAGATGACATTATAGATGTATAATGTGCCAGAGGATCTCCCAGGCTACTTCCAAAGCCCTTGGTCACAAGCATTTCAAGCGCTGAACACAGACAAGGTGCATTGCACAATAATTTGTTGCACAGCTGGCTGTCACTGTCTCCTGTGTTAAATGGTTCTTCACGAGCACAATTTTGTGAGCCTTTGGTTTAGTATTCTGTGCCACAGTTACTGCCTTTACATAGACACCTTTTTTCTCCTTCCAGTACATGCTTGATTTTTTCCTCTTTATCTCTTCTTTCACCTCTAAATCATTTTCCTAAAACCTACACTTAAGCATGATTATTCCCTCAGTTGCACAATTGCATCACCCCTTAAAATCCATGTAACGTTTATGCATGAAGAATTCACTGTTGGATTCCTCCACCCTTTTTTTTTTAAAAAAACCAAAAAACGAACAAGTAACGAAAGGGATAAACCCCCACAAAGTCTCAGTATTATCCTACTACACAGCAGCCACTGAGACAGCAAGTGAAAAGTAGCTTCTCCAACAAAAACGCTAGAGGAGGTTAAAAGAAATGTAGGTGGGTATTTGTCATCATAAAAGGCTTATTGTACAGAGCTAGCATTAAACATGGGGTGATACCCTGCATATGTCTTTATACACCCAAACTGCAAGTCTGTGGGAATAAGAACACAGAATCTAAGCCAGAATTATTTGTAAACATGGGATAGATGAGATTTATATAACAGGCTACTGCAGATTTATGAATCCAGGAAAGGAAATAATTACAAAGGAAATGAAAGTTAAAAATAGTCATGAACCACCAAAAAGACTGTGCTTTCACCTCTTTCTCTGGCAACAGTGTATTACACCCACTTGCTGTGTGCCAGTTCATTCTTCTAGATAACCAGTAGGGCCAGGAATGGGGTCTCCAGTTTAAAAAAGAAACTTTACTTGGTAAATACTTCTCATTGTATGTTCAAAATAGGTTTTAGATTGCCTAGACAAAAAGCTTATACAATTTTCCTATACATCTAGCACAAAAAGTCTTTTAATAGCATGTTTCAGTACAATGCACTTCTTTTGAGAGCAGGAATAACGAAAAATAAGAGAAATTTAAGCACAAAAGCTAAAGCTAACCTACCTTCTGATAACATTTATTACCAGCAGAACAGCATAAAATGTAATGTGTTGTTAATAAAGCGATGCTATAGAGCTATAAGATGTGAACACTGAAGGAATGGACATAACTGCTTGTAGATACCCTACAGGCAATTATTTATAAGGCTATAGACACCCAATAAAATGCAGTATAAATCAGTAACGCAACTAGACAGAAACAAAACGAGGAGAAAGAGTCAAGATGTAGCTCTAAGGTGATGGATATTGCTGTTACCTCTGGTACACGCGGTGGCTCTGGGGCCATGACAGGGAGCAGGGAGGATGCCCGGGGGCTTTAGGGGCTTCCAAATATGCACCCAAAACCGGACAGAGGTTTTTAATGGATTCAGTGAACAGATCGTAGGAAAGCACAACAGGCTAAAGGAAATCTCTGGGACCATAATAACAGCAATAACTTCCTTAATAGCAACAATTTCCTTAATAGCAAGGAAGTTATAATCCATATCAAAAAAAACCCCATACCGAAAAAGGAAGTGGTAACACAATCAAGCTTCATGTGTGCCCGTCTAGCGAGTGATGTAGGGGACAGGTGAGAAAGGTGGGGTTTTAAAATATTAAGTGAAGGATTTTGTGATAAAACGTGTGCAGGTGCAACATAAGGACACTCAAGTGTGTTTTCGTAATTGCCAAGATACAGTGATGGGATATCATGGGATCCCTACCTTTTTGCTTGTTTTCAGCTGTCATTTTTTGAAACTAAAAGTAACTATGTTTAATGGAAATAGGATTTTTAGTGCTGTCTGAAAATGGTTTTGATAGATTAATTTTAACAAGTGGTTGGTAAAAGCTTTTGGCTTCTGCAAGCTAAACCGTGGGCTTGCTGAAATCAGTGTTCATTTTATGTGGTTTGATGCCTGTTTCCTCACAGGATAATCAGTATGCAAGAGGTCTGAATGAGATGCAAGAGATCTTTCCTGGGCACTTGGCTAAACACCACCTGATACGAAATGCAGTTTTTATTATCAGTGTTGGTTTACAATCACACTCATTAATCACACCAGAAGGAAAAGGTTTATAAAAATGATTGTTTGAAGAAACTACAATAAAACCTAACATGTTTTGTTAGTAATTCTCATATACCATTCTGACTGCTGATCAAAGTGATCACTTTATAGTGTTTATATTGTTTAGTTTAGAGGAATATGAAAGCATATCCTTTATCTAGGGTAAATTATATTTTCCTTTAGATTTTATTTAGGGATTTAATGAAGAATAGCTTGATCCTTCTATATTTTTCCTATATTCACATAAGATCTGGGTACACTGCCAGTACTGAAAGGTCAAGTATGGAATAAATTAAATCTGTAATTGATAACAAGTGACTTCCAGCTCTGGCAAATTATGTACTTAATATGAATTATTAATATTTGTTTGTTTTCTGAATCGAGCATCTGTGATTTTATCCTCAGATTAAAAGAACCAAAGAATTTAAGATTTTGCCACTAAGCTAAAGGATGTGGGTGTTTCTGACCCACCGGCTGCTAGCTGCTGGCTAATGTTATAGTGAGCTTTTACAGTGTAGCAAATATTTTGCATAAGGAGTATTTATATTTCTTTATGTCTAAGCTCAGTGTTTGTTTTTGATGTAATCTAGAATGAACTTTTATAGTAAACAGTGATGTTATTTAGAGAAAGCGTAAACCAACCAGTACTTCCATTTATATACTCACAGCTCCAGCAACTTCAAAGCACTTGCTAAAGCACAGCTGAAGACAGAATTTATTTTCATAAAGTACAGATCAGTAGTAACATGCTTTTTTTTTTTTCTATTTATTTATGATCGTTTTCTCAGAGCTGGGAGAAGGAGGGAAATATTTTAAATTCGGAGTTGGTTACCGTGCTGCTCTTGGTCCACCCGAGCCGGAGCCCAGCCCAAGCTGCAAGATGCCTGTGTCTCTGCAGCTTCCTGTGATGCTGGACACAGCACCAGGAAAAGAGTTCCCCAAGGATACTACTAGATCGCTCCCTGCAAGAGGAGTGCCTAAGAAGGGAGGTTTCAATCTCATAAAGACTACGAAGGGGGCTCTTTATGGTTTCCTGATTAAATGAATTGTCTCAGAAAGTAACCGATGCCGGTGAACCAGCTTCTCATGTGGCAGTGGTGAATGCCTGAGCTTGCTTACCCGGGCTTGCAGGAGGGCTGTTGCGGAGCCTGGTTGCTTTGAGGGACGCAGATGGAGCGTTGGTGATGGGAGACGGGGCGAGGACAGGAGCAGCAGAAGGAAGGGAAGGCTCAAGGCTCTGCGGTCCCATCAGGGGCTGGTTCCCTGCCCGCTCTCACACTGCCTAGGGAGGGGGTCCTGGATCACTGCAAAAGGACGTCACCAGGATTAGTGGGCTGAGAGAGAAACAAGATCTTTGCTACTTAAGCGATTGCATATGGCAGTTTAGTAAGAAGTTGCTGGCTTAATTGCAAGAAGAAAATAACTGTTGGTAAAAAAGGCTGCGTTACTGAAGGAGGAGTGCTGGTGTGCCCAAGCCTGATTCGTAGAGGTGGTCATGGCCATGAATATGCAGGTAATGTCACCTGGAGCAGCAACTGCTCCATTCCCCTGGAAAACGCCAAGAGTACCCAGCTGTCCCTTTACTTTAACAAGGTAAATAAGTCTAAGTCCAAGAAGCGAGTATGAATGTTCCCAGTCACGTTTTCGCTTTTGTTAAATAGTGTAATGCACCCAGCAGCTTCCGGTTCTGTATAAATAGATTCTGGCAGCCTCAACATTAGCTTGACTTTGACCCTTGGCTGGCATCAACCAAAGATAAAACATAGGAGTTAAAAGACTTGGGAGCTTTTAGAACAATGTTCGGAGAAGTGTCTTCCACTGCAAAACAGAGGAGGCATAAATAATTTACAGATGATGCTTTTACTCAACTACTCCTCTTTCCTTACAAAGAAAGTCTTCGAGTTTTAGGCATAAAAATAAACATTGGGAGGCAAATGGGAATGCCACCTGATGTAAAATAAGTTAAAATGTAGAGGACAGGGTTATAATTTTCCTTAACTTGAAAGTTACATGATGAAACAACATTTATAAAATCTCTTTTCAATTCCCATGCTGATAACTAAAGACGCTGTAAAGAATTAAGGACGAAGTATTCTGTTTTCCAGACCATGAGAAAAATTTGGGCAAGCTTGAAAAGTTATACCCCAGGGAAAACATTCAAGCCAGGGCCATTCTTGCTGTGTGCACACACGTAGCACCACCAGAAGCTGCCAGTTTCCCCCCAAAAAGCAAACGAGCCTTCAGTACGTTAGAGGACTGAAAGAACACCCTGACCTAGCTCCCCCCACTGCAAAATGTGAATCTAGATATGACAGCCATTATGTTACTCTACTTTTAAGGTATTGAATCATGTTATAGTGCATTATATTTCATCTGTTACTCTCAAGCTACCTCCAGAATGGCTTGATGTGTCAAAGCAAGTTTTCTTGGTCCTTCAGATCTGAATCATCAACTGGATTACAGAAGGAAAAGATGATTAATCAGCTCCTTTCTCTCATTACCTGAGTGGTTTTGTTTATGTTAACAACATATCTTGAAGCTTTGATTATTTGTGTACCACTTTAAAAGTAAAGTCTGCAAATAAATTTCAAATGTCATGTATATTTTATTGTCTGGCATCAGCATAGAGAAGGAAGAGCTGAAAGCATCACTACTTATTGGGAAGAAAATGAAAAGTCCTTTAAGAAGAGAGAGGAGGAAAAGAAAGCAGGAGGAAAATATGAGGAGCCAATTTGTGGACACTCCCCCCAAAGGTCACGGGAGGCAATGGAAGGAATGAAACTGGTGATGGAAATCAGCAACACAGACAAACATCCCAAAAAATGCAATCTTCAAAAAAGCAGCAGGCAATCAGGCAGGGGTGCTGTGAGAATCCACAAACCTCACGTCAAGGCTAAGCCACAGCAACCACCAGCTCCGCTCACACCCATGCAATGCTCCTGCCTCCAAGAAATGGCACTCACAGGGTCAGAAACATCAATACAATGCCAAGTGCCCACCTGAAAAAAGAAAAGCCCAGCACCCAAGGCTTTCCATGGCTCCAGGCTGTGACACAGTGACCCTCTGCGGTCATCCCTGTGCAAGGTCCCGGACTTCAGAATTTGTTTAGACTGAGCCAAATGATGCTGACAAAACAACCCTCAGGTGTAAAAAAAGGGGGATCTGAAAACTGAACATATACAAATCTAATCATGAAATAAGACTGTTGCTGCTAGTTGCTAAAATTACTCTTTGTTATCAGTTTTGGAAACAGTTCTTATTATTGCTGCATTAGCAAAGGGACCAAAGACATTGAAAACAGCAATGCTGCTGGCTATCACAAGGCAAAAAGTGAAACATGCTGTTAGAGTGCATGCTATAAATACACACATGTACTAATTTTTGACAGAAAAAAATAGTGGCATTTTGGACTTAAGCTGGCCACTATTTAAAAATACTGCATGGAATAACTTCTGTTCTTGATTTTATCTGTTGCACAAGTAGACTCAAAGCATTTCCTCTTCACCACCGGAATTGTGATAAGACCCAGAATTTTAGCTACCCTGGCTTTTCTATTTCAATCCTGGTAACTTTAAATTGTGCTATTACAGCAAGACCAGAAACCATTTCTCTGTCTGCCTTATTTTGGTTGTTCTGGAGCACATTCTGCCCTGTAATTGATAGAGTTTAAAAATAAATCGTTTGGCCTTTTCAAACATAAAAATATTTTCTTGAGAAGAAAGTGTAGGTTTCTTTTACAGAGAAGGTAAATATTAGTGACCTTTGTGAAACAAATAGGTTCAAAGTAGTAGAGGGGTAAATATTTTTCCTTGTGTTAATGCTGTATTTCAATCTTCTTGCCAGGCCTGTATCAGCATTAAAGCTTTTCTTTCCATCTCTTACACCATACAAAGGCCCACCTTCCCCAAGCTCTAGTGCTAATTTTGAGCTAAAATGTCTTCATGTGACTTAGCTGCATGGTCCTCATTAAAGCCTTCAGGCACCATGCGGATAAAAACATTTGGAAGAGCCTCCCGAGACCCCGAGCATCCATCCCCTCGGCGCAGCAGGTCAGAGCATCGCTGGAGCGCATGGCTCTAGCAACAGCGGGGAATGAGGTGGAAAGGGGGGGCTTCACTATGAAAACCAGAAGTATTTAAACAATATTTTTATTACTATGCCTAGTATGATGAGAATGTAATAAAAAAACATGAAGGATAAACCTTGTTAGATAACACTTGCTTTGATGGTAGTTCATCTGCTGGGCGGAGGATGCCTGAAGCTGTTCTGAGCACAGCACTACCCAGCCGTGCTGTTGAGGATGCCAGGGTGCGGCCAGGGCAAGGGTTTGCCTCTGATTTGTGGCACTGCAAGATCATGAAGCTGCTTGAGGGATAATCCTGCCAATGCCTTTCTGTGCCGGGTTAAGAGCTCCCACCAGGCTCCCAGGAGCATCCGTGCCCTTGTGCAGTGAGCAGCATCAGCTCACTGTTTGCCAATCCAGCTGAAAGCTGGCTCTGCAGGGAAAACCATGTGGTCTGCTTGATCCAACACAGGGCAGGAGGCAAGAACACATGGCTCGTGCAGAAGAGCCACGAGCCCTCTGCTTTGCCGGGCTCGGCTTTACTTTGGCTCAAGTGAATCCACGCAGGTCTTGCTGTGAGGCCAGTGAGAGCAAGATCCTGGTTTAGGGGATCTGTGTTTCCCCTTCAAAGCGTTTATTTTTCTGGTACAGGGCAGTACAACCAATCTTCTAATCTAGGGGCTCAAGGCTGGGTATCCAAGGTTGTTGTCTTAAGCCCTGGGAGACACAGCAGGATGGAACACAGAGCTCGGCCACCAGTCCTGACAGCGTGCCGGCACCACACGGCAAGAGGCACCCACACACACGCAGCCAGTTCCTGCTCCGGCTTCCTCTGACACGCTACAGAAACCTGTAGGATGCACGCCTGGGTGACTTTAAAGAAACCTCCGCGTTTATCGTATTTTACAACATCTGACGGTAAAGTCACGCCCGCGCACGTGTTCAACAACGTCTGACAACAAACTTTTTATCTGCCTTGTCTGCCGTAGGCGAGTTTTGTCCACCCGATTTGGAGGGACCAACCCGCGGACGGAAGAGCGAGCAGCCAGAAGGCAGAACTACCCAGCGACCGGGTAAACAACACACTTCGGGGCCTCCCCATTGCCGAAACGGCCCAACTCCGAGCAAAGGGGAGAGCGGCCGGCGGCTGCCCAGCCCCTCAGCCCCGCGGCCTGAGGGGAGGCCGGGCGGGCAGGGAGGGAGGGAGCCCACAGCGCTTCTCCTCACGGGACGCTCCCAACGTGGTCGCGACGACGGCAGACAGCTCCGTCTGATCAAAAAGATTAAAATTTTCCAAATAAAAAAAAAAAAATAGAAAAGGAAGACTAAAGTTACCAGACAGACCCCAAGAGGCAACGCGACTACCAGGAGCTCACCGGCTGCGCATGCGCGGCGCACCGCCGTGAAGGGGCGGGAGAGGCTCCCCCAACATACACACACACACAGACAGAGCCGGCACCGCCTCTCGTGATTGGTGGCGCGCCCCACTTCTGCCCGCCCCCGGGGGAGCCGCCACCCTCGCTATTGGCCCCGCGGCCCGGCGGCGCCTGGCGATTGGCTCCGACGGCGTTGCGGGCCGGCGGCGCTGCGGGGCGGGGTGGCCCGGCCTTCGCCGTGAGGTGCGGGAGGGCCCCGGCCGCTGTCGCCGCCGCTTCCGGGTCCGTGGTGAAGCCGCCGCGGAGGGCGATGGCGTAAGTGCGGGAGGGAGGGGGAGCATCGGGCGGGGGTTGCCCTTTTCCCACCGGGCTGGGCCCGCTTGAACGCGGTGCGGGGGCCGGTGCGGAGGGGTTGGCCCCGCCGCCGTCCCTGGGCCTGTCAGGCCGCGCCGCCGGCGGCCTCCGTGAGGGAGAAGCCCGCCAGTGGGGCGACTCTGAGGGGCCGGGGGGTGGGCAGCGGGCCGCCGTGCCAGGGGGCCACGCCTCCGGTGCTGAGGGGGAGGCGATCATCGCCTGCTGCCTCCTCCGCGTTGTGTTACCGGTACCGGCGGCGTGAGGTGGAGGTACCTTCCTCCACCTACTCTCCTTGGAAGCGGTGTGAGAGGAACCCCCTCCGGTTTTACGGGTTCCTGACTTTTCTTTTTTTTCCTCGTTGCGTCCTGCTTTTCTAAGTTAACGCCGTGCAGAAGGGGGGTGTAAGGTCAGAGGACAGGAGTTCAGGCACTTCCAGTTTTGCTTTTTGGCCTGCGGGGAAAGTTTCGCTCTTCCCCTTTCCCTGGCCGGTGAAAGACGGTCCCTGCCGGTGCCCGAGGTCCTTAGGGGGTTTTAATGCACACACACGCACTGATTAGACACAAAGTGCACCTGCTTTTTGGTGTGCCTGAAGCTGTGATGATAATGTGCTTGCACGTCATATTGTCAATAAAATAATAATCTGATATAATTCATTAATATAACATGCTTTAACTTTTTAATATGGTGGAGGTGTAGTTTAAAGATCAGAATATAGCCAATATCCCGGTCATAATCTATGTCTGGATTTGATTCCCAACATTTCCACAGCAACTTTCACTAAACTTTGTGAAAACTTCCAAGGTTGGAAGTTTACTGCAACAGATGTATCTCTATATATAATTTGATCAGGTTTAATATGAAAAAGACCAATATTGTTGCCATGGGAGTTCTTCTGTTGTGTCATTTAATTAGTTAATTCTACTTTTCTGGCTTTTCTTACTGTAGCAGAGCAGGTTTTTTTCCTGTTTTTTATGTGATGACCAGATAAACAATAGGGCCAGAAATTTTGGCAATTGACAAGAAAAACTGGAGCATAGGGGGGAGTAGCCCTCTTGTTGTAAAACTATGTTAATACGATTTTTCAAATAATCATTGGTAAAAACAGTATTAAGGTGTGATTAGGCAGTTGGTAATAAATGGATGTTCAGGGATGTTTGCTTAGGATCATGGTCTGAATTTGCACAATTTGACAGTGTCTTTGAATAAATCAATGCATGAGGTGATTTTCCTCTTCGTGAATTGTCTCGGATTGATTGGGTGGAGGTTCTTGCACGTCTGGAACTTGTCTAAGGAGAGCTCTAATCCTTACGTATGGCATGCTGAAGTAACTCGCCCCTTTTGGGCATGCTGTTAGAAAACTTTGGCATGTGAAATGTGCATCAGCTGCTCTTTGATAATTGCCCTTTTGCATAATTTTATCCTGTGGGAAATGGGCGAGAGTTTATTGCTCTTCGTTAGCAGTGTGCAGAGATATCCTGTGTTTACGGTGGTGTTGAGATACCCCACCTCTTGCTAGTAACTTCTTATCTTCCTCTGTAGCATCTTATAGCACTTGTTGCTGGGCTAAAATCTTTGGATTGACTGCAGACTGGGCAGACACTAATAAAGACCTATATGTAGTTCACTCAAGGATGATGGTATCTGTACTGACAAGACCACAAGACTGCTTTTTAGTTTAATTTATGGCAGATTTACGCCTTTCTTCAAATTGTGGTGATGTGTCAGAGGAGAAATTTAGACAAAGTACTTTGGGAAAATTTTATGCATAAGGTGTAGAAGACTCAATTTCATAGAGTATATTTCAGAGGTACAATGGTGTAGTTCAAATTAAAAAAAATGGAAGGGGGAAAAAAGGAAGTCATGCCCTTGTTGTTGAGACCAGCCCCAAAACGGAGTAATTTATTTTTTTCTAAATAGAGGACTGTGCATAAGGGAAGTTCTTATTTATTTCTGTTGTTATGGACCTTTAGGTTCTGTTGTTTGGAGGTTTGTGGTTTTTGTGGTTTTGTCCTTTTTTCCTTCTGCAGCATCAAAAGCTGGAATGTAAGCAGGAAAACAACCCTCTCCTCTGAATAAGTTTGGGAGGTGAGGTTAAACAATAGATTTTTTTTTTATTTTTTAAAAACTAAAATGAAATGAACAGTCATCCAGAGTTCAGTTAGGCATTCCTAGGCTAGCAGTCGAGTGATGCAAGGAGTACTGTATGTTGATTGCCATAACAGCAGTTTGTCATATTTCTTCTGTATTAAAACTAATGTCTTGTTCTAGG